>CAJNDS010000402.1:329817-959744 GCA_905221605.1 Symbiodinium natans | reverse complement strand
AGAAGTTTCAGGAGCTTCCTTTATGAATCTAATAAGAACCAATTCGCTATCCATTCGAAACCTGCTTTAAGCCCAAGGTTAAACATAACCACACAAACGCATCAACTGTATTGAAATCCATAAAACAACGGTCTGGGATCCTAAACATAATGGGTCAATATTCTTCTTGGGGGCCATGCTTGCTAATCAAGAGCGCAGATGGCTGTTGATTGTGGACGCCCTGCATGACAACTTGACTTTATGCTAAGATACTCTTGAAGTTCTTAACATTCTGCGATACTCAATGTTGAGATACTCCACGTCATGCAGGATGCACATGTCGGAGAACTTGCTTCGGAAGCTCTCCGCGTTCTCATGCCGACTGTTGATCATCAGGTGCATAGGACCCCATGTCCAACATGCAGCAACTGGTGTGGGCAGGAGAGAACCTAGCACCACACAACTGGTCAATGGTGCTGCCGAGGAAGCAAACCAAGTGCAACAGCCAACTGGCGTGCACATGAGCACATTGACATGAATGTAGGCTTTTGTACGGATGATTATGTTACTGCTTGGTAAGGTCTCTCACCAGCTCATGTGCACGTAACAATGGGCTTCCTGCTGCAGCGTTCTCAGGTCTCAGGGAGGATTCAGCTATCCTGTCGTGAAGGAACTAAATCTTCAATAGTGGCCACAACTTGTCGTTTCTCTGCAGTGATCGCAGGGAACTCTGCTCACATTCCAGCAGATGCTCCGGAGTTGGCCGCATCTCCAACATGGCGAAAACACTCCCAGAACATTGCATGCAAGACGTTGGATGCACCACTGCGCTTGCATTAGTTGATCTGTGCTCTTGATTAACACAACCCCCAAGCCCCTAGACACAAAGCATTTTTGTGGAGCAAAAATTTGGGGTCAAGGATATCTTTGCAAGCAGAGGCAGTTTTGGACTCAAGACCCCCCCTAGATTTGGCGCACATATTGACCCTAAAACCAGCAATGGTTAGGCTTGAGGTCTACTTTCAAATCTAAGGCTCAAAACGCTAAAGCCTAAATTTAGGAACTCCAAATCCCCAATGAGAGGGCTGATTCCGAAAGCCGAGATGCTTCTTGTTCTTCATCAAGAATTACAGACTCCAATATTGCTTCCTGATCCCCCCCTTGGGGACCTTGCGTGAGAGGCTCTCTCTTTAGATTTAATGGCAAACCTCTTTGAATAATAGCAGCTGTTTTCAGGGTCATTAAGTTCGCAGAATCTTCTAAAGGCTTGGCACTTGGCTGGCTGCAAAACAGGACGAGGAAAGATGATCCGGAAGCCTGACTTGCTCATTTAGGCTGCTCTAGCCGTGAGAATAAGAGAGCTGATGGTTAGGGTGTAGGCGTATTTAAAAAGATGCATTAGGAAAGAAAGGCTCAAATATTGCTTTCTGAGTTACCACTTCCGGACCTGGCGTGAGAGGCTCTTTCTATTAATGGAGATGTAATAGCCAATGTCTTCAGTGTCATTAGTTCTGCATCCTTTCTATAGGGGAATATTTCTAAGTCCTAAAACTACAACTTTGAAATCAAATCTATGTATTGATACAACCAATATAGACAGAAATCAAAGATGTTTCGGGAGCTTCCTTTATAAATCTAATAAGAACCAATTCGCTATCCATTCGAAACCTGCTTTAAGCCCAAGAAGAAACATAACCACACAAACCATCAAGTGTATTGAAATCCATAAAGCAACGGTCTGGGATCCTTAACAGAATGGGTCGATATTCTTCTTGGGGGCCATGCTTACTAATCAAGAGCGCAGATGACTGCTGATTGTGGACGCCCTGCATGACAACTTGACTTTATGCTAAGATACTCTTGAAGTTCTTAACGTTCTGCGATACTCAATGTTGAGATACTCCACGTCATGCAGGATGCACATGTCGGAGAACTTGCTTCGGAAGCTCTCCGCGTTCTCATGCCGACTGTTGATCATCAGGTGCAGAAGACCCCATGTCCAACATGCAGCAACTGGTGTGGGCAGGAGAGAACCTAGCACCACATAAATGGTCAATGGTGCTGCCGAGGAAGCAAACAAAGTGCGATAGCCAACTGGCGTGCACATGAGCACATTGACATGCATGCAGGCTTTTGTACGGATGGATTATGTTACTGCTTGGTAAGGTCTCTCACCAGCTCATGTGCACGTAACCATGGGCTTCCTGCTGCAGCGTTCTCAGGTCTCAGGGAGGATTCAGCTATCCCGTCGTGAAGGAACTAAATCTTCAATAGTGGCCACAACTTGTCGTTTCTCTGCAGCGATCGCAGGGAACTCTGCTCACATTCCAGCAGATGCTCCGGAGTTGGCCGCATCTCCAACATGGCGAAAACACTCCCAGAACATTGCATGCAAGACGTTGGATGCACCACTGCGCTTGCATTAGTTGATCTGTGCTCTTGATTAGCACAACCCCCAAGCCTCTAGACACAAAGCATTTTTGTGGAGCAAAAATTTGGGGTCAAAGATATCTTTTCAAGCAGAGGCAGTTTTGGACTCAAGACCCCCCCTAGATTTGGCGCACATATTGACCCTAAAACCAGCAATGGTTAGGCTTGAGGTCTACTTTCAAATCTAAGGCTCAAAACGCTAAAGCCTAAACTTTGAAACTCCAAATCCCCAATGAGAGGGCTGATTCCGAGAACCGAGATGCTTCTTGTTCTTCATCAAGAACTACAGACTCCAATATTGCTTCCTGATCCCCCCCTTGGGGACCTTGCGTGAGAGGCTCTCTCTTTAGATTTAATGGCAAACCTCTTTGAATAATTGCAGCTGTTTTCAGGGTCATTAAGTTCGCATAATCTTCTAAGGGCTTGGCACTTGGCTGTAGAATTGGACGAGGAAAGATGATACGGAAGCCTGACTTGCTTAGTTAGGCTGCTCTAGCCATGAGAATAAGAGCGCTGATGTTTCGGGTGCAGGCGTATTTAAAAAGATTCATTAGGAAAGAAAGGCTCAAATATTGCTTTCTGAGCTACCCCTTCCGGACCTGGAGTGAGAGGTCCTTTCTATTAATGGAGAACCCCCTCAGAATAATAGCCAATGTCTTCCATGCCCTTAGTTCTGCATCCTTTCTATAGGTGCATATGACCCCATGTCCGACATGCGGCAACTGCTGCGGGCAGGAGAGCAAACAGTGTCATTTTGATCTTGTATGCTATGCACATGGCAAATGCAGCCAGGCAGGACCCTTCCAATTTCGACTTCGATTACACCAAATAACTGGCCAATTTCAATTGTGTCGTCGAGGAAGCGGACCAAGTAAAGTACGATTGTCAACTTCTGTTCTCATGACCGCATTGAATTATGTGTAGGCTTGCCTGAGGATTACATGACGGTGTGTTAACAGTCATCGGCAGTTCATGCGCGCATATACCCGAGCATCCTGCCTCTGTAGGGTTGTAAGGATTGTATGGTCTCAGGTAACTCAGCTAGGATTCGCCTATCCTGATTTGAAGGAGCGCAATCTTTAAGTGTTCGAAACTGGTTGTTGCCCTCCAGGGATTGCGATACATGCTGATGCAATCTGAGCAACAAACTTGGGAGTTGGCCGCATCTCCAACGTGCCGAAGCACTCCCGAAGCATCGCATGCATGTGGTTCCGTGCAAACGAATTTGCCTTCCGCGGCGGCTCCGACATGTAAAATATGCGGACGTGGCATATTCATGCCTGTATCATGGCATTTAATGATTGACCTTTGGGCCGCCAAAATGATAATCTCATTTCCGCGCTCACAGCTCTACGTAGTCCTGCGCCTTCTCTTCACACAGTAGTGAAACATGTCGGATCACCGCTACGGCGTCCTCTTCTGCCATGTTGCTCAACTGTTGAACAGCCTGCTCCAAGTCTAAGGGCCGGCAAGTGTGGGGTTCGTCCTGCTGGGCAAGCTCCTCGAGCTGCTGCATCCACATGACGCGGATTCGGCTTTTGACGACTGATCGCGGCAAGGCAGTCAGGGCCGTTGCCAGCGCGCAAGTGTGCCGGAGCGGAGGCAACTCCTCCTGCCCGAGCTTCAGCGACAACGTGCCGAACTCCTCGTAGGCCTTCCATGTCTTTGATGAGGCAAGCCGGAAGGAATTACCTCTAATTCAGGTTTTGGTTCTGTTCTGGGAGGCCAGACCTCAAGCCGTCAGGATTCAAGGGTGAGGAGCCGCCAGTCTACCAGACCAGCCGCACCAACAAACGCATGGTGAGGTTGAAGATTGCTGTGCCCATGGTTTGCAAATGAGCTGTTTGTACTAGCAAGACATTCTGTAGTACGGGAGCTGTGAGGGAATGTAAGGGGCTGCTGGCTAGATAGGATGGTGTGGGTAAAACGGCTGGTGACAAAATGGAGGTCTTCTACATCCGCATCTGCCTACGGATGCATGCCAAGAGAGACACTAACGGCTAAGGTACATGTACAAGAACGATACGTGTCACGTCCCACCATGCTAGCTATTTTCCCAGACCGGTTTCTGATACGGTACTACTGAGATTGCCGCCGCTGCTGCCATTACGTTCTCTGCGCGGTTACTGTTCTTGCTGGAAACCTTGACAGCCGCCTGTTGTCACGGTGTGATTTTGCTTGGCTTTGGATAACAGGTTAAGGCTACGAAGAACTCAACCCGTGCCCATCGCAAAGGAAATCAGGGTCAAATTTCGACCCCCATTCAGGAGATGAACAGTAAAGCTGGACATCGTGTAGAGCACATCAGAGGCTTTCAGCGGCTTGTTGGAGAGCGGAAAAGATTCCCATGGCTGCTGGTCACGGCCATCATGTGCAGGAGGGTTGTTGGACAGCTACGCTGCAAAGGCGAGGACGGATGCCAACTTTGGCAGCGCTGCAGAGTGCGGTGGTGCTGGAGCTGACATGACAGGACGCCATCGTGCGATTACCCCTTCATGCCTATGATGAGCTGGATGGCTGGGATGAAGACAGCCTCCCAAAAATCAGATGGATGGCACGACGTGGAGACTGACTGAGTTCAAGAGCAGAGGTGATGCAGAACTCTTTGTTGGGAGGATCACCCTTTACCGGGACGCGTGGGCAGCACTCTTGCATCTACCCTCGCTCAACAAAGACCCCCCAAGCTCAACCTCAGGAGTGCCTACTGACGCAATTCAAGAAGAGGTCTAGCCACAATTCTTTGCCCTTGATTCAGCGCCTTGCGCAGTCTGAGCATCAGAGCCATGACTTACAAGTACAGCTCATGGCTGCCCGATGGCAGGAGGAGCAGTAGCAGCAGCCGCAGTGACGGAGGGGTGCTCGGAAATGGAGATGGACCGGGCAATGGCGTTTGGGGGAACAAGCGCAGTGACCAGCGCAAGTGGACAAGCTAGTGGAGGAGGGACGAGTACAAGTGTGCAAGGTGAGCTGAGCATTTCTGAAGGACTGGGGAGAAGGTGTCAGAGGAGCTGCCAAGTCGACCTCTTGGAGAGAAGGGCGTTGCTTCATCTTCCACATCGACTCCTCTGCTGGACGTCACAAAGTGTGCAATAGCTGCAATTGCTACAGGCCCAGGCTTTGACCAGGGCGATAGTCCAACCTCTCAAGAAGTTGCGTACAAGTATTACTTTCAGCACTGGATGAGACGTCGAAGAAGGACTTGATTGCGCGTTGAATTTTACGAGACTTTGGCCAAGGCCTGTATCAGCTGTGTGGTGCTTTAACCTGGCACTGACATGTTGAATTTCACCGGACGTTGGCCCAGGCCTTTTCCAGCTGTGTGGTGTTTTAACCTGGTCGTGGCCAAGATGGGTGAGACCCTGTCAGTACGGCAGGATGGCTCTTCCAGATGCTTCGGTGTTAGCTGCAGGCCTCACCAGGGTTGCTGCTCCACGCCTGGGACCGTGCCCAACGCTTCGATCCCAACAATCGCTCGGAGCTACGCTGAAGGTTGATGGTTCCACAAGCTATTCGGAAGTTGGGAGATACCATGCGCATCTACAGTGAATCTACAAACCGAGCCTGAAGCGATCGTGTCTTCAGCTTCAGTGGAAAAGAATGCTCTTGACACATCGAGTACTTCTCAAAGGCTGCTGGTGGGGAGCCAAGATGAGCCAAGTGTCCGTTTAAGCATGATTGCACTCGCGAACAGAAATCCACGGCAGTGACAGGCGCAGGCTGCAAGAATGACAAAGACTGGAGAGAAGTCACGCCCTCAACCAGGCAAGGGCAATGCACGGGACATCACGGGACCATAGGGCCTACTGGGTGGGGCTGAAGGAGTTTTTGAAATCGTTCCGCCCCACCCTGTGGGCCCTGAAAGATGTCCAAGAATCCTTCGACCCTTTCCGGTGGGCCCTGTTTCGGATTTCCAAATCCTTCAATCCAAAGTCCTTCAGCCCCTCTCTGTGCGCCGTGAAGGATTTCTGTGGCCCCTCCAGCCAACCAACGATCTTGTCCAGCCAACGCTCCGGCTTGAGTTGGCTGGAAGGGGGTTGGGTTGGAGGGCGCTTTGGCGCAAAACAGAAAACATCCTCATTTAAACAGGTTTTTTGCACTACGTCAGAAACGTTACAGGTTGGCCCCTCGACTTGATAAAAAAAATCGTCGCCGTACAACTACTATGAAAACCACCACCGGTACCACATTACGACCACCAACGCCGCCGCCACCGCCGCAGCCACCACCGCAGCACAATTACAACATGTCCTGCTAGTAATATAACTTAGGAGGACCCCCCCCACCGGGTAATAGTGGTAGAAGAGGAATATAAAAGGACCCTCATCTAGTTACTACTATCCCTATAGTCACTGTTACAGGGTGAAGGTCCTCCAAAAAGAAAACCAGAAACCGTCATAAGCAGAAACGGCCGCTATGGGAAGTCGGAACACTCCGCTGCCGAACTCTCGGAACCACGACTCTAAATTTACCTAGATCACTTAGCCAACTCTAAACTAGTTTATCGTTTAGATAAATCAGTTGGTACAAAGGAGCTGGCGTAATGGCAGGCGTTGCAAGAGACATGTCTTGATTTACGCGAGCAATTTCCTTTCGCAACCTGGTTGTTTGCTACACATGCTCATGTGCTGTTGATGTCTTTCTGGACTTGCAATTTTTGGATGCCGAGCCAGGGTATAAACACTCGTCTCCACCAGATTCTTGTCTTCATGCTGGCTTGCAAGTACAGGCCTTCAAGATGGTGGCCTGCTGGAACTGAGGCCCATGGCGCAAGACATTCTTGCTGAGCTTTGCAAGCGCCAGCAATGCTTTAGTGCCTTGGTCTTGGCAGTCTGCAAAGTACAGATGCCCCGTGAGCCTGACAATCTGGGGTACATCTTGAGGGAACAGCCATCACAAAAGAGAACACGATGGCAACAGTCTGCACCAAAACCCCAAATCACTTCACTTTGTCCACATTATCCAAGCGGCGTGATTTGCTGGCAGCCGTCTGCCAAGAGGTCAATCGTGCCTTCCTGGCTGAGAGCAGGGGAAGGGGCCAAGCCCAGAACATGCAAGATCAAGACAACGATTTCGCGAACACCCTCAAAACCCTGGTAGGGTTTCCTTGTTATAGTAGCTTAATATAACAAATTCCTTAACAGCCACCCAGTAAACTTTGACTGACAGGCAATCCGGCCCTTGAGAGGCAGAGATTACTTCGAGCGTGCCACTACGTCTTGTTACCCTTATTGCGATTGTTCTTAGTGTTGTTTTTACCATTATGTTCTTTGTTACTATTTCTATGGATATTCGTTACCCTACTATGATTGTCATCTTGGCACTAACAGAGTTTTTGTACTTTTTGGGCGGTGATGTCCCAATCGCTTGTTCAATTTCGCATGAAGCTTCCTAAGGCTCTTCTGGTCAGCGATGCTGCAGAGCAGCGCGCCTGGAGGCAGAAGTTGGCATCGTCACCGTGACTTTCTCGGACAAGAAGGACCAGGCAAGCTGCAGAGAGTCCGACTCTGCCTGACAACACCAGTGGACAACCTTCGGCGCCCGGTTGCTGCATGACTTCGCATGCGCTGTTACGTAGGTATTTCAGAACTTGCATTGCGCGACATGGCACAGGAAACGGATTCTGACGGCCAAGGAGTCAAAGTACCCTCTGCAGCCAGACCAAACTCAATGCATCGACAGCAGCCCACAGCCCGTGAAAGCCACTGCAAACATGAAAATGCGCAAGGAAGTCTTCGCAGACCGACTTTAAACCCTTTGCACCCTAGGCAAGCCCAGCGAGGCACAGGTGGACGTTTGGCCCCACCTCTCGCCGAGGCTAGAAGAGGCCAACGGCCAGTGATCTGCTTCGATATAAACCAGAATGCACCCCTCAATTCCAGCAACCGAAACTACCCTTCGGGACAGCTTGAGTGCCTGTGCAACCATGTAGAAGCCACCACAGCATTGCTAGAGCTACATTGGCTGTAGCCATGATTTGTAGGGCTGTGCGAAACCCTGAACCCACCCCAGGCCTCTGTGAACAAAGGCAAAGCCAGTTTGAGGACAAAGCTCTTGATGGCACCTCGAAACCCTAAACAAAAAATGGAAACTACTATAGTATATGGAAGTTATATAGGGGTAATGGAAAAGGAAATGGAAATTACTATACTATATAGACCCCAAACCCTCCATACAAGTCTTCTTCAATACGTAGGTCGCTTGGCTTGCTGTGTGCATGCTGGGTGTCGAGGGCCTGAAACAAGGGACCCTGATGTGGGATATTTTCCGGGTACCAATGTCAGAACCCTTTTGCCCCTTGCAGAGCTAATCCAAAATAAGACAACTGCCAAATGACCCTGAACTCGTCTGAGTCTAGTTTCGTAAGAATATGGTAGTTTCCCAAAATAGGGGGGGGGACCCCCCTTCTAGACCCTAATATACGATGGTCCTTCTTATGGGGACCCCCAAAAATGGTACCCCCAATTTTGGGAAACCCTCATAGAGCCTGTGCTCTTCAAGAGCTTCAAAACGGGACAACTCTTTTTCCCCCCATCTCCCTGCGCCTGAAGCCTTGGAGAACCTGGAGCCAGGCTGTGCAGGACTGGGGCCAACCGCCACATCCCGGAGCACCTGCCACATTGATCTCCAAGCAGGATTCCGAGAGCTTTTACAAAGTGTTCGTGGAAACTGTGAAGTATTAAGAACTCCACTGAAACCTGTATCCACCCACAAATGCACACCCCCACGGAAGACTGACTCGTCTGATTGACTTGTGGCTATCACCAGCTGTGACAGGCAGAATCCTTGAATCGCAGGTCCTGTAGTTTAGACTTAGACTATAGGTCATATAATCGTATATGATCCCTATGTCTTTCTATAAACTGTAACATTCCGATATAAGCCCCTGCAGAACCCTTTGCATAGCCGTATAATATAAGCCGTTATCAAAGCAGTTGCAAAGGTAAGAGAAAACTCTGGGAAACCCAATCACGCATCACGCCGGATGTTCACTCCTGCTATTGATGGAAGATAAACTGCACTACTGAGGGTCCCGAAAATACCGCAATTCCAAACATTTTGCGTACTCAAGGTGTAGTAGTGCTTCAAGGTTTAGTGTTTGGGTTTCACGCCTACTTGGAGGGTAGGAGGACTTAGTAAGTAGGTTCATAATATGTATGTAGGACCTTTATGTATCATATGACACTACTGTTTTGGGTAAACATTGAATAGACGAAATTAATTATTTGAATTACTTGAAAGATTTCAGTTTGTTAATTAAATTAATTGCATTAGTTTATCTAAATCGACTACTTTACCTAATTGAAGTAAAGTAAACAATTAATCAAGTTAATTAGACTAATTAAACAAATTAAAGTAACTAAATTCGATAATTCAATTACTTGAAGTAAATTCATTAAGTTAATGAAACTGATTGAATTCATGAAATTCATGAAATTAATGAAAATACGACAATGAATTTATTGAACTAAGTAAATCAATTAAAGTAATTTGATGAAGTACATTAAGAAAATTAATGAAGTTAAGTAAGCTGAATCGGTTGAGTAAATTAATAAATCAATTAAATGAACTAAATCATTCAAATTTATTGAACTGATTTAATTTAAGTAATTGTAAATTGCTTTAAGTAATTTAATTAACTAATTGAATTCAATTCACTTATTAAGTACATTAGAATACTTCAACTTATTGGAATTACTGTAAATCAATCAAATTAGCTAAAGCAAGAAAGTTCACTAAATTAGTTAACTTTCTTGGATGATTTACATAAATTAAACTAATCGAACTAATGAAACACTGAAATTAATTGAATAATTGAGTCAACAAATTTCGTAAATTCAAATAATTCAACTAATTGAAGTAATCAACTAGTTTACTGTTTAATTACATGTCTTTTCTTAATTTGATTCATTCATTTAGTTTGAAAAAATGATTTAACCAAGTACTTGCCTAATTTGTTTCATTTACCTGATTTAATTGATTCAATTACTTTACTTAATTTGATTAATGCGATTAACTTAATTAACTAATTTAATTAACCAGTTGAGTTAATTTCATGAACTTTAGGAATTCACTTCATTCCAATTAGCTCAATAAACTTAATTCGTTTACTTTCCCTAATTTCACAAACATATCTAATTTACAGAACTGAATTAGTTAATGAAACAGTATACTAGTGTAACCAATTTCAATAACCAAACCAAGATTGAGTAGTTGACACATTTTTAAACATTAGATAGTTGAATGCATTCAATTGATAGAAATAATTTAAATAATCTAACTAAATTTAAGGAAATTACATGAATTCAACTAATGTAATTACTTTCATTAATTTCAGCAATTCAGTCGGCTTAATGAATTGAGTTTTAACTTAATGAATGGATTAACTTGGTTATTTAACTACTTTAATGACTTAAGCTGTTCTATTTAATTAGTTTAACTCGTTTAATCAGTTTAATTCGCCAGTTTTATTGTATCTATTTAAAGAATTTAGTTAATTTGCTCCGACCTCTATTGCTGGGACTGAAAAAACTGTTCAGGCCAGTGGGTCTTACAAACCAGTCGAGGTAATTTGAGGCTCTTGGGTTTCCGCTTAAATTTGATGGGCATGGGCTGTACTTTACTCTAGCCCAATGTCAACGCCCAGGGTTTTCCTATCTGTTGGATGCACAGGGCAGCTTACTAAGTCCCCATGACGTGTGCACAGACGCTCCAAGTAGGGTAGGGTTTGTGAGAGTTAGGGATTAGGGGTAAAGTGCTAAGGCTAGCCGGGAGCATTGCAGGTTTGTAGTAATCCAAAATTGGAATAATATGGGGTAATATAGGAAATATAGGGATACTGGAAAATGACATGGAAACTGCGATGCAGTTTAGGACCTAAAATATTTTAGGGTTTTCAGTCATTGAGGGACCCTCTTCAAGCTCCATGAGTTCCATTACGAGTAGCCTGGGGCTGGCAGCCTAATGTACAAAAAGCCATGAGCAGTGTTTCTTGGTTTTCTTGGACTTGTGTACTGTGCTTCATTGCATATTAGGCATACGCGGAGCCTTCAGTCTGGGCAGACTCTCACAAACTCACGAGGAAACCTGATAGGATCCCGCCACGAGACACACAGTTCGCGTTAATTATTTAGAAGCGCCACACACGACACAATACGCAGAACACACGAGGAAAACACTCCACTCAGCCTCTGCTGTCCATTCTCCAGCCCCCACTCCACTCTCTACACTCCACACCCAGCCTTGCCACTCCATTGTCCACTCTACCTTCCTCTTGACTCTCCACGCTGTACTCCCCAGTGTCCATTCTCCACACTGCCCTGCAGCACTTTCCACTCCACTTTCCTATCCGAGACACTCCACACCCCACCCCAACCTCAAGTACGCTCCCAACTCCACTCTCCACTGCAGTCTCCACTCTCCAGGCTCCTCTCTAAACTGCCTGGCCTCTACATCTTCATGCATGGCTGGCAAAACGGTGGGGGCTGCACTGCCCCCATCAAAACCTATTGTACCAGGGGCCTATACCTGCGGCCGTTTTCATGCTTGATTTGCCTCAAGTAAGTACGCCTGGGAAATCGCATCAAAACCTAAGAAAAACTTGCCACCTCCTGTCCAAGCATGTTTTGCACATGCAGGGGGGGCGCTGCGAGTTAAAGGAAAGGAGAGAGCACGAGTCTGAGCGGAAATTGGAGGAGAGCGTCATTCAGCGAAAGTGTAACGATGAGAGCCGGATTCGCGAAAATACAAGATTATGAGGCTGGTTTGTTGTTGCTGCGGAGGCTCTGGGTCACCCACTCGCTCACTTACTCACTCGCTTATTGGCTGCCTGCTGGACAGGGCCCCTCCACAGGAATCACACGTTCCGACAGACCCAGTGCGACCGATTCTGCGCTCGCTAAGCTTTCAACAGCACCTGGGCCGTAAAGTGCGCAGTGAAGTAGACGCACGCTAGCAGAAGAACCATGAACAGCGTGTAGGCCACCCTTAGCTGAGCAATAGGAGCCAACGAAGGGAGGGGCCATCAATGTCCTGAATTTCTGGGACATGACCTTGACTCATGCAGCCTGTGTTTCACATTGTCAAGGTAGCGTGCCTTGAATGGATGTTTGCTACCAGTACTAGGTACCAGACGAGGCCTTACTGCAGGGCAAGGGCTTCGGCACAGTGGCATATGCGTCGTGTTCGCCGGCGGCTGCAGAACCAGAAGCGTAGCCACCGCACTGAACAGCAGAAAACGAATCATGGAAAGCGTGACCTGAACAAGGTGGATCAAGGTGGTCTTCTGGTGCATTCCTGCTTTGAAGTCATATACCCCAGATGTCTTGGGTGCGCATATTTCCCATGGCGATGACTTCGGTGCCCTACAGGATGACCCGGTCACTTCTGTTGAGCTGTGGCTTAGACGTTGGGTGCTTCGCAAGCTTAGAGTCGCATGCGACCCACAACTATCAGCAAGTGCAGCGGGGTACTTCTTGCTACTCTGGCCTTCAGAGATATTTTTGTTGAGTACGGAGAAAAGTATCGCCGGGGCAAGATGAACTCTAATCTTGTTTAGCCTGGGGTGCTTTGAATGACCGCTGTGTTGATACGTCTTCACTCCTGCATCGCCGAATGGTTGCTAACTGGAATCCAGTGACCCCAAGTAACTTCGGCTCTGGGGTTTAGGGTTTATCTAGTCTTCGCATTGCATATGGATACCCCCAAGAAGCCTCCTACCCATCTTTGCAGAAGTATTGTTAAAGGTCATTCATCATAGCATACCAGGTTAAGTAATGAAGCCCGAAAAAGTGCAAATGTTCCGGCATACGGTTATGCCCCAAAACAGTATACCGCAACAAAAAACAATTATACTGGAAAGACTTAAACCTATCTCGAGATGGACTAAAGTATGCCGACACATTTACTGGTACAAGAACTACGTAGGCTCAAACCAAGGGACGGACGAGCACTTTGTAAATGCGAGCCCGAGCACCCCACAACAGCCCACATCTTGTAAGTCGCCCAGCCGCGCTGCTGGGTTACCCACCCTTGATTGGGGAGAGGACTCTACATCACGCCCGAGCGCCTCCACGACATCGAGAATCTCTGCCTGATCGTTTGCGTATGGTCGGATCCAGGCGGCCAGAAAAACCTGGCAAACAAAGACGGACAGTATTTCAAAAACGATAGGTCCACCAAACTGAGGAGCCCAGATTGCTGTTGGGGACAGCGGCTGGGCGGGGCTGCGTCCGTTAGGCTCCAAAGAAACAAGAGCGGGAGGCGAACAAACAGAACACAGCATGCTCCCGCCTGCACACCTGAGAGGACCGGGAACAGCATGAGCTTGGCCTTCGGGTCCAACACGAACGACGTGTAGGTGACGAGCATCATCAGCGCCACATCCTCGGTCATTTGATGTCATTTGCAACTCTGCGGCTAGGCCAAGCCTGTTGGTACCATTTACGAGCGGGGTTTAGGCGAAAGCAGACCACCCTGTGCTTGAGACTGCCACCGATGAAGCACTGAGGCCGTGTCCAAACGTTTGACGATGAGGTCCCACCACCAAAACTGCGCTTCCAGACCCTGGAAGAAATAGCCAAATCGCCTGCCATGCACAGACCCTGACCCACCTTCCTACTGCATCCTTCCCCCTGACACGCCTGAAGTTCTCGGGAGCCTGTCTGTCGCGGAGGCAAAGCAGTCGAGCGGCCAACGTCACGGGGATCCCGAAACACCAAACACCCAACCCTACCATGGCGACGCCGGCGGAGGCCATGTGGTCGTCAGACCAGCAGACCACGGAAGGGTTGGGCAGGAGGCGGCTGACCACCACGCCATTCTCCGGGATGGGGACGCACCAAATCATCCGAAGGAAGCTTGAGAGCAGCCCGGGCCACAAGGCCACCAGGCTTATCCAAATGATCGGCATGCTCTGATTGACAAGGTCGCTGAAGGAAGGTTTAGAGAGAAAAGACCGAAGTCCAAAGACTCCACAGCCTGCAGAAGAGACAAGCATGCCGCATGCCTAACCACGATCCTTTGTATGTGATTAATGGGATCCTGTACATGCATGCATGCATGCGCAGGAAGGGCCTCATCAGCCATGAGGCTCAAGCCATGCCGCGATGGCGTTGTCCGCTGCTGGTCCTCGGAGGGCCTCGGTAAACACCAATGACACTACAAATATTGAGTAGTTATGGAGTAATATGGATGTTGTTACGGAAGGCGGTTTGCGAGCAACGCGCCCGGGGACCGGGCACCATGTCCGTGTCGATGTCTGCGGGAGGCTGCGAGGTGGCAGCGGTTTCGTCAGGATCTGCAGCCGCTTCGAACTCTGAGATCTTAGGGCCATTGCCCTGGTGCGTCTCTGCGTCGAGCTTCTTCTCGCCATGTATGTTGACCTCGAAGAGCTTCTGTTCTGGGGTCTTGAGCCATGCTGTCTCCAAGACCTTGTCCAGCATGGCAGTGAAGTCCGTCGACTCATTGGCGAAGTCCAAGGTCAGGAAATCCCGAAGGTCTGCCTGCACACGCCATCCAAAAGCACATGCTACAAGTACCTGGAATGTTGATGCAGAATAGCTTGCAGTTTCGGATTTGCCTGAGCCAGGTGCCGGTTCGCCTGCAGTGCTTTGGTGGGCGGGGCCAGACTGCACGCCCGGGCCGCGCAAGCGCGGAGCAACAGCGTGCGAGACTGGGCTGTGGCCCTCCGTAGGAAGGCGTCGGGGTCCTGAGCTGCCTGCCAAATTTGCTTCGTGCTCTGCAGCTCCTTTAACACACCTGAGCGCTTCAAGTCTGCCCAGGAAGGAGGCGTGCTTACAGGCCGGGAAGGTGTCTCGGAAGCCACACCATCTTTGAAAGATTCGCTCAGCACCTGGTCCACTGCCTTGCGCAGGCTGTTCAAAGCCTTGGCTTTTCGCCCGAGCTCGTTGAAGGGGTGGCCCAAGTGCTGCCCCAAAGGTACGACGAAGCACACCACAAACAGGGAGAGCAGCAGGATGCTCAACACTACCAGCACAGGCAGCAGGAGCTGGTACACCGCCATGGCAATCCGTGGTGCGGAGTTGCGGGCAGACACCTCCTGCGTCCACAGCTGCAGGTGTCACGTTTTAAGCTGACATGTGCACCTGCTAACCCGCATGCTGTGCTTGGCATCGTGCTTCCTACAGTTACAGATACTCAGATAAATTCATAGGCATAGGCATATAATGGCATATATGAGTCCCAAAGTTCAAGCCGTCTCAGGAAATGCTCTCCCGTGCTCCCGTGCCTGAGCCATGCATTGCGCGGCCAAATCGACGGAAGTCAGCACAGGTGATAGGGTGAGGGTCTCGAAGAGGCCCAGCATCGCTGCAGTGACCTGCGCAGGCCATGGAAAGAGTGGCCCGTCGTTCTCTGTGTTTTGCTCCGTTGTAGTGTCCAGTGGGATCTGGGTGAGGTCGAAGGTGGCCAGGACGGAGCAGGCGGCCAGCCACTGGGTGGCTATGCGGATCATAATCGTGTGCAGCTTAGTGCTTCCCCTTACAGCTGCTACTGCGGCCATATATGCCACCACAAAGTTGACGATGGCCTGGCATTTATTTTACGGGTCGCCAACCGCATGCAGCACATCCCGAAAATGACAAAGCATATTGGGTCATAATGCTAAAGTCTCGTGTTTCAACTACAAGCACCATGAAACGCTCAACGCTACCTCTCAACATGTTGCGACCTTCGTGCCGACGTCGACAGATAGGACAGGATCAGCGGCAGAGCTGCACCAGCGGCACATGGCTGACAGGGCTGCTGGAAGGCATGTCTTCCCCAGCCAGCTGGGCATTCTCCACAAAGTTCGCCAGTGGAGCCTTCACCGCAGGCGTTATGGTAGATGCCAACACATTCGGTGCTCAAGCCTTTGGAGTCGCCCTCAGTACAAATGATACCGCCCAGGCATGTGCTCAGGCCATTGGCTGCAACTACGTTGCATTTCACGGCTGTGGTTGTTCCAGTTTGGAAATAACCAGGGCTAGAAACTGGCAGTTTGTGCTGGGTAGTCTGACCTTCAAAACCGCCCGGACATTGCAAGTGTGGTAGCCCTGAGCAACTGGCACACCTGGCTATTGAATCTGCCGAGTCTAATTCTGCAAAATATCCTTCGGCACAAAAGCAGGCTGAAAGGCTGGTAGATCCGCGAGCACTCAGAGCGTTCGTGGGGCATTGCAGTGGACAAGTGAGCTCGTTGGCCAGGGTTGGCTTGTAGCGCCCGGGAGGGCAGGCCTCGCAGTTGTCCTCCCTGAAGAAATAGCCAGGGGTGCACAGGCAGTCTGTCTGCAAGGAAGAGCCAGCACGAGAAGTTGCGTTCTCGGGACATGCCAGCTCCTCACCTTTGCCTGGGCAGAAAAAGCCCTCCGAGCAATCTCTGCACATGCTGCCCTCTGCGGCAAGGCCTGCTCGGCAGCGACAGTCAAGGGGTGATGTGGCGGCTGATGTTGAGGACTTGTCAGTGGAGCACCTGCTGCATGGCAAGTTCCCCACACTTGCCTTATATTCGCCAGCCTGGCACGCCATGCAGCGTCCCGAAGTGTCATCAAAGCCATAGCCAGTAGCGCATAGGCACGGCTCCGTGGCTCCCGTGTGGTTGCTGTATGTCCCATCACCACATTGGGAGCACTCGTCATCTCCGATACTGGCCTTGAAGTATCCCAGCGGACACGGGGCACAGAGCCCGTTTTGCAGAAACAATCCTGGCTTGCAGTTGCACTCGGAAGGTGAGCCTGCAGTGTTGGTGTGGGTTGTTTTCGTTTCAGCACATGGCCACCTCCTCTCGGAGCCTCCGGGGCAAAACCAGCCGATTCCACATGCCTCGCAGCTGCCGTCCTCGTTGACAAAACCGGGAATGCACGAGCAGGAAGAGAGGCTGGTGGCACCTACCTCCAGGCAGAAGCTATTATGCAGCATCATGAATTGCACGCGTTGCAACACAACAATTTCGAGCTTTCTCAAGCTGCACAACGTGCAGAAAAACAGGTTCAAGGCACCCTCCTGTAGAGACAAACATGCTCAACATCCATCACAAAACATCAGCGTTCTGCTACAGTAGCACCCTGTTTTTCTTCGACCGGACCTGCCTGCAATGTCGAAGACCCTGTGGGGCATGCTACACAGGCGGCATTCTCTGCACTCCAGTAGCGGCCTTGAAGGCACATGCAGTCAGAGAGCTGACCTCAGCTCGACAGGAGATAGCCCTCGATCAGGGAATGTCGGGACCCAAGTTTGCAAAAAACTGGGCTGCAGACGCGAGCCTGCCTCCGAAACGCTCGCATGGGGGCAACTCCGCAGCTCGGTGACCCCAGGGCAGAAAAAGTTCGCGGGGCACTGCAGGCACACGGCGCCAGGCATGTCCTGGGAGGCAGCTCACCGTGTAGCAGTTCGCGTGACTGCTGCACTTTACTGTAGCACTTTCAATGCCGAGCTTCTTCGCTGTACTGCCCAGGAGGGCAGACGGTGTCTAAGCGCAAAGCTACGACCATGAACTCCTCCGGCATGGTGCAAAGGTCACTTGCAGGGCACCAGCAGAGCCTGGGAGGTTGATGCATTTGATGCCAAATGATGCCAGATGCATCAAGCAGTTGCGAAAAGCAGCTTGACCCTGCGACAAGCAGTTTTTGTTTAACGTCGTTGGCTTGTATCCAAACTTGCAGGTCTGGGCTCATTGCAGTGGTCACTCTTCAAAGGGCCCATTGAGTTTGGCAGTTCTATGACATTCTATGAGTTCTATGGCACTGGCAGTGTTACCGGGACCTAGCCATCCTGAGCAACCAGTTCGTTGACTACGCCTGAGAAGGGGCCTCCACACTGTGTCAAAACTCTTGAAGTTTTTCTCCAGCGATTTCGATTTACAGTGCCTGTTGTTTCCATGCCCAAGGAAGCTTGAAAGCATATGTCGCATTGATAGCATGTCGACAACCGACGACTCTTCCATATTCTTCCGTCTTCTGCATGCTCAACGGTTGGTACAGACCCATTCAATAGATCTTGTGGCCAGCGGCAGTTACGAAGTCACATGACAGTGATGTGCCCGCTAAGGTCGTTGCCGGAAGACTCTCAACACTGACGATGCTTGACATCCATCGTTGGCTTTTTTTGTTTGCTTGGGGTCGTCGCAGGATTCTCAAGACATGATAGCGATTGCAGCGGAAGGAATCAGGTACGGTTTGCAAGTGCAAACTAAACAGATCCAGCATGCTAAATGTGACAGGATGCCGTTGACCCCTGAATTTGACAAGCAGTTGCATCTAAATACAAAAACATCATCTAGCAGCAAGCCGGTGATTGCCAAAAGCAATTGCCCAGACTTGCTTCATACATCGGGCGAAATACAGGCTCTACTGTTTTTGATGATTCCCTCGAATCTTCTTGGCACGAGGCGCAAGTAAGCCGGTAGACGACGGTGCTTAACTACGGTAAGTACGGAACGAAACGTGTGGGGTCGAGTGCCTCTCAGTAGTAATGTTCTCTAACGGTTCGATTTCGTCAGAAACTATCTAGCCCAGTTAATAGCTTCGACTCGTGGTGTCTCGTGCCAGCGGAGGACCTTTTGCCGGTCCTCTTCTTGCACAACCCGGTAGAGACAGGGACTGGTTGAGAATCTGCAGTGGTCTAGTAGGTTTGGTGGTGTTGCTTCAGACATGGCCACCAGTGACTGGCACATCCCGCAGTCAATTTTTTGGGGGTGTGCCGCAGTGCATGAGTTCCAATTCCAAAAGCCTTGGCAAGCCTTCGGCCCGAAAGATTGTCTTGGCTTTGCTCTGCCACCAGCTCTAGCCTTGCTGCTCTGCATGTAGAGCCGGGTCTAACAGCTAGACTAATTAGGGCTGAAAACTGCTTATGGAGTCCCAGCTGAAACTCCAAAATCTTCGGAGGCGACGGTGCAAGTGTGCTGCTTTGTTCTTCCACAAACTTGTCTTCGCTCACTTCGAGTTTGCTCGCGTGCCTCCCGAATGTGCACCAGCAGATGTCCCACAAGTACAACTAATGGTATGTGCGGCCACGCGTTTGCTATGATCGCACTCACTTTCGAGACTTTGGGAGTAGTTTGTGTTTCTTCGAAGGGGCTTTTGAGAATTGTTGCGGGGGTTCAGGGTATAGAGTCTTGAAAAGGGCTAAAGATTTTGGGGTACAGGCTCTGCGAGGCTCTGAGGCACAGGATGACAAAGGTACCTGTGCCCGAAGTGCTCTGAAATCTTCTTCCGGACCTCGAAACACCGGACCGGAACCCATTCCCGTTCAGCACACAATCCTCGCGGCGCACCGCTGATGGAAACCTCTCTTACTAAACGAGAAAACCAACATGCGAGAGGCTGTTGGGCAAGCGTCGAGGGCCCGAGCCTTGAATTTGCTTTCCCAACATGAAGGTGGAATCGAAGAAGGGATATAGACGATATAGAGTATAGAGATCATTGTTGGTTGCCTGATGGTTGTTGCCTACACCAACCTGCTCAAACTAAGCTGTGTTTATTTGGCCGGCCATTGCTGCGCTCTGAAACTCTTCCGGCCTTTCGCGTTCACGTCCAGTCTCTTGCGTTCGTGCTGCAGTCCAGCCATCAGACCTAACAATGCTACTGTGGTTACTGAATTAACAGCCGCCAAGGAGCTCCAGTACCTCTGGCTTGAGGCCTTCAGCAGGGTCCAGCAGTCCCACGTGCAGCGAGTACGAGCCAGAAACCACGTTGAAGGAGATGCTGATGGAGCGGGGCCCCGAGTAGCCGGAGGAGGCCTCCCCTGAAAGGCAACGTCTCTTGATGATAATGCTGTCGTTCGTGGAAATGCCTATGCCACGCCACTCAGGGACCACACATACTGATCCCAAGTGGCACTGGCCGGATTGGTTGAGATACGGTCCTTGCACGATGAAGTGTCCTATAGCCATCTGAAAGTCACTGGGATGACTGCAATCGGCATCGCACCAGCAAAGACGGTGATACCCTGGCTCCACAAACAGCCGCGACGCAGATGTTGCTGCTTGAAACGTCAGGGCATTCTCCCGATCGGAGCCTGCTTCCTGCAGCAAGCCGTCCAGAAGCTCGGAGTCAGAGCAGGCACGCTTCGCGGCGATGCCCGAGGTGTTCTCGAAGTCGAAATCACAGTTGCGGCCCACCTGGCAGCTCAGCAGCAAGGGTGAAGAAGTCTCGCTCGCAACGTATCGCCAGGTCTCTTGCAGGTAGGAGCCATCGAAGCCGCCGAAGGCCAGCAGCCCGCGGGAGTCATCAGCCCAAACCATGGCATGGCCGGTGCGGCCCGTTGGAGCTGGCAGCCCGGCTTCCTCAGCTTCCTCGGCCCGCTGGCCCCGCTGGCCCTCTTCCTTCCAGGAACCTGTCGAAAGGCTGTAGTTGTAGAGTTTGGAATCGTAGCTCAGGGTGTATGCAAAGGAGTTGCTGAGGTTGATGCTGAGATTCTGAATGCCTCCCAAAATCAACATGCTCATCGAGACAGGGTCCCACACAGCTGCATGCCCCCCACGTGCAGGAGGCCAGTATCCGGCAGCCGGCAGTTCGGTCCAGCGGTTTGCAGAGGCATCGTAGCTGTGCAGGCCATCCAAGTACTGCTGCCCGCTCCAGCCGGCAAAAACGAGCATAGAACGGGTAGCGGCCGCCCAGATGGCGCTGTGCCGGCTGCGGGCTGCAGGCCCCAGCGCTGAAGAGGCGCTCCACTCTCTGTCTTCCAGACTGTAGCGGTGCAGGTCGCCGAGATTCGCCGAGCTGCTTTCGCCACCAAACATCAGCACAGCACCATCCTCCGCGTCCAGGACCGCTGAGTGGTACGCCCGTGCTGGTGGCGCCATCTGGGCAGGTAGCTGTTTCCAGGTGCTGCTCTCTCTGCAGTTCATCATTGTAAAAAGTGCCGAGGAATCGGCCAGCAAAGACGAGCATCGACCGGGACCGAGCTACCCAGACAGCTGCGTGGCCAGAGCGCGTGCTTGGTCTGAGGGCCTCCCTTGGCAGCACCATCTCTGTCCAGGCCCACTCCGGCCAGCTGTATTGCCAGAGGTCCGCAAAATACTCGAAGGTGTTGCTGGCATGCCCGGCAAACATCAGCGCAGACTGCCCTTCCACATCCCAAACCATGGAAGGGTCTTGGCGTGCGCCTGGGCTGCCGGTGACTGTCAACTTGCTCCACGCGTCCAAATGGCACCGCACGCCTACGGGCTCAGTTCGTGGCTAGATTACCCTGAAAACCCTGCCTTGAGGCATAAGTTATAGGTGTGTGTCCTGGAACAGCAGCGTCATCGCACAAGATTGCACCATGCTACTGACCCAGCCTGCAGCTTCTTGTGGGGTGCAGTCATGCAGGGCCCATCCGCGGAACCGGCACTGTCGTAGGCTGAGTTCGCTGCCCTGAGCACACCGAGAAGGGCATCACAAGATATCACAAGAACTGCGAAGCCGAAACTTGCTGCGGCCTTGCATGCAACGTTGTCGGCAAGGATGGTGCCGCTGCCAACATTCCAGGAGAGGGGAGTTCCGCCGGCCATGCCTGAGAAGATTTACCAGCCCTGCATGAGGCCTGGCGGGAAGCTCTGCATCAACTGACCTGCACTCTCCTTTTTCTGGGGCGCTGGCCCATTTCCCGGCAGGCCACCTGAGCGGCTGCAGCGTCGAAGTTGTCGTCGCACCTGAGAATTTCTAAGGAGTGCCTCTCTCAACAACGACATGCACCAGCCGCTTCGTTTTTTATGGTCCAGGCACACCAGGCCAGAGGAGCCGTTGTAGTGGAACTCTAGCCAGCCTTCGGTAGGGCCGCCCACCAGCCGTAGGGCTTCCAGCGAGGTGCCTGGCGCCACCACGAAGAGCTCCGACTCGACGAGGGCCGATCCCATCTGCAAGGGAAGACTCTGCAAACTGGCTTGCTGGAAGATGGAGGCAGCGAGCCTGACCTTTAGTCCTACCCTTCGGAAACACGCAGTTGAAGCCTTTCAATGTGCGGAAGAAAGACAGCTCAAAAGCGGAGCAGAGTCGGTCCTGCCCCTTGACGGTGCCAACATAGATGCTTCCCGAAATGCCAGCGCCCAGCTGCGCTTCACTATTCCTGCCCCAGCACCGGACAGTGTCATCCTCCAGGATCACACAGGTGTGGCTTTTGCCCGCCACCACTTGCCATACACCCAGGTTGTTCAAGTCGATGGGGTGCAGAGCGTCACCCATCTCCCCGGGCTCGTCTCCGAGATTCTCGGAACTGCCCTGGCCGAGCCTAAGCAGACGCCCCAACAAGCACCGACAAGTTGGCTGGGCTTCGTCGCCACTTCGTTTTGCAAGCACTGCTGCCGTTCCGAGGCCCGGGCTGACCATCCCTGCCCCAGCCCCAACATTTCACGGAGTCGTCCTGAAGCCGGGCACACCCATGATAGGTGCCAGCAGCGAAGTCGACGGCCAGCATACCGTCACCCAGCTGTGTTGCTGGCAGGTTGGGCCCGACCTCGCTTTCCGCCTCGGTGCCGGGGAAGAGGTTGCCCGGCTGCTGCATGCAGCCGAGTACGCAACTGTTGCATCCAGGCCGCATAGCCCATGCTGCCGTGGCCGAGCTGGCCTTGAGCGTCGCCGATGTTGTTGTAGCCCCAGCACCACAGCGAACCCTCCGCCAGCACCTGTAGTTCGTAGAGCTGAGTACTTCAATCTCACTCGTATTGCACAGCTCATTGCAAAACCACAGATCCGTTGACGGACGGGGACCACATTGATGGTCAATGCACTCGATGCACTCGGTACCCTACAAACGAAAGATACTCTCTAACATGTGGATGGGAGACTTGAGCCTGCCAACCCGGCTGGGGGCCCCGCGGCACAAGTGTGGTACGCTCCTGCCGCAATCTGCACCGCCTCGCCCGCCAAGGCCAGGGCAGGCAGGAAGTCGCCCATCTCCCCGCTCTGAAGGCCCACAATATCCTGCCAACCCTTGGCCAGGCCGATAGGAGCGCCTTTGCCCCAGCACTTGACCATGCCTTGGCGAGAGAGTGCGCAGCTGTGCTCCCATCCCAAGGTGAGCTGCACGGGCTCGAAGTCGCTGCCCAAGTCCAGGGTCGGGAGCTGGTCGCCCATGGACGCAACGTCGTGACCACGATCGATCCTTATAGAGGATGAGATGCATGTCACAGCATGTCACCATTGAGTCGCCATGTCATGCTTTTAAAATGTGTTTGCATCTGACAAGCCTCTGAACACCCCGAGGCCGAGCAGCGAATCTCCCAAGCCAAGAGCACCTGAGCCCGCGTAGCCGAAGCATTTGACCAGACCCCCCTGAAGCAGAGCGCAAGTGTGCCACTGGCCGCAGGCCACCTGCAGCACGCTGGCGTTGGCACCCACGTCCACAGTTGAAAGGTTCGAACCCATCTCCTCAGCCTGGTCGCCGATAGTTTCCGGGCTCACGGCTCCCAGCTGCCCATAATCATTCCTACCCCAACACCGCAGAGCTCCGCCCTGCAGCACAGCACAGCTGTGATCCCAACCGCAGGCCACCTGCACGGCCCTGGCGCCTGCGAGGTCCACTGGGGGCAGAGCGGCACCCATCTCGTTCGGGTCGTAACCCACGTTGGCTGTGGAGCTGGAGCCAAGAGCACCGAAACCACCATGGCCCCAGCATTTCACCTCGCCCGTCTTGTGGAGGAGCGCGCAGTTGTGATGGCCTCCGGCGCAAAGCGATAGGAACTTTGGCCTTTGGTCAGCGAGCCAGGCTACGATTGCATCCAGAGACACGTCGGTGTCCGAATTCACGGCTCCATAGCTGACGAAGCGAAGCTGTGCCGTGCCTTTTGGCAGGCTCACCTTCGCTTGCTGCCAGGCAGTTCCCTGCGTGCCCCGACGCGACCAGCGCGTGTGCCAGGTCCCAAGACCGCTGCGGAGGAATTGCAGGGCCAGCGTGCCGATGCCGCCTCCGTGCATGTGGTAGGCGAATTCCAGGTAGGCCGTGCCGGTGGTCGCCGGGAAAACAGGACTAGTGAGGGTGACGGCAATTTGCTCATCAACCCCTGGGTCATGCCCCTCGACATGTACGAAGTGCTGGCCGCGGAAGGCAGCATCTGGGCCCGTGCCTCTTGTCTCAGTCGGCCCACTGTTGCGCTGCCAATTGCCCCACCATGCACAAAGATCCGACTCGAAGTCGCAAGTCACAGCTGCAAAACTGGAAACACCAACCACCAAAGAGTCCACTCGCACGGCCTCGCCTGCCCTTGTGGAGGCGACGAAGCGGAGGGCTGCGGCACTGTCGGGGACCCGGACCAGTGTGCTGTGCCAAGCAGAGCTGTGGTCACCTCTCTGCAGAAACAAGCTCGTCCAATCTCCACCCACGGGCTTGTAGTCGAGCTGCAATTCCGTGGAGCTGGAGCCGACGAGTTGGTAGGCAAAGCTCAAGGTCTTCTTCTCCAGAGCGTCGAAGGCAAGGCTCTCCAGAATATGAGGTTCTTCGTTCTCGCTGACAGCCTCCACAAACCAGGTTCCATCGTTTGCCTGGCCAGAGACCCTGCGCCAGCTGGAGTTCCCCCGGTTGAACCAAAGGCACGTGTCCAACTCGAAGTCACAAGGGAGCCCTGTAAACTGCACTGCAGCGGAGCTCGGCACAACCGCGTCCACTGCCATGTCGCTGGCCCAACCGTCGCCCGTTGTGCCCACGAAGCGGAGCATCATGGCGCCCGGAGGCACCAGCACCAGGGCCGGTGTCCACTCGGATCCTTGCTGCCCTTCCCGCGACCACAGCAACCTCTAGCTGTTGCTCCAAGCTTCCAGCTGCAAGGTGCCCACACTAGAGCCAAGCATATGGTAGTAGAAGTTCAAGCTCTGCGGGTCGGAGGACGGCTCGAAGGGGGGACTCTCAAGGATGAAGTCCTGCAACAGGGCAGTCAGCTAGAGGAGCTAAGCCAAGCTAGAGCTTGACAGTTAGCCCGTCGCAGGACAGGGATGACACGACATGTAGTGCGGAAACTATTCGTCGAAAATGCGCAGAGCTTGCACACAAGCAGTCTACTGGTTAAGTCTCTCTCTCTCTCTCTCTCTCTTCTTCTTCTTCTTCTTCTTCTTCTGCGGGGCATGTCTCTCTCTCTCTCTCTCTCTCTCTCTCTCTCTCCCTCTCTCTCCATGTCTCCTTGTTCGACACTGCCGAAATTATCCGCCGGCTTAGAAACAGCGGGGCGGCGTCAGTGAAGACCCCGCACCCCTCCCCCGACCTTGTAGACCTTCTATCCCCGACCGCTCCACCCCCCCACCCTACCCCCTTCTCGGCACGCTCGCCCTCCCCACTCTACCCCCCCCTACCCCTAGACCCCCCCCCACCCTCCCCCCTACCCAGACCTTCCACCCTACTCCTCCTGTAGCCCTACCCTCTACCGCCCATTTTCGTCCCTGACCAACCTTTTGTGTTGCTCTCATCAGCCTCACCCCTCTACCCCCTCCCCTCTACCTTCTATCCCTGACTCTTCCACCTCCCCAACGACTTCGCCGGCAGCCACCGTAAACTGGTGTCCACATGTCCATCGGTTGTCGATGCATCCATCCCACATGGCTGACACGATCTTTGCCTTGCACTGTGGGCACTCGTACGAATAGTTTCTGGATGAAGTTACGTCGTGAGATGGCAAAACACAAGTACAACATGGTACATGCTGGCCTGGGCTAGAGGGAACCCCAGGCCCAGGTGTGAGACCCTATTGGGACCCGACACCCTTCCACGGGCCCCCCTTCTTCAAAACGATGTATATAAAACTTAACCGGGGGTTTGGGCTCGGGAAAATCATCTACATACAGGGGCACTTTCTAGAAAGAATAAAAGCATCGTGAGGCAAAAAGACACCCCGCGGCATCGCAGGGCTATGTGCCCTGCGGAGGGCCGAAAGGGGCCCGTTTCTTGTCGCAAACAACATGAGCATCAGCATCATGGGCATCATCACATACGAGTAGCGACTACGTGGACCTGGAGGATCGGGTCTGTACGTTAAATGCATTGCCTGTGTCCCTAAACCCTCTACGCGCGTCGTCGAATGTATCGCGCGGGTTGTCTCAAACTATTTTTTTATTGCGATCGCAAAGACAAATGACATGGTTGAACTTGCACCTGTTCCATGAGAGCAATTTTGCAGAAACGATGGGCTTGGGGTTCTGCCAGGCTGCCAGCCAAGCCCTGGCCAAGGTCAGCGGCACTTACCTCTTCATCTTCTCCTCTTCTATCTTTCCTGTTCCATCTTTTCTATCTTCCCTAATCTCTCTATTTTCTCTGGCTATAAGGGGTCTTATAAGGAGTCCCCTTTGAAGGGCCCAAAACAACAAACTTCTACAAATGGATTTAAGAGATGCAGGCAAACCGATTGAGTTTCCAGACTTGGTTCGCACCTGGGAGGAGGATCAAGTTGAGGGGTCGGCGACACTGGCAGTAGCCATTAAATCATCGTGGTCCAGTGCGGAGCACGGCTAGCCTAAAGGCTTGCCTTTATGCGGGCGCCGCCAGTGCCGCCGACCCACCCTGAACATGGCATGTCTCCTTGCATGAGGCTCGGGAGCTCCGGGAGGGCTCCGAGCGGGATCCCAAACGCGCATGCGTGGAAGTCCCGAAAACATCGTAAATACCATGCGTTTTTGCACGCATCATCGACCCTGCTTTTTGACCTTGGGCGAACATGCGAAAAAAGACCGTATACCTTAAGTTTTGGGGGGGTACCCCCCCCCCAAACAGGGGCGAGCATCATGAGGATCAGCGACCCGCCTCCGGGGCCACGGGAGGCTCAACAAAGCCAGAAAACACCGCAAATACCGTGTTTTTCGCGTGTTTCGACACACACCTCCTGTCGCGGCACTGCCGCGCCTCCACGGTGAGCCTCATTGACACGCGAAGCTTCGGGGGGGTTCAGCCGACGCGCTACGCACCCATGGGTGAGCATCATGAGCCCTTCATTTTCCTAAGGTGGTGCAGGCGCTGATGCTCATGATGCTCGCGTGGGTGGGGAGGGGGTTGGGCGGGGGGCCCACCCCCAAGCCGCTGATGCCACTGATGCTGTTGCGCGCGCACGCGCACGTGCGCGTGCGCGCACGCACGCACGCACGCACGCTCGCTCGCTCGCTCGCTCGCTCGCTCACTCGCGCGCGCGCGCGCGCGCGCGCGCGCTCACGCGCACGCGCACGCGCACGCAGAGGATTATGTATAGGGTTTCGGCTGTCGCTTCCTGTTATTTCTTCTTCTTTATATTTTTCTTACTTGTCGTATTCTTTTTTTCTTAGTTTTCTTCTTCTTCTTCTTTCTCTTCTTCTTCTTCTTCTTCTTCTTATGTTTCTTCCTTTTCCCCTTCTTCTTGTTATTCTTCTTTCTTTTCTTTTATTCTTCTTCTTTTTCTTCTTCTTTCGTTTATTCTTCTTCTGCTTCTTCTTCTTCTTTATTTTCTTATTCTTCCTTTTCTTATTTCTTTGCTTCTTCTTTTCATTCTTCATCATTCTTCTTTATTTTATTCTTCTTCTGTTTCTTCTTCTTTTTTTCTTATTATTCTTTCTCTTCTTCTTCTTCTTCCTTTACCCTTTCTTCTTATTATTCTTCTTTCTGTTCTTTTCTTCTTCTTTTTCTTCTTCTTTATGTTATTATTCTTCTGTTTCTTCTTCTTTTTCTTATGCTTTTTCTTCCTTTACCCTTTCTTCTTGTTATTATTCTTTCTCTTCTTTTCGTCTTCTTCTTTTCATTCTTCTTTCTTTTCTTCTACTTCTGTTTCTTCTTCTTTCTCTTCTTCTTCTTCTTTCTCTTCTTCTTCTTCTTCCTCTTCTTTTTCTTCTTCTTTCTCTTCTTCTTCTTCTTCCTCTTCTTTTTCTTCTTCTTTCTTTTCTTCTTCTTTTTCTTCTTCTTTCTCTTCTTCTTCTTCTTCCTCTTCTTTTTCTTCTTTCTTTTCTTCTTCTTTTTCTTCTTGTTTTTCTTCTTCTTTCTCTTCTTCTTATTTTCTTTTACTTTTGCCCTTTCTTCTTGCTTACGTGCCGACTCCTTGCGCCCCCTAAGCCCCTAAACCCAAACCCGAGTTTCAGCTTTCAGACGGCCAGGCCGGCCCGTGCCGCAAGGCCTGTAGATATTAATTTCAAAACCCAAATTAGGCATTTGACGTCGCGCTAGATATGAAACGCGAAATTAGTGACGTGGCGCTTAAATTCTAAATTGAAATTAGGGACGTCGCGCTTAATTTCGTTTCCGAAATTAAGCTCCAGGGTTTACAGTATTACACATAGCCCAGCCACCCAAACTCAGGGCCTTGAGGTTCCGGCCTCATTAACGAAACCCCTTATGCATAGCTAACCCAAACCTAGAACTCTACCCCCTGCGCCAAACTCACTCAAACCCTGCAACACTCAAACCCTGCGGCAACCTTAAAAAGAGCCTACCGGGCGACCCTGAAACAACCCCATAACGAGCCTATCTGCAGCCCAAACCCCATTTCAACCGACAACCCAAGCCCTATACCCAAACCTTGCCCCAGATCCTGAAAAAAACCCTATCTGGGCCAGACAGGTGGCCAAACCCAATTCCAAGCCCTAAGCCCGAGCCAGAAAACCCAATTCCAAGCCCCCAAAACCATAAACCCGAGCCAGAAAACCCTATCTGGGCCAGATAGGGTTGTTTTTGCTGCAAAAACCCTATCTGGGCCGGATGGGGTTTTTTAAGCTCAAAAAAAGTTCAAAAAAGCAGCCAAACCCAATTCCAAGCACCCAAACCCTTAAACCCGAGCCAGAAAACCCTATCTGGGCCAGATGCTCTGGAAAACCCTATCTGGCCAGATAGGGTTTTTGTTGCGCTGAAAAACACTATCTGGGCCAGATAGGGTTTTTTTTGCACTGAAAAACTTTTGAGCTCGAGCAAAAAAAAACCCTATCTGGGCAAAGTAGGGTTTTTTTGCTCTGAAAAACCCTATCTGGGCCAGATAGGGTTTTTTTAAGCTCGAAAAGGCAGCCAAACCCAATTCCAAGCCCCCAAACCCTTAAACCAGAGCCAGAAAACGCTATCTGGGCCAACAGTGCTTGCGCAATGGGGTTCTTACGTTCAGAGTAAAGGAATTGGTTGCCGGCCGCAACGGCGCACGCGACGGTGGGGCGGGGCCTTGGTTTCGATGCTCCCGCTGTGGTTTCGCGCGAATTCCTTTGCGTTTCGATCCTCCCGCTGTGGTTTCGCACGAATTCCGTTGATTTTCGATGCTCCCGCTATGGTTTCCTCGAATTCCGGCCTCACGTGGCCTCTTCAGGCCTCTTCTGGGGGGCCACTTAGGTTGCCGGCCGTTGCATGCCGTTGCGGTGGGGTCCTGTGGTTTCGCGCGAATTCCGTTGTGTTTCGATGCTCCCGCTGTGGTTTCGCGCGAATTCCGGCCTCTCGTGGCCTCTTGAGGCCTCTTCTGGGGGGGCCACTTATCGCAACGGCGCACGCAGTGGGGCGGGGCCTTCGTTTCGATGCTCCCGCTGTGGTTTCGCGCGACTTCAGGCCTCTTCTGGGGGGGCCACTTAGGTTGCCGCCGCAACGGCGCACATGGGGCGGGCCCTTCGATGCTCCCGCTCTGGTTTCGTGCGAATTCCGTTGCGTTTCGATGCTCCCACTGTGGTTTCGCGCGAATTCCGGCCTCTCGTGGCCTCTTCAGGGGGGGGGCCACTTAGGTTGCCGGCCGCCACGGCGCACGCGGTGGGGCGGGCCCTTCGTTTCGACGCTCCCGCTGTGGTGTCGCGCGGATTCCGTTGCGTTTCGACGCTCCCTCTGCTGTTTCGCGCGAATTCCGGCCTCGCGTGGCCTCTTCAGGCCTCTTCAGGGGGGGGCCACTTAGGTTGCCGGCCGCCACGGCGCACGCGGTGGGGCGGGGCCTTTGTTTCGACGCTCCCGCTGTGGTTTCGCACGAATTCCAGTGCGTTTCGATGCTCCCGCTGTGGTTTCGCACGAATTCCGTTGCGTTTCGACGCTCCCACTGCGGCTTCGCGCGAATTCCGGCCTCTTGTACCGTTGCTTTCCCGCTCTTGCCCAATCCAAGCGTCACGCAGACGCAGACGAAAATGCCCAATGCCTGCTTTCTGATCTTCTGGCTTCTTTGGGCTTCTTCTGGGGGGGGCCACTTAGGTTGCGGGCCGCATCGGCGCACGCGGTGGGGCGGGGCCTGCGTTTCGACGCTCGCCGTGGTTTCGCACGAATTCCGTTGCGTTTCGATGCCCGCTGTGGTTTCGCGCGAACTCCGGCCTCTCGTGGCCTCTTCAGGCCTCTTCTGGGGGGGCCACTTAGGTTGCCGGCCGCAACGGCGCACGCGGCGGGCGGGCCCTTCGTTTCGATGCTCCCGCTGTGGTTTCGCGCGAATTCCGTTGGAAAACCCTATCTGGGCCAGATAGGGTTTTTTGATCTGAAAAACCCTATCTGGGCCAGATAGGGTTTTGTAAGCTCAAAAAGGCAGCCAAACCCCAATCCAAGCCCCCAAACCCTCAACCCAAAACAACAAACTCTAAAGAAAGCAGTCCACGATGAGGTCGGAGCCAGGCAACCCAAAACCCGAAACCTAAACCTCAAAGTCGGCTGGACTTTGGAGCTGCAGGCCTTGTGGGTTGAGTGCTTCTTTTTGTTTGTTTGTTTGTTTGTTTGTTGTTTGTTGTTTGTTGCTGCTGTTGCTGCTGTTGCTGCTGTTGCTGCTGTTGCTGCTGTTGCTGCTGTTGTTGCTGTTGTTGCTGTTGTTGTTGTTGTTGTTGTTGTTGCTGTTCTGTTGCTGTGTGCTGTTGCTGTTGCTGTGCTGCTGCTGTGCTGCTGTTGATGTTGATGTTGCTGTTGTGTTGTGTTGCTGTTGTTGTTGTTGTTGTTGTTTGTTGTGTTGTTGGTGTTGTGTTGTTGTTTGTTGTGTGTTGTTGTTTGTTGTTGTTGTTGTTGTGTGGTGTGGTGGTGGTGGTGGTGGTGGTGGTGGTGGGGTTGTCGTTGTGGTTGTTGTCGTTGTTGTTGTCGTTGTTGTGGTTGTCGTCGTTGTCGTTGTTGTCGTTGTTGTTGTTGTTGTTGTTGTTGTTGTTGTTGTTGTTGTTGTTGTTGTTGTTGTTGTTGTTGTTGTTGTTGTTGTTGTTGTTGTTGTTGTTGTGTGTTGTTGTGTGTTGTTGTTGTTGTTGTTGTTGTTGTTGTTGTTGTGTGTTGTTGTGTGTTGTTGTTGTTGTTGTGTGTTGTGTGTTGTTGATGTTGTTGTGTGTTGTTGTTGTTGTTGTGTGTTGTTGTGTGTTGTTGTTGTTGTTGTGTGTTGTTGTGTGTTGTGTGTGTTGGTGTGTGTTGTTGTTTGTTGTTGTGTGTTGTGTTGTTGTTGTTGTTGTTGTTGTTGTTGTTGTTGTTGTTGTTGTTGTTGTTGTTGTTGTTGTTGTTGTTGTTGTTGTTGTTGTTGTTGTTGTGTTGTTGTGTTGTGTTGTTGTTTGTTGTTGTTGTTGTTGTTGTTGTTGTTGTTGTTGTTGTTGTTGTTGTTGTTGTTGTTGTTGTTGTTGTTGTTGTTGTTGTTGTTGTTGTTGTTGTTGTTGTTGTTGTTGCTGTTGCTGTTGCTGTTGCTGTTGCTGTTGTTGTTGTTGTTGTTGTTGTTGTTGTTGTTGTTGTTGTTGTTGTTGTTGTTGTTGTTGTTGTTGTTGTTGTTGTTGTTGTTGTTTCTCGCAGAGCCGTGTGCAGTAGCGCAACCCACTTGGCTTGATGTAGCTAGGACTTCGACATAGATCAGGTCTCGAACGAATAGGTCACTCAATTTTCACCTTCGATGCCCGCCAAGGTGTGGGACATGACCCGCACATGCGTCCGAAATGAAATGAAATGAAAATGTTGTTGTTGTTGTTGTTGTTGTTGTTGTTGTTGTTGTTGTTGTTGTTGTTGTTGTTGTTCTTTTTTTGAGGGGGGGGGGGGTGCTTGGGTCCTAGAGCTTGTTGGTGGCAAACCAGGTCCTTAATTTGGCTTAATTTCGGATTTCTGACGTCACTAATTTGGCGCTAATTTCAAAAGGACGTCGCTGACGTCACTATAATTTGTACAGTTCGACATGAGCCGTGCAACTGCGAACGACTCCCGGCCTTGTTGGGGTTGCCGCTGGCCTCCGTGAACACGTACCAGTTGCCCTCTTGGGCTCCATCCGGTCCCGTGTCGCGTGTAGGTGTAGATGCAGAACCACGACTCCAACCAGGCACAGGGCGCGTGGACCACCCGCAGAAATCTGTCTCGAAGCCGCAGCGTACATCCACCAAGCTTGACACCACACCCGCAGCCACCAAAGAGTCCACTCGCACGGCCTCGCCTGCCCTTGTGGAGGCGACGAAGCGGAGGGCTGCGGCACTGTCGGGGACCCGGACCAGTGTGCTGTGCCAAGCAGAGCTGTGGTCACCTCTCTGCAGAAACAAGCTCGTCCAATCTCCACCCACGGGCTTGTAGTCGAGCTGCAATTCCGTGGAGCTGGAGCCGACGAGTTGGTAGGCAAAGCTCAAGGTCTTCTTCTCCAGAGCGTCGAAGGCAAGGCTCTCCAGAATATGAGGTTCTTCGTTCTCGCTGACAGCCTCCACAAACCAGGTTCCATCGTTTGCCTGGCCAGAGACCCTGCGCCAGCTGGAGTTCCCCCGGTTGAACCAAAGGCACGTGTCCAACTCGAAGTCACAATTGAGCATTTTGTACGTGACGGACGCCTCGCCAGCTTGCAAGGCATCGGATGCACATGCACAGATCTGCCGCACTTTCTAGCAACCCCACAAGGAAGATGGACCTGGCTTAGGACAGGCATGAGCGTTGTTGTGCCAGGAGTGGGACTGACTACGAAGTCACGAAATGAGGGGGCCTGTGCGAGGCAGATCCGCCATCCAGCATCAGCGACGGTGGAGTCCTCGGCATCATAGGGAAGGCTGCGATTTCAAAAAGGCCCTTGAGTCATGTGTGAGAACGCTAAGTGTTTGTAAAAAGGACACAGCAGCATTATCCGGAAGTAAGCTCGGCATCTAGCACATCCCTTGCACACCTAGTGCATCGATGCTTTGAGCATTTGTTCGACGTTTGCTTTGTGTGGACTGAGTCTTCGGAGAAAAGTTCCAATTCGTGCGCTCTCATGGTTACTCAGCTGTGACGTATGGAAGCTACGGCGAGCGGAAGCACCGCTCATGAGGTTATGTGCGCCCAAGCGCTCCCTCTGTGAATGGCGTGAACCTCTGTGGACCTGTTGGCGAGAGCAGCAGTGCGAGAGCTGACAGTGGTTCTGGAATGTTATCTGGAACGGCAGGTGGTCGCCACTTGATGGCGAATCTGGCAGCACAAGCTGGATGCTTCGGGTGCGAACCCTCGGGCGATGGACCAACCTACTAGTACCGTCCCACCAGGGCGCGTGGAAGCTGGAGCAGGAGCAGGAGCAGGGACAAGTTTTTTCGTTGTTGATTCCTGAAGCCCAACGCCCAGACCTGGAACCGCGGACGGATCAGGCTTCTTTCCACCTCGCGGGGTGGCAGCGGCTGCTCAAGCACTTGGTGGCGAGCCTCGATGTTCCGCGCTGCCAAGGTTGTCTGGTGTTTTGGGAGCCCATGCAGCTAGTCCCTTGGGGGAGCTGCCAAGGCCCAGACTCCTCTGGGAGGGCCTGCCTTCACGTTGAGGTCTCCAACTCGTCAGCTCCGACCACCGGAGCCACTGTGCCGAATTCCTCTTTACCTTCGGAGGCGATTCAGCAGGAGGTACAGCCGACAGCTGGGTGGATTGATAGACAGGTTACAGCAAGTGGAGCAGGAGAACCAGCAGTTCAGGGATGATTTACAAGTGGAGCGCTCGAGACACCCACGCTACCACCTCTTCGACCGCAACCTTCTAGTGGTGGACCAGGTGAGCCAGCACCCGCCCAGTTAATGTTCCTCTAGTCCGGGAGCCCCAGATGTGGTTGTACAACCGGCCTCTACTGGACCATCGCGTGAAGAACGACCTAGTGGATTATCCTTAATGCCTAGTGGCGCCCAGGAGTACCCCAACCAGAACAACCACGAGAACCCCCCACGAGCAGCGTCGCCGGGCTTTCTGAGGTCGCTGCTGGGCCCGCGCCAACCATCGCCGGCTCGACCAACGGCAAGGACTGCAAGTGAGCTTCCAGGGCTGGATGTGTTGACAAAGGGTATTCAGCAGTTACAAGAGCTACAGGCGAGTTGTGAACAGGGCTTCTGAGAAGTGGCTGAAGGCGACACCTGAGTGGACGTCAGGGAAATGGGTTCGTCTGAATGCAAGAGTGTCGTCGATGTTGCTAACAGCGATGAGCAGCGAGCTGAAGGCGGACATGGTGGCGCAGTGTCTCGCAGAATGCGGTGCGGGTCGTCTACAGGCTCTACAGATGGTACCAGCCGGGTAAGAGCGTTGAGCGACAAGATGTCTTGAAGTCTTGAAGAAGTTGCTTCAACGACACGCTGGAGGAGGTGCTGAAGACGGTGCGCAACTGGCCGCGATGGCTTTCGAGGTGCCAGGCGGTACACATGGCGCCCCCTGATCCAAGTGTCCTGGCGAGGGGACTCATGAGAGGGGATCGAGATGCGTGTTTTCCCACTCAGTGGCCCATCTGGACCGGGACATCCGTTCTCGCAAGTGCTTGGGATGCGGCAGTGAGGCGCATCGCCAAAAGGACTGCCATGTCGTGAAAGGGGCCTAGAAACCACCGGGCCAGAGCACGCCAGCACATGCCAGCACCAAAGGCTAGAGCGAGAGATGATGCAAATAAGGCCTCAACTACTGCCCCAGGCTTGTCGACTATGTCAACGGCGGCTACTCAAGGGGATACCTCGAGCACGTCTTCTACCATACAGGGTGTATCGTGGACTCTGGAGGCACTAGTTCAAGCAGCCCAGCCCGTAGTACAAGGAACCCAGCAGTCACAGTCAGGTGAGAGCTCTTCAGAGAAGACCAAGCCTGAGATTCGCACGATCATCAAGGATGTCCGAGTAAGCTCAACTCTTTCCCAGTCAATGGCCCTCGTGGACTCAGGTGCAACCCTACCAGTACGGGCAGCTCGTAAATGAGATAGCGCGGAGGATGCGCGGGTTTTGTTGGCTGGGAACCATTCATGAAGATGACAACAAAGGGCACCTTGCTGATGCCGTACCAGGCCTCTTCCGGGGATGGAAAAGGACCAGATGGGTGGAGGACAACCTGACAGCTTCTGCAAACCTTGGGGTGCACGCAAATTTGGGGCCCACAAAGTGCTCCCTCCGGAACCCTCAGGGTGAGCAGATTCCGTTGAAGGTCAAAGGAGGCTGTCCACGGATGCGTGAGGTAGGCTCTAGCGATGAATCGCCCGCATCGAAGAGAGGAAGCGGGAAATGCTGGAGAATGCCACGCTGCAATCGCAGGGACGTGATCCAAGTGTCATGGGATGACCATTTGCGCGAGTATGTGCAGAATGGATTGCTGATGGACTTCGGGCCCTACGGGATGCTCCTTTTCTCGACGACCTACCAAGTGAGTGCATGGGAGCTTTGGTTACCCCGGGCAAGTGGTGGGTTGTCCACTTGTTCGCGCGCGAAGAGGGTCACTATGAGATCTTCAAGCTGGACCAAGGTGGCACGGTGCTATTGGAGTTCGACATCCGTGGGCAAGATATCTTTAGACCAAAGGTTTGGGAAATGCTCATGTGGCGCGCTCGCACTGGAAGGATCGATGCTGTGATTGGTGGGCCTCCGGGTAGACACCCAGGGGGACTCGGTGGAAGTGACAAACAGCCTCGTGATCCTCGGACTTTGGCGCTGGTGATGTGGTTACGCGCAGTATCCCAGGCTGGAAGGTGGGAGAACGGAACAGTTGATGAATGCCTACGACCGGTTGGTTTGGTAGTTGAACACCCGGAACCTCAACCCTATCTACTAAAAGAATTCGTTATGGACCAGCGACCTTTGGACAACCTATGCCGAGATCTGTGGAGCCCAGTCAATCTCCTTTGATCAAGCGGCTATGGGAATGCTATGGGAGCTGCCTCTCGAAGCCCTGCTACCCTGGGAACCAATGTGGATCATCTACTCGGGTTGGGCAACGATATGGGCCGCGGTGGCTCTGACGTTCTGGGATCAACTACGACCCCGTCCTGCTCTACCCGCTATGACCCCTCAGCAGTGGCGAGAGCATGTGAAGTCCAACTACGAAAACGACAGGAAGGATTGTGCGACTGTGTCATGGCAAGGGGACAGGTGTACACACCTCAGTGCTTGGGAAAACTGACTCAGGAGGACATCCTTGCTTTGGACAACCACGGCTTTCCCCACCTCTTTCACAACTACCCCTGAGGCCTTCGGCGGAGCTCCTCTACCAGTACGGAGATGATGTACGCGAACACCGTGGAACACCGTGGAGGACATCATCAAGAACCTTAAGGGGCCCCTTGAGGTGACTTACACGGTGGATCCACGAGAAGTGCTGCAGAACTTGTCAGCCTGGGAACCGGTCACTATGAAGGAAGTGAAGAGTGGTCAGGTAGCTGTTGAAAGGCTATATACATCCGGGCAGCTCTGAGCGAGCTCAGTGGTTGTCTAAGAAGGGCGTGCAAAGGTTGCCTACAAATTTGTCTTGATCCTGAAACCCAACGACAAGGCGGACCCTCAGATCCTTCCACATGGTTCAAATGGAAAGCCCGCTTGGTGGTGCTTGGAAACTTTGCCGAAGGAGATGCTGCCAGCCTCTACGCCGAGTCCGCCCCGTCCGAGGCTGCTCGTGCTGGACTAACAGTGGCTACGAAGCGACAATGGTCAGTGGGGATCGTGGACGTGGTGGCGGCTTTGTTGCGGAAAGGAAGCCTACAAACCCTCGAATAGTGGTGGCTCCACCGAGGCTCCTGGAAAGGATGGGTGTCACAGTACCGTTGGAGAAGGGCGACAGCTTCATCAGTTCGGTGCTGGTGGTCAATAGTAAATGCCACCGGCGAGACAGTGGGAGCGATCATCATCTTGTCGACGACTTCATGCCATATGGACACCCGTGGATCTTTCCTTGAAGCTCCAAGTGCTATGACCTACCGAGCGGAAGTACCGCTCATGAAGCTTAATGTTTCGCAACAAGCCCAGCAAGAAGTTTTTGAAGCAGCATGGTGCGTGCAAAACCTGCCAGCTAGAACGTACCCGTGACTAAAGACTCATCCAGCCTGCAAATTCGCAATTTTGGCTAAGCGTCTGCGTTCCACGTGATGTCTCCGGTTGGCAGGACTCCTTCTGGCCCGCTCTTTCCGGAGTAGTCAACACCATTCACGGTCAGCAGATCCCAGCTCAGCTCCGTGGAGAAGTCGACGACATCGATTGCGATTGGGCGTTCCGGATCCAATGGCGCCACCTGGATTTGGCAGCCTTCACTGTCGGGATACTGGCCCGGGTAGTTGGGACTGGAAACGCATGTGCCGTCGACGGCGCAGGACCTAAGTGATGGGTCCACGTGAAGTAATTCACATCAAGTTGTTTCACGCCTATATGGGGGAGTTGAAAGAAGGACACGACGGGGACGTGGAACCTATAGTGTTTGTAAGAGCAGCTCAATCTCGGGCGGCGGCCCACTCAGCAATCTGAGCGTTTCATTCGGACCCCATGCCTCGTGGGCAGCTCGCAGCGAGTCGGACGCGAAAAGCACTAATCAGCCCCAGAGCATCAAAGCTCGAGTGGCTTTAGGAAGGCGCTTCAATGAACTTACTATCCGTCGGTTTTGGTTCGAGCCTTTGGGCGAGCCTGTGTGAGGCAAATCCGCCATCCAGCATCAGTGACGCTGGAGTCCTCGGCTGGGCACTTGTATGCACCCTAACAGCTATAAGAGCTAAGGCCGGTGAAGCCGCGAAGGCCAGTTTACTGTGTCGACAGCATCACCCAGCCTGCAACTTCGCAATTTTGGCTAAGCGTCTGCGTTCCACGTGATGTTTCCGGTTGGCAGGACTCCTTCTGGCCCGTTCGTTCCGGAGTAGTCAACACCATTCACGGTCAGCAGATCCCAGCTCCACTCCGTGGAGAAGTCGACGACATCGATTGCGAGCGGGCGTTCCGGATCCAATGGCGCCACCTGGATTATGCAGCCTTCACCGTCGGGATACTGGCCCGGGTAGTTGGGACTGGAAACGCACGCGCCATCGACGGCGCAGGACCTCAGGGAACGCAGCAAAAGCGCACCCCATGTTACGACAGTTCGGACCTTTCTAAGAAGGATAGCCTTCAGCGAACAGTAGTCGAGCCAAGCGGAAGCTGCATGAGTTGGCATGAGCTACTGTGACAGCAGCTCATTCTCAGGTAGCGGCCCCGATGTAACTGTCAGAGCCAGCGAACCTTGCTGAAAGCCGGATGTGACCGATGACCCCTCCAAGAAATCGGAGCACTCTCCACACACTGTATCAAAGCATCTCAGCAAGCGATGCTGAGTCTCATCCGTGCCTCGCCACAAGAGAGCGCATCCACCAGCCAGCAGGCCGGTCCGTGCCATGCTCATGCTGTTCTGACGGGCTTTATATAGCACTTGAGCGCGAGAAGTCTGCGCACAATGCAGATGCGCATCGAAAGCAACAGCAGCCATGCAGGAAGTCCACACACTCAGCCTCACTTTTCAGCACGTAGCCCTGTCGACAGCGCGTCGCTGACCGTCCCCAACGCTCAGAACACCGGTCTGGATCTTGAGACTTAGAGTAGCAAGTCGCGGGTGGCACAGCACTGCTCAGTCTTCTGCTTTGTTGGCTGCAACTTAACATAATGCATATGCGCGTCGACAATACGACCAGCATTTCGATCATACACTAACCTATACTCTAAGCCCTGATACAGGAGACCCGCAGCTCTCCCGAAAGCGTACGCTGCGCATGATATATCAGTATAAACACAGCGGTATCACGCCGCCCAACATGTGTATCCACATATGCTCGAAGTATCTTCGTCCTTGCTGTTAAGGTCTGCCAAACTACATGCAACTACAATCTCTGCAACACTTTGCCATCGCACGTACTCCCATATTCGCAATTAACAAGCTGCTTGCCACTTGGTATGGTGGGACGGGCTTCTTCTGACATACCAGGGCTCAAGTGGCGGGGAATCCCTCTCCAGGCTGGGGTTTGACAGGTGCCGCGGCTTTGAATCTTCTGTTGGGCGTTGTCTTCGTAGCCTGAAAATATGTGGCAACCTGCACAAAGGCCCTCACAAACTTGCAGGGTCTTGCAAACCTCAACAATTTTGCAGAAAGTACGGTGGAAAGGGTCGAGTCCTGCAAAGAAGAAGGCACAAAGCACACTAGAAAAGCATGCTCAGAGGCTGCGGCACGAAGAAGACGGCCGGCGTTGGCCTATAGCCGCGTGCTTCAATGAGCTTTGAGCCAACATGCCGGATTCCTCCAATAACCGTGCGACCGCAACGTGACGCGGCTTTTGAGGCCATGATATTTGCTGTACTTCCGGCACCAGAGCACAAAAAACTGGTGCCATCCGACCGCCCCACTCAACAGCCAAAGGCATCATTTCAAACAATAAAACAAAAAAGGAGCGGTCGGATCGCACCAGATTTTAGAACCAGCTCCTCGCAAAAAACTGGTGCTGTCCGACCGCCCCCCCCGCAACAGACAAAAGCATCAAAAAAAAAAGGAGCCGTCGGACCGCACCAGATTTTAGCACAAGCTCCTCGATAATAACTGGTGCGATGCGACCGCACCCTTTCACAGCCAAAGGCATCATTTCAACAAAAAACGGAGCGGCGCCAGCGTTCTAAAAGTAAATTGATTGTGTTCTTGGAACCCTCATTCATTTCATATGTACTTGCTTGCTGATTTTATGTTTTCTTTATCCTTCATACATGGCACGAGCCCCAAAACTCTCTTCACCGGGAAATTTTGTAAATAAATTGACTCGGTTTGTAGAACCCTCTTGATTTCATATGTGGTTTCTTCTTGATTTTACGGCCTGGTACTCGTTCATAAGTGGCAAGAGCCACAGAATTCTCTACACCAGCAGATTCTATGAAGAAATTTGACTTGGTTCTTGAGTTGGCTTATTGGTTTCATGTTTTTAACTCATTCATGCGTGGCACGAGCCACATAATTCTCTACATATTCTGTATAAGAAGTTTTTCGCTTGGCTTTGGCTCTTTAATGTACTTGAATATCAGATTCTAAGTGTAGAAGAAAAACGAGCGAAATGGACCCGATAAGCTTGTAGGTTTTAGCGTTGGAGCGCTTAGGATCTTAGGGGCTTGTGGCGGAAGACCGAGGAATCAAAGAGGGACCGTTTCACTTCTCTGAAGGATATTTTGGAGTTTAGTGTTGAAGATTTACGGTTCAGGGTTCAGGGTTTCGGGTTTGCAGGGCATGGCAAACTGCAAGAAAGATGGTTCTTTTCAAAAAATTAGGAGCGGTCGGATCGCGCCAGATTGTAGCACAAGCTCCTAGCTAAAAACTGGTGCCATCTGACCACCCCTTCAATAGCCCAAGAACAAACACCCCCCGGCGAAGTCCGTTTGGCCGCAAAATGATTGTTGGAAAGAACAGGAGCAGGCAGCCCAAAACCCCGGGTTTAGGGTTAGGGTTTAGGGTTCAGGGTCACGCATGTATGCGTAAAAAAACCATAACACCAGTAAGCAAACACATCTGAAATCAATGAGTCTGTCAAAGCCATTCTATGGCTCGCGCGAGTAGAAAACATAAACAAACACACACAGTGAGTGGGAGAGGGATTCCGGTCAATGCTGCCGGAGCAAGGATGGACAAAAAGACACGACCGATGAAAGCCCGAAAATGACAACCAACAAAAGTCACAAACGATGGACAAGGCACAATCGAGTGTCTCAACCTTGTGCCGGCCAGGCAGTCACTTGCTTTTTTCTGAGCCTGATCGTTGCTGTGTCTCGCTGCTGTCTCTCGCACAGTGACTGTGTGAATCAACTGTACAGAAGCGGCGAACATAACCTGGGACACCAGATGGTTTTATTCGAGTCACGCTGTCGGGGTTCCCAACCTGTCCTACATAGTGCTAGCTCATACGGGATCAAGCTGCTACTGGTCTCGCAGCTTCGGGACGGTCGTGCCAAGCTCAATGTGGGACCAGCTTCATCGCTTCATCTTGCGAGCTGGCCCCACTCAGCTCATGCCGTGGACGGCTTTGCCCAGAACGTCTCAGACCTAGGTCAGTGCCATCTGCATCGCAAAAAAAGCCCAAGAAGTCGTTCTCAGGTTAACAAGGTCTTTGATGTTTCGTTTTGTACATGCCTAGTCTAGCTGCCTAGTAATGGCGACTCGGCTAAACTGGCGACTCACAGAGAGGGACGACATATCGGCTGAAGGTTTGTTGCCTTGCGCGGTCTTGCGCGGGAATGCATAGGGCTTTGGGAACCCAACCTGGTTCTTGGAGAGCTTGTTTTCGATCTCCCAAGCCTGTCGCAGGTTCAAGACTGACAGCGTCTTGGAGACAAGCATGCGAGCCTGAAATGAACCTCTAAACATTGAGCCGAACTTCATGTCACTCATGCACATTGCACGAGCAAACCCAGCTTACTCATCAGGTCCTCTATCTCATGGAAGCTTGAATGGAAGTTTGATGGTATGCGATGTGGATGTGGAAGTTGGGCTAGGAACTGGTGGCATTTACTGCCAAGTTACGTGAGAACTGCTCGTGCTGCTCTTTGTATGCAGCTCTGTCATAAGCAAATCGAAAGTGCCAGCGCAGCAGCAGTGGCTCAGTCGGGTTGCGAACATCTGACTGCTAGTTGAGTGGCCCCAACACTCCGACTTGCCAACAGCTGCCACAGCGCCTTCCGGAAAACGTCCTCGTCGTAGGCGAAGGTGACGACCTAATTCTCACTTTCTTCAGAGCTGAGTGGTTGCATCATAAGCTCAAAGTTTTGGGGCAAATCTTGCGCACACACAAGCTGTTAACAAGCTACGCCACAAATGAGTGCACACTTCTCCGGCAAGGCTGCTGTTTGCACGTGTGGCATGTCATTGAAGAAAGTCAGCTCATCGGCTCGGACTTGGTGCTCAGGGCACGTTCCCGCAACACCACAAGAATCCTCGTCGATTTCCCACCTGACCCCCCCCCCCCTTCCCCGGTGTCGTGTCAATGATCCGGTGGGTATTCGGAATGAAGCTGCAGATTACGAAGAAGAGCCCATCCAACTTGACTGTGGTGAAAGCGCAGACGTCGCCAGCAGAGGCGCATGAGACTGTAGGTTAATAACGCAGGACTTGTTACAAATGAAACTAGCTTATTTGGCTGGGCATGAGCGTAACTCTGCAGAGCAGCGGCCCAAAAACTTGACTACGTATACAGAAGAAGCATGATTTGCTTCAACTGCCCATGTCTTTTGCCAACCATCAAGGCTCTCTACACTCTTCATGCTTGTCATGTCCTTCCGTCGCTCCGAGGACCGCGCAAGTCCATCAGCTCCTGTCGCACGGCTTTCTTCGCTTGTACGCTGGGCCAAAGGTTCGTGCCTGAAGGCCTAAAGGTTGTGGCATACTGTGGCAGTGGCTCTCCCAATATGACTCCGGGTATATGTAGTTCATCCTGGGTCCCATCAGCACAGCTCGAGTGTGTGCATTGGACAAACATGGACAAACGGTTCTCGAGAGCGAGCAGCGAGCTTGGAGAACCCTCGCCTCTTGCAGCTCTCATGCCCTGGATCGTGATTCTGGCGACGTCCACTTTGGTCACATCTCGGTGAGCTTACTCTGTTGGATGTGCTGCAATCAGGCATACCAAGGGTCAGTGTGAGGCTCAGTTCAATGACGGGGCTTCACTTGCAACGAAGACAGCAAACCTACACACCTTGCAACATGCACTGGTATTAACAACAGCCAAAGACAGGGCTTTTTTCCTCCTAGTGGTCATCAGGCTCGAGACGAGCCTGACCCCTGCACCAAGTCATCAATAAGGCTTGCACAACTTTAGCGATCTCGATCGGCAGAGAGCATGCCAAGTGCAAGAACGCCTATTCTTTGTGTGAGGCTCCAGCTTTCATGGCGGTACACACCACCACTGACCAAGCCTCGGTCTGATCTTGGATGCTGTTGGCACGAGGTCTGCGACATCATCGCTCGCAAGACTGGGTTGCACTTGATGGCTGCCGGTAATTCTCTTGAAGGCTCGGTTGCTGGCACCATCGCACCTGCAAAATTCTGCAAGCAAGTATATATTTGTGACTACTCACACAGAGAACTAACCTGTAAGATTATACAAGGCCGTACTGTAAGTTGTGTAGACCCACGCCTGACGGCGGCTAAGGGAGTTCCAATTGTTGACGCCTTCTGGCCCCTTCATCGATACTGCAGGAAACTCTGGAAAAGGACTGCAAGTTGGGGCATGGAAGCCTCCTCGATGGCAGGCCCCGGCACTGGGCCACAGGAGGTCTCGCGGATATCGTTGTACTCGGCCACCGCTTCGATCTAAGATTCCAAGACAGCTTTCTGCGTCAATCTTTGGGTCCGTTTGGTGTCGGAGCGCAGATTCATTACATGCATAGATCAAATTTATGACGTATATATGTATGTGTATGCCAGTCCCCCCCTCGCCCCCCCCGCCAAGATCCACATGTTCGTCTCTCTATCGCACCATCCCTCTTCTCCTTGTCTGGCACATGCAACACATCGACAACACATCAGGTACCGATACTTGTCTACAGCAGTGATGCTTCTTGCACTGTGCTTTCGTGTGGTCTTACACCGATAAACGGAACCCGTTTCAAGGCAAACCGCTTTCGTACTTACGAAGCACGGGCCCAGTGATATTTTGTTGACTTACATGTGTTGCGCCTCACTTCCGGTCATTTTTACGAGTAGTTTATACATAGTTGAGACCCTTGTAATGGTTGCCTTCAAACCTTCGTTACGAAAATGTCTTGCGCAATGATAAGGCCGGATTGTATTGAAAAAACACGCTTGCATTTGGCACACTTCTAAGTTTCTATGCTTTCGCTTGTCAGATTTGCAGGTTTCCAGAAACCCAGATTTCCATCTCAAGCTTCCAGACTTTCACCCTCAGATTTCGAAGCCCTTCGTTCCCATTCGTTCCCAGAGCGGAAATCTAGAGCTTAGAGGCTGGCAACCTGGCATTCAGGAAACTGAAAGGTTGCAAATCTGGAAGCTTGGAAATCTGGAACGGCGGTGGTGGGGGGATGGGGGGCAAACAAGTGGAGGGGGGTAAGTATGACTGAAGCGCACGTAAATTCGCATCGGCCCCTTCGTGCTCTCCCGAAATTTCACTGCTGCCACAGGCACGAGGCTCCTTCCACCCACACCCTCCAGAAGCTCTCTTGCACTCCCCAGAGATTAGAACCCCAAGCCTGCAATGGGCAGGCTTTAATTTGAGGTTGGGAAAGCAGCGAAGGGCTGATCATAAACCTCCAGCATCCCACTTTCATTGCAAGCGCTACAACCGAAGGTGCGAACCCACAAGCATACACCCACACATGCACCGTCCGTCTGGGCAGCGGGCCGATTTAGTGGCCAACACCTCCAGTGACCTCGTCAGCATGAAGCTGGGCTGTCAAGCATGGAAGTCTTCGGCTGCCGGAAGGCAAGCAGCCTAGATGTCACGCTGGGTTGCAACATGTTGCAACCCGAAGCCCCCAGTACTGAACTGCCACATTCCCAAACCCGGATAGCATACGCATGCGTAGGCTCGAGCAGCTCAGCCGACACATGCCGGCATAGCACCACGGTATCTCACAAATCTAACAGCATCAATCTAGGCTACGAGCTCCAGGAAGCGATCCTCATCGTACAGTGGCCCAGAGCCCGCACCAAGAGGGCCCGTGGCACCCTGATGGTCAGCCCTAACATCTGCCCTACTGTTCGACAAACTCGGTGAAATCGCTGACTGAAACAATGCTCAGGAGTATGCAGCTTGCAGGTTGAGACAGACAGAGAGAGAGAGAGAGAGAGAGAGAGAGAGAGAGAGAGAGCGAGCGAGCGGCATGTTTGCATTCCAAAAGTTGCAACTTTCTGACCATATCCAACAGCTTGGTCAGCACCTCTCCCAGGTGTCCATCTGCCTCACCCTTGGGGCCAACCACGTAGAGCATCGCCACGTTTTTCGGATGCCTTACTCCAGAGATGTATGCATGCTTCTAGAAAAAAGAAGCACATGAATCCCTAGACGAATGACTATATTTGCCTGTTAATTCTGTACTGTAGGTAGTACTTCAGAAGAAAAGGAAGGAGAGTTCGGCCAAAACCGTTCTCAGAAAACAACTCAAAATTCCAATGTCCCATGCCCGGACATTAGAACTTTTTCCAAAATCCTGAGGCGTTGAAGCTTGTAAAAAAGGGGTTTCTGGGAGCTTTTAGGGGTGTAGGGTCAAACTCAACCTCCCGCTCCGAGATCCCATGCACTTCGAGAAAACTCTCAACGAAATATGGTTGTGCCAAGGATTCCTTTTGTTGCTTTCCCGTCCTCCCTGTGATTCCTTAACTTCTTGCGAACTTTAAAGCATTATTCCGGCTTTGCCAGGCTCAAACACTAAGACTCCGGAAAATACGCGATCCGCCCCGTCATATGGGAAATGCCAAATTCCTAAAACTCAACAGCTACAGTGGGTCGAAGAAGAATTGCACCATCCAGACGATTAGACACGTCTTTCGTAGAAAGATGGCGCGTTCCCCGTGCCTTTTTCACCATTTGCACTTGCTTCGTGTGAGGTGTGTGCACGATTCTGACGTTGGCACAAATGCTGTGCTTTGGCCTTGAGATGCCAATTTTACGAAGCGGGTAAGGCTTCTTTTTCAAGACGAGTTCGTAAAGCGAGAAAGATCTCCACCATTTACAGTATGAAACTTTTGAAGCTTCGAAACATATCAAGTCCTGGCTTTACCCACGATTCCGAAGTCTTACGGCTGTTTTGAATGTCTGTTTCTTGGAATTGCGAAAACCCCAAAGTCAAGGTTAAACGTTTAATGCTTTTGTGTACTTGCTGAAATTTCGGGGCGAGGGCAACACCGGAAATTCCAAAAATGACGAAAGGCCTCGAATATGAAATTTCGGGATCGGAGAGCAAAGGTTTTTGAAGTTTGGGATTCTGGGAAACTCGGGTTAAACCAGGAAATCCTGGCTGGCTACTTGTGGGCAAGCCGGTGCATCATAAACTAGGTCTGGGTTTAGAGTGAGAAGTCATGGGGCATGGCTCGAAGGAAGCCAAGATATGCACCAGAAACGAGGGGCTTGACTGACCGAAACGCAGTGCGAAGGTAGGAGGCGGGATTGGCGACAGCGGCTGGTCATGCGCAAGCAGCTCTCGAGCAAAGCGGTGAGCCTGGCCGGTGCCTGGCGGCAGGCGTCCGAGCTCTGCGTGCGCGTTCTCACGCTCGCAGCACTACTGAGAGACTTTGCAGCAGGCGGTCTTTGTCGACCCGAGGGCTGTCACCAGAGCGCGCTGCTGTGAGGCCCTAAGCTGTCGCCCGGGCGGACGCAGGCGTACTGTAGGGCCTAGTGCTATTTCCGGCCACGAGGCCTTCAGCTTTGCAGTGTCGGGCCGTCTGGAGGCGGGTGCGCTTGCGTTCGAGAGTGCAAACTCGGACCTAGACGTGACGGCAAGGTGAAAGGCGGCAGGCCCATATATGCGCGAGCATTCGCAGATCCCCCTATGGTATCCCACCGCCGTGGTTTATGGGTTTCGACTCTCACAACTGGTTTATGGATTTCGGGTTTCGCCCTCCCTTCCTGCGGTTCATAGTGGGTTTTGGGTTAAGCTGTAGGGTTTAGGGCTTCACACCAGGGTAGGGTTTGAGTTCAGAGTTCAGGGTTGTGCTGTGTAGGTCTAAGGTTACCCCCCCTTTCGTGGTAGGGTTAAGATTCAGGGTTAAGGCGGTTAAGGTTTCGGGTTTCCCTTCTTCCCTGTGGTTAAGGTTGTAGCGCGGTCGAGAACGTGGAGCATTGGCACATGTAAGCGCTGCTGGGCGGGCCGGGGCGATGATGCCCACCGTCATCTGGTGCAAGGGGCAGCAGGCCCGGCTTCTCGACCTCAACCCCAAGTGCGCTCGTGCAGCCAATACGGGCTTGAGACGGATATGGCTTAAAACGATCCATTACCAGTATGGCTTGACACGATCCCCGCCGCAGGGCAGCACTGGGCACGATCAGCAAAGAGTGGGGGCAGTGATAGAGGCGAGGTAAGTGGAGGTCCAGCAATGGCCTGTGCAGTGACCAGGAGGCCCGAGCGGAGGTAGCGAGGGCGGCTTGAGCCCGCGCCTCGGGTGCAAAGGGCCAGTGCGCATGTGCTCAGGGCAGGCACCACATCGGCATCGAAGGCATCGAAGGCATCGAGGGCAGTGAGGAGTGACACGGGCGTAGGCCACTACGCCGGATTGAGCTCCAGCCCGATTTATCGGGCGGCAGCCCCTAGCAAGCGTGGGTGGGGCAGGCGCGGCCCCAAGCAGCTTGCAACGCCGATTGGGGCCAAAGCTGAAAGGAGCGCAGGCAGTCGTTGCCAAAGGCGTGTGTGCCGGTCGTAAGTCCACTCAACAACCGGAGACAGACCTGGCATGTGCAAACGGAGTTGCCGGAGAAGGGCCACCGGATCAACGGTATTGAAAGCATTGCAAAAAGTCAACCAAAGGATGACATTAAAAAACACGAAAGCAATTGTCTGCACAACCTGCCGAAAACAGGCGAACTTCGAAACTTCGAAACACACAAGCCAAAGTCAGGCTGGTGACGGCCGGGCGCAACAACATACGGACTATGCAGTGTAACATGTGCGCGAGATAGAGGAGCTGCAGTCACGTCTAGAAACAATGCTACAGAGACACGCTCACAACATCAAAAGGGTTCTTGTTGAGCTTCGGGTGACTCTGGAGGTTCTCGTGTGTGTTCTTTTTTTGTTTTTTTGGGGTGCGTGGGTGTGTGGGCCACGTGCGTGGGTGCGTGCGTGGGTGTGTGTGGGTGTGTGTGTGTGTGTGTCCGCACGCACTGCGTGTGCTTGTGCGTGCGTGCGAACGTGCATGTGTGTTTGTGTGTGGGTGGGGGTTGGAGGTCATACATCGCAATATAGACTTCAAAATACCTCATACATATACTCAAACATATATGCACGCAAGTAAGTATGTATGTACGTACGTATGTATGTATGTATGTGCGTGGTGTGTGTGTGTGTGTGTAGGTGTGTATGTATGTTGTCGCAAAATGAACTTTAAAGTTCCTCCATGCCCTCCTTAGCCCTCTGCAGCGGGCGCTGCTCCTGCTGGAAAACGTCGATGAACACGGAGCCTGCTGAGAACATCAATGACTCTGTCGGCCAATTATGTCTTTTGCACCTTTTTTCCAGTGCCGGTTGCAGCATCATGGGTTTGGGTCTGTCAACATCTCTGAAAGTGCTGTGGCAGCCTTCAAGACGGAGCGGTCATGTGGCTCACCCATGTTGTTTCAAGATTTTTGAGGAAGCTGTAGGTACGCTTGCTTGCTCCTCCCTGACAGCTATGTGTATAGGCGGTGGGGCCAAAATCAAGGCACACCGCAGAGCAACACATGACGGTCACTCGGCTCGAGCCCTCTCCCAATCATCTCGAAGCTGCTCAGCTGGCCTATAGCCCCACGGAGCTCAGGCGAAGCACCTGGGTGCACTGCACACCGACGTGTCTTAATGATTGTATGTTGAAATCTTGGCACCTTCTCAACCTACGGTGGGCCATGCACCCCTGAAAGCTATTCAACAACAATCGACCACCCCCAAAGTGTCTTCGGATGCAAATAGCGCTGGCTTTAGATTGTTCGAGGTCCGAGTGCTTAGAGATGCGGGGCCGACAAGTTGACACTCACTCCGCAGCAGTTATCTTTTTCGCGCACGGTGAGCTGAACCATCTAAAGAATCTTAAGCACTCTGCTATGCCATGCACGACCTTTCAACTTGATTTTGAGGCCTTTGCCTTCAGCATCTTCCACATCAAGTTCCTTAGCAAGAGGTTGGGGAAATCTGTCAGGCCCTTGCGATGCAAGACTGCTCTCACTCAGGGCTGTGTTAGACTCGTCGTTGCATTGGATTCCATCCTATGATCATGATTGTGTGTGTGTGTGTTGCTGCGCATCTTGCTTTGATGTTGATCCATGTTGACCTCGCCAAGGAGCATCGGCCGCGCGGCCGAACGAGGCTAGAAGTGAAAGTTTCGGCCTCAAGCAGCGTTTGCAGCGGTTAAATCTTGTAGATTAGACGGATCAGTCGGCCACGCATCGCAGTCAAGATATGCAATGGAAACCACCTGCCTCGAGTGCTCCAAAGGTACGAACATGAGCATGGTGCAACAGAAGCCCTTTGACACAGGTGTCAGGCAGCAGTGCTGCAGCCTTGGGCAAATCTCTGGCCTCAGCCACATTGCTTTTGCCTCCTCCCAATTTACGGGTATATATATATATATAAATTATACAAATATATTATACACATCTTCATATAAACACATGCCGTTTTTCCCCCGTTATTCTTTAAGAAGAAATCATTGATTTTCTTATGCAACACGATATCGGAAGTGAAGCCCTAAAACACCTGAACTCGGAACCCTGAAGGGACCCTAAGCCCAAAGCCTGGCCCCTGAACCCCAAACCCTTAAGCCTGCATTCCAGACACGGGCGTGAGCGGGTGCATGCATCCGCATCGCAAGGATGCCAAGTTGGCTTGGAGTCAGTGTTTAAAGTTGAGGTCATGGATGTCGGAACGCTTCTGGGATCTAGGGTTCAGGCTTTAGAGTCCAGGGTGAGGGTTCAAAAAAAACTAACGGCGCACGGGGCACACACACAATCGCAGCCCAACTTTGTGCATCAAACTCGAACTGGTACCTCGGACAAAGAAACTTCCATAACAAACAGCCCCGACCCTACAACATAGAACATGTTTACAAGCCTTCCACACAGAAAATATCCACAAACCAAGCATCCTTTCCAAACCTCAGGCACCAGTACTTAAGCAAAACATTATGCCTGGGCACAGTCTTATCCTTAGGCGAATTCCAGACCCTCCGGCTGCGATAATCCCGCTGCCGGACGAAAGTACCACCATTTAAGTGCGTGGCGGACACTAGTTTTCGTCCAGCCTGGCATGTCTTTTTCGCAAACATGAGCATGCTGAACAGCCAGAGAGCGGAACCAACATTTTAGACAGTAGCAGAGCATATCAGAACAAGAAGTTCGAGGATTAGAGCTCTGAGCTGATTGCCTTCCGGCTTGCATGAAGCAACTCCAGGTGCAGCTGCTGGTAGTCCTGTACAAATATCATCTCTAAGAATCTATCCTGTCACATGGTTGGTGGAAAATCGTGCGCTGCGGCAGTGGCAGCGATTGAATCTCGGCCCTAGGCTTAGTACATGACACATACAATCGTAGGCGAAGCCCCATCAGAATGCCCTTATCCCCATGTGGGCAGCAGCATTATCTATCATGACCGAAAGTCACTCCGAAAGCCAACCCTCGGTATGTTCACTCAGTAACTTGGTTGCGCTGCCAGCCAGTATTTTGGCGGGTGGTAGAAGATGATGCTTTGAATAGCTCTACGAGACTTTGCCAGCTTGTATGGAACAGAAGGAAGTGAGGGCAAACACTGCGACGAGAAGGAGGAAGAAAGCTGAGCTGCTAAGTCCAACTAGCCTCGCAGAAGCACACCCCAAAATGATGGGATCAGCCTTTGCCTGTCCTCAGAGACCTTGCCAAACTGCAGGCCCTGCTGCCTCTTGAACCTGATCAGGAAAGCCCATTGCAAGGAGTGCACACTCCGAATGCAATGAAACTGACAGCACTTAGATTTCCGGGCGATGTCTGGAAGGAGGTAACGCCAGGGTAACATAATGTAGCAGTATAGCAGTCGCTGATTTGGTGATCCACATTGTCCACGACCGCAACCCCAGGACCGAGGCATGCACAAGTCTCCGAAAGCTTTGTTGATTGCCCCGCCGCCGACCTAGCTGAGTCGGAGTGAGAAAAACGGTAAGAGCAGAACTCCCAAACATGATCCTGCAGTCCAGCGGCAGTCCAGCAATCTAAGAGTCCCGCATACAAACGATAGTCGCCAGCGTTGCACGAGGCTGTGTTCCGAGCAGGTGAGTCCAGGAACAGTGCCTCAAGACAGTGAGACCCCAGTGGCAGGAAGCTCAAAAAGGCTTCACTGAGCTAGCGGCAGAGAAGGACTCTGGCTCCGGCTCGAAGTCAAACTGGATGCCCTTTACATCCTGCGATCTTCAGCCCCAAAGACTTTAAAGACATGTCGTTTCCCACAATCACGACAGTTCATCCAACACTTTGCAAGCCGTAGCAAAGGCGACTTGGGGGGCGCAGCAGCCCCGAGCAGCCCCTGGAAATGTCACAAAACAAAACGTGCAGCCGCTCCTCTCTGCCCGTCCCAAGGCTTTTGGTCATCTTGGCGTACATGGACCTCGCCTTCTTCTCGCCTGAAGCGGCATGGCATGCCTAGTACACCTAGAATGACCCGCTCTCCCATCCTTTCCCGCCTGTCCTGAATGCTCCACATCTCTATCAGAGGCTTCAAGCTACCACCCAAGGTCTTATCGGCTTCCGTGCTGTCCGCAGGCCTTCTTTGGCTCCTTTCTGTGCCTTCACAACTCTGCACATTTCTGCAATCTCTCAACTGGCATACATCTCGCAGAGGGGACAAGAGACGAAGCCCTTGCTCGTGCCCTGGACGAAACAGTCCAGAACGTGCAGAACATTGCAGAACCTAGGACCTAGGCAAGAACATATCAACCGTACCAAACTCGCGGGCTTGCCTCTGGTAGCAAACGTCTGGCATCGGCATTTTTTGGACTCAGCAAAGGCATTTCACATCATTTTGTCTGCACGTTCCGAGCATTTCATAAGGACTCCAAACGTTGCACCGCTGAGAGATGCTGAAAGTGGTGAAAGTACTGGCTGCAGGACATTTTCCAGAAGGACCCGGGCTCCAGTTCCAAGAGCAACTTCAGGTCACCGAGCCTGGGGTTCAGTGGTTCACTGGACGAAGTTTGCATTTGCCAACCACTTAGAGCACGGCATGTTAGAGGCGGTTAGAGTCTGTTGTTAGAGCACTGCAGGTGAGGATTCTTTCAATCCAGTATGCTCGACATCCGACTTGGGGTTCGAGGTTCGAGGGATTCAGACAGAGATTCTCTGGTATCAGGATGTGCTACGCATCGACATGCTGTTGCCGGAGATGCCTTTGGAAGCAACAGCTTTGAACTTTGAACCCTTAACCTCTGCGGCTTCGATGGTCCGAAGGTGAAAGCCCCTGCCCAGCCTCCTCCCAGCTGAACCCGAAATCCTTAACATTGAAACCCACGGCGGTTTCTGCAAAGGTTGAAAGATATACGGGGGTTGGCTTTCTTCCCGAACTGAACAATGGGACCAGTGGCCGGAACAATTTTCGGGACCGCCGACCCCGATCTGTTTTTGAAGTCAAGTGGGTGGCACGTACAGCTGACTTGCTTTGTAAACTTTCACCTGCATGCCGAACTGCGGTTTTTTTTGTGCGTCGAGTCGTGAGAGTTCCACTCAGCATGTGGATGGCCGAAAACCAGGTGCACAGGCAACAAACGACGTCGGCGGGGAAGCGGCACTTTGCAAGACATGATGTGATAGCGCTTCTTGGTGCATAGCTACCATGGGGCCTGCCCATTGGGATTCTGCACCGTGCTGAGGCTTGCTCGCATCGGCGAAATCCCTTCGCCTCGGCGTGGAGCCAGCAACATGAACTTGCGCCGCACTCGATAATACTCGATACCAACTTAAGACCTCAGCCAGTGTACCTAGGACCTGGCAGCATTCTCAACCATTCCGAAGCTCTGCAGATGGGTAGAGGCCCAGGATACTTTGGCCACGCTTTTGTTCTCAAACATCCCAGCGCTAAGCTGCCGGGAGCTGGGCTGAAGGTTTGCGCTTGCCCTCCGGAAGAGTGCCTGGCCCATGGGAATCTAGAGAATCTAACTGTGCTTGCCTTGTTGCTGCTTGGCACTTCTGTTCGCTGATGTCATATTCTGCATTCGACCAGGGTTGCGCTGTCTTAAGTGCATAAGCATCCTTCTCCTGCAGAGATGGTACCATCCTATTACATGGCCAAGCCCCTGACATGTCCAGCTCTCGAAGCAAATTCCACGAACTGTTCCAGCAGCAAACGTCACGCGTAGAACATCATCACTGTAGCTTCGGTTATGGTCGCGGCCTTAAGATTTGTGGGCTCTTCTGCCAAGACCTGCAACTGGGAGATTCTGGAGGTCCACGTGTTAAAGCTGAGCTGGTGCACAACGAGATTACGATCGCGATAAAGTTCTTTGGGCTCGGCAGGCCAAAGTGCATGTTTGGAGTGTTTCGGGAGATTGACATCTTGGGCAGTGTCTCCAGGATATGTGGACTTGAAAGATCTGGTAACCCTCGCAGTGAAGGCCCCGAAGCCTAAACGCAAACGATATTTCAACTTTGCCACTGGTCGAGACAGCCAAACAGCTGGACGGGCCAAGTGGGTACCAGCTGAGGATGTGGCACCTGCTTGTCTTGTGCCGCTTCCCTTGAGTTGGGCGCCCCGACTGTGTCGCAAGCCTTCTTCGCGCCGTAGAAGTCTCGCAGCTTGAGGCGGCCTTCAGCCAATCCGTGTGCGAGTCGAACCTGCTCAGGCCTTTTCATTCTTCTCGGAAGTTCAGGGTGGTGGATTTGGGTTGGTGTCATTGGTTTGAACCCTTGATATGACCGTCATAAGCCTTTTCGTGACCGTCGACTTCAAACGCTGACTTCCCCTTGAGGTACCGGCACTGCGCTTGGTTGAGCTCGCAGGTCCTTTGAATGTAGAGTAGAGCACATATCATGAGGTGTGCCTCCCTGGCCTATCTTGCTTGCCAAGACATGCTGCATTCGTAAATCTGAGGCTGGGTCTTCTTGAGCTCCTTCATCTGAAGTTTGCAAGCCTGCAAGGTCCAAGCTGGGACGTTGTAGAAGTGAGGTTTGGACATTTTCGCTCTCGTGACATCCTGATTTGCAGGCTCAAGAAGTGGTACAATGACCCTGTTATGTGCTGCACCTTGAATTTGCAGCTCCCAATTCTTCCGACATGCGAGGAGAGTGCTGACAAACAAAGCTGCGGACTTTTCCCATTTGCACCGTTCCATGTGCTGCCAGCAATGACTAATCCGGACATTGCTGAGTCAAGATCCGGTCGGGGTCAGATGGGATGCAATGAATGGGTGCATGTATCATGTTTGAAGGATCATGCAACCACGTGCTAAGTGAGCAGAAGCTTCAATACACTCGACGGAACAACTTGGAGGCAACATAAGGAACAACTTGATCGTGCTCGACCACCTTCTCTGCACGTCACTTACAGCTCGGCGTCGGGGTAGCTGGCTGCCGGTCAGCGCCCTCGATCTCTTTAGAGTTTTGCATCGAGGAGCGGAGCTGAGTGCATCTCTCTCGTGCTTCCTTCCTTCCAAGCACGTAGCCCCATCCGAAGCGGAGGCTGTATGCACATATATATATATATGTACACGCACATATATATATATATATATCTCTCTCTCTCTCTCTCTGTTTCTCTTCTTCTTCTTCTTCTTCTTCTTCTACTTCTTCTGCTGGGCATAGGGGAGGCCCCCCGCGCACTGGGCGCGCCCGAGGCTGAGTCCCTCTCTCTCTCTCTCTTGCTTGAACATGTCAAGCTGGCCGCATCGCAGCAGAACTTAAACTCAAGGCATAGATAGGAGGAATCTGCATGGCGAGAGCAGAGCGATTTCTTTCTGTGATGTTCTGACTCCGTACACAAACCGCTGCCCCCCTTCACTGAACTAGCAGACAGGTCAGCAGGGGTAGGGAATGACAATGTGTGTGTCTTGACTGTGGGTCAATTCGGTGTGCAAGATGTCCCTCTCAAGAAGTTCAATCTGTTGCAGCCTCAGCCCCAGAAACTCCGTTGCGATGACCTAGGACGATCTAACTTGCCGACAGTTTCCAGACGGTTTCCTCAGAACTCTGCACGAGAGACTATGCACATACGCTCCCAGGTTGAACGCTTCCGCGTGCCAAGTTAAAGACGGCCCGGCAAGTCCCATCGACAACTTGGAGGGTCACGGAAGGGTCTGTCTGCAGCTACTGATCAGCTCGGGAAGTGTTGAGACAGTATACGTTCTCCAAGTCAGGGCCTTTCGGAACATGAGGCAGTTGGATCCTCCAAGTGGCTGAGAAACAAGGTGGCCAAAGAAGATTGTTCTAGAGGCTGCCCCAAACGAGCTGGAGCTCAGACGCGGAACAAAGCGCCACACCAACGGAACCACAACCCAAGCTTAGCCCAACCGTGACATGTCTGGAATACTTCTGGAATTCTTCACACCTGCACTCGTACAAAGCCATCGGCGCGCGAATGTCAGGAATCAAAGGCTATTCAGTGCTAGGCTAGATGCTTGACTGGCTTATGAAGTTCGGGTTGGAAGAGCTCGGCGTCATAGGGGTGGACCAGCTGGGGGGGCGCACCACGTGGTGGTAGCGCCTGCGTGAGAACCCGCTATCAATTTCACGACGCACTTGGATCCTCCTCATGCACGTGTTAGGTGAAGTAGGTCAGCCTATGTGGGTCAGTTCGGAAGGCACAGACCCTACCATCTTTTGACAACCCGAGGCAACAAAAAAGGAAAGAAAGGCAACTCACCGCCCACTGTATATCTGGGCCTGGCTGGAGAAGGAGTGAAGCTCAACGGAGTGAAGCCCAACGCCATGCCTGAATTCAATGCTTCGTGAAATGCCTCTTAAGAAATTCAGAAAGTGGCAGTCGCTCGATGTCGCTCGTACTTCAAGGCAAGTCCTATATTCAATTCGAGGCGCCGAAATCGCTACACCTTCGATGCAGCTTGAGGCACGGAGCAAACCGCCACCCGCGTGCGCCACTAAAGCCATGCTATTCCTTGGCGCGTGATTTTCAAGACTACATGGTTCTTACGTGGTACAGCTCCAAGAGTGATGGGCTTTGCTCTGGGTATTTCTGACCTGATGCACTTTGCCCTGAGTAGTTCTGACTTCTAACCGAGCCTCTTCTCATTGAAAGGAAGGTTCCTCAGCACCCGCATTGATGCCACCTTGACTTGGACAAGCCATGCATTGACCTACCTAGAATATCCTGGAGTGTCAGCTGCCATTGCCATGCAACCTTTCCGTGCTGAAAGGTGTTTCATGCTGCAAACTGCTAGGAGTGCATCCTGCAGAAAGTTTGCAAGCAAGAACGAACATGAGGCGCCCTCTCTGTCAGCGGATGTCGGAGTGAACCCTTCCAGCAGAATTGCCCATTTACCCCGCGAAAAAGCACAGCTTGGCCGGTTCTTCAGCAGCTGTGGTGGCTACCCAAGCCTCCGAAATCCCAACCCAAAGCACTTCGATTCCCGGCCAAGTCTCTCAGTCTCTCAGAGTACAAGCTGGTCCCAGGCTAGGCGCGAAGAAAGTTATTGGAAGTGTTAGAGCACATACCAACTATGCCACTGTTGGCCACGAAGCAAATTGCCGCGGTCAGTCAACCCGCTCGTGCCCTGTCTCCCCACCCCTCGTTCAAACAACCCAGGGCGCAGGAGTACATTTTGCCAAAAAAGAATGTATAATGTATGTCCATGAGGAAGCGCTGGCTGAAATTGCCTCTTCAGTTTCAGGCATGCGTGCTGGGCTTGCAAGCCGACCGGCTCGCGTTGTTGCATGTTAACCAACGACACAAGAGGCAAGAGGTCGATGGTGAGCAAAGTACAACTTGCACCATGAAAAGCTGTAGATTCTTAACAACGTGCTCAAGTGCAACTGCTGTAGCGACTGTCACAGCTGAAAAACCGAGGGCTTTAATGGCATGGTGTTGTGTAAAGCAGGCTTGCGCGGCTTGAAAAAGCAGAGGGCTTGGGGACCCCCATGTGCAAACACAGTGCGTGTCTATATATAAATCACGAGATTTGAAAGGATGCATATGTGTGTTGCAGCAATTCCTCTTCTTGGCATGATGTGAAGATAAGTGGGGGTTCCGGCCAGGATTCGGAACAAAGCCGTCCGAGCGTCTTGCAAGGGAACGACTTTTGAAACAAAACAGAAAGACATGTCAAACAACAAGCAACAAAGACACTCGGGCCGGGATGCGAGGTATTCAGAGAGTAAGGCTTGAAAAAGCCGGATTCGATTTACACACTTGGATGGGATTCAGAGGGATACACACATTTTGCCGGGATTTGCACAGAGCCGGGACCCCTGCCGCAATTCGCAAAAATAGGGAATCAAACCGACAGGGGTTCGACCAAAAAAGTAGCTGACCGAACAAGGGGTTAGTGGCCTCAATTACGATATGGTCACGCGGGATGGGGTTCGAAGAAAAGGAGCACAGGTTAGAGCCGCTGATCCCCCTAAAAGAAGGCAAAACCTAGTGCCTACTTCGATGAACCCGACCCCAAAGCTAACCAACAAGGAGCCATCCTGCCCTTTTCATCAAGGAATTCAGGCTACTTTACTGCAAGATTCGGTCGCGGTTGAATCGGACCCTTTGGATCTGCGAGAATCTGGGGGATTGGACCCTGTGATTCTCTGGACTTTTTGGGGTCAACGCGCCAGCCGGGACACAGGTGTGGGACACTCTGCGGGACACTCTGGGCCAAAGGCCTATCAAACTTTAAAGACGTTTCAACCACATCAGTGCTTCAGCACATGAATTACGTGTCGTGTGACTGGCCAAACTCTTGTATCTCGGTCCAAGCAACGTGCCATGTCGGCAAAGGCGTTCGCCTAGGCGAGGCGGGCCTGGAAGCGACGCTGCGGCGGCCGTTGCTCTGCCACTCCTTGAAAAGAACAGGTCGTGAAGATCGCAGTGTGAAATCAAGAGGTTGGTTAGACGCATCGTGCTGTGTGAAAAACAACGCTGGAACATCACGGTCTTGATGTAGCGGCGATCCAGGAAGTACTCTAGCCCGGCACATTCAACTCGACATGTTAGTTTAGATATGTTTAGATTGAGCATTTGGTCAATGGCCAATGCAGCTGTCGCCCCAGCTTAGCTGATGATGGGTTAGGTTTGCACATTCCGTCAACTTGAAAGAGTGACTCAGGCAGTGAAAACTTTCCTGCCTTCCTCTCTCCAGTTGGTGTGCCCTGCAGGACGAAAAGCGCAAGGGCCTGTCTGAACCGAAGCACTTGCAGAAGATAGCAGAAGATTCTGATACGCTTCCATGTTGAGCCAATAGCCTACCTGAGGTGCCACGTCGAGGGTACTTTATGGATCCTGCAGAAGCCCTGCACACAGCAAAATTGCGACTGCCGTGACTTCCCGATTGCAGCCTCACCGCGCTTTGGGACTCGGCCGATCTCTGTAATCTTAAGGTCCGCCCAGCGCAGCCTGACCTTGGCTTCATCTGTTTTGAGTCTTGAGAAAACTGCCTAAGTTTATAACGTTCGCAGAATTGAAATGATGCCATCATGCCAGATGAATTTAAACAGGGAATAGATAGGAATCAAATAGGAATCAGATTGGAATCTGAGACACACCTCACAAAACAAATACAATACAAGTAGAAACCAAGTAGCAAAACAACACGAAACACATACAAACAGAAGTAGGAAAAGAATAGGAACATATAGGAAACAAATAGGACAACAGGGGTCCCAGATGGAAAGCATAGGAAACACTCAGGTAAAGTACAATTTCCTCGTTTCCCATTCTATTCCTATTTGTTTCCTATTTTACGCCTATTTGGTTTCCTATATTTTCCTGTTTCGTTTGTCTTTTGTAAATCACCACGCCTATTTTCTTTGGAAAGTTTATGGACTCTTCCCATGTGCTACAGATGTGGTCTGCTGGCATATTTTGTGGGCGATCAAAATGCGAGACTTTGCATGTGGACAATTCCGTCCATGCCAAATTTGTTTGCCGTCGTCTGATCCGTGGCAGAGAATGCTGCTGCTGGTCGTCCAATGCGACAGAGCGACGTTGACCCAGAACACGGGGTCCGGCTTCCTCAGTTGAAAAGGCTTCCAGCCAGGGAACGGCTGGCTGTTCAGGCTGAAGGCTTCCAGTGTGCTACTGAAACCATCTCCAAGATGTGAATCGACACACTTAGTATGCTTTAGTCCACGGAGTTTTGGTTTAGGCCTTGGGGGTGGTGGTGATACAGCACACATCATGAGCTTCCAAGCAACTTGCTCGACGCGCTGGTGAAATCGAGCAGGGTGATGCGATCTACGAAAGGGCGTCCCGTCTCCTCCATTTGGAACTCAGTTCAGTCGTGAGGGTCTAGCCGAGAGGCCCGCGCCTCTGAGCAAAACTTTAGTTGTCGAAAATGCAGTTGTGCTGTCACTATGCCATCCGCTAACTCTAACTGATTGACTTGAAACTCCCAAAGCCTGGCAATAGGCATCTCCAACCATTTGCCGCCAGTGTAGGGGCAGCTCCTGCATTGGACGGCGCTCACAGCAAAATGATGGGATGTGTTGGGTTTGGTCCATGAGCTGCAGGAGAACTTATAGGCGGCAAAAACATCCGAAAACCATGCGGCGAGAAAACACATGACTCCAGTTTGGAAGCCGTACTGCCTTCGTGGCGGAGGTATCCGACCCCCGAATTTTCCATTGTGAAACAGGTATACGCTTCACACTGCACTCACAACATGTCACAAACCCGCTCTGAAACCAGAAACGCTGGCCAGTCCAGGGTGCTGAAACACCCCCGAGGAACAAGGACCTTCCACATCCAACAAGTGCTTGAAAATGCCTTACTCAGTCATCTTTATTTCACCCACCGGACTTTGGTTCGGTTGGCGCGCTTGGGAGGTTGTACTACACAGCTGAACTGCCGAGGTGCGTCGTATGCCAATTTTTGCAACTCATGCTTCAGGACCATGTGCCAACACAGGAGCGATTGGGAATTCAACAGCAGTGCGAGCTATGCAAGTTGTGCGCCGTCTCGACTTCGCTGGCTTTGCGCTGAGTCCTTCTCATTGAAGTTCCGAGGTGAGTTCGGCCTCAGAAAAGACTATGGCGTGCTATTCAGGACAGGTCCCTTTTCTGTGCCCGTGGCCTGGAACTGGGCGCGGGCGGCGTCGACCTGCACCACAGAGATGTGAAGAGCACGAACACAGCCACTGTGCCCCGTGGACGCCCCCACCCCACCCCCCCCCCCCGCACCGTCATCGCCCCCTTATGCATTTAAAGCATGTCCGGATCCCTTCGCTGGGATCCTGGCGCGCGCCGTGCTCCACCTCGTGGTGGTGAGGCGCTGCCCGAGCGCTCGGGCCTTGCCTGAACTTACTACCAGAAAAAGATTCACCTAAATCAACCCGTTGGTTCTAAGTTAGTTCTAAGCGGTTCTCGGCTTCACTCAAATCTCTTCCTCGGCTGCACCTTCGACTTCCTATGCACGTCCTCCTTGCGACATGAAGAAATATGGAAGACATGAGAACTGCATCAATTGCATCAAATGCATCAAGGCACGCTCATCGAGCTTGTCAAAGTGGACTGACCTCGCGCGCTTGCTTGGAAGCAGCTCGGCACAGGAGGCGTGCCACGCGCGGAAACGCTGTCGGCTCCAGATCTTGCCACCGGAGCTCTTGGTGGCGGCGGCGTGCTGCGGCCCATCTTCGGCTTAGGCGGAGTGGTCCTGCCTAAGCTCCGCTCTTGCGGAGATCGGCTCGCATGGCTCGCGTCGGCTTGTGCAGAGCGGCCCTGAAAAGTTGCAGAGGTTGCAGGTCTCGACGGTCTCGATCTCGGAGACTCGCTCCTCTCACTCCTCTGCCAGGCTGGCCTGCTCTCAGCACTCCGCCAATGCGGCATACGTTGCGCGGGAGGTGGGGGAGGGGTCACAGCACGGGGCTGCGGCTTGGGCTTGGGCCGCGTTGGCACAAACGGTTTAGTTTTGGGTCGGAGGCGCGGAGCCGAAAGGTCAAGGCTGCCATGTCCGCCATCCTCTCCTTTGAGAATGGAGTGGACCTGCAGTAAGCGATTCCGCTCTTCCATGGACCGGAGATTCGCTTCTTCTTGCAACCGCTTATTCTCTGACTCCAAAGAGATGATGCGACTCTTCAGCTCCGCGTGGGACTGTGCTAGCCTCGCCAGGGTGTCCGAATACAGGGTCTGCCCAAGATCTCCGGTTTCGTGAGGCTCAGGGCGGGGTCGCTCGGGTGTGGGCGGCAGCAAACCCAAGCCTCGGTGACCCGGACGCAGGCAATCTGAAAAATCACGTTCGCTAGCGCTGACGCTAGAGTCACTAGAGTCGCTAGAGCTGCAGGATGGCACAAAGATTGTGGTCCAGCCGAGGGACCTGTCGGGCTCGGAGGGTCAAGTGCCTCCCGCCTCTGGTTCACATTCTCTGGCGGGCTGCGGGAGCCGTTTGGGCCCGCATGGTTATGTTGGCCGTCCTGCCGACATTCACATTTACGACTGCTTTTCTTTGCAACATCTGGTTAACTATGAAGTCAAGCTTATCAACAGAATCAACAGACCTGGCCCACGCTCCCTTTCGTCGCTCACACTCGCACACGGCAGGCAAGGAAACCACATCGGGTTCCGTCATGACCACATTGACATGCTCCCCTTAACATGCGTTTCAAAACGCCACATTGCCATATCATGTCGGGGCTCTCCCTTTCCCTTTCCAGGGCCCTCTTCAGAGAAGGGGCTTGTCGCAGAGCGAGTTGTCGTAAAGAGAACGGCTTTGTTCCAAACCCTATGTCGAAAAAGAGGCCCATGAGTTGCAGCCACATGTTGTCATGCTTGTCTCTCTGTTGCACTACTTGCGCCGGTGGCTACTACAAATGATCAAAAATGGCGCCAAGAAAGTTGCCCGTCTTTCTGTTTGCCGGCGGAGTCCTCTCGCTTCATCCAGCAATCGTTTTCCTGGCTCATCGTACTCTCCACCCTTCAAAGGTTTGAGCAAGCAGAACTTGGCCGCTTGGCTGTGGTGGCTCGGCTTGGCAGAACTTCAACATCACAAGGCTGGAAATGATAGGGTCTCCCAAAACAAAGGTCGACCGAGCTTCAGGGCTTGCAAGAACACACACCAAAAAAGAGAACTACAATTAGCCACCTTAGTGGCCTTCATTCGCGGTCCAAGAGCCACAGCAACACCTTTTGAAGGAAAAAAGAACACATCGGTGGTGCCCGCCATGCAGGACTGCAGGGCCTTCAAAATGCTCAAATGCCTTTCCTCACAAACCTTCGGGTTTCGATTCAGGTTGATGCGGTTTACGCCCGCGCAGTCCCAATCTCCTTTCCATTGTGCCCCCTTTTCTAATGTTCCATATCAACAGAAAGCATTTCAGGTACTTACATTTGATTCGGAGCAATCACAACATGGCACGCTGTGGTTAGCGTCCTTTTGCTGATCCTCCACCGCCTTTAACTCCTCTGTCTTGGCGTGGATCTGCTCACTAAGCAGGTGCATACCTGGCGCAATGCGTGACATTGTAAGTTTGAAGTCCGGTGAGCCTGTTGCCGATGCATAAGACATAGATTTGACGACCCGATGGACCTCAGAGGCCCTGGCATGAACTCACACCGCAGCTCGTGCACTACGTTGAGCCCACATTGTTGGTGGAAATGCAGCGACCAGAAGTCTGACACTCACGGACAAGCATGGGAAAACTATCGAGGACAACCCTGAAACTTCTTTGATCTTCTTTCGAATCCAGCGCGAAGCTTCACCAACAGTCTTCGAGGCCTCGCGTCAGTAACGACAGCTTCTCTTGCAGGTCCCTCGAGTCGCTGGGTTTCTCAACTGCCTGGCCAGCGTGTTACACATGTCTACGCCCTCTGCGCGTGGCTTTACCAGCACATGTTTGGCCCAATCTCTTGCGGCACATGTGTTTCGGATTAGGAGCCGATCTGTTGTGGCGCATGTGTTCGGATTCGGAGCCGCTCTGTTGTGGCACATGTGTGTACTAAAGTGCGCAAGCAACCGCCCAAAACCAAGAAGACGTCAGAAGGTCGCACCGTGAAAGCTAAACGCAGTTGTTCGCAAAACTTGCAAACAACCACTGGTCCCGCTAAGGAGGCCACCACCCGCCAGACCCCCCCAGAGGCCGGAAACTCAGATCCAGGAAGGTGCCTATGCAAATCTTGAGCTGAGAGTATCAACTCGAGTTCCTGGGAGTCTTCTTTGCAATGCAACCGGAGCTGTAGCAGCTGCGCGCTTAAGTGATCGCATCCAATGACCTGACTCTACCTAGTGCACGCACTTTGGAGCTCTGAATGGCGCCTGCAGAGACAGAAACCAACACTTTCTTTGATTCGTCTCTCAGAGTACGCAGGGACAACGGCTCAGACCCCCGGCCCCAGATGCCCGAAACCACGGCCACAGCGAGGTTCGCACCCAACCACCAGACTCATCAGTTCACAGAACATCACCGAACGTGAGCCCCAACCGCCAGGCTCCGTGACCACAGCCACTAACGCGCAATTCAAGGTGCAGGTGGCGTTGCGTGTGCTCGGAGTGGTTAAGGTGCCTCGTGACGGGTTGTGTGGGCGGGTGGACGCGGGCGGGGGCGGACACGTGGCGGGAGGCAGCCCAAGAAAACGAGAACCGCACATGGTGATGCGCGGAAAACACTAGCAAGAGTTGGCCCCGAAAGGCTCGAGCGCTTAATTAGCCAGTTAACCCCCGCTTCTTTGTCCTCTGCATGCTAACTTGCAGGCCTTGCCGTTCGCGCCAAGGACTTGCAGCACCTGTCACATGAATCACATGAATGCAATCCATTATGAGGAATGCTTCAGGGGGCTCGTGCCAGCTGTCAACTCAGCATTCGGGCCATCACCGATAATAATATTCCCCTTCCAGAATGCACCTAAAGGGCGGTCATTTTAAGTGACTCATTTTGAAGGAATGCACACTGACAGCACGACATTCTCTGAATCAAGCAAGTTTACATAGCTTAAAAGAGCGGGGCTTCGCCAACTTACCAATTGCAACCAGCCAGGGCCAACCTTACCCCGCTTGCTCTGGTCCCTTAGCAGAGAACCCTGTTGTTCCAGTTGCCCCACTTGCCTGGACCCACTGCCCCCCGCTTCCCCCACCAAGCTCAGGAAAGCTGGGGGGAGAGGTGAAGCGGCTCTGGCTCCAGCAACAAGTTTGCCAAAAAGACACCAAGCTGTGCCGGGGTGGCAGACAGGGAAAGAGACGGCCCGGTTTGAGGCAGACTTGTGGTTGGGGGGAGGGGGGTGGGTGGCAGGGGGCGAGGCAAGTGGTGGGCAATGACAACTCGCTCTTCCGGACAAGCAAGTGGGGCAAGTGGGGCAATGTCTGGCCGTGGGCGCCCGCAATGCAAGCTTAGGAAAGGAAAAACAACACCGGGCGCCACCGTGCACATGTCTAACACAACATGTAGGGGTGCATGTTAGAGCCAGTGCTGCCGCGCAGGTACTTGATTAGCACAAGGGCTGTTCCGGGACCCAAGGACCGCAAATCTGCCCCCTACACCGCAAGTCAATAGACCCAACACACGAATGTAAGAAAAGGCCCGAGAAAGCAAACAACGAACAGAAACCCAACAAACAGCAGCGAAATCCCTTATTGTAATCCAATCCATACAATGTTGCGGGTATCCCCTTAGATCCCCCAATCTAAAACTCGGCATCTTGACGGGTAGTACTCTGTGGGATGTGGCGTTATCTGGGACTGGTCACTCCAGTGACACTGTGCCGGGCTCTCTGCAGCCTAGCTGAACTCGCTCACTTCGCGTGGCTATATCGCCATGCCGACACAAAGTAGCATGAGCAATGCACAATACCCTACCATCAAAAGGCCGGCGCAAGGTACCCAAGCCACATCTGACAAACCATTCATAATGTGTTCACAAAACCTTGGATTTATTCACAAAATGGCTTGCGCGGTATACCCTGGTACATGGGTACAAAACCATCAAGAAACCGGATGTTAACACAAAATGGCCAATTAAAACAAAAAGCCTATGTAAAACACACGCGCAACCTTCACTAAAGAATGACACTCTGTCTATGGGAAGGCACGACCCATTGTGCAGACACCCAGGCTGGCCATTTTGTTCGGCCATGTCGAAGGGCATATCATGACTGATTGGCTCCAGATACAACCAGTTCTACAGCTAGAGCCTCTGCGAGCTTGGCGTCATCGTCGTTGAGGCCGTTTGCGTCACCAGGGTCCACCATCAATGAGAGTGCCTGGCAAGCGACAAAGGAATCAACCGCTCAACCTTCACACTCTTTTTTGAAAGGGAGGGCTCGCACAGCAATCCCCATGCCTCCTGCTCAATGATCTCGATGCATTGCCTTGTATCTGAAACTCGTGCTTGCATGTCGTGGCCATCATGAAGAAAAGATCGCGAGCTGATTGCCGCATGGCGCATAGCTACACGGCAACTTTTCTGGTGGCATTGCTTTTAGTTTAATTTCCAACCAAAACGCTTGACGATGTCTAGGTCGTTCTCGTCCGCGGCCATTCTGCAGCGACAGCCGGCTGCCTTCAAGGTGCCTTTGGCAAATGCGTCTGTCCCTCTCATTCCCTCTCTCTCTCTCCTTCTCTCTTCTTCGACTTCTTCTTCTCCCTCTCTCTCTGTCTCTCTCTTGCTCTTGTCATGGTGTGACAAATCGAACGCTGGCAACGTTCACAAAAAACCATGCTTCAGAGGGCTGCCTTGGACTCGAACCCATCTGCATCTCTGCCGAAGCCGAGAGGAACGGCTGCAGAAGGAAGTCTTTGGCAACATTCTCGATATTACCAAAAGAAGGCATTCTTGCACGCTAAAGAACGGGAGTCCAAAAACTAAACGCGAAGCTGTGGCTAATTCTGACCACCTTGCGTGCGTAGCAGTGATAGGTCTATATTGGAATCGACTGGAACACCGCTTCGACGCGTGCATGCTGTCTGTGCCTCCCTTAGAGGTTTTTGACCACTCAGCTTAATATGTTGACCATCGGTGGGTCTCGGAACCTCGCTGAGGTTGTCGCAGTAGGAGAAGAACTCGAGTACCTATGGCCCCGACTCTGTTTCATGATCAAGGACTGGTAGTGTGGCCCACACAGATAGCTTTCTAACTTCAATGTGGCACTCCGCAGTATCTTTGCAGAGCCAGGAAGTACCTCACACCGAAGAATCGGGCTTTTCAAGTGTTGCTGAGCGTGGCACCGACACATGGGTCGCTTATGTGTATGCTACTTCCTGGAAAGCGCAGTACTTTGCCGGGCTGTGGCAATCTGAGCTCACCGACATTAAAACTGCACAGAAAGTTGTAAGTCTTGCCATGAACGCGACGGCCTGCACCCTTGGAGACATCCTGCATCCTTTGGGAATAACTTGCGGGCGCTTCCGAAATCCAGCAAGTTGTGTGATGCAGCAAGCGGGCCTTCCTTCCCGGAACAGTCGAGACCTTAGCTCCAAGAGATCTCTTGTGACTTTCAGGATGTTGCTGAACCCACCAGCAAAGCACACCGGCGGAATGAGGACGAAATAAAGCTATCCAGGACCGGCAAGAGGAGCTGCGGAAACTGCAGCTGCTCTCACGAATCTCGTTCATCACTTAACTAATACAAAAAATATAGACATGAATAATTAAAACTCGGTATAGCCGACAGTGACCTGCAGGATGCAAGCTTGAGTTGGCGACCCAGTCTCTTTCCGCTCAGCTGCGTAGGCCATCTCAGCCACAGCTTTTGAAATTTCAATTGGAAAGTTCGTGTTGTCAAGCAGTTGGTGAAGTGCAGGACGTTCCGCACGCGTGTTTTCTCTATGACCTTGTCAGTGGACTGGGGACGGAACCTTGTCCACTTCGGGCATTTCCTGAGGTGCAGTTTGTTGGGAGCTGCTCGTGGGGGCAAGAGTGGTTCTGTCTTTCATTCTCGACATGCCATATGCACATCACACCTTTAAAATGCACTTTCAAACTTACATGTCAGTTGCATCTGTCTCTGGTGGCTCTTGTCTGCCACCAGGCAACATAGGTGCCCCTCGGGTTCCGGAAGCTTTTGAGCTCCACGGTGAAAATCGCCTGTTCAAGAGCAGCTGGTTTGATCTGAAGCCTTAGTTTACATATCCATTCGCGGGCTCCACCACGACCTGGATTAACCCCGTGAAGAATTGCACCATCATCGGATCTGAAACGAAAAGTTGCTTGTGGGAACTTATGACCGGCAAACCAATGAATTCATCTGTAGATCTACTGCTCACTACTCCGTGCTCATCCGTGCTCCGTAGCCAAAACGTGAGGCCAGGCTTGCCGGGCTGTGCTGTGCTGAACTCTGCCCAGGTTCTCACACTTTCTCAAGTACAGACCGGAAAACGTGCTACAGCACCTGGCACAACAAGGCGAAGGAAAACACACACACACACACACACACACACACATTTCGGCCTCCTCTCCCTCTTGGATGGAAAGCTTCAGCAACGGATCAACACCTTGGAAGGACTCTAGCTATTTTGCATGACTGGGCTGGTTGTGTGTGCCGTGCTACATCTGTAGCAGCAAAGAGCTCCGCCAAAAAAGCAGGCAAGGCCCCGGCACATGGACGGAGTCGAGCAAGTCACGATGGCTCGCTCGCCTCTCAAATGCCATGGTGACTGTCAGAATCTTTTTAGTACAGTCCTGGTCTCGAAGATCGCCAAGGCAACTCTTGGCAGCCGATCTGACGAACATGTCGCAACTTCTGACAGCGTTTGCACCACTCCGAAGCACCAAGCGCTCGAGATTCATGAGGTCAGCAGCAAAGCTGCTGCGGTGGAGAAGGTGAGTAGGGCTCAAAGCTCAACGACTTGCCAAGTGATGGTACAGCTGGTTTCGCCTTCATTCATCTGCCGAACGGCAAGCTCCAGCGCATCACAAACGTGACCATCACCTGAGTTTGAGAATGCTTGGCTTCTCAGAGTTTGGGTCACTGGCACAGAACGGAAAGCATGAGGGAAGATCCACCTGTCTTGTAATCAAAATGTCGTGATGTTTCGCCAGCCCTGCCAAAGTGGCTGCAAGCTCTTGAACCATGACGCATTTCCAAGTTCCAAGCTCACTACACTGCCCCTAGCTGCGCTAGATAGAGGTAGCTCTTCATCTAGCACCATTTTTTCAGGTTCCGGGCCAGCGCGGAAGGTGACTTCCTGGGAAGCAGATCGTGAAAACACTTGCCGTGAGCGTGCTACAAGCAAACTACTGAGCGTTGTCCTGAACGGTGAATCTTCTGTCGTCAAGAATCAAGAAATACTTTGAGATACAGATCCCACGAGTCTCTCCAACCGTTTGTTGGAAGGAGATCCCTGTCGTCTCACATGTCTTGCATTCGGCTCTGGGACAATCACATTTGGCCCATCGAAACAGGCGAGCAAAGCGCCCGTGCTGCCCTTCACTACCTGGCTGAAGAATAGCAGTACACCACTTGCTCTGCGGATTGAGAAGGATGGGGAACGATAGAGATGAGCACAACACTTCTACAGCCGAGCTTCGCACAGTGTTTCGGGCTTGGGAAATGTGTGATTGTGAATCGCTTGAAGCTGTTTCCCACCTCCACAAGCAGGACGCATTGCGCAGTGTCCCGGGGCGACTCGTTCTTGACGCCCTGGCCGGCCGCTTCACACGAAACGTAGTTTGCCAAGAGTTTCGCATCGAGCACTACTCACGACCATTGCGATTCCGCAAACGGAACGTAAAACCCCAAAACAAATTGCAGATCTTCTTAGCCGCGTTAGTGCGCAAGTTTTCAAACCATTGCTGTCCGATAAACATGCGCGAGCTGCAATACCAGCTTTCTAATTTAAGTCCGATATCGCATGCTGTGAGCAGCAGTCATCAGCAGCTTGCAACATCTAACAATCATGGTAATGGCCCGGCCGCGGCCGTCCGTCCTCGCTCCGACCATCAACAGCGCGTGACAGCGGTATGATCGCAAAAGATGCAAAAGCGCTCCCGCCGAGCGCTGCCGAGCACGACGGCGAGTTCCGAGCGCTGCGTAAACTGTCGCGCGACCGCACCGCCGAGTCTGGACCATGCTGCAAATGCGACAATGCGTGAGGGCGGGTCAGCAAAGAACGGCTGGGGATCCGCAAGGCCGGGGAGAGGTCAAGGAACGGTCTAGCACAAAAAAAATCTTACCCATCAATACAACACAATCATACCCTACTTCTTTCCAACCACCTACACGTCAATGACAAAGCCTGTGTCAACAGGCAGGTGTCGCAAGGATTTAATCCATGCACCCGTCTTCTCGATTGTGGTCACTCATTTACTGATCCAAACTATGACTGGCACTATCCCCGTATGCACCCCGACGAAGTCACCAGAAGGCAATACACAGAGAAAATCGCCATAGCACAGGTGGCTGGAGCAAGGAGGATCCTACACAAGAACAGTTGGAAAAGATGCCTGCCACACTGCGAGACACGTTGAAGCGCACCATCGCCCGAACCAGTTCAAACAACCTCCAACGCACTAAGGTGGACCTCCCGAACTTGCTTTTTCTTCACGTCGCCGGTCTTGTTTGGTGTCACATCCTCCAGGTGGAGCAGGATTCTTGACTCCCCTTGACTTTCTGGCAAGTGCCTATTAACCTGATGGTATCTCATGTTCTATGTTGTTGCTCGTGCTCGCGCACACACACACACACGTGCAGTCTTGCAGCATTGGTTGGATTGAAGGTCGGGCCAGAAAAGCAAAGAGTGAGAGAAATGCCTTACTGAGTTGAGGTCAGTGTCTGGGGCGATGACGTAATCTGAAAAAATGGACCACCATGGAGTTTCAGAATGTGCGCTCCCATACCATGCGGCAACGTCAAGCCAGTCTGGGTAACAGGGCAGCAACTGCAACTAACTTACACTTCGGGCAACTCTAGGGCAAGAACTCCGGCAAGCTCCAAGGAGCTAGTTCACGCGATTGACAGAACCAGGAATGTTGAGAACTGGACAGATTACTGTGAACCGGGTACCTGCTACTCGAACCAAACATCCCCTTCCGTTCTCCCGCCCTCCCTATGCGCCAAGCTCGTGCGGCCTCTTCCATATACACTTCGTGCACTTCAATGCGGATTGTGACCTTGTGCTCTCTTGAGAGAAGCCAGCAGAAGAACAAACGTGGTCACAGCATCCAATTCAACGGTCAAACTTCGGGAGATAGACTGCTGCAAAGTCTGTAGGAAGGTCTGGCCGAACGAACCAGAACTGCACCGCCGGTATTCAAGCCGAAGCCGACTGGAGCCCCGCTGCCAAAGACTTCGGCTGTAAGCACACGGCCTCCCCATGAGAGTCGTTTCCATAGGCATATTTTGGTGCACACCTTCCAGGTGAATGAGACAAATTGAGACCACACTGACAGTCTTATCCGAAGGGCGTGGTCAAGGACGATTTGAAATTGGCACCGTGAGTCAGGCCCAGTCAGGCTTCAAGTTCAACACGCAAAGCTAGAGCCAAGGCCAAAATCAAAAAGAGAGCAAGTGGCCTCAGCTCCACCAGTCCTCCCTTCCTCAGGTACGAGAAAGCGTCTTTGTGCCCTCGTCACTTTGACTACTAGGCCTGAGAATATGCATGGCCCCAACAGGGCAGATGCTTCCACTGAGAAGTCACCTCTGTCGTCCCCTATACTATTCCCCAATCTGCGACTCTGCCAGCGTGATCGGCTTGAACCTCAGCCCCACACTTCATCTCGCGCAGGGCGCGGTCCGCCACAAGGCTCAAGTCGCCAAGCCTGGGCGATTCCCACGCATGATGGTCTGAATCACGTACAGATGTCCAAAGATGCCCACAGCCCACAAAATGAAGCATGCCATCCTCTTGGACGTTCCGTTTCTAAATGCTGCAGACTTACCAGGCTCATTGATATCCACAAGTTGAGTACTTCAAAGCTGAACCAACTCCCCCCCCCCTCACCCCGCCCAGCAGAGAGCTGAGCTCCTTTGATGAAGGCACAGGCCACATTCATACGGCTATACAGGACCCACAAACTGAAACATGCTGGAGTTGCGAACCTGACTGCGACCAGACTTCATACCCATCGCGGCCCATACCAGTCCCTTGTATGGCAGTCCTACCGCGACACCGAAACTGAAGAGCCCCGGCCCCGACCAGGCGCGCAAAGCACCTTCTTTTCCAAGCGCCGATGCATCGACTACAGCCTGCAGCAGACAGTTACAGACGCGCACAAATGCAAATTGATGCAAATTGCACAACAGCTGGTTCCAACTGCCTCCAGAAAATGTTCAGATCTAATATCAATCACATTCTGTTCCTTGGATAGCCGTCGCCTTAAGGAAACATTTTGTTCCCTTTCTGCCTTCACTTCATTGAGTGAAAATCATTTCAGTGCACATCGCGTGCCGGAGCTTCCCAAGAAGCACGCGGGCTGGGGGTTGCCAGATCAACTATGGTAACTATGGCCGATTCCAACAAAGACCCCCAGAGGTCAGCCCTCAAACGGTCTTAAACCCTTTTGGAGCCCCGGAAATGCCAATTGCATCGCTGTCTTTTACCTCTCGCAGGTCGATGCATGTCTACATGTGCTGGACTTGTGTCGCGCAATGCGAAAAGACACGATTCGCAAAGAGTGGTCACTCTGTCGAATTCTATGTGGGATTCTCTGGGAGTATGAGAATGCAAATCTACTAGTAGCAACCCCCATCCCAGGGTGCACCGGGTGACCGCCGAGTCAGGAAAACCGAAAACAAAAAAACGAGTCAGAAGATAAGACGGCACGAGTCAGAGAAACGAGAGGAAAACAGGAATCCAAACCCGAAAACCCTAAAACAAAAAGCCCTTTGCCCCAAAACCGATCATCAGTTTTTATCCAAGGGCCGCGCGATGCCATCTTGTTGAGGGTCCTTTACACATGTTATGCGTGTGCTTTGGGATCTATTCATGGCTCTCTTTAACCAACAGCCGTTTCTCATTTTCGGTGGACCCCCGGTGGACGCGAACGGTGGCTCAACTGGGATTTGATGTCCGCATCGAGGCTCGAGTCGGTGCCCAAAGTATGGGTCGTTGCAGCCCTTGCATTTTTTGAGGGCCCGAAATTACAACTGCTTTCCAATCGAGGGGATAACATCCGACAAACAAGGGCCCACTCAGCAATGAGCAATAGGGTCCAAAGTTTGGGTACACTACTTTTTCCTCTGGCGTGGTTCTTCTCTGCTTTCGGCTTGGGTCTGGAATGTTTCTGACTCAGGACTCTTTCGTTCAGGCGAGGTGACTTAGGAGCACTTTTCCTGACTTGACGGTCTCTGGTGGAGAAATGTTTGATTACATGCCATGCTGATTGCGGCTGTGCTCAGCCACAACAGCAGCCCGGCATCTACACCATCAGCAGGGTATGCAGCATGTTGAAAGTTCAATACAAACTGATCAACGCCCTGAGATGATGCGAGCCCTCACTAGATCTTGCCCGTAAGTCCTGAGCCCTGTATTCCTTTTGAGCCACTACCAATTACAAGCGGCATGGCTGTGCTAAAGCCCAATCACCGAGCGAGGTGGAAAGGAAGTCATCACAGCTCGTGGACCTTGCTTTGCTCAAAGTGGCAAGCTCGACAACTGCCGAATCCATTAGAGCCTGACACTGTGCCATGTGCTGCTTCAAAAATGTGCGAGTATGTGTAGCCAGTTCATGGGTTCGAGTGGGCAAGAGCTCCAGGCATTTTACACAGCTTTCAATCTGACTTAGCATTCTGACCGGCGCAGGCTGGGCTGTAACAGGCTGTTTACTGAGCGGGTCAGTGCTGTGTCGGTTGATTCATGTTAGCTGCTGTTCCGCTGGCGTTCCATGAGTACAGGCTCGGGGCCAACTAAGCACAAAATTGTCTGGTGATCGTTGCGCGGTTGACAATCGCCCGAGAAGCTTAAATCTTCGTGAGCCTAAGAGGTCGCCTTTCTTCGCCCACCTTGATCAATCTGGGGCTTGCGGTGTTGACTTTAGCGATTGGAGTGCAGAGCTTCCACCAGTCACGCGGCAACCGCTGAGCAGCAGACTAGCCAAATGCTTGCGAGCCTTCTTGCGGCGCCCCACATGCACCTGTGACAAGGGAAGCTTGAAATTCTGGAAGACCTCGGAGCTTAGGCTCCCGAAACGTCAAACAGCGACATATGCTTTCTCTCTGCAGCCTCGGGTTGAAGCAGCAACCCGGGATTTGTTGGCGTGACGTGGAGCGTCCCAACAAGCGTGGCCAATGCCGCATCGTGCTGCAGATCCACTTGCACCTTTGCATGGCAAACACGCGCTCACGCTATCTCACACTGTTGAGACATAGACTGCACGCCTCAGAATAGACTGACTGAATTTCCGAATTTTCCCCCAACATTCACGTGCCCACGAACGCGTTGGTGTTGCAGTATGTGACCGGATGACACCGACAGCCTGGAGTCCCTGGAGAATCCCTATGGATCCTGAAGGTGAAGCTTCAACCTGAAGCCTGAAATGCTTGAACCCTTTTGAACCATTTTCTGCAAAATCCCCCCGACTCATCTGGCCTTCATCTTGCACGCGCCAAAGAAGCGGAAGCTGCCCAAATCCAGGCTCTTCGAGGAGTACGTGCTGTTGTTGTGGAACGAGTTTACGGCAATCTGAATCTTCCGACTAAGGGACGAATTTCCAACATCTGCGGATAAGTCATGAACACTCATATCCTCAAGATTTGCTGCGTGTCCGGTGCATTTCGCAAACAGGGCTTCGAAGTCACTGCTCGCGAGAAGGATGTCAAAAGACATGGCATCAAAAACGACGTAAGCTTTCTCTGTCGCACCTCCGAAATTGACTAATGTTGCCGACACCGTGTCGCGATGTAGCGGTGCCAGTGTCGCCGCAGTAGTGACATCGTCGGATTCCCTTACCCCAAGCAAGTGGCAAGGCTCTCCGTGCTCGTCAAAGAACGGCATGTGCATCATTTCCACCTGGTACAGCGTGTGATTGCAAGCATCGCAGGCCAAGCGAAACTCAACAACTGTCAACAACTGTTGGCACTTCAGGTTCGTGGCCGACATCTGACAAAGTTCGCAACTTTCCCGGGATTCGACTGAGCTTGTGCTAGACATTGCTCTAGATGATAACATCCTCACCATTCCTCACCTTCAGACCGAGATGACTGAGCTGCACTTGACATCCGCGTCAGCCCCCTCCCAAATGGCCTTGACCTGATTGCCGTCCGAATCCACCAGGCGCACGTTGAGGGCCAAGGAATGTGTCACAGGCATGGCAGCGAAGGAGTCGTCAAACACGCTTTGAACGCGGCCTCAGGGGTCATGTGCCGGCATGCGACTCTTCGTGTTCGTTGCTCCATCAAGGTACCGTTCGCTGCAGCGTCTAGAGTCTCGAGTCCAAAGTGCGGTGGCAGCGCAGTGCCAATCAAAAAGAACCCCAAGCCAACCAGACAACTAGCACAAAGCAGACTCATTAAACTGCCTCGGTCGTCCTCGCAAACCAACCTCAGTTGAGGGTCCCATGGAGCAGAAACGGGTCTCCAGTATGATGTGAGATTACCCGGACAGCTGTGAACTGGGCATCTTTGCAACACCTCGATTCCTCTTGCGCTCACAAACTAGTGGTTATGTCGGCCTTTGGGTACGAAAAGGCGGCTGCCTTATTCTTACATCAGCAACGGTCTTACATTAGCTCTGACATGCTCTGGCTATGTCTGTCTGACTATGGAAGACAGATGCAGAACGCATGTCGCCCACAGAGCCCGATAACACCTGAGGGTTCGGGTTGCTGCTCGGCGGCTCCAAAAAGCTGGCTCCACGAGTGCAGGTGGTGCCGTGGGATGCGCCGCAGAGGAGCAGCGCGGCGATCCGCGGAGAGTCCTTCTGGGACGGGCTTTTCCGAACTGACCTCATGCGGTTGAAGCTGGGGGCCCTTGAACCTACAGAGATACCATTCAAAAATGGGATCTGATTCCTCGTCGCCTTGGATCACCTGGTGGTATAGCATTGGGAAAGCTCAGCATTTGCATTGCGACAAAACCTGTCTTGAATGCCACACCTCCTCTTTTCTTGCAAGCCTTCTTTCCCGAAGGCTCCCTGAGTGACACAGGCATATAGAGCTCTCTTTCCCTTGAGGACGCAGTGTGCTTCAGGGGGCATATGGTTTGCATTGCTTCGCAATCTCAATGGATCACGTGGTGGTATGGGGTGATGCCGATTTTGGTGCTCCAGGATGATCTGTTGTCGCATGCGCTGGGCAGCTTGTCGGCTTGATTCTCGCTGCTGGGAGGTGCCACAGTGAGTGCTCCGTGGGGTGGTGGCTGAGGTTGCTCGGAGGGAGCCTCAGCGTGGGGGCTGGGGTAGCTTCCTCCCTTTTATTCCCTTTCTTTCTTTTTCGTGGGGCGAGGTGTTCGCCCCGCTCTGCCCGCCCCTGTTTCAGGGAGGGACCGAGTGAGACTGCCCATTGAAAAAAGATGCAGTCGACTGTAGGGAGAAATGGGACCCGGAGCCGGTGTTGAGGTGCTCTCCGGAGTGTCATACGATTATGCCAGCTTCCTTGCAAGTGCTATGCAAGCTCAACTGCAGCTTTGATGGGAAAAGCCCCGCCATCCTCCAGTAGCTTGAGGTCGCGATCTAGATGCACAACGCAATCGCAGAAGCCTGCATTTGCCAAAGCTGTCATGCGCTCATCTCTGCACACTGAGACCTAGCCACGTCACCTGTCATAAGAGCGGAAACAGCGTCGAGCTTGATCGTCTTCGTCTTGAGAGCTACGCCTGGCGTGCTTCGAGTTCAGGTTTCAAGGCAGCAGTGGCAGCATCAAGCGGCTCATGCTAAGCCAACAATGACCCCAAATACCAAAAAAACATGGCATTGTAGGACTCAGAGTTCGTTGCAGTAGAGCCCCGAATGATGCCGAACTGCGCACCCTCTCCTGCTCTCGACTCTGGCTACTAAGTTACTACTTGCCATCTCGTCCAATGTGGGGGCAATGTTGAGGCTGTTGAGGCCCAGCAGCACAGTTCCACCGTCTGGTACATGAATTGGCGCACGGTGATGATCGCCAGGGCGAGGCCAAGGCTTGCAGCCAAGGAGGTGGAGCGTGGCATCCTCAAGTTGCTGAATTCAAAAAACATTGGCTGAGCCCGAATGCCGAAGATTCTGGTGCATGACTGCGTGACTAAGAATGACTTCACCGTTCAAGGCTCTCCTGCTCAAGTTTGCGAACTAGAAAACGGTCTGACAATTGAATGTGGACGCTTTGCTGGGCTGTACAGACTATGGCCACCCTTGTAGTAATTCAAGGCCCAGTCCGGCCAGTTTGCAGCTCCCAGCTCAATTCAGGAAGTCACCGTGCTGTTTATCAGAGTTCGTGCTGGGTGGCATGTCAGGAACTCAGTCCACGCAGTCTGCCGGGACAGATACTGGGTGCAAGCCAAGCGACGGCACTGCATAAAGAACGTAGACGGAATTCCTGGGCTGGTGGCTAGAACCTGCTGTACTTAACTAAGTTAGGGCTGGCACCTTGTCAAAACAACGGAGCAGAATCAATGGGGAAGAGTTTCGAATGTTGCCAACATGTGGGTGGGTCCAATGAACAGCATCCCAAACCCATGATCTGGGGCTTATGAGCGCTGAACCACGAAGCAACCTCAACAAGTTGGTGACTCAGAAGGTATTGATAGGTCCGGAGAACACCCTCCCACGCTCTACTCTACTGTAATGGCATCCTATATAACAAGTCTTCTCATGCAGGGTACAGTAGAAAAGCTGTCGGTCAGATTCTGAGGAATCCTTCGCGCGTCTGTCTGAGCCTGATACCCTGACAAACCTCAGTACACTGCACCGGTAAGGCAGGGCTCGGCAAGTGTGCGATGAGAGCCCACCGCCCAGATCGGACCCACAAGGATGAAACAGTGCGAATGATCACAGTCCTTAGAGACTTGACGCATTTTCAATGTCTGTCTAACTGTTCAGACTGTTGAGAGCATACAGTCACGCTGACATTGGGAAGGAGGCCGGAGCAAACAGAGAAACACTATGTTGTTCGGCCTGGGGTCAACAACAAGACTTGGAACATGTGATCCGTCCGAGCCAGCAGCATCGAGATGAAGCTCAGGAACTGCAGCAGCCAGAACACTAGGTCCATTGCCATCCGTGTTCGAAAACATGGGAAGGTCGAGACCATCAGCATCACCGCAAAGGCACCCAGCAGTGGCAAATCGATAGATGGATCGTCACGGCTCCTGCCCTGAACATACCACACTTGCACCGCAACGATGCGGTAAGAGGCAAAAACAAACATGGTTCTGCCGAAGTACAGGAGCACCCTTCTTTGTAGCGAGTCCCAAGCTTCCGCTACAGGCTTGCTGGTCGGGCCAGTCAAGTTTCCCAAGCCAGCTTTTACCCATTCGCAAGCGCATGACAGCTCTCGCAGTATTGGATGTCTTTGCCCTCCCGGTGGGCTGCGGTATAGGTACTGAAGGAGAAGCACAAAGAACTTCCTTGGTGAACAGACAACTTGACATTCAACATGAAAGCGCCTAGAAGGCATAGGATTCTGGTGCGTGGCAACGTGAGGTGACGGACAAGGTAATGTTGTGCTTTTTGTACGACCTGGACATGAGCTGTGTGCGTCTTCCCTCATCCATGATACGCGTTGTGTGATGTTGGCTTCCGTACCCAAGCAGAAGCTGCACTTCTGCGCGACGCGGGCAGACTTTGTGTCTACTTGCGCGCGGTTGTTGTGGTGCCCACGCAGGTCAGAATGTGCTTTTAGATTGAGTTTCAATGGCACACCCTCAGGAAAAGAAAACCAGTTATTCCGTGTTGTCCAGGCTCAGGACCACTAGAGTTTCGAGCAGAATGCATGCGCACAAGGTGAGGTCATCCTCAATCAGCGTCAATGCCTCCAGCAGTTCCTGGCATCGGTCTTCAGATGCACTTACCCTTCACCATTCGACATTTAGCCCGGTTCTGGAGCGCTTCTGTGCTGCCCTTTTTGTGGGAACAGGCTTGCCACTCATAACCCGCTGAGGACCGAACCATTTCCGGCTCAAACGCGGCGGAGGCGAAGCATGCATGTTACGCCATTCTTGCTTCCATGATCTTCTATTAGTGCTTCCACGTACTTCCACATTGGCTTAAACATGATTCCCTCCTCTTGGGCAACCGTATACTGACAAAAGGCTGACAAAAGTAAATGTGTGGAAAAGTGTGGCCGCTAACTTGCTTCCGGTTTCAGGAGAAGGAGCTGCAGATGGGCAAGCGGTCAGTGACCTGACTACTGGGTCAACGATCCATCGCGCTTTGGCCACACTTATGGCCACAATCCGTTGAGTAAGTCAAGCGCTTTCCCGAGCCAAGGTTGTACGGCACCTGCAAAGATGGCCATACTGGCAGACTCTGACATCTGCTCTGCTCATGCGTGCTTCTCAAACACTCATTTCTCCCCAGCCCAATGATTAGGCTGTGTGAATCACATGCTGCTCCACATGATGCTTTCATGTCGACGGATTCAACTAAGCCCGCCTGGCGCCGCTCTTCAAGTGTTCGACCATCCTGCAGAAAGGCTCCGTTTCTATGTGCATGTGTATGCGAACAGTGTACTACCACGAAGAAAAAGCAAGTGAACATGGCCCTGCAAGTAAACTGCCTTGCACGCCCTGTGCAAAAGCGGTGCTATTGCGTCCGGAAGTGCTAAACAAAGCTTTCCTGAGCTCACTGAAATAGTCCTCTGCTTCCGCCCGGATAGAAATCTCCACCTGCTGCGCTGCATGACTGTGCATCTCAGAACCACTTCGTAGATGCTTGAAGCTTGAGCTGGACAGCTGCCCAGGCCTCGCAATCTTCCATCAGACAGCCCCAGCCATCGCCCTCGCGGATAACTGTCCTGCAATGCATTCAGCAGTGGATACTAGCCACGCGCGACAGAGCCGGGGCGACCTCATAAGCCCATCGCCTGCTTCGGGAATTTGCCAGGTGCGCAAGCTAAAAGCATCCTATTCCACCCAATCGAAAGCTAGCGGGAGGTGCTCGTCAGGAAAAAATTTCTTCGAAGTCAAAGTCGTTCGACACTTCAGCTGTGGGATGCCCGCAATCGGTGTAATTGCAAGGCAGACTACCGCAACTCCAGCTGAAGCCATACTTTAGCCTGCGCTCGACAGGCCCAAAATCGGGGCAGCATGGCGCCAAATTTGCTTACAAACAGATTTGCCTATGAAGCGAGGCCTTCAAGTGCAAACCCTTGATGCCTTGGATGCCCCTGACCCTCCCTGGCTCATGCCGGATTTCTCCGGTTTGGGTTCATTTTCGGGTTAAGGGTAATGCTGCAGTTTGATGTGCAACGCACGGGGAATCCAAAGAATGTGTCGCGCGACAACAAGAGAACATCCCCGACCTCATGCAGGCCCAGTCGCCAAACAGATTGTCCTGACGGCACGCGATTCGAACATGAACCTACGCTCCCGTGACTCAACAAAGCTTCCTCCCTGTAAGAACTGTTTTGCAAGTCCCATCATGCCACCTGCAGCCGCTTAGATTACTTCATTGTAATTACTATGGTCAGATGGAGCTTGCCAGCGCGGCGGTTCATGTTCTGGACCTTGAACGAAAGCTAATCGTGCCCGGAAGCTCGTGGCCAAACATGTGGGAACTACCTGAGCTACCACTGCTACCACCTCGATTTCGCAACCTCATCCATCCCAACCACATCCGCTGTTGGAGCTTTTTCTCCGCTAGCGGGCCACGGCAGCACCGCAGCACAACCTCCTTCAGGCAGCACTCGCGAATCGAGGGTCTGTCTTGGTTTCGGGCCTCTGCTGGTGCAGGTATTCACGACCGAACATTAGCTGACCAGCTCTTATCAGAAGTTGGAACTGCCGTCAGCTGATGTAAACATATGTAAACTGCGACTCCTCGGGGCTGGCAGCGGCCGCAGCGATGAGACTGTGGCAGTTTGCACATCCAACGCATCGTGGCGGTCGCAGTCCTGCCGGTTGCCATCAAAGCCTCAGATCTGAGTCTCGCAACCGGACTCGAACCAATACTAGACATGAGGCAACAACAACATTGGCTTCATACCGTGGCGGTTAGACACAACTAAAATTTGATGCTCGGGCGACCTCCGAGCAGGTGGATAGTGTGTCCCACGACGCACAGAGCAGCACCAGCCCGAGCAAGCGATACCGACAAGGGGGAGGCCCACTCTCTGGCCTGCAGCGAGTTGAGCCATGGAAGCCGCCGACCGACCCCAACAATCCCCAACAGTAGCCGCCCAGCCACACGCTAGTCACATTGCTTGCCATTTACGTGGTTTGGCTGCTAGATGCTGCTAGGTCTGCAGGCATGGTGCAACAACCTTAAGCCAGACCAAACATTCCAGCACATGACACAAATTAACCAGACGCAGGCTCAGAAGAAATGCCCCGCACCCAAGGCCTGTCAGAAACAACAGTGCGCCCTCCCAAAAGTAGCCCAAGCCACCGAGACCTGGAATGATATATCCTTTCTGACGCAGGTTCCAGCCTCCAAGTCGAAGCGGTCCACCACAGGAATTGTGAGACCGCTGCCGCCCAGGCCACCGACCACCTAGGAGTCGTAAGCGTCAGCACAACCCAAAGATCCAAAACCTGGCAACCACCATATTATGGCAAGCCAGCCTCCTTGCTGTGACATTTCCAGTTCAAGTTACGCCGTCTATGGAATGTCCCAAGCACTGGACTCCCAGTTCAGTGACCACAGCGCGCATGGTGAGCTCAAGAGGGCACTGCAGGTCTCCGTATGTGATCGTATGTGTCTGTTGAATGGTTTTGAAAGCTCCTGTGCATGGCTGCGCGACCAGCAGGTTCCCTGCCACCACGGCTGCACTGCAGCCACTCCTCGCCGAGGGCAGTGCCTGCAAAGCTTATGCGAAAGCACGAAGCACAAGTATAGTTGGAGCCTTCTGTCTTTCCGACCTGCAACTTCGAGGATTTCGTACGCCTTGAGATTCTGGTCTTACTCGTCGCAGAGGGCTTCAACACAAGCGCGCTGTGAAGAAGTAAAGCTTCGGCTGCGGTCCGCTACAGTACTGAGTTCCGGCTTACGCACAAGCGCGTATGAATGACATGACATATCCTCGTAAAAGAAAAGTCCGATCAGGACTGGGCGCGGCCAGGCGCTCCCAGATCTCTGTGCGCATGTCCAGCATCTCCACCTTTGGCACAGCAATCTAGTTCAATGAAGTTCACGTTTTGCGATTTGATTTGCCCTTTTGTGTGTTGTGGCCATGTGACCATGTCCTGAGGGAGATGGATACGTCGCCCACACATGTGGACAAGTTGAGCTGCATTGCGAGCACGGCCGTGAGTTCCTACCTGGCCTAACGAAGGGTGCAGGCTCGAAAGTGGAGGATGTGCAGGCGCACTACCATTGTGCTTGCCTGTGTGCCTGCTTGTGCGCTTCAGCGTCGGCGCAGGCACTGGTGAATTCATAGATGCTTTCATGGGGTAGTCGGCCGAAAGCTCATGCCAGCATGTTTCATCACAGGCCCACGCCTTGTCCAAGACAGTACCATCTGCGAGTTGACCGCCGCAAACGATAACCTGGAAGTGGCTTTCGCATGTCTCGAGGCGCATGGGCACAATGGACACTTGCTTCAGTTTGAAATTGGTTCCTGTCGTACAGTATCTGCAATTTCCTCTCATGCCAAATGCCATGAGACCCGATCTGCGAAGCCCGCGGCTGCACAGCCACAACGAGGAGTGGGCATCGAGGGATACCTGACAGGCGTGCCATCTGCACTGTGTGACATCCCCAAAACATCTGCAGGCGTTTAATGACTTGCCCATCTTGCCCACTAGAACCACCAAGGATGGCTCAGCCTGGCCTCTTCCACTTGCGACTATCTGGATCGTAGCCTTCAACCACGTCCTTGCAGCTGTCCGGCTGTTCTGAAACTGCCTTTGCGCTGACTTGAAACCCGCTTTGCAGGCGCCGTATCTTACATAACTGCAGCCTAGAGCTTGAACTCACTTTGATTTAGGGCAACATTTCAGGCTTGCATTGGCTTTTGATTTTGGACGGGTTGCACCTCGACTGTGCTGGAATCCTGGAAGGCACCGTGCCAGCTGCATTACAGCTGTGCTACCTGTACCCTCACTGCAGTCAGTGCATCGGTGTATTGATGATGCAGCATGCGCATGATGCGCGTGTCACTCGCGTATTCGCCGAGAAGCCAAGACTTGCCAAGCTATCACCAAGCCACCGCAGACCTCTGACGTCAGGAAAGGTGACGTGGGCCACCCTACAATCGCTCTGGATGAACTATTCGAAGCGCGTCTTCAGGAGGATACTGCTGCTGTGAGTATTCTTGCTAGTCTGGGACCGGCTTTAGTAGGGGCCGGAATTCAGTCACGTTGAGCCTGCGAATTCAGGATCGTGTCGTCGTTGGGATGTGCCCGTTGGGATACACCATTAAGTCAAGTCTTCCAGGTGTCGAAAGAACATTTCGTGTGGCATGCCTTTCGAACTCATCTCTTTTGAAATCGTGTAACGACTCCGGAACTGTTTAAAGAGACAAGGGCTCAGATGGTGCTGTACGGCTCGGTCGATATCGATATCGGTTGCACGCTGCAGACACCCCTGTTACGAGCCATGCAAAAGCTTTAGCCCAGTCGCGAGGAGCCGCTTGGCCGCTGAAGCGGCCGCGCAGCCTGCCCTGGGCCTAGCAGTTGTCCCGCCACTTATCGCACAAGCATACCTGTACAACTGGACCCTACTGTAAAGTCTTTGCAAGAAGGATGACAACGCAACTTCGAACATCTTGGAACTGCAAGTGCAGCGCGGGAGGCGTTGGGAGGGGAGGGAGTCGTTCCCATTCGCCGCTAACCTGAGCGTGCGAATACATCAGCCGAAGCCGATCACTCAGCACATGCAATGCAGGCAGCGGCCCGATGTTACAACATTCCAACAGCCATGCAACCTTTCTAGCACATGGCGAATGGTCTGCACATGCCTGAAGACACTGTCAAGCAAACGGCTTGCATGAGTAGTACCCCACTCTCGTTTGCGCCTGTCTCCTGAATATCTATGTGTCTCGGAAAGCCAGGCTCGTCGCCGGATCGAAGCACTCGGCAGCTGCGAAGGCTGCACGTTGATCCTTGACAATAGCGGGATTGCACAGTGGGCTGCGCTCAGGCCGCCGGGAGCCCGACTCTGGAGGCCACATACTACAATTGCAACTGCACTTTGGGCTTGGAATACGACTGATGTGACCTGATGCGTGTCGGCAGGTTCTAGCTGAGCCTGCACGGTTAAGGCTTCCTGGCTTGGTCAGGCTATGCCAAGCTGCTCTCTCGCCACCGAAGACGAAAAGCTTGCCACCGAGGGCTGGCATGCAGTGTTCATCAGCACAGCAGTTGGCTTTGTCTCTACCATGTCTCTATCATCAGGACATGCAGGATCATGAGATCTACGGAGGCATGTTGAGGGTTGCTTCGTGCTTGCGTGGACTCGTTGTTGGCCTGCTGCGCAGCAGAAGCTCCTTGCTGTGGGCATTGGCGGTAGGGACTCCCAGGTTCCAGAATCCTGACATCTGGATGCAACGGTGACTGGACACACCTGTCTCGACATTGTCATCCTCATAGCTGGAAGCACAGCACAATAAGCACTTAGCTTCTGAGCAAACAGCAGAGCCCCAACCCTTTAGAGAAGTGAGTCCTCATTCGGTATTGAAGAACAGCTTGGGATGCAGCTGAAAGGATTCGCTTGGCTTACGTCGCCGCAACCAGCCGATGACAAGTACGAGGCTATTCTCCTAAGCACATCACCTTCAGGTGTAACTGCATCAAAGCGTATGACCGTCTGGGTGGGAGCTATGTTGTTCTTTATGTTTTTTCAAAACCTTTCCACAACTGCACATGCAGATTCGCAGATCAGAGAAGCAGTATGGATGAGAAAAGAAAGGCCCCCAGTGTATGAATCGCGGTAGCTTCTGCATCAGGCCCGGAATCTCTGCATCGTACGTTGAGAAGAGCGCCCATAAACCGGCGTGTGCTGAATTGCAAAAAGAAATTACTATGCCCTGCTTGATTCCGAAAGTGGGAATAACAGGCGGACGTATCCGGAACACCATTGCGACAGCACTCGAATGCTAAATGACTTCGACACTATAGCTTAACTGGTTCGAGAACCAGTCGGGTACGAATTCCAACAGACTGCGTACAGACGCATGCACAAACGTGAAACTTGCATACAGGGATTGAAGCAAACAAGGGGGAGTCGGAAACTGGACCGGGGGATTCGATGCCTGTAGTAGCTTTGGACATGGGGAGGTTACGGAATGCTGCTGAACCCCGAAAACATGGACCCTAACTCAGAACACCTGCAAAGTAAGAACGGAGAGGTGACTCTTAGCCTGTGCCACACATCGGCCCTCTACTCTTCTCTGCTTTGACGGATTGCATAATGAGTATTGCTGAGACGATTCCAAGGAAAGCTAGAGTGACTGTGTGGCTATTCCATGTGGCTCTCTGCTTCCAAGCTGCCCAGTCGAAGCGCTCGACCGACGCCAACGTTTGGCGGCTGGATTGACCACCAAAAACCTCACTGGGAGATGCCCCGATGTACAGTTTCAAAGAGCACGTGGAAAATTGATTTGGTGCTTCGTTATGGCGAAAATTGCAAACTTTGCGAGCTTCAACAGAGTCAACACGTGCTGCCTGTGGGCCCGTACTAAGCCAAATTGGCAGCTACCGCAGCTGCTACTAGAACGACCCTTCAGCTACATAGCGCCCCAATATTGCAGCTGCGGACATGGACATACGATGATAGCGTGGCAAGTGATGAAGAGACGAAGAGACGAAGCTCAGGCAGCTGCAAACTTGTGGTTTCATCATTCAACATGGACAACTCCGTGTTCAACACTGGGTCCTTTCCAGTTTCGTCATGGAATCAAGCGACGTAGAGCTCGGGGCGGGCATCCTGCAAGAGGAATCGGAAAAGCTCGGGAGCGAGCGCAACAAGCAACTTCGGTTTTTCATTTGTCAACAGCGTACGCTAGCTTCCCAAATGCACGGCATAGTTTGCAAGACATTTGTCATAAAGCCGCGTCTGAGACCAACTTCTGGGATGACTTTGCTATGGGCATGCAACATACACAGCGGCAGAATAATCCTAAACCCTAAACCCTAAACCCTAAACGTTTCAATCCTGGCCGTTGTTTGTTGTGGTGAGGTTCATGCACCAAGATGTCAGATGACATGCCATTCTCTCCTTGCGCAGAAGTGAGAGTGAGCTTCGCAAGCTCGCGCCATGGAGACGAGATCTTAGAACACAAACTTGGGGATGACCAAAAGACGAACGAGCACAATTTGTGTGTTACGATCCCGAGTGTCGGCTCCGGCATGCTCTTACAGGTACAAATCGCCGGGCACATTCTGAGGTCCAAGGTGACTGCTCCATGCAACCAGCGCTATTCCAGCAGTGGCGCAAAGCACAAAGCCGGCTGGACATTTCCAGCCCCGCAAAGCGCCCGACTTCATGAGCGACCTGTGCACAGGTCTTGACTTTGGGACGATGCTCCAAGAAGAAAGCTCCAAAGCTCTGAATGTGGTGAGCACATTTCAGTTAAGAGCTTGGCTATCCTGAACATTCCTGAACCAAGCTGACTGGGATGATGACAGGGTCTTTGCCGTCAATCGCCTTGACAAGGCAACAAGTGTAATCGGGGGCAACCCGAGGTCTTGCCTGTTGCCGGCGCATGACCTGGTCGAGCAGCTCGGCACAGCCTGAGTGTTGAGTGTTGTTGAGCTCTTAAAGTCTTAAAGCCTTGGGCCTTTGGGCCCTTAGGGTACAGAAATGTTTGGCACTCAGTTAGCAGTACATGTCGCAAGTTCCTAACCGGGCCACGCCTGGCTTCAACGAGGGGCTTGGTCTGAGAACCGCTGGGCACAAGTATGAGAAACACCGGACATTGAACTCTTGCCTTCTTCGAAGTTGAAATTTGCCAGAGGCTGTGCTTCATTTGGTGGCGGCAATGGCGTGGATCGGTTCTTGAACAGGGACGAGCTGAACCCAATAATAGCAGCACGCGACGGTGCAGTCGCCTTTTCTGGCGACCACTGAAGCTACGAAAACCAAAATGAAAACTGCACCAAAACTGCCCCGCATGAAACATTGCCCTAGGGACGCTCGCCACGCTGGCGTCTTCGGAGCTCCTCGGCTGCTCGCTCCTCAGCCAGTCGTCATCACCGACAATAAAAGCGAGTTTACTGGACCGCTCTCTCAGTGCCTGAGGGCATGTTATGTACCACATTGTGTCATTCATGCGTGGAGCCACAGCTGTGCCCGTGCAGAATCATGGAACACGGGTTCTGAAACACTGCCCACATGCTGATGTCCAGATTGTGTCTCCTGCGTCTGGCTCAAGCAGAAAGCCATGATGTCCCGCGCCAAACTGATCTCCATGGCGTCACGGGTGTTCAGGGCCTTTGCCCGAAAGGATGCATTGTGACCATCGTTGACGGTCTCTTCGGCATACAGGACAGCATACCGGGAATGGGTAGTGCTTGCTGAGAGTGCAGCAGTTGCTTGACTCCATGGAGCAGCAATTCAGCCGGGCTGAGGGTGCACACCCTAAGATTTCGGACGGGCCATGGTGCTGCAAGATAAACCGGCTGCTCGACAATTGCCTACAAAGTCCAGGCGACACACGTGTTTTTTACAATTGAAGGCTGTCTGCGTCTGCATCTGGCACATCTAGTACTGAGGCCGACTGCGAGCATCGCGTTGGTGCTTGTTCATGCTTGTTCTATCTTTGCAGTGCGGGCGGCAACATGCGGGGGAAATTTCTTGACAAGCCTGGCCTTGCAATCGAAACTGATGAGATTGACATCAAAGACGAGGGTCGCGTTGGATGGGATCTTTGGCGGTAACTGAGCGGATGCAAGCAAGGTGTCAGCTGCCTACAGCATCTTACGAGTAGTATCAAATCGTGCTCAGGGCCCGCAGTCAGTTCCCGAGTGCCGATGCCAAGGGCCAAGCCCATTCAAGCACGAGCGTGTTGCTCTGAAGCCAGTGGTCCCTGCAAGATCTGAGCCTGGAGGGCCCTTCTGAGGACCCTGGCGCCCTCAATGCCGTAGGCCAGCTCCGGGGCAATCGTCAACCGCGCTTCCTGCGACAGCCAAAAAAGACGGGCTAACGTGTCGGAGTTTTCTGTCAGAGAAGCTCCGAAGCTCCGCCGAAAAGGCCCCAGGCCTCGCCCACACGCATTGTGGGGATCCCTGCTTCCCAGCCTTGCTGCAGCTTGCGGGAGCTCTTATGAAGAGTGACCGAAGTCTACGCAAATAGTGCATCAGGTGTACTCTGCCCAAAAACCTGTGGCACCCTATGGGCCAGACTAGGAAATGCTATGAAGGCAGCCGGACATGCTTGACACTCTCTGACTGGTGTCTCGGATACGGCCGCATCTGTAGGCCGCGACCTTTGATGACCTCTCCCTTGCCAAGGTCAAAAACAGCGGGCTCCTGGCTCTGACCCCAGAAATACGCAGAAGCACGTACAGTAACGCACGCTGTGCTGCTAAAGGAACCCTGTCGGTGGCCTTGCGCACTACTAGGCTTGACGCTGCGCGCGTCCCTACTTGCCAGCTGTGTCTGTGTGGGTGTGGGCAGCGAGGAACAATGGATGTGCCTTGTCCTTTGAAGAATCAAACTCTTCTCCGGTGGCCTGAACTAGGTGGCATGCTTTCGTTCTGCATCCGGCACTCGGCTTCCAAGCAATGCTTGCCATCTGCAGACCGCTTCTTTGCACTTTACCATGCCTGCAGACGTCCGGTGTAATGCACCGTGACCTCCCAGAGCATGGAAGACTTGCCCTTATTATGTTCATGCCGAAAGCCAAATGCCAGATGCCCCTTCCATTAGGTCTGCCACGAGTCGACTAATCCAACGACGTTCTGATTGATTGATTCGTGCCCGCCCTGGGATGGTGCACACACTCGCAAACAGCTCCGATTGACAAAGTCTGGCGTATCACAGCTCTTTTCGAACTTTCATGCCGCTGCTTGAAGCATTGAAGCAGGTTGTGCGGCGCAGATCTGCACTGATCTCACAGCTGACAGGCTCGGCGACCTGGCTGAAACCACAGGCAACCAGTCTGGCTAGGACTCTATTCCATGTCATCCATGTCAGCTGAAAAGTTGGAAAGCTGCTAGGCAGGTCAGAGGCAGAAACCAACTGCATGAAGGTACTGCAACATACATTCCGCTCCAACTTGTTCTTTCGAGGTGCTGTCGTTTCTGTCCGTTTGCCAGCCTATGCAAAACCTTTCTGCCGTGCCACGCGACACATGTGTTGCTGGATTCACTCGATGCAGTGCTGTCAAAATGGTTTCGCAGCTTGGCGTGTCGGATTTCTCTACTGTAAGCCAAGAGCATGATTTCACACAACAGCATTTCCAGGCTGAGAGAGAGGTAGAGAGAGAGAGAGAGAGAGAGAGACAGGAGTGAGTTAGAGAGTTAGAGAGAAGAAGGGAGGGAGCGACACAACTGTAAAGCAAACGAAGAACAGCCATTTGTGTATACACACATAGGTATAGCTTGCCTCGGCACTCTACTGGGCCGTGCATATCCACGCACATGCGTGTATGCGTGTGGCATCGTGTGGCCTCCAGTAGGAGGCCGGAAGCTGCCGACCACGCGGTGGCCCTGGCAGCAGCTCCCAAGGTGGCCTGCGTTGGCTTCGGCTTCGGTGGAATCTCCGATTCTGAGTCAGCCTGAGTCAGCTTTCGCTCAAGGGGTTGAACATGAACATGGTCGAGTTCAAAGGACCACGTTGCGAATAGGCGCGAAGAAAGTTCTACGTTCGCAACTGCGAGTCGTGGGCCAAGGGTATTCTCATTGCTGATCTTTGAGCTTGGCTTGGGCATGTTGTTGCCGAGTAATTGCTCGCGCCGATTCTTGTACATGCAAAAAACTACAGAGATACCGTTGGGTACTTGCAACATCTTGCAAGCTATGGAACGACAAATGTCTCATGTGTCACTAGGCTAGTCAGCCACACCTCGAGCTTGGATGCGGACTGTCAGGCCTCGTAAGTAAAACCAGTGCAGCCAGTCTCTTTCCTGAGGTTCACAGACACGTTGTGGTTGTGCCGCATGATTGCGCATCTCGAGGGCAAGGCAAGACTTCAGAATACTCCAGCTCCGAACGTGCCAAGCACCCCTTCAGAATCTTCAGGCCATGCAAGGCAGGCCAAGATGCCGTGCTAGCCAGTACGAGTAGCACATGTTTTCATGCAATGCAAACATACTCACAGTCCTGGACAACAGGCATCAGTGAGTTCTTGACATTAATTGCTTGAAAGCACGCAAGTCTTCTTCTGATGTTCATCGCCTTCTTCTTGTAGTTTGCTTCCAGTCGATTCAAGAGAATAACTGAAAAGATGGATCAAGGGCTTGGGAAGCAAAACCCTAAGCGTATCCAGCTCCCACCACTTCAGGGCTTTTGGCTTGAAGCTGATATAGCATGGCCGCGCCTTCTGCCCACGCTCCGCGCGAGGCTGCCAACGTGGACTCGTGCCGCAAGACTCGAGCAAGCAAGCTCAGGGAAAAACCTCGTTTGAGAAAAAACCCTGAGCTCCGCCGACCTGCAAACTATACAGACCAGCCTGCCTGCGCGCACACCCCACTGCCAAGGGACAAGCGGAAAACCCAACAGCCCACACCACACCCAAGCCAAAACCAACCAAAAACCCAAAGCACCAACCCAAGAAAAAACCCAAGCAAAGGAAAACCAAAGAAGACCCAGCACGAACCCCTGGCAGAGAGGAGGGCGAACAACTGGAGCAGTTGCCGGCTGGAAAAGTAGCGGCCCTGTGAAGGCTCTGCAACAAACGTTGGAAGAATCCCCTTACACGAGCTTTTGCGCAGGCCCTCCAGGCGCAGCGAAAGCCAACGTGGAGGGGGGGGTGGGGGAAGTGCAGGGGCTTAGCCTCGCCCAACACAAGTACTCCTAGCATCTTCACACTAGGTTGCCCAGTGACCTAGGATGAAAAAGGGTGTTTTTTTTGCTTAAAGGGGGATATAGGGGAACCTAAACCTACCAAAAAGGGAATAAGGGGACTACTGGGCATCCTAGCACATCATGCAATCATTCGCTAGCTAGGAGTAATAATAAGTTAGTTTACATTAATTATAGGTGCAGTGCGAGAGCACGGAGGATCTATGAAGACAACATCAGCGGGACTCTCTGGAAGTGAGATCAGATCACGTCAAGGGACTCCGGCTCGCCCTTGGCTTTGGTGATGCACCCGTCGTGGCCCTGGATGAGCACGAAGAGACCCATGACCGCCGATGCGATCACGATAAACCCAAGGATGAACAGGACATCGTCGGCCTCCGATGGGCCAAAACGGAACATGAGGCCCCAGCACACAGCGCCGACGTTGCCCCCAGCGCCCACCACTCCGGACACGGAGCCAGTTGCGGCGGGCTTCACGTAGGGTACGATTCCGAAAGTGCAGCCCTCCGCCATCTGAACACCGAGCGAGAAGAGCAGCAGGACGCCGATAGTCGCGCCCAGAGAGTCCATCCTGGTGAAGATCAGGAGCATGATGCCCTCCCAGACCAGAGAGATAGACTGCGCATAGATGCGCCCGCGCATGCCGGTGGTGCCCGCGCCGAACCACTGGAACAGCTTGTCAGATAGAGCGCCGCCCATAGCGCGAGCGAAGAGGTTCATGAGGCCGAACAGGGAGGCGATGAGACCCGCAAGGGAGACCGACAGCTCGTACTTGGTCTCCAGGTACACAGCGAGGATGTTGTTCATGGTGACCTCAACGCCGAAGCAGGCCGCGTACTGGATGAATAGAATCCAGGCGTTGTACTGGAAGAAACCCTCCTGGAACGACTTCTTGGACGACCGGCGCTCCATTGTGCCCCTCTGCTCCAGTTCCTTGAAGTTGCCCTTCGGCGAGTCGTCCGAAAAGAAGTACATGCAAATGCCGGTACCGCATGTCAAAACTCCGGGGACGATGAAAGAAAGGCGCCAGGCCTGCTCGTCGTCAAAGCCAGTGCGGAACATGTTCCACACGCCGACCATGAGCAGCTGAACAGCACCGCCTCCAAGGTTGCCCCAGCCACCAGCCATGGCGTTGGCCGTGCCCACAATCTCCTTCGCGAACAGCTGCGAGCACCACGCCTGGCATGGCACAAAGGTCGCGCCCAGGACACCGATGACAAAGCGGATGATGACCAGGCCAGTAGCGTTGTTCACGAGACCACCGAAGAAGACCGGGATAGCTCCGAACGTCAGCAGCATGGAGAACATGGTGCGCGTGCCGAACCTGTCGCACAGAGGGCCCACAGCGAAGCGCATGAGCACGGTCGACGCCACAGATGCGATGTTCGCGTTGTACATCTCGTCCTTGGTCAGGCCCAGGTCCTTCTTGATCTGCGGCATCAGCGGCGCGAACGCGAACCACGACGCGAAGGCGATGAAGAAGCCGAACCACGCGAAGTGGAAGCCGCGCATGTGCGGCCGCTTGAAGGAGAGCAGCTTGATCTTGGTTGCGCGGTCGCCCTGCTTCGGGTCCACCTCGCAGTCGTAGGTCTCGTACTTCTTCCACGAGCCCTCGTGCTTGTTCGTCGTCGGGAGTACGCCGTCGGCGGCCTTCTCGGGGGTGGACATCTCTTCGGGGGTGGACATCTCTACCGCAGCTATCTTGCTTGCTCGGAGCCTGCACTGCCGGAGGGAATGTCGCTGGGTAATCTTCTTGCCTGGCTTCTCTCGATGGGCGATATTTAGCTAGAATCTGCAAGTGCAACCCGAGCATCCAAAACCACAAGAATTCAAGGACATGCCATGATCACTTTGGGACGTGCCAGATCCAGAATCACAACGGCTTCTGCCCAAGCACAGAATTGCAGCATCTCCAGTGTTTCGAGTCCACAACAAAAACTGTGACTCACCCAAGCCAGGGGCAGGTACAAGAGAAACATGAGCCGCAAGAGCCCTAGCGACGAGATTGCAGGCCTAGCTAGGGAGTCCGAACCATTCGACGACGATTTTAACTTTAATCTCCTGTACTTTGGATTCTGGATATACAGCGAAAGATTGAACAAGCAAAAGCAACACCATCTGGAACATCTTGCATCTTGATGTTAGCGGCAAGCGGTCAAAATTGAATCATGAACATTGACTGGCACCCGCACCCCTGCGTTCATCAACGATTCCGTGGCAGCGATGGTCTGTGCAGCTGTGTGCCGAGCATCTCCATTGTCAAGCGCAGCTCCGCGGCATGGCGCCATTTTCTGGCTGCAGCCGTTGCGCAAACCACGGAATCCAGGGACACCTGGAGGCGGAGCTACCGATCCGGGATTCATTGCTGGGAGGACGCGCGCAGAGAGACAGATGAGCCGTGAAGAAAAACACTGAAAAAGCTGTTCTCGCGAAGACAAAACTTACGCACAAATGGCTTTAGCTTATGCGGCACGCCTTCCCACAAACAAAACTTACGCAAACCTACCGCCAGCTTCCTGTTTCCACGAAACATTCGAACATAGCCAGCGGATATGGTTCAACCAGCGAGCAGCATGTGGCACGACAATCCGCAGGAAGTGTTAGCTTGATTCATGACATATGGGTTGAGCAGGGTGTTCGAGACTGCCCCAGTGCATATAACACATTCTTTCACAGATTCGACTACTGGGGAAAATGTAATAGTGACACCTCTCGAAATGTCAACACGAAAGCTTGCAGGATCAGTGGGTCAGTTCGGGAGAGAATTTTCGAAGCCGCCTCAGTGGCTGTCATCCGCAGGCATGGGATCTCTGTAAGCAATTGCCTAGGTTGTGTCAAACCCAACTCATGCCGACGAACCGCTCCGGCAGACCGGCCAATGGCTCTTGGTTCTTGTCATGGCTGCGCTATGCTGCGCTGAATACTTCAAGCAAGGCACAGGATGGAAACCCACTTGCAGCCTCCTTGCACATACAGGCTAAGGCTAGCTTGCGATGTGTGAATTCCACGCCCAGAGTCTACGCTTGTCACAAACAGTGCGTTGTTTCCATGTCCGTTTTGGTTAGGTCCAGTTCCTTACCACATGTGACCGGCCATGTGCCCCAGTTGTGTGGCTCAAGAGCAACATGAAGTCCTTTGAAGCAGGCGCAAATCGTCGCGTTGTGTGCCATGGGCTCTGCCTCAACGTCGTGGCTAAGAACAAAGCAAATGTGGCTGCGACCATGCACTTGGCGAGTTACAGCACTGAGCAGCCACTCGGTCCTCGTGCGCAGACTCTTCCAAAATCGGGTGCCCGTGGTGTCAGACACCAGAGTCAGACACCGTCTCGACCCGATCGGGGACCAGATACCCTCCGAGTCACACACCTACACAGCAGTGTCGGTGACCACCCCGGAGTGGTGTCAGGAACCCAGAAACCCCCTCACAGCCCCAAGCATGCCTGTCTATGCAGCTCCCAAGCCCCCTCACAGCCCTCACGGCCCCTCCCAAGCTCTCCTTTTTTTTCGTGTCTACGCAGTCCTCACAGGCTCCGCTAGCCGTCATGCATGTTTACATGACGCCGTTTGATGAAGTAAGGATGCTTCACAGGGTCTTTGGTTTTCGAAGCCCTGGTTTTTGGGGATCACGAAGGTTTAGGGGGCTCGGTCCATCTCGCACGTCGTATCTCTCTGGGTCGGCTTCTCTTCCGAAGACACGATTTGGAGGCTGTGCAGCGCCCAATCGGCCCGCAATCGAGCATCGGTGTGACAGGAATGAGGCGCTTCGCCAGGCCCCGAGGCTATGAAGCAAACACCAAGAACTACGACGATCAATTTCTTATGGCTCTTACATGCGTCGTAGTTCTTGGTGTTTGCTTCATAGCCTCGGGGCCTGGCGAAGCGCCTCATTCCTGTCACACCGATGCTCGATTGCGGGCCGATTGGGCGCTGCACAGCCTCCAAATCGTGTCTTCGGAAGAGAAGCCGACCCAGAGAGATACGACGTGCGAGATGGACCGAGCCCCCTAAACCTTCGTGATCCCCAAAAACCAGGGCTTCGAAAACCAAAGACCCTGTGAAGCATCCTTACTTCATCAAACGGCGTCATGTAAAAATGCATGACGGCTAGCGGAGCCTGTGAGGACTGCGTAGACACGAAAAAAAGGAGAGCTTGGGAGGGGCCGTGAGGGCTGTGATGTCACGACTTGCAGATGTCAAGCTTAAGCCACCACAAAAATGGTGGCAGAACACGTGCCATCTACAGTTCCCGACTCGATCTATGCTATTCCCTGACACCAACCGCCCCGGTCGGCAAACCGACTCGTTTAGCGGCCGACACCGCGAGCACAGGTAGACGACCCCGTCTGTTGGTGACCGACCCGGATTTCCCCTCCAAAATCTTCCAACCATTTTTAGACCACCAGCACGCCAAGTCACTGGTGACAGAGCTGGCAGGAGAGGCAGTAGGAGAACTGCCTGAACTACTTTCATGCGGCGTTCTTGTCTAGATCGTATGTAGGTTCGTGTACTGCGCTTTGCTAATTGCTAGCAAGATGCGCTGAGCCATTGTGTGCACTTCTCGAGCGAGCTCGCGGTGGCATTGACAGACGTCTCATCACCTTGATGCGTCTCAGGAGTGAAAAACACTCAGGAGAGGCACGCATGAAGCAGTGACAAACGATTGAAAGGCCCGGGGGCTTTGGACATGCAAGGAGGCCATCACCTGATGGAACACAGAAAGACAGAATGGCACACAAACTCGCGAGTTGTTTGCGCAAGAGACGTTGCCAGGCCTGAAGCAGCGCGAGGGCGTGCAGCCAGCTGAACCCCTTCTCACAGGCAGAGATTGCCGAGTTGTAGCCTAACATTCTCCAGCAAGCCGTGTGAAGCCTCTGTGAACAATGTGCCTACCTGATGCACAAAGCTGGCGCAAGAAGAGACAAGCAGCAGGTGGTGTTCGGCACCAAGGCTGCAGCGTCCATGCGGCAAACAAGCTCCAAGGCCCAATTCCATTCAAATCCCTTCTCGCAAGCACTGATGGCGGCACCATAACCCACCTGTGAAATCTGTGAGCAACATCTGGGGCTTGGATCGTCGGCTTCGGCTTGCTGCTGCCAGTCTTATGTCGGATGCTATAATAGGCGTGCCTCGTTTGGAAGGAGCCATGGATGCACATGGAGAATGGCCATGGCAAGGTTCCAGCAACTAGCTCGGTCAAAGGAGCTGATGATGGTGGAGAGGCTGAACTGGTCCTTTGCCCAAGTTGCCCACTACGCGAATACAGTCATTGCAGACCACCTGTCGCTGCCACGCATGTTGCAAGAATCTCAGCTAAGGCTCTGCGCTTAGCCGCCGCAGTGGCAGCGTGTGGAGCAGCGCTAAGCTCTGGAGCCAGGACCCAGAGCAGGCGCTCAGGCTGCTGTTGCAGGCGCAGAGGTCTGCACCAACCTGGCTTCAGAATTCAACCTTGCCCAGTGACCAATACCGCAGATGCGCATTCTGCCGTCCAGAGCCTGCGGAGGTATCAAAGCTAGGACGGCCAGGGAAGAAGCCCAAGCTGAAGCTTTCTCGCAAGCACTGATGGTGGCGTTAAAGGTAATAGCAGAAGGACACGGTCTCTTCAAAGGCCTCGGCATTGCGAAGTCGCACGCGGTGTGTGTGTGTGTGTGTGTGTGTGTGTGTGTATGTTGTGCGTGCATGTATGTTGGGTGTGCGTGTGCGATTGTGCACTCAAAACATGGCAGCCTGGACAATTTAGGTATTCCTGTGCCTCGGTGCCTCAAATGTTGACAGCACGGGCTTAAGTGCTCGCGGTCGCCAGCACAGCCGAGGGACAAATGAGCCAACATCTCCAAAGCCTGACTCCGCATGCACTTTGCTCGCTGATGCAATGCTTGAGAGGCTCGTGGAGTCGTGGAGCTTGCAAGCATGTGTAGCCAGACCTATACATGCAATACAAATAACTCAAATAATACAAGGAACTCCAAACCATTGGCGACTGCGCTCGAAGGAGCTGATCGCAGCGTTTTGGGAGATCGTGTCTTCTGGCACCTTGTTGCAATGCTCATGTCGGGAGAGACTCTTCTCAGACTGGCCTTCAGGTCAACTGAGTCTACTGAGAGCTGTTGTCGCAGTCAGAAAGACTGTCCGAATTTCCCACACCCTGGCATCATGGTTCCCGCCACTAGACACGGACGCTGCCTCGTCACGCAGGTCACACAGGTCACACTGATCGGAAGCCACTGAACGTGCAATCTGGCCGCGGAGGCACTGCTCATATTGCCGAGCAGGTTAATCGCCAAGTCCCAGCGGTTGGAGTAGTGCATCGCCGTCATTGAGCTGTTGTGGCCTTGGCCGGCTGCCAATGGACTCGACTCGTTCTGACCGGAGGTTCTGCACAAAGCCAAGCTGCTTATGGTTGACGGGCGGAGCTGCCAAGCCCTGAGCAGACATATGATGGTATATGCAGATGAAATCCGGAAGTCTTTCTCCCAAGTCTCGACGTGCATCGCAAAGTGTGTAGTCACGGAATGTTCAGGCCCAGGGTCGACATGGAAGCCAAGAGGTTTATGACAATCTCCCACCGCTGCCTTTTGCCGCATGCAGAAAGTGCTGAATTCACGCCAATATCCTTGCAAGCAGCTTGCAAAGTTTTCGTGTACCCTTGGCGCAAACTTCGGGGGGGGTTTCCAAGCAATTGCTGCTAACACTCGCTGGCTGGTAGTGCATTGCCAGTGCAGTCTGTGACTGGCGAACCCAAAACTGAGCCAGCTTCCAGGTGAGTTGAACATCAGTTGCCAACCCTTCATAACTTTTCGTCTTTCTCCCACGTATAATTTCGTGTCACCCTTCATCAGTGCACCGGACGAGGCACACTATGCAGCTTGCGTAGGAAGCTTCGGCGAAGAACGCCCAAAGCCGTTGGCCAGCTCACTTGAGAGGCCTGAGCTGACACATGAGTTCCCCCCCCAAACATGGCCTCGTCCACTTTGGGCCACATGGGATGACATCAGTTCTCGGGGCTTTTTTGGGGTTCTGGAGGCACTATGATATATTTTGCACAATCTGACACATTCTTCTTGCGGGGTTTTCCCACCGCTATTTCTGTACTCCAGTGTGATGCAAACATGTGCAGCACAGTGGCTGCAGCAGCAACGGCTGCGTTGTGAGAGACGTCCGTGGCCTTGACATTGAGTTATTGAGAATGCAGAGCATCGTTATTGCATGGCTTTTGTGTGAGATCTTGTCAGATGCACTCTGCCTGGAATCGCAGAGCCGGCAACTCCACCAACCCCTGGCATGCACAAGCGAAATTTGCAACGAGACCAGTCCAAAGCATGGCGGTCTTCGCAGTTTGTAAACGCTTTGCAGGCCTGGAGGGCTGCAGGCCAAGAGACCTGACGCAGTGCTGCCTCGGGGCAAAGACGAGCCAAGGTGCCCTGAACTTAGGAGCCACAGGCTTCGGGCTACGGGGGGCATCGGACACTGATAACGTTCTGAGCATGTTGGACGATGACTGGCCTGCTGCGGTTCTGCCCTCGATTTTTCACTCAGAGCCGTTGGGCGAAACAAGTTTCAAAACTCCCTCAGAGCTTTGTTTTTCGAAGGCTTTTGCTCGTTCTCTCAGGTGAGTTGTCCTCTTTCCCCCCACCTGCCTCACCTCTCAGGCTGCCCCACCTTTCCACAAGGGTGCCCCGGAAAACCGAGCACCTGACTAGTGACTAGCAACTACTAACTAGTTACTAGCTACAGTAACTACTCAGCAGTGTCTCCAATCAAGTGTGATTCTTGTGAGCTTGGCACAGCGGGGATTCTCTCCCTGCCCTGTTTCTTGGCCCTTTTGTCGCGCTTTCAAGTCAAGTCGACGGCCGGCACTCAATACCGGAACACGGTCAGAAATTTGGAGCAATCAGAATGCCACGTAGGCCAAGTAAACAAACAGGGCATCGGAAGAAACATGGGGGCAACAAGAGGACAACCGTGACTTGAACTCGTGACACCCAATTGCCCAAAAGCACTCGCTCCGTTCTCTGTCTCTCCAGCACTCTGATTGTGCTTCGCTCTGCTCTGTCGGGCAAAGTTGGTTTGCATTCTTTGTTTTGCATTTTTCCTGGCAGTCGTGTGTGTTTGTGTGTGCACATTAAGTGGAGCACTGCATCTGCAAGCCTTTGCAAGCCTTTGGCCTCTCGGATCCTCTCCGCAAATCAGAGATGCCCCCCAAGGGCCCTGCATTGATGTGATGCACCCGCAGCTCTTCCCCCAGAGATGCGGATGCCAATGCCTGCCTTGGCATGTTGCGTGAATGTATTCCAAGGAACTTCCAATAGACTCAGTGGCTATGGGATGCTGTACGACGCTGTGCACGCGGCCGTGTATTCTCAATTGTCAAGGCCGGTGAAGGGAAGCGTGTTCACATCTCAAATTCTTGGGGCCTCCCTCGTACTCGTTGATGCTTGTCAATGCCAAAGTGCTCCAGGCCCGGATCCAGTCGCAGTCCAAATTCATTGCAAGGAATCGCCTGCGTCCGGTTTCAAAGAGCCGAGGGTAGAAGCGACTCTTCTCTTGCCCCGCTTTGACAGAAGGACTGTCATCGTGCCTCAAGTTGCCGAGTTGCCACTCCCTTCGAAGGCAGTGGATGCTCCGGCATTGCATACTTGCGCAATCTTGCACAGCAGGCAAACCTTATTGAAAAAGCTTCCGGGTGTCCTCCAATGCCTTCACCTAAGGCTACTCGGACCTTCATCCTGTAGGGTCGACATTTAGAAGGCTGAGCTGGCTGTGCCCCGACTTGAGATAACGATATCCGCTGAACTCATGATCGACATTCGGCAGCTTAACGTCCCGGAGCAGCGTAGTACAATACCGATGAGAATCATGAGCAGCGTGAAAATCTTGCATGACAACCTGCTGGTCTTAAAGCTTGATTTGTGCTGCCGCAGCAGTCGGTCTGTGAACATGCATGAACCGGTGAGTGTCTTTCCCAACAGTTCTGAGTGAGAATGGTTCAATTTCGAATTCACGACCCGGTGGCCGCAGCGGCTGTTGTGTGAGGTGCCAATTGCTCAGCCTGTTCAAAGCAACTACTTTTTTGCCTGCTAACCTATGCCTACACCCTGGCAGCCTCACGCACAGAGTCGCAAAGCAGCCCCTTCAGGAGCTTTACGCCACGCTTGTCTCAGCTAGCCGGACTTGAAGAGTAAGATGGCAACCTTTGAGAGTGTGTCGTGATTCTGGGCGAAGGGATGCTTGGACGCACTAGACTCCGTGTGTTTTACTTTCGAATCCTTGTTATGTAGCCTCTCGCCTTGTTGTTAGACGGTGGCCTGGCCCAAGTAGAAGTAGATGAAGTGCTTCGTCTCATGGGTCACATAGGAGCCGAAGTTGCGGCCCACCACAGCATGCCATGTGGGATTGTACCTGAGCATGTGAAAGTGCACCTCTGCGGAATTGTGCCTTCCTGACTTGAAGCATCTTGAAGCTCTGCTGCGCCAGCATTGTGCGCACCTCCCACCTATGCCGCCAGAACTGAAGTAAACCAGCGAACTGAACAACAACGATTTCCCCAGACCGTTTTGCGATACCAGGCTGCTTCTTGTCAAACTCCTTCTTGATGAAGGCAGCAATGTCCTTCCTCGGCAGTGGTTGTGTGCACCAGCTGAGCAGAAAAAAACGGCAAGGCTCGCTGAGGCCACGAGATGTCACGAGAGCTGCCAAGGTGCTCGATGTTGTACTTTTCCAGGGCCTTCAGTATAGATCGGTATAGAGGATAGCCGCAAGTTTTCTCTTCGTGTGGCTGTCGCATGCTGCAACACTGTTACCTCACTTCCTTTGTGAACTCAGCACTATTTAGCTTTGATCTTGTTGTCAACGTTTCGCGGACTGAATACTTGATTGCCCACTTTCTTTGCCTCCCAGGCTTTGTGCTCAACACGGTGAGCTGTGCATCTTCAAACGGTTTTATCACAGGACGGGTGAGGAGAGCATAGGAGAACCTGAGATAACTTAAGAACATCTGAGAACTGTCATATGATCAATGGGGGTAACGCTTCACAACTCTCCGAGGCATCGGTCCTGGGTGGCGCAGTCAATGGCATCTTGCTGCATGTCCTGCATTACTGCATCCGTACAAGCGCAAGCAAGCTTAAGCAAAGGGGGAGGCATCTTGGCTTTGAGCGTAGAGCATCGAAACGACCAATACCCCGGACGGCACTTAAGTGTACAAGAACTCTCAGAACTCTCATGACTTGAACGGTGTAACGCCGTGAAGGCTTTGAAGAAACTTGGATTGCGATGTGGGATGATGGTATGGTGGAGGCGGACCATGAACCTGGCGCAGTGCAAGTCTCCTGCACGGTACGAGATCCAACTAAGCATAGCTCAAGGACGGATGCTTGCAACAAAGGATGAAGACCTGAGCTCAACACTTCCAACCATCACAACCTGCTACGAGTAGGCTCCGAATCTCAAGGCTGCTTGATTGAATCGCCGCTCTCCTCAGCCATGTCAGCATTTTTGATCACAGCCTTGCGGTCTGCCATTGCAGGATCTCGCTGTGAGGCAACTGCGGTCAAGATGTCACAGGTCAGGCTGCTGAGCCAAATGCTTCGAATCGAACAGCTTCGACAAGTGCGGAGCTAGCTGTGCCACAAGGTGCTACTGAAGGCATGCACTGACACAACTGCCATACACCAAGCCAAGTATGACGACATGCCCGTGGGGGTCGCTGCTCCCCCAAGCCTTGTCACCTGCTCGTGGGCAGCGAAAGTTTTCTGCAGGGGCTTCTTGCAGGACCTGGCCCAGCGGCAACAAGGCCGTGGAGACTTGCAAGTGCAGCTGAGGTTTGAATCGCTCTCAAGTTAGGAATCAACCCGAAAAAGGTCTTCCGAAAGTGCCGCGAACACCACAACTGCAACCACTGACACCAAGAGGATAAGAACAACGATCGCATGACAGCCTCGAGATACGTCGGCGATGCATCTAGAGCTATTTACGGGCCAGTACAAGCTCCAAACTGCACTAAGCCCAAACCAGGCCCAACACACTGCTGCCTCTTTGGTAAGTCCTTCTGGAAGTTCAACTCCAGATGGGCTGCCTGCGGCACGCCATTTTGGAATCAGGTTTTTTGAGCTTCTGATGCCTGGCGATGCAGGGATGACAAGTTGCTGTAGTACAACTGGTGTAGAACCCTTGACAAGACTATCCATCGGCGTGTGTCTCAACTACCTTCCCACACAGATTCTCCGCCATGCCGGTGTAGACCCCAAACAATGGACGACCATTCCAACAGTACGCCAAGACCATAACAACGTCGGGGCTCCAGCCGTCCTCCACGTACTAAGTTACTACTTGCACAAGCTGCACTACAAGTAGCTTCTGACAAGTCCGCTTTCGAAGCCGGTGCGCGGGACTCGAGTGTCAGAAGTGTTCAAAGGACTGTGCCGATGCCTGGGGCCCGCGAGGCCGGAAAGTGCAAGAAGCATGCACCCCATCAGACGGGAAAAGTCGAGAGTGAGAGCACGTGGTGTGTGTGTGTGTCACAAGAATGGCAGATGTTCTGCTTTCCAAGGCCGTGGCCGTGATCCATCGACCTCAGTTGTACACGTGCACCACCTTTGGCTGCCTTATGCGGCTTTCGCGCGCACAAGTAAAACGAATTCATTGGGGTCGATAAAGGGTCTTCTGACCAACTTCCAGATCAGGCCGCGTGATCTGCTGCGTGCAAGCTCTGTGCTTTGCAGTGCCTTCATAAAACGACAAAGCATAGACAAAGCTACAGTAGCTACAACGTAGCTACATGCTTTGCAAAGCTCCCTGAGACCCATGCCTGGCAGCCATGTTCGTGGAGGCTTCGTCTTCCATCTGTGGGACTGCTGACCAACTGACGTCTAAATACCTGTCTGCTTCTTCAGCCATCCAACGGCGTAACCCGGGTTCTTGTGGAATGCAGAGAAGTCCAATCATTTTCCATGTCTCATCGTTTGCAACAGCGATTTTCTCATTTCTTTCAACTGCAGTGTAATGATATCGCGGCACCTGCATTCAGCAAGCTACTTACCGAGTCCAGCCTGGCGAGTGTCTTCCAGAATATTTGATGCAGCGAGACATAAGTGTTCACGCTTTGCATGCGGCACTTGACGATGTTCAATCAAGCTGTTTGCCCAAATAGCTGCGGCCGTTCAGCTGCCAAACTCTGAGCAAAAAAGCCGGTGCGAACCCTTTGCCGCCTGGTGTTTTAGTCTATGGCCCGCTCTGCGATCAACTTCATGGAAGCGGCCTGGTGTCAAACTGCGTGCTTAGAGCTGCCTCTTCTGGCATACTCTGGGGCTAGGAGGAAGCATCAGCTGCTGGCACGCCCAGTCCACGAATCTTTTGGCAAGCTCGCCGTTACGATCTCGAAACGCATGCAGCATGAAGATGCCCATGCCCTGAAGTTCTTCGAAAGGTTGCAGCTCTACAGCTCAAACTTTGTGAACCTTATTACAGAGTACCCGGCTTTGCCGTGCAACACAGATTATGGGTTGCATCAAGCAGCCCCTCCTTTGGAGGAGCCGAGTTGCTGCCAGAAGCACATGAATGGTCTAGATGATCTCCTCTAACGAACCATGTTGTCCTGTTTTGGCGTTCTGTTATCTCCAATGCAAGCACGGAAGGTCCGGCAATGCTGCTTCCCAGGGCACTGCGGGTCTTCTGGAAAGGATATGCTCTTGCCGACCTTGCCTGGATCCGAGTGCAGTACCGCACATTCCGTTGGAGTTGGGATGTTAAGCAGCAGTTTCTGGACACACCTGGCATTGCAGCCTTGAGCAGGATGTTCGTCCTGTCAGTGGCACTGGGTTGGATCCAGGCTTCACCTGTGAAACTTGCCTGTTATGAGCCGAGCATCTCAAGGCAAGCAGCGATATAACTCGAACTTGGTCCGGAAGTCCCTAGCAACTGCCACGCATCGCCTTAACGTCAAGCTTACTTCGTGCTTCAACACTTTACTCGTTGCAGGAACCTCCAGCCCCTGCAAAAACACATGGAAAGGCAAGCAACATGCCTCAAATCCATGTGTCCATCGCCAGCTGTGCCCTATTTCCACTGTGGTCCCAGTGTGCGGCTCTTGGAGAAGCTGGCGTCGGGGCAGCAGTCACCATAGTGATCTTCGCCTGCAACCTCAAGCTTGACAGTGGGCACTGGCCAAAGAGGAATCCAAAGGGCGGTTCAACTTTACATTGCGAGGTGCGAAGTGCTCTGTAGAGCCGTGTTGTCCAAAGACTCGAAGATGGAATGGAACCTTCCACGCACGGGCCACTGAGATCCACTGAGGCAGCTCGAAAGATCTTGAAACCAACGTCTCATGGTGACAGTGAAATACGAATGCCCCAACTATCCCTATCGACCATTACCTTTAAACACTTGGGCCTTGCTGCTCCCGGTCTCTTTCCGTAGAAAGCTAGCGCACCCGATGTTGTCACACAAGTTGGGGCCTTGTTCAATCACAGGTGCCTGCGGCCTTCCTGACTTGCATTGTAGCAGAAGACATGTGGTCTCATATCACTCTCAAGTTTCGCTCAATCCGGACTTCGTTCGGATCCCGTTCCGAGCCGAAACCCCAAACTCGACATGCCTTGGAACACCTGATTTTCCAACCACTGCTTCTGGCTCGTGATCATGTGGGGCCATCAATGTTGTGCTTCTGCTTCCGCAGTCTGATGTTGAGGCCGCAACTTAGGAACGTGCCATGGGCCCGTAGATCATTCTCCCATACGGAAGCAGACCGCATCAAGCAACCCAAGTTGCCGGTATGAGCCCCCAAACTAAGCCCCAATGAAGGCTAGCCAACGGACAACTCCAATCTAGCTGTGCTCGGGGGCGCCGTTAAAACAAGTCGGCCTTTTGAGGCAAGCGGGCCTTCAAGCAGAAGCACAACGCATTTTGTCGATCCAAGCCTCTCTGCCCTTGAAGCGAGCTCCTCGATGCGCTGCCAGTCAAAGCAAAGGTCAGTGACCACGCCTGCAGGATTCAAGAAAAATTGCTGGGGGAATGCTTGGGCGCTATTCACTTGACGGCTTCAACCTTTCAAGACTTCTGTTTCGCTAGCCCCGTAGCTGGAACGCCGCACTCCATCAAACTCCACACAACCAACTCGCACCTTGTTCATGCTGGCTTTCAACTGCACCAACAATCAGGATGCCAAAAACTTGCCTGGGCTTCAGGGTTGGCCATTGCAGCCAGCGTGAGTAGCTTGCGGTGGTGCTACACACCTACACCCTGTACCGTCAGGATGGCCCAAGGGCTTCCTAGACATTGCGGCCCCCCCCCCCCCCCTCAGTAGTAGAGTGCCCGGCAACAACCAAAACAAATCGCTTGGGGAGGGGGGCGAGGGGGGGGGGGGGGGTTGTTCATTACAGCTCAACATTCGAACGGACCCAAACGAAGCGAAACTTCCTGGAGAGGTAATTATCAGAATTGGCCATGGCACTTGCAGGAACTTCAAGTTAGGACCTTCACCTCCACTTGCACCTATGTACCCTTCTCAGGTGGCAGTGGTGTTTGCAAATGCTGCAGTGGGGGTGCAGGTACAAGGAGAGGCGACCTCCAAAGCGCATCGCGATCTTGCAGAACCTGGGTTTAAAAAAACGCTCGCTTAATCTGAGGCTATAATTGTGGCAGGGGTAAGGCGTGTGGATAGAGTATGATTCAGCCTTGACATGGCGACTTGCGACCCTTGCCTTGTTTGGATCTGGTTCGGTTTGAACAAGAGTGCGCTACGGTCATCTGGCGATGTATTGAAGCTTCATCGGCCGGAGCTTCGGCAGTTGCACAGCATCCCACAAATTAGTACAATCACCAGGCACACCGCGGACTAAAAAGTACTTGCTTTTGCCTGGGAACTCTTCGCTGTTGACGGTGATGTAGTAGCTGGTGCCCGAGTTTGCTGACAGTCGGCCAGCGTGCTGCCACTCGGACCAGAAGCAGGTGAGGCATAGAATCGCGTCCCTGAACGTGGGTTGATGTGGCTTGTTTGCGGCCATGCAACCAGACCCTACTCAGCTTCGCTGACGGGGAGCTCACAAGTCCCACATGTGTACAGTGTAGTTCTCTTGTTTAGGGTCCCGTTTGGGGCCCCCTGCCCTATATCGTACAGCGCCCACAACAACAGGACCCTAAAAGGGACGACAATTTAGAGAGCTACCTGTTGAGTGAGCCATGTTGCAATGCCCACCCCAACACCACATGAAGTTTGACCCGAAGCCAAACATCTTCCCTGCCCAAACCCTTCCTGGCCTTTCTATCTCGCTAGGATCTTGATTGCCCAAGGAGTAGTTCATGAAGCCGGACTCCACAATGTAAACGTGCTCGCAGGATGTCCCTAAGTTGCTTGCACACTGCAGTCATCGGATGTCATCGGGCCAGACTGACGCATGCTGAGGTACGTTGTCAATGGATTTCGGACTCCAAGACGTAATCGTAAGCTGAATTAAGTTCCCAGGCTTGGAGTCAACTCCGTGTATAAGGTGCCAGACGGCGCATCCTGATGCCTCTCTGATGTCCCTACCGGCGCCGTAAACACACTCCCGCAAAAGGGTACGCGGCTACCTGATGAGGTGACGCTTGCTGGCTACTCGTTTTCGACAACACTGCACACGTCATGCAGACACGACGCATGCGACAGACTCAAACTCTCAAAAGGTGTGAGTTGCACTCCAACTGGTGCAAAAGAATCGTCATGCCCGCGCTGATTCTGACCTATCCAATGCTAAAAATCCCGACCTTTCTATCTCCCGCGCCCGGTTGGCCTGGCATAAACGCATCCTCGCCAGGCATCAGCACACACTCCTCGGCTTGGCGGCTCAGTCTCCAACAAGTGATTCTTGCTCAGCCTGCAACTGCACGGATGTGTCTGTGTGTGCCAGCCTAGAATACTTGCCTATGCAGAGTGCACCCGAGCTTCGCTCACGGCGTGATGGCACAAGCTGCTGAAGAAGAACCTGTCCGTTGATTGGCCTTCGGGCAGAAGGCTATGCGGAAGCAAGGCGCAAGACTGCTATCCTTTCAAAATCACCCTTGCAGCTTGCATTGGGCTCCACTCTGACGTGGCATCATGGAGCACATGCCAAGAACGCAGGCCCCCTGAGGATCGTGAACTCCCGTGTACTGCCTTGGGCATGAAAGCTTAGGATTCGGGCCTTCCGACCAGGATGGCCAAAAAGGTAAACGCTGCATAGCTGCAATGTAGAGCTCCTGACGAAACACACACGCAAAGAGAGAGGGAGAGGGGCACAGAGAGGCGTACAGAGAGACACGCGGAGAGGCATACACCCCTCACAGACACAGACCCACTGACAGACACACAGACGCGCACACACATACAAAGACACTCAGACACAGACACACAGACGCGGAGACACGGAGACACAGAGACAGGGACACAGAGACACAGAGACAAAGAGACACAAAGACACACCCTCACGCACACACCCACACGCACACAGGCATCCAGGCACACAGGCACACAGGCACGCAGGCACACGGGCACAAGGGCACACAGGCACACGGGCACACACGCACCCACCCACGCACTTTAGACTCGACTTCTGTCGAACTGCGAGCTCCAAAATCTTCGGATCTCTTGTCTCTTTGATCTTCAAATCTGTGGGATCTTCACTGACTACAGGATCTGTTGAGGATTACATCAAGACACGACTTCGGGCTTTAGATGATTACAAACAAGTATGATACACAGCGCTCTAAACATCACGACACCCACCTGCACACACACACACATGCAACCGAGAAGATTCACATGTCATCGTGCCCTCCTCATGCAGCTGCTGCTTGAAGCCTCGGCTGCAAGAATCTGTGAACTTTTCAGGGCCCCATGTTCTAGATAAAGCCTACTGAAGGACTGCAAGATAATCAGATAATCAAGATATGGTTCCGGTTCGAGCTTCCTGCTGTGAGAAGGTAGGTGCGTAGCCGAAGCCCCAGACCACCGTCAAGAGCCATAGGGGCACTGCGCTTGGTGCTGCAGCTGTGGTGGCTGCAGCTGTGTGCAAAAGTGTCGACGGACATGCGAGTCACGTTGGAGATTGGAGATGCTTTGACCCAAGTGCATGTGGACCGTGCTGTGGATGAGCTTGAGGTCTGTGCGCAATCTGCAAGGGCGCCTTGGCATCGAGCTGTCTCCGGCCCGGCCGGTATATGGAATTATATGGAGGGTGGCACATCAATCTCTGGAGCAGGACGTCGGTGAGTGGGAGCCGTGTGAGGACTCAGAAGCGAGTAGGGCGTGTGGAGGTGTACTGTTGACGAAGCTGCATGACCGTGACTGTTGCGGAGTGTGTGGACGAGGATGCTGCTTTGACCTCCTTGATCCGCAGCTTCAAGATCACCACTCTGCGGCGTGTGCAAACGATGATGGACAATGCCGCACCTTCGACCACTCTGATGAAGAGACTGTCCTGACAGGCTTTGCGCAGCCTGATCGAGCGCGGATCGCTGAAGTCGAACACACTGGTGTGATGCGTGATGCAGGCGTGCATGAACTACCCGTACATTAAGCTCCACATGACGCGAATCTCCAACAAGCACGCCTGCGAGGAGCTGATGCCTGAGTGTTTGAACCTTGCGAAGGGCGAGTGCTGCTGGTGTTTTGATCCTGGCGGTGTGCTTTTGGAAGATGAGAGGCTTCCCCAGCTTACGACACGAAAGCGGTGATCCAGGTCACAGCGGACATGCAGCACGATCAGCAGCACCTTATCTTCGCGGGCAATCGGTTGGAGCACGGCCGACCACTCTCGGACAACAACGTCCACAAGGAGTCACCCGCGCCGGAGAAGGCCGCTGCGGAGAGTGAAAAGATGTCAGTAGGGTGAGATAGGCATTTCTTTTTCTTTGAGTAGGTCGACTTTCTCTCTGTCGGGGGATACGCCTGCTGAGAATTCCAGACAAGTACTGTTCCAGCCGTTGAATCCAGGAATGCATGTAATTAGGCGACGACTTCTGACTACAGACAAACAATTACTGCAACATACGACCTTCAAATGTACTTACGTGCTGGCGCATGGTTGCACAAGGAGGTGCCATGCCGAACAAGCACATCGAAACAAAGAGAAAGGGACCACAGTTCTGCCAAGGCTCGCTCGGGCAGTCCGCTGATCCTCCAAGAAAAACTTGCTGGCACTTGTGTCAGTCAACCCACTCTGTCGAGGAAAACATGGTTGCTGGAGAGATGTTCAGCCGTTGAATCCCTTTCAAGCATTTTGAGTGGTGCTGGCATTGGCGTAACGTATTGGATGCGGCCAAGTGTCAAATTCACCTCGTCCTCCTTGAGCCGCACCTAAAATTCTTTCAGTGCTCAGACGCGCCTCACACGGAAATGTGCCACGCTCAGCAGTCTGTTCAAGGCTTAGAGCTCTGCCTCAACTGTACCTTCACGACGGAGGGTCTCCTGCGAGGGAGTGTGCCCTGGTATGCGATCTTGCTTGAGCTTTGATAAGTCTTCTGTTGCTTGGAAAGCTGCTTCTTCACGCCGTTTGGTTCCGGCACAAGGTGTGATGACCTTAGAACTGTTCCTGTGTACTCGTACTTTTCCGGAATCATTTGCGTGATGCAGCTCAGCCATTGAACTGCAGAAGCCTCCGAATTGGCTTGCTGGTCCTGAATGCTACCATACAAATCCAATGAGAGATTGCGCTCGATGAAGAACTGCAGTAGCTTGGACTGCCTCGGCTTGCAATGCTTGACTTCCCGGAATATTCTGTGGGTTTGCGCAGTGCTGCAGACGGGACCTCAACGAATCATGGCTAACAAACTCACAAGAAGACCATTTGCAGCTGGAAGTTGCTGCTTGATCTTCTCACCGCGGACCGCACGTAAAGAATTGACAGTTGAACTGATTGAACCAATGAAGGACGAATAGACACCCATTGCCAGCAGGATCACCCAAATCGCGAAAAACCTGTCGGCGACGCGCTGGCAGTTTCCATACGGTGTTCTGCGGAGGCTGTTTCGATTCAGGTCAAAGACAAGGCATCTCATTGAAGCAAGGCATTGCCACTTAGGTCACAAAAACAGCTAGACTGGCTCATCCTGTGGCACGCTGGCAAATTCGATCTCTAGATCAATATTGAGGGAGCTGCAAAATCAACGCGCCCTCGCGGCCTCATAGTTTCCTGAAGTACAGTATTGCTTAGTCATCTTCAAAGGGCTGCACACTGGCCGGCCTTTCCCCGCCATTTTCCGGCGCAATGTTGTTCGTGGAGGGTGTAAACTGTGTCAAAGCCTCTGCTCCGACAGATGCAGCCATGAGCACACATGCCAGGGAAAAGTCTGCGACGAAAGCTTCTCATGCTATCTCGCAGCCAGAGCCTTTCCTAGTCCAACCTGCATGGAAGCCAATGGTCCAAGGCACCCAGTGAATGGAGTACACGTAAGAGGTCCCAAAGTCTGCCTGGGCGTGCATCTTCATGCTAGTCACTAGAGTCACATTGGCGGCAATTTGGCAAGCTCACGCTTGGCTCGCGGTGGCTCCTTCTCCGGTGTAACATGGCATGGCGTGTGCAATGCATGCACAGACGGTGCCATCTGCTGCCGCCATGGTGCATCTTCGATTCCGCTACGGTGAACCCAAGTCTTGTCGCTCCCGGTCCTGCAAAAACACACCAAGAGCGGCACTTGATCAAGAACCACGGAACAGTGTGAAGAGATTCTGCACTTTGACGACCAAGCAGTAACAAAGCCCCTGCTCCCGACATCACTTAGCTTGTGTCCAAGCCACCCAAGAGCAATACCATACCAGCAGCATCCGATGATGTGGTTGATTGCTACCATCATAAGCAACGCTGCGACAATCTTCATGACCTGATTGCCACCGGCAGCGAATGGCCGCAAACATTTGCAAACGCTGCATAATGCATCATGCATTCTCTCTCTCGCTCCCTCTCTCTCTCCCTCGCCCTCCGTTCCTGCCTTCCTTCCTTCCTTCCCTCCCTCCCTCTCTCTCTATCACTCACGCACAGGCAGTGAAGCATTGACGGCTACCAAGGGACCATGAAGGCATAAGTTGACAGGAACCGGCTTGCCACCAGTGATAGCTCCCGCTGAAGCTTGGCCACTCGCACCAACCGAAAAAGTCGCAGCAACCTGTCATGTCAGGTCACATGTTGCTGAAGACCGGAAGCTGCATAATTCTTCCGGAAGAGATGTCGGGACCGAAACCTGCAGAGTTGGCCCCCTGATGCTTTACAGCCTACAGCATAAAAAGATTTGTCGGCAGTTCATGTTGCTTTGCTGCAGAGTCCCATGGGGGATCCAAAACCTCCGAACCTGGCAGTCGCGAAGCCTGCGAGCCCGGAAGGCAGCAATCTGCAGCCCTAACTCTGACCCCGAGACTTCAAGACAAGGCAGGTCAAAGCAACATGCAATCTTGAGCATCCGGAGCCAAGAAACCGCAGGGACCGCAGGAATCTGGCAGACCTAAAGGCGCCACTGCTCTGGCCTGTGGACCTGCAGGGATTGTCATGTGGCCCGTGACACTTTACGTTTGTGCGGACTTGGTGTGACATCACAATGTTTCTTGCTCCCTGGCAGACTTGGAGAACTGGAATTTTCAGGCGCTAAGGACTAGGGGCTGCCAATGACTACAGCACCATATAGGTGCCGGGGAGAGTGCCGGGCGTAGGCGTAGAGGGTGAGAGCTGAGCGTTGACTCAGGGATGCTTGACACGGAATGCGGCAAGCGCGGAGTTGCACACGCGAGGTTCAAGGTGCAAAAATCAGCCGCCAAGGGACAAGTTCTCCATAATGATGAGTCCGACATCAAGCAATACCTCAGCTGAATGTCCTGGCATGTTTGTCTGAACCAGGCACCTTTGAGCAATCAGAATTGTTGGGAGCCGCTGGAAATCACCTGTGTGACGCTTTGTAGCTTTGGTGCCTGCGCATAGCCGACAATGTATGATGGTCACATGCTTGCCACTCGATTTCAGAGGTGCGGCACGGATGCAGCCAAGTAGCAATCAACAGGTCTGTGGCAAACCATGAGCGCATGTACAGACTCCTAGGGTCAGCATCACAGTTCAGGGCCAAGCCAAAGCAAACGTACCCCGAAACGGGCTGAGTTCCCAACGCCAGGGACATGATCTAGTGATACACAGGAATCGAGTGCCACTTGCGTTCCCACATATGCGCTCTGCCTGAACTTACACATGTCGAACATCCTTCAACATCGTTCAGCCCTGGCGCAGGCGTTATCCGTGATTTCAGCTACATCCGCTGCCCCTTTGGGCTCCTATACACTTGGCTGTCGAGAGGCCACAGCTTCCGAGGCCGCATCTCCAGAGATCCCCGAAGCTGCACCCCGAAGATGAGGTGCAGGGGCATGTCCACAGCCCTCGGGGCCGTATACAAAATTTTGCTTCTTGGTCATAAGTTACATTTTGCTTCTCATGTTCTCGCTGTTTGGGGCTTTAGGGAGGCCCATCTCATGGAAAGGCAATGGAATGATGACCCGTCAAGCTGCAACCTCTTTCACGTCTCCATGACCAACCTGTCCCTCTTATCTATCTGCGGCAGAAACACATGCTCCCCAACCTTGAAACGACATGTTGATGCCCTGCAAGAAAATGCAGGAATTAAGCGCCAGTTCTTTCTCAATCCTGCCATGGTGAACTGAGTCAACTGAATAGTCAAAGGATGCCAAGATGGATCAGGTAGCCAGCAGCCTTCATGTGATTAGATCGGGCACATGTTCTCTGAGTAAGGCTTGCGGCTGCCCAACATCCTCCCCGGCATGAGCATGAAAGCCACACCCTCGAATGCGCAAGCCCGTGCATCAAGGCACGAGCTGCCACTAGACCATCAATTATGGCTGGTTCAGCCCTGTACAAGTGCATACTCGCAAAAACGAACTTGCAAATTCTTGCAACACCCCTCATTCCACGTCAGTGCTCTCGTGGACAATCCCAGCCTGTTGAATCTGGTCAATGCTCACAGCTTACTCCATCGCCCACCGTTGGAGAAGCTCAGCACGGTTTGCTGACCGTCTTTTTTCATCCAAGCCTTCATGGGGAAGCCGCCGAGCGTGATATGCAGACCGAGCATCTTCTCACCCTCTGCAATCTCTCCCAGAAGTGGCTGATTTCCGAAGGGTGCCTCCACGGACTTCACAGAAGAGCCCGAAACCTTCAACTCGACAGGCTGCTGCACGCCAGGGATTTTCCACTTGCCTTCAATGGCACCCTTGCCCTCAGCCGCAGTCATGGATCCAGCGGGGATAAGGTTGCTCATCTTTTCGCCATCCTTGGAGACGGTGGTGAGGCGCACATCAGCATCATCCCCCATGGCTGAGATTTTGTCCTGCTGGCACCTGCGGTCTTTCTTTGAGCAAAAAAACCTGAAACATTGGAATGCAGGCGGCAAATGGCAAGACTTCGTTGATGATGCTCGCTGTCACATGATGTCACATGTGCTATTGAAACAGAAAAGTGTCCAGAAAGAGAGCGTCACCATGCCCACAGTGTCCAGCACCCGGATGAACCTTACGGGAAGACATGCGTTAGGCAAGACTTCTCAGGATGCAACTTACCAGATGGGAACAGAAAGTGGTGACATTCAGACCTGCATGCTGTGCGGCAGGATTGTTTTGGACTGCTTTGCGGGATGGGGAGACTTCAGACTCGTTTCTCAGCATTCTGACACCTCTCACAGAAGCTATCTAGCTTAGTAACGGGTGCCGATGGCGGCTGAGGATGAATTGAATTAAACGAATCAGTCTGAATGATTTCTGGTTTTCTGGACGGGGATATGCTTTTCAATCCTGAAACTATTATGACAAACGACAAATTCTTCACTTGTCTCAGAAAAGTAGATCTGAGCATGAGCATGTTCCGGACCAACTCTGCAAATTCTGGAGCAGCTCTGTACAGTATCAAAAACACGGGCCAGAAACTCATTGCTTTTTTCTGACTTGTTAGAAACGCTGATGAAACCACATTTTATACATCAAAACGAGACTGCTATAGAGGCCCGATGGAGCTCGCCATCGTGACGAGCGTTGCAGCGCGCTTCTGGATGCGTTCTGGAGATGCTTCTGCTTTCAGATCGCTCTGGCTGGGACAAACCATAAATACATTCAGAAAAAGAACAGCTCTCCAGAAAAGTGGCTGCAACAAGCAATAATATCTGATTGTTCTTTGTCCCAGGGGGACTGCCAGAATCTCTGAACTAGCGTTGTGGATTTTCTGGTCTGAGTCGTCCGGGGCAGTGAAAGAAAAGGCAAAAAAGGCTTCCACTACTATTTGCAGTACTAGTTTGATGTTTCTTTTGCAGGGTCGTTCTGCTTTTTTGGCAGGCAGGTTTAAACTGAGACAAGCGCGCGGTGATCAACCGCATTGTTGTGATTTCCCCAGGCCAAACAACTTCCAGACAGTTCTTCGGAGTTTTGCGCATATTTTTCAGAATGTTATCAGAGCTTCTCAGTTCGCATTGAATATTGCAGAAAATCATAAACATATTTCAGAAATCTTCAAGACAGAACTTATTTCAGCAGAAACTTTTTCAGAGACTAATCGTTCCTAATTTTTGGCTACACGCCAGATGCGCCAGCACGATGCCCATCACTAATCGAACTCTGGTTAAAGTTGAAAAGCCCTCCTTGTTTCATGGCCATCTTGAACCAGCTTCTCACAATCTTGCTATCTGATGCCAACCTCTGACACATGCAAATCACGATCATGCAGTTCATGCTTGGTGTGCTCAGCTGCCGACTCTGCAACGTCGAACATCTCCAACGGGATGGTGATCAAATCCCAGATGATAAACCTGTGCTCGATGACATCAGTAGAAAAAGACGGATCGCACTCTCACAGTGAATGCTAGATTCTGCTACGCCGCAGGGGGACGGCAGTGGAATTGCAGCTGCCAAAAACAAGTGCTCAGGAAATCCGGAGAAACTAGGCTGTGTAGGAAGCCAAGCTGAGGAAGATGTGGAGGGTTTAGGATGATTTAGACTAAGTAGGGCTTGCGTGTTGGTTTTTGTCTCACATGCCCAGGACTGCCTGAAGTGAATCGTGACCGGAGATATGTTGCTTCTGCGTGCAGGCAAGCAAGGCTTCGGTTTGGGGTCGGGGACACAGGGGTGGCTGGCGAACCGCAAAGCAGAACAATAGACGAGGTAGGTGCTTTGATACGAGCACCCCGAAACGGTTCGCGGTTTCGCCGGTCCCCCTCTCCCCATCATCCCCCGCACCCGAAAAAACCCTACAACCCAAACCTTAAACCCCAAACCCCAAACCCCAACCCCCAACCACACCACAGGGGCGGCCTTGGATCGGAAACCCGAAATCAACCCTCAACCCTAAACAATGCCCCGTGTGACAGCTTAGAAACCCTGCCCCCAACCACACCACAGGGGGTAGGGGCGGGGGGGTTGCATGGGTGGGGATGGGGGGGTTACTGGTTTTAGGGCTTCTTCTTCGCTCGCGCATAGCTGGCCGAACCGCAGAGCCGCATATACACTCATCCCATCTCATATCGATAGAGATGACCGACAGCCAGAATGTAATTCAGCCGATGGACACGCTTGCTATGATGGCCCACACGAGCTGGTGCTTGCCTTGGTTACAAGAAGCTTTTGCTTGTGAAACTGGTTGCGCCTCTTCTCTGTGACACTTCAGGCTCTCAACTGGCATATTGATCAGCAGATTAGTATGCAAGGCATCACCAGGCTTCCCATCTCTCACCATGCCATTTGCCCGCGCAGCTGCTGTGGGGTCCCACTACAAAGCGCTGGAGGAACGAGGTGTCGGTGAAAGCGTCCTCAGGCACGGAAGCCATTCGCATCTTGTGGACTGGCAATGAATAAGTCACTTAGAATCCACATCATTGGATGCTAGAATGAACTGAGCTTTCCCTCCGTTTCACGATGCGGTTCAACCAATACGTCGTCAGTCAGCCACATAACAATGCAAATGTGCAGTTCAAGCAATGAAGATGCTCAAATTCAAAGCCTAAAGCTGCGTCATTCCGATCCCGACAAGCACCCCAACGTAAAAGGCTTTGTGAAGGAGCGTTGATCTTCAGTGACGACATCTCCCCGAGAGCCGCGATGTGGGATTGGGACCTTCCACTGCAAGTCGCACATTGGACGACCTTGCACCTTGCACCTAGACTGGTGGAACCTGGCGAGCAAACGCTCAACAATAGAGAGCCTGAGCCAACGGCCTTCCTGCCAGGGAGGGGGGTTCGAGCAAGAATCATGTTAAGACTTGAGTGTGCGTCCTAGGGTAAAAGTTTTCCAGCCGTATGGCATCAGGGCGGGGCCCTGTGCATTCTGTGGCAGCTGGAAAATGCATGGCGGGCTTGCCGAGGACAGCTACCTTTCCATGGCCAGGGCGGGGCCCTGTGCATTCTGCAGCAGCTGGAAAATGCATGGCGGGCTTGAGACTCGAGTGTGCATCCTAGGGTAAAGGTTTAGGGCCGTACGGCACCAGGGCGGGGCGCTGTGCATTTTGCAGCGGCCGGAAAAATGCATGGCGAGGTGTCCCGCTGCGTGAAACCGGGGAAAAATCTGTGCATTTTGCGGCGGCCGCAAAATGCATGGCCGGGTATCCGAAGGGGGTATATGCGTTTGGCCTGGATGCGCACTGGACGCTTAACTTAACATGACGTTTACTCGACCCTCCCCCCCCACCGCACCGCCAGGGTCCAGCCGAAGCAGGGAGAAGACAAGCTCGTAAAGTTAAACAACTCGTTGCACTTCCATCTAGGCACATGAGAAGAATTCAAGGCTGGGCAATGCCCCTCCTGAGTTGACAGGTTTACGGGCCTCAATCATCAAAGCTGGGTTCCGAAAAGCAGGTTCTTACGCCCGCCTCTGGTAAGTTGCTTTTGTCTGAACCAGGGAGACACTCCTGAGTTTGGCAAGAAAAGCCGAGCATGGAAAGGTGAGGCTCATGCCTATCCAAATTACCCTCCCGTCCAGTCAAGGTTCCATACTGCACGCATCTTCAGCTCACTCATTATGCCTGTGGTTGTCCTCGCTGGACAGCTTGCGTGGCTTGTGACAGGGTCTGACAGCACGTGACGTTGACCCAGGTCATTTCATCAGCAGGTCATTGCCCAACAACTCGCTATGCAGCTGTGCTGAGCATGTGCATCCTCGGCTTCGCTTTGGGTGTATCGAATGCGCCCATGATTCCGGCAGCTTCAAGCCTGCAGCTTCATGCAAACACATGCCTCTCAACGAGCCGACACCGACATCGACCGTGGAAGCTTTACAAGGGTTGCATCCAAGCTGCACCTTTGCCGTCAAGGAATGCCACCGATCGTGCGGGTTGGGGTCGACATCCGCAGGCAGAGAGGTGTGGGACAAGATGTCGGAGGCTTCGCATTCCAAGACAGGACGGCCTAGACATTCAGCAAGCCCTCAGCAATCCAGAACACACGTCCAGTCAGTCTATCGAACGCCTGTACGGGTAAGACCACAAAAGTCTGTGCATGCGTGCAGCCCGGACTGCCTGGTCCAGTCAGCATGGTAGGCTCATCGAGATCACTCACCTTGTTGAGGCCGCAAAGAACTGCTCCAATCTGCCAACGGATGGTGTATGTCGTGTTATGTGCAAAGCCGGGTGCCCGGTGCTGGGTCTTGAGACCCTTGGCCCCATGCTCGGGCTACGACTACTACATCAAGGCGACCGCGTAACCGAACCGCCAACTGGAACCGTGAAAGCAGGAACCGAACCGCAAGCAACCGAATCGTGAGCGAACCTAACCGGGTACGAACCGTAGAAACCCAAACCGGAAAGAGGTTCCTTATATCAAAGCCTGCACGCTCGTCAGCTCAGACTTTTTGAGGGTTTTCAAGGTGAAGTCGCATTTAGACCAGGTGGCAAAAGGCCAAGCCTTTAACTTTAACTGCCCATGCGGAGGCTTGATCCCCTCACTTGCCAGCTAAAATGAGGAGCCGCAGGCGTTGACCCCCCCCTACCATCATAGTTCGGAAAACCCCCCCCCCCCAAGAACCCCCCCTCCCAGGCTTCACAAAAGTCTGTTTTTGTTAGCTGGCTATTGGGCAGCTAATAGCAGCTAATAGCCACACGACCCTTCCGCACTATTAGCTAGCTATTAGCACTGCTGACTGCTATTCGCCAGCTATTAACGAACGCAGTCCTGGTTACACGACCCCCCCCCCCCAAGCCAACAAGCCGCTAATAGCAGCTATTAGCTGGCGAATAGTCTTCAATTCGCAGGGGTAACAAAGACCCAGTCGACGTTGCGCGTTTTAATTAGCAAAAGGCCTGTCGTTCGCAGTAAGGATGGGGGCCTGGGGGGGGGGGTTGTTGGGGGGGGGGGTTTTCCGAACTATGATACCACCCTGCCGCTCCTCATGTTGCAGGGCTGAGTGAAGGGGTGGGGCCTTTACGCCTACGGCTCTCTCGTTTTGGAGCTTTGAGCCGCAAGGGTGAGGCGGTGCTCAAAATTAGGAGTCGCAGAAGCCTTGAATGGCACACCCTGGTAAAGAACCGTACTCACCGCAACCCGAACCGTGCGAACCGTGCTGTGAACAGGAAAGGGTTCATACTCGGTTCGGTTTAACAGTTAAGCATCGCCAAGGCACGTTCTGAAGCTGACGCTGCAACTTCGCATTCTGGTCACCTTGAATGTGGGCTCATCGTCATTGTTAATCTTCAAGCTTGCAGTGTCTGGAACTGTTTCGACACTTTTTGTGTGGTGCTACCGTTGATTCTACTCATGGGTGTGTTCCCGCTGGTCAGATGAGTACTTCAAGTCTCGAGGGTGATGTTGATGTCGCACCTTACGGGTGGACTTAGAGAGCTTTTTGTGTTTCTTCTTTTCAGTGGGATAGGGGTAGGTGCTGGTGCATAAATAAATCAATGCCGAATTGTGGAGGCGGCGGCATTTCTACAGCAACTGATGCAGCGGCTTGGGTGCCTCCGGTGACTCAAGCAAAGCTTCTATTGACACAATAGCAGCACATGATATCAGATAGCAGCCCTGATTTCCAACAGAATCTGGTCATTGAGGCATGGTAGGTTTTCCCACCGTTTAACGGCAAACTAAGCGTGCTTTTCTGCCAGAAGGGAATGAGGAGGTGTCCGGGCCTGTGCATTCAGACTCGTCACACACCTTTTTTCTTCGCCGTTTGACTACCATGCGCTGTCAGCCTAGACAGATTGCTTTGAGCTGCCTTGTTGTTGGTTGCTGCCACTGTGACAATACAAGCACACTAAGCTAAGCGACGCAGTCTGCTGATGTCTGCAGCGTGTTGTTGGAGGAGGGCCGCTTCCAGAGACTGGAGGTGATGGCTCAGAACCTAAGTGTATCAGGCTGCAGATTGCAAGGCTGGTGAATTCTGGATGCTGAAGCACAAGGCCTTTTGAAGCTGCAGCTTCTGAGACCACTCTAGCTGATGCAATGCCTGATTGCCATAGACTGGTCCATAGGACCAGTTGATGATTCTGAATGTTTGACTAGCGTCGCCGGCTTACATGTAAAGAAGTGGAACTTCCCTCGGCATAGAAGCTGGTGCAGCATCGCTCGCCCTGAGCTGCTGAAGTTTGGCCGCGTGGCACTTGCATAGGCTTTCTCGCTCACGTCATCTTCGCGCGGGCCAGCTGTCTGGATCCTTTCGGATGAAGGCAGTTGAGTATTGAATGTCGGCAGCTGCATGTACCCTGTCAGAGGAGTTCACTTGAACTAGGCGCACAAACGCGCGAAGAGACAGGGCGAAGAGAAAGGGTCACGATTGAGAGCGCTTCGTGCAGTATGCTTTGGCACAGAACGCTTCTTAAGGGTAAGGACAGGACCGACAGCTGCCTCAACAAGACACACGTTAAGTTCCCCTAAGTTCTTTCTAGATGGCTGCGTGCTGCTACCCCAAGGCCCTTAGCACCAGCATCTGCAAGGTTCGTTTTACTTGGAGCGGAGGCGCAAGTGTGGTGCTTTCCCGTCATCGCCATCAACGGCAGGACAGGTGAACATGAGTGGGACCACAATGAACCGAAACGACTAAAGAACTGCATCGGGCCATACTGCGGTCAGATGCTTCCTCCTGTTGTCTGCTGCAATTTGTAGCAGAAGACGCTGGTCCGCATGTCTGCATGCTGATTTGCAGTGCTGCTGTATCTCTTTCGTGCTTGTGGCGGCTTGGAGCAAAAACTGCCTGGCCACCAACCGCATTGCATCTCGGCAAAGCCCCGGCACTGTGACCGACTCAACGCCAGGGGCCGTTCATGTTCTCGTTGCTGAAGTTACTTGCCCGTGAAGGACTAGAGTGACTAGAAGCTACTGAGCACCGGCCTAAATTCAAGAGTCGGAGCCGGGCACGCTGCTCAGCAAAGTAGAAGCCAAAGCTGAAAGCAAATTGGCGCCCTCGATTTTTCCGTTGACCTTCCTACCGCATGTCCTTGCCAAACGCCGAGACGCTCCATCCTATGCTTTTTTGGACTTCAGCTGTTGGCACCAGCGTTAAAATCCATGTAATTACCTCACTTGTGCCATGCATAGGGTGGCTGGGGAACATGCCAAAGTCCATGACAGCCTAGCCTCCGCAATGCAAGGCACACCGAACTGGACGCAAGGGCCTTTATCTTCTAGGCTGAAGAAGAACATGGGCGGACGGCAATCAATACATGTCAACACAACAAATGTGGTGGAGAGCCGTGATGGCTTTGGAATCGAGGTTATCGGGCGCATGCCCAACGATGCGGCAGGTTTGGTGAAACAGCTTGAATTGCAGGGCCACGACCTAGCCAGATATAGGCAAGATTGAGCAAGTGACACATCCTTCAGCGGGGGAGTGTAAAAAGGGGTGCAGGAATTCCCATACACTGATTCTTGCTTTCCTCTGCCACTGTTTAGGAGTTGAGGTTGTGCAAAGTTGGGGGTGCTCCATTTCAAGCAAGATCTTTGCGGGTGCATTCTCGTTCATTCTGGAATGCTGGCAGGTCGACAGCCCACAAGCACATAAGACAACACACCATCATTGGCATCTGGATCAGAACCGACTCTAGCTCTAGCTGCAGCTATGAACGCAATTGGCATAAATTTTAACCATCTGTCAAGATGAAAATACTTTGCCGATTCTGAAGAACAGGAATAGAACAGAGAAGCTGGCAGACAAGCTCAGAGTGACCTTGGACAAGGTGCAAACTTCATGAGCCGTTCTGGAGCAGCGCTTGTTTTTCAGCACAAGCATTACAACTCTCCCCTGGATCATTCCAAGTTCAACATCATTTGAGCTGAGCTGCGCAGAAGTGCTCAGAACCTTTCAACTTCGAATGTCCAGACACCCGTCAAGCAGTCGTAGTCGATGAATGTGCAAGCGCTTTTCTCTTCGGTCATCTTCTTGATTTTCACCTGCTGGAATCGTGGTTGCAGCGTGTCGTCTGCAATTAGCAAGCGATTTACTACTTCATCCCGGCATGCAGACCCTGCACCATGATCAGAGAGGAATCGGCCAACCTAGCAACCATATGAGAAGTAAAAACGTGCGGACGGGATCTTCACGCGCGCACGATTGTGGAGACATGCCTTTTGTATTGATGAACGCAGTACACGACGTCATTCGGAATAGGTCTATCCGTCTATCACTATGCACAACAGCTCGTTTCCGTCGAAGGTGCATTACATCTCGAGGAGTGTTACGAACACTGTTCTACTTCAGAAGTCCACCACCCTGTAGCCCCTGGGCCCCTGGGCCCCCCTCTGCGCACGCCCTCTGAACACTGACCCCAAAATCCTGAAATCCAGGGTCCATGGGGGGTACCCCTTGAGCCGAAAACGCCCTTTTCTCCACCGCTCTTCCCCTACCCCCCCCCCCCCCCCCCCCCTCCCTCTGGCCCTCCTCTGGCCCTCTCTGGCCTGTTCCGGGCCTGGCCCCCCCCCCCTCCGCCCCCCCGGACCCCCTTCCCTGCCTTCTGGCCTGCGCCCCCTCCCCTAATTCCCTGGCTCTTCGCGTGAATCCCGTCGAAGGTAGAACCGCGATGAAACGACTGACCCATGCGAACAGAACCAGCACAACAAGCAGCATCGAATCGTCATCGCCATCTCCATCTCGCCTTGTAGTCTGCAAGTGCTTGCTCATCCTTCACATGGCCACCTGACGATTGCCAATCCAAGTTTACAAGAACGTTGAGGTCTGTGCAGAACATCTCCTTACACTTCGCCAGCAAAACAAAGGCCTGGAGGAAAACACTGGTACATCGTCACGGTAGCATGCTTGTTCAAGCCCTCGCCGGGTGGGGGCTTTTTGGCCGGATCTGGGTAGACCAGCACCTGTGCAACGGTCAGCACAACACCCAAACAGCGCAAACACTCCACTCTGCACTCTGGAAAGTGATGCCGTAGCAGCATCTTACCAACCTTTTATGCTCGTTACGTTCAGGTTCTGAGCAAGAAGCTTAAGGCTCAGCCAATCAAACCTTGCACATGCGCCTTCCTGTGCACAACTAGGCAGAATCGAGGCGCATAGCCCCTTTTGAGCACCACCGTCTGAGCAATGTCCAGGTCTCGACAATCCGTGAGGCCATGGAAGACCTTGAGTTGAGCACATTGCTGCGCCACTACGCTCTGTCTTACCCCTTGCTGGCACGTCCACCGAGTGCATAACATGGTAACATACATTAACTACATGTTGGAGACTTAGAGAGCATTGTGATCAGGAATGGACATTCATTAAGCCGTACAGCGTCTGTGTCGGCTTGCAGGCCCGAAGCTTCACATTGTTGCAAGCTTCATTGTCGTTCTCTCTTGTTCGCAGCTCCGCTCCGGCAATGCCCATGCTTGAGATGCTTCATCGTTGGAGCGCTTGCCTCTTGATACTTGTCAGGTGACTGCGTCAATGTTGTGGTGTGTGTGTGTCTACATCATTACAAACAAAGTCGAGGAATGCTGCTGGCATTTCTTCTCGTGCAAGTCACAAAAAAAACGGCTCGAAAGGCACGCTCTGCTCAATCTGTCTCCATGTTCCACTAACATGTAGCCAAGGCACAACGGTGCCGATGTCCGGTTTCGTCACGGTCAAGTCACGCACTTCTGACAGTTCCTTAGAGTTTGACGATGTTTAATGGCATCATGGGGTGGCCCAGCTGCTTGATCAGCCGTGAAGATTGTTCCTGTGCAACATTGTGCAACGGAAGCTTTCCTGCGGAATTGCTGTCAGCGGCTGCAGCCAGTCAAGATAATCATAAACTTAGCATTCGTGCAACAAAGAACACAGCAGCGAATGACGCCGAGATATGTCCCAGGCACGTCGCTTGTCATCTGCGACAGGTCTGGCTCCACAATTAGCTTAGAGTGATCCACGGCAGGGCGTGACGCGGTGTCTGGTTGTGACTTCTCAGGCTCACCGGTCCTTGGCTGCGGGCGGCAGAATCTATGAGGGAGCCACGTGCTCAATGTGCACGTCCAAGCAGCTGCTTCTCCTTATTTTCCAGCTCTGTGTGATCTTGTGCTCGAGACAGGAAGGAATACAAGCCTCAGCACTCACATCCGGCTGGACGGGGGAGAAATCATCTGTGGTGTCAAGCTGCTAGGCACTGGTTTTCTAGCTAGAGCACGCCGAGTGCGTGCTTTATGGTATCTCCAGCAGCCAACCTGCAACAGATTGAATGTGCCGATGCCACAAACGAAGCCCCTGCAACCAAGGTCAAGGCAGCTACACCACTCAGCCAGGGAAGTGCATGGTCGACAAATCCTGTCTGTCCCACAGCTTCTGCAGTAGCATAAACGATCTCCGAGGAAAACACGCCTTAAACTCTATTTGCTTCAGCTCATGTGCAAGTGCAAAAAAGTTTCATTGAAAGGATTTGAAAGGTCTCCCGGCTCGAAGAAGAAACGCTTGTTGCAACACATGCTCGAGATGAGGCGGTGGCACTGTTACTCCATCCACAGATCCCAAGAACGAACCAAGCGTGCCACTTCCTTCCCTGGAAAAACGCCCGGTATCCTGGACACAGCTTCTGCGCTCGCATCTGGAGGGCTGAGCAGCGACCTTGGACAAACGGTGCATCTACCTGTGCCGAGGACTCCTGCGACACGCAGCTCATGAAAAGATACTCAGACTATAGAACATCATTGTGGAGAAGTGAATGCTCAGGCACTCGCGGAAAAGCCTTTAAAAGCTCGTCTGCCAAGATGCCGAAGCTTGGCAGCCCGCGCGGCGCCCAGGGAAGCGACGTCCACAGCACCCAAGCGCTGGGGCAAGGAGTCGGAGAGGAGCTTCCTGAGTTGAGAGAAGGAGGTGTCGGTGAACGCGTGTAGGCATGTCCGGAGTACATGGAACTACATAGGATGACGCAGGGCTTTCAGCAGTTTCGGCCTTGTTTTGCGATCCTGCTCTATCTTGGTTCTCGTGCCAATAGCAAGTGAAGATTCGGCACCGTCCAAAAAGATGAGCAAGTAGGGAAGTGTGAAGCCAGCGTGTGGCAATTTAACTAATTGCTCCCAGCATCCGGAAGTTCGCTGGCCGCAGGTCCTTCTCACCCAAGATAATACCTCGGCCGCTGTAGACTCTGAAGTCTCTGTGCAGGGCATGGTGCCAGCTCCAGTATTTCCAGTGCAGATTCTAGAGTCGTCTCATGTTTTCCAATGGAAGGAGATGGGTCATGAAGTTGAGGCTCAGAGCTCACTCCAGACCAGCCACTGCACAGCATCGAGAAGATTGGGAGCACACGGGAGGACTTAAGCATATTCAAGTTCAGAACCAGAGCTGACAATAACCTGCAACAAGCAGCCGACTGGACAGGCAGATCCGCTTTCCACGCTTATGCGTTCTCCTTGTTTTCGTCTGCAACAGAGTGATAGCAACGGTCCCTATCACTGCAGTGGCTCGCGGTATTGGCACGTTGTGACCACGGTCGACTCTTATGTCGCGATGCATTTCAACTATTGTTCGCCACACACCGAGCGCTCACCACAGCGTACGCATGAAACCGGCGCCGTCCAGACGGATTGCTCTTACTGAGGATTCGCCAGCTGGTCTGCGTATGGCCATGGAATGCAATTGTTTTAAGTCAATGCGCAGCCTAAAGAGCCTACACATATGTCTACACATCCTGTAAATTCAAGGGCCAACTCTTTCACACAGGCACCTGCTAGTACGGTACCTATCTAGGCCTGAATAGCAGATCCTGCCCTGAAGATATGTGGATATGTGCATGGATTGCATGGGTTCCCTCCAGCCCCAGGCTCCCGAGATTCAGTTCCCGCAAAGCTGCTCAGGGCCTCCAGCAGTTTCATCACGGCCTGAGGGGGCCTCAGAGCATGAAAACATTGAAGCCTGAATCAACGCAACTCTGCGGAGCCATCTGTAAGGAACTCGATGTAATCAGGCACAGGACCGCTTGAGCATGCGCAGCTCGCGCAGCTCCTGGGGGATCGCAACAGAATGGAAGATGACTGGTGGAGTATTCAGGCCGGGATCATGGACCATGGTCAAGGGATGTCAAGGGTACCCACGATCACATGCAATCACGCGCGTCGACTCCCAATGTTCTTCGCAACCGCTGGCCTTCGCTGAAACGTTTCTCGCCAAGGCTGCAAGTTCGGCCGTGCAGCGCCGGGCTTCCTCTCTTTTGCTTCTCGAGTGGCACAAACTTGTTTTGGAAAATCGTGCTATCCCTGATGTGCAGCCAACAGGGCACAGTGTGGCACCATAAGACATAATGCCATAATGCATAGTAGAATGTTGGAACACACCGTGCCGATACTTCGGTATGTACAGGTCTCCATGGGTAGCTTGCTAAGCGATTGCAAGACATTGCAAAGGCAGCGCTTCAGTTGCTGTGGTTGCAAAAATGGGCAATGCGCCGTCACCCCAGTACCGACACAGCAATCTGCTGTTGGGGCATCCTCCGCTGATAAGGACAGCGACGACGGCCGCGGGCCTGCAGGGTGACCACAGCCACACGGCCCAGACTCGCAATCCTTGGAAGCCTGGGACTGTTTGGCACTCTCCCCACCTCGAGAGCTCTGGGTCAAGCTCTGGGATGGCTCCTTGGGCGAAATTTCACTTTCCACATCTGCAGGAATTGACAGGTGCAGGTACTCTTTCTCAAGTCTGCCGCACTCGTGGCTCTTAACTATTCGTGACGGCCTTCCATCCAGGGACGCATCTTCAAACAAAGACCGGCGGTTCTTCTCTTGACCGCTGCCAGCAGTCGTGGCGGGTCTCAGCATTCCTGACAGTTTAAAGATGCGAGCTCCTTGGGCACTTCTGGATCCGATGTGCGCGAGGTACTTGAAACGGAAGCCTGGCACTTGCTGAAATGAGGGCGAACCTCGAAGAAGAAAGATAACCATAATCGAAATCATTTATGTTCTATTCTGCTTTTCGTCTACTCATTGTAATCGTCAAGGCGACATCAGCGTGCTGTGGTCTTCATAGTTTTGACTTGCGACTATTTCCTGAACTTCTCAAGTGCAATGAATTATGGGCTGTTGCGGGTTTACTTGAACTTCTCGTTCGCTCTTTGACTCTTCATAAATTAAAAAAGCTAGACGAGCCATGATCAAGATAACAAATGCATGACACGGGCATGAAACATCTGTAAGCAACCGGAAGCTGTGATGGACGTGAGACCAGAGCCAATTGGCTCCAAAGCTTTGTTTTCTAAGCTTGGCCACTTGAAAACATCTTTACACTTTAAGTGCGTGATTGTTTTATCGCCTGCTTTAGTGAGGAAAACTGCATGAGTGTACTACTCACTGCATTATTCAGATTATTCAAGATCCAGGGCTGCGAAAGGGGAAGCTCATGTTTCTATGGTTCAGTTTTCCACGACACTATCCAACATCTTGCCGCCGTGTGAGCTGCACGCAATTGTACCACGATATTGGGGAGTTCGTATTACATACAACATGATGTGCATATGCTTATATGGACATGAGTGTTTTGCATCAGATTGTATCATGAAGATAATCATGTAACACTAGGAGGCGTGCTCTTGGCTTGCAAGAGCTACACATTTAATCGTGTGTGTTGAAGCCGCTAGGCCGCTAGGCTCTGTACGATGTCGGAATCGCTATGTTGTGTTTGCACGTGATACCGAAAACAGTACGTGTAGCCATGTAGGCTGGTTGCATACTGCATGGCGAAAATCGGCCCAGCCAATGTCAAGGTAACTCAAAATGCCGGATCCATGAGCTGGCCTTGGATGCTTGCTTGGCCCTTTCATGAGCTGGCGGCGGTGCAGGTTCGCTGGGTGGCTGCGGTATCTCCGGCTCCACTGCTGGCGGCTCCTGTCTATAACTCGTGAATACCAGTGCGCATGGCATGCACCACGCAGCAGTGTGCCATGCTTGAACTTGCAGAGGCTCCTCCGGCACCTGTTCCTGGCTTTCATCTACGGCCTCCTGTGCTTCGTGTGGCGATTCCTCCACCACTGGCACAGGGCTTTCGGCCAGGGTCTCATGGCGTGATCCTGGATTAGATTCAAAGGGGGCTGCAATGAGCAATATCTTTCGTTCAAAAAGGAAGTGCATGTTCTCAAAAACCTGCTAGCAAAACAAAGACTGAACAAACTGAAGCTTTCTCTCAGCGTCGGGGCGACTCCCAGTCGGGAGGTTGCTCTGGTGCGCCCCATCGCCTGTTATGGTGCATGGTGAATCCAAGGACACAATAATAGCGGTCAATGGCGTCGGTACTCTTTCACTCTTTCACATGTCTGCACCTCAGAAGATCTCCGAGGTTGTGAGCGGACAACGCAGAGAAAGTCTCCTTGCGAACGCACCGAATGCCCTGCCAACTGCGCATGCCAGGTGGGAATGAACACATGTGCTTGTTTTTGTTCGCTCCCGAAGTGGTTGTTTGGGGCGCATCTTGTCTGAACGTCTAGGTACTGGTCTTGCTCACACATCCCCCTGGATGTCGTAGTACGTCTTGACCCGCGTATACAAAGCTTTGCACAGGGCTTTTTAGAAAAGAAGCGGCTTTGCCACCAGTGCTGGGCTGCAACCACGCAGCTTCCCATGAAATAGGATTATTTATCGAAAGAATTTCGATGCTAAGGCTTTTCTTCGGCATGTTCGTTACATTGGAGCCTGATTTGCACACTCAGTAAGAACCCTTCCTTTTCAAAGTCCCCCATTCCGGGCTTGGTCAAGATCTCGTAATTGTTCACGGACTCTCTATAGTTCAAGCTGTCTAAAAACTTGTGGTTCTTGTTGCTTCTCTAGAAAAATATTGTCCCAAACACCCTGCCTAGAAAAAAATGTGGACCAGATTTTGCTGGAGCAAAATGTGGAGCACAAACAGCAACACCATCTACATGTTGTGGACTTCAGAGACAAGTCCCAAAAAAGGCATTTACGACATGCGAGAAGCCAGTCCTCGAGTTTCCCTGCCCTGCGACTTTTCGAAAATCCCAAGAGCTCCTTTCTCAACCAGTCCTGACGTTGTGCTATCAACTGGTCGCTCTCTGCCTGACGTGGTTTTCTGGTTCAGGTCCGGGGGGCGATCTCTATGGCGCTACTAGTCCTAGCACTCTGAGCTTTGAAGGTTTGGAGTTGACGGCCTCACTGTAGGGTGATGGAGAATTGAATAACAAAATGGCACAAAATGCACCAGGAAAGGTCGTTCCACAGGCCTGCTTGGCGGCAGCATCGACCTGAACAGTGACAGGCGGTTGCAGGCCCGTTCCTTCAGCCTGACCATGCCTGTTCCGGAGTTCACAGCTTTTGGGATGATCATTGAATCATTGTGCCTCTGTTTGTGCCTGTCTTGATGTTTCGTGGCTTCTCCATCCCAAGAGCTCCACATCTTTTTGACTTCACGACTACGAACCGCAAGGCATGATTCCCCAGCATCGCGTGGCCTTCGCTGCCTGAAGGGCACGCAGCTGCTTTGCCAAAGAGTCTACGGGCTCCTGCTTTGGGACAGTCAGTGCTCAGTCGACACACAGCGTGTGCAATGAAAAGCGCGCGGTGTGTCGTCAGATTTCCGCATTTTCAATTTCAGGCCCTGCGTATTGATTGTATATAATGCCTATTTTCATGTCATCATTAGTCTTGTATGACTTCTCACACTTCCTCCTGAGCTGGACTCGGGCTGAGCTTGTCTGAGGTCGCCAGCTTGCGCGGCGTAAGCTCTGGGCTAGAACGCGCAGACAGCTGCCTCAGCTACGCCGAGCCCAGAAGCTTCTCCGAGACATGTTGGGCAAAAGAGGCTGCTTCTCCTTGAACTTAGTTGATTACAGTTGTTGACTCGTCCTAGCTGCAGGACCCCAGGTGGCGCCATGGCTCTGCCCTGCGAAGCGAGCATGCGGTACCTTGGCCAGCGCTTGGCTGAGGTCGACGTCACCATACCAAAAGCACATTGCGCACATTGCACCAAAAATGCAGTCATTGGGCAAATTGCAATTACTTGAGTGCTTTCCAAAAGGCGATCTCAACTTAGTGGCAGACTGCCAAATGCAGCCTCGGGACATCTGTTCTGGCGAGGCGATGTACTCCACGGGCAAGTGCTGAGTGTTGATTAGGTGCGGAGACGCAGGTCTTTGGAATGGTTCTGGGACACGCGGGGAGGCTGGCACCCAACTGGCGGGTGGATGGCTGCCAGGAGCTGCAGGCATGGTCTTGGCATGGGCCTGCGCTGGTGGCGGAGCATGCACAATTGGGTGGATCTGCCTTGGTTGACTGTGGGTGATGGGTGTGGGAGGGGGGCTCTGATGGTTCTGAGCCTGCATGGGCTGCATGGGCCTGGGGGGACTGCGAGCCTGCATGTGGCTTTGGGCCAGGGCGTGCGGCTGAAACTGCACTGGAGAGCGCTGATGTTGCCTTGGGGAATGTTGGAGGTGTGCATGGTGAGTTGCCTGTGGCACAAGCGTGCGGGGACTGTACAGGTTAGTCGGTGCCTCCCTCTGGGCTGCCGGTGAAAGGACCCTTGGCATTATTTGCGGTGGAGGCGACCAAGCTCGGCGAGTAGGCGAAGGCCCCCTGGCTCCCCTGGGAGAGACGTTGCAGGATCCATGGAAGCTGATTGGGTTCGGAGGATTTGGGTGTGGCTGCTGTGGCTGCTGCATCTGCTGCGGCGGTGTGTTGACCTGGGTACCCATCTCGAATCTCAAACAGCAGTGTGGGACCGACAGAACCACGCAAATTCCAACAGGTGCCCTCAAGAGCCATCAACAACAGAGATGCATCACAGGCCCAGGCACAATTAAGGGGCACGGCACAAGTGGCATCAGCAAAGGCGGAGGTGTTGGCAGCCGAGGTGGTGTCAGGAACAAGCGTGGGCTTGCAATGGGTCCCGACGCTCCCGAAGGCCCCGACATGGCAAAGTCCTGGTTCAAACTGCTGCAATCTGTTGCTGAGGTAATTTGCTCGTCTGTGTCTCGCACGGCTGTTGCTTCTTGTGCTTGTGCCAGCCGCTTGCTTGTTTGCATTCAGCTTGAGTATCCTGTGCTCTTCGTTTGTCATGCATGCGGCAGCTTTGTGCTCACATCATGAGCCCGGCACCATGCTCCGTATGCGATTTGCGAAATGCTTAGCATCACTTTACCCTTGGCACTGCAACTTCTCATCATGAAACAAGAGTCATGATAAGGCAGCCCAAACTTTTGCTGCCTGTCCAGTCTGCGGTGGCTATTTGGGATCCTAAGCGAAACCCAGCTGGCGCAGTAGCACAGTTGTACAGCTGATGGATATAGAGTAGCCACAAAAAATCACGAAACCATTTACAAAGGCCAGTCCTCTTACGTTACACTGTTACACCAGTGTCCGAAGCCGGCTCCGTCATGTCAGCAGCACCCAGGGTACAGCGCATGGGACACGAACTGCCAGGCATGTTGAGTTCATCTCCACATCTGTTTACTGTTCAGCTCGACCACATCTTCGTGCGTTCACGTGTGCATTCACACTCATCCCAGCCGGTGGAATGAGGTTTCACAGCCCGCAAGCAGAGTGCAGTCAAGGGTCGGAGGCATTGCCAAGTCTAAGTCCAAGTCTAAGTACACAGGGTGGAACCATCAATGAGAGGCCGGCACCGAAGCGCTTCAAATACTATTGTATTAACACTAAAGATTGGTACAAAACGATTGGGCACAGGCACACACACACACACCAACACAAACAGCTCGGCGGGAATCTGGGCGAAAATTTGGGGGGGGGGGGGGGACCAGGGAAAACTGAGCACAGCATAAACGTTTCAAGCGTTTCGTTGAAGCATGGACTAAGGGGGGGTGCATAGCGGCGCATGGCGGCGCCAGCACATCGAAAGCGTTGAAACCCGAGATGCTCCCGCAACATCCCGTGATCCTTTTAGACAACCGGCAAGCAAAAAGTCAAGCATGCAAGCACTCCCAATTCCTCTTGCCTGCTTCGAAGGAGCCAGGCATCGATGCAACCCTCGGCTTCCAAGGATGTTGCTGCCACAAGCATTCAGCAAGACAAAGAAAAGCTGACAAGAAGGCACACCCAACTCATGTGATGTCACCATGCGCATGTGGCATTTTCCAATGAAGCCAAACAAGCCGACGCAACAATGCACCGCGAGGATGTCAGACATGAGTGTACAAAATGCAAGAAGTCCTGAAACATCTTTTGAAACTGCAAGTTGATACGTGCAGCAACACTCAAAACATGTACTTGCGCAGGATTCAATTCGAAGGAGTCGTAGGATGTACGCATACTGCACCTTCATCTGTGGAATCTTTACTTATCCCGTGAAGGCAATGTTGCGCAACATTTTCTCACGCTGGCAGCGGAGTCATGGGCGGGCCATTGCCCCCTTCACAAACAGTGCCAACAATGGTAATAAACGTTTGCTACACAGGAGTGTGCACACACACAGCTGCCCAAGCCACTCGGGCAAATCGAAGCAATGAAACATCGGGCTCAGCTGTGAACTTCGATCGTGCTTGAAATTTTAATTGCAGCAGTGAACTGATAGCACCCGAACAAGGGTTCAATGATGTCTGAGTAGTCCAGTTGGGATAACACGCGAATTTTGTTTGCGATTGCTGCTACAAAATGCTTTGAAGGCATGACCTTCAGCAATCCATGGGTGTGAGTACTTCGTGACTGAAAAGCGGGGAGCTCATTCACGCAAACGCAGACATATCGCGACTAGGGAAGTTTTCTTTAGTACTTTACTTTACATAAGGATAGTGTATTTATGCACCTCGCAGCCCGCAAGGCAGACTATACGCACTTGGGAACCGACCCAGTGGAAGCAGTGGCCACAAGGCCTGAAGAGAGCAGGAAGCTTGTCACGAAAGCTCCTTATGCAAGACGACCTCTGCTCTTGAGGTGAAGCGATAAAGTGAGGCTGCTTCGGGTCCACACAGCAGATGAAAGGTCGACAGCATTCTTGTGGTTGTTGAGTTTCGCCGCGCTTGTTGTGATTGCAAAGTACGGATTCCCCGTGAAGACTGGCTCGATCAGGAGGAGTCCGTCTCATATTGGGTCTGAAGTCTGTTTCATCTACACTCAAAGACAAATGCGCCCTGTGGGTCAATTTGGTGAACAAACAATACCCCCCTTGCTGCTCCAGACAACGACGGGGCCCCAGCAGCTGTGCCAGCACCTGACTCCAAAGTGATAAAACGTGTCAACTATCAAGCGTTGACATGAACGGTTCTCACAACTGTACAGCAATCACTTCACGGCTTCGTTGGCGACTACAGCTTGGGTACTGTTCCGAATTGAGCTTACGTGCCCTTTAAGCATGGCAAAGCTGCTTGAGCATGGGGCATGGGAGCTTTGAACCTGCCGGGACCAAAACTACTCAAGTGCCAGCTCTAAACAACAGTTCGCAAAGCATTGAGGGGGCCCGTGGAAGATTCTGTTGTGAAAGTCTCTGGTTACTCACGGGTTTGAGACGAGCAATGGGCATTGCACGAACGCATCTTCCGAATATACAGCGTTTGGCAAGCGAGGGCGGCACGGCGCCGGTTCGGAACTCTGTGAAGCAAATGGGGCCTTAGCTTGATAGCGGCATGGACCGATGGAAGGGCCTACACATGGACCGCCCATGATTACTCGAACTAGCACGCGAGGCAATAAATTCAGTGTTCCCTTTGACAGTTGCGTCATCGATCTTATGCCTCAACGTAACTAGCAATATTCTGCGGATACACTTCATCATGACCTCAGCTGACCTGTGCATGCAAGCCTCTACTGCGGAAAACTTTCTTGGCGGCAGAACGCAAAGCTGCTGAAAGCACATCGGCGCCGAAGTTCCTTTCATTGCTCTGCCTGCCGAATGTTCTTGCCCAGCGCCGAGACGCTCCATCCCTTTTGTCATTTGTTGGACTCGAGACTTTGGCAGTTGGGAAATGTTGGGAACGTGCCAGAGTCCGCAACAGCCCACAGCCAAGGCACAACGAATTGGGCTAAGAACATGGACGGAGGAGCGTAGTCAACAGAGGTCAACACATTGGCATCTGGTGTAGATCTCAGCTCCATCGATGCGGGGGCTGTGGCTCGGTGAAACAGCTCAACTGCAGGGCCACGACATGCCTGCCTGACCTATTCTGAGCAAGTGGTGCTGAAGCAATCGTTATACACAAGGCGCCTTCAGCTAGGGGGGGTTGGTTTTTGGGTTCGGCTCTCTGGTCCGGGACACTCCGCAACAGCCTGCTTCAGAATTTCCCATGCTTCGGGAAAACTACCATCTAATGATGCTCTGACAAGTAAGGGGTCGTCGGCCCGCAGTCGCCTGTATGGATACGAGCATTGGCATCCGGACGCACGCCTTTTCAAGCGATCAGAACTGGCACAGACTAGCTGGATGTCTCTGCGAGATCCAAAGCCGACCATGCAACTTCCAGTTCTGGAGAACAGAAAAGCTAACAGCAATAACAGCTCAGTGTGACCTCGGACAGGGGCAATTCAACTACATCGTGGAGCTGTTGGAACAAGAATGAGTAGCCCCATCAGCTTCCAACCCGTAAAGAAGAAGCCTTTCAACTTCTCTATGAACGCTGACTTCTTGACTTCGTGCAGCTCGGAAGGACACATGGCGTGGCCATGACAGTTTGAGCTTAGCAGCTCAGAACCTCTCGACTTCGAACTTCCAAACACCCGTCAAGCAGTCGTAGTCGATGAATCTGCACGTGCTTTTCTCTTCCGTCATCTCTTTGATTTTGACCTGCCCAATGGTTTGTCAGCCCGTCTGCCCCCAGATTTGGGGCACGAAAGGTTTGAATGCAGCTTGGTAGCCGAAACCTGAAAAGGCACACGGGACTTGCTTTCCTTAACTTAACGGCCAGCACCAGCACAGCATTCTGCCGCCTTGTACTCCGCCAGCGCTTCCTCATCCTTTACGTGGCCGCCTGACTTCAAGCGCTGTTCTATGGCACGAGCACGGGCAACCTGGTGGCACGGAACTCAATGATGGAAGTGCTACTTCCGAGATGCTGAGGCAGCAGAAATCAGCAGAACATGCAGGTTGTCTTATTGGAGGGCGCAGGCGTGCGAGTCGTTATTGACACGCGTGGCTTAGCACGCTTGTGCGGTATGCAAGCATTTAAATTGTGCCCGGCAGCCCCGTCCCAACTGCCAAACAGATCCCAACAGCCTGGGGGAAAGCACTGGTACATCGTCACGGTGGCGTGCTTGTTCAAGCCCTCGCCAGGTGGCGGCTTTTTGGCTGGATCTGGGTAGACGAGCACCTCACCAGCCAGAAAATGCAGAACTCAAGTAAGCATGGCTTGAGCTCCTTGTGCGCTGCCTGGGGGATGACGCCTGCCGCAAGCCGTGCAGTCAAGTGCAGCCGAGCCGCATAACCTCTCTTGAGCACAACCGTTTCGGCAATGTCCAAATCTCTGCAATCTGTGGTGCCATGGAACACCTGAGTACGTTCAGCTCGCTACCTTCTGACTTTCTGAGTGCGGGTTCTTGGATGTGAAGCGAAAGTACCACACAATGGAGGATCACTTTGACCAGATATCGAAATGCCATAACTCAGAGCACAGAAACGTAGGACAATAATGCCGAAAAAAGATGCGCGTTAGTGGAGAGCCGCCAAATGCCCTAAACTTCAGTTTCGCCTCTGCTTCGCGGACAAGAAGTCCTGAAGCCGCCACCCAGCGAATGTGTCCGAGGCACGACAGTGCCGATGTCAGGCTTCGTCACCGTCAGGTCCCACACTTCCGCCAATTCCTCAGAAACGTGAATGCTTCGTCGTTGAATCTCAGGGGTTGGCATTTCGGCTGGCCATCCATGACTTTAGCAGCATTCGAAACAAGAGAAAGCTCTGGCCCAGGCCGCCAAGACACATCCCTGCTCATCTGCGACAGATCTGGCTCCACAATCAAGTATGACTGGTCTACGGCAGGGCGTGGTGTGCCGCTGTCTGACTGGGACCTCTGCGTTGAAACTGTCCTTGGCTGCGAAAATGCCCATCCTCTCACCTCCAACCTACGCTTTGCACGTTTGTTCCATTCATGCCTGCGATGCTACACCAGTAGCTAGAGGAAGCCAAAGTGCTGGACTATTTGCATATCTGAGCATCTGCTGCTCTCTGCTACCCAGGTCTGGATGATCTTGATCTCGAGACAAGCAGGAGTTCAGACCTCACTGCCAGCATGACCATCTTCTGGGAATGGGCCGCGTGTGAGCTTGCCCACCATGCTATCTAGGCATCAGTGCTGCTATAGCGAAATCGCAAGCAAAGCATGGAGCTGAGGTCAAGGCAGCCACACCATTCGGCAAGGGAAGCGCATGGCCGACAGATCCTGATGACATTGTCGACCGAATCGAGTCCCGTCCCAGTTGTTCAGGGCAATGGAAAAGTTGTCATCCTATAGTTGCTCGGGTCGCTTCGCGCACAAGCACGTTGGGTTGCCTTCCGCGGCATGTTACAATGGCCGGAATTCAGACGGAGCTCCCCGGGGTCTAGAAACGTTGAAGACCAAAAGGGGCTCGACTGGTCGACGTTTTGAGGTACTTGACGCCGACCATGTGATTTCTGTTGAGATGGGCTGTAGCTTTGCACCTTGCAGAAGTAGCACCACAAAACTGTTGACGACGGCAACCACAAAAAACCGGCGAGTTTCACTTTCTCAAGAGCAAAGAGCTGGTGAGATTGAGTAAAAACAGGGGGCACGTTCAACAAGCCCCTCCACGGGTCGAGCTTTGGCAAAGCGATGCGCAAGGCGAGGTGACTGCAGAGTCGGAAGGAGGACAGGAAGTGTTGGGGTGCCTTCGCCTTGACCTTCATCAAGGCTTCTCATGGAACACAAGTTTCAGGTGCAGGGTCGCGGAACCGTGGCAGTACTCAAAGTGCAAGCCTCAGAGCGTGACGCCTCTCAACATGGCGCCTTGGCTTCCAAACAAACAAACAAACAAACACACAAACAAGCACACAAACAAGCACACAAACACACACACACACAAACACACACACACACACACAAACACACACACAAACACACACACAAACACACACACAAACACACACACAAACACACACACAAACACACACACAAACACACACACACAAACACACACACACACACACACAAACACACACACAAACACACACACACACACACACAAACAAGCACACAAACCACAAGCACACAAACCACAAGCACAGAAACCACAAGCACAGAAACCACAAGCACAGAAACCACAAGCACACACACCACAAGCACACACACCACAAACACACACACCACAAACACACACACACCACAAACACACACACACCACAAACACACACACACCACAAACACACACACACACACACACACACACCACAAACACACACACACACACACACCACAAACACACACACCACACACACACACACAACACAAACACACACACACACACACACACACACACACACACACACACACACACACACACACACATCACACCACAAAACTACACCACAACCACACACACACCACCAAACACACACACACACACACCACACACACCACACACACACACACACCACACACACACACACACCACACACACACCACACACACAAACACACACACCACACACACACACACACAACACACACACCACACACACACACACACACACACACACACACACACACACACCACACACACACAAACACACACACACACACACACACAACACACACACACACCACACACACACACACACACACACACACACACACACACACACCACAAACACACACACCACAAACACACACACCACAAACACACACACCACAAACACACACACCACAAACACACACACCACAAACACACACACCACAAACACACACACCACAAACACACACACCACAAACACACACACCACAAACACACACACACCACAAACACACACACACACACACACACACACACTTACTTACACACTTACACACTTACACACTTACACACTTACACACTTACACACTTACACACTTACACACACTTCCGTTTACACTTACACGTACACGCGCGCGCACTTGCGCACTTCCACACTTGCTGACCCCCCACCAGGGGTTGAACATGCTCACAATCAGGCATCTCTGTTCGAAAGCAAAGAGATCTACGGAGCTCTTCCCCAGTACAGGAATCTTGCACCGACCATGACACAAATATGCATTTGACCACCACGTGCAGCTCACTGCTTGCAATGTCGGTATTGTGCACCCTCCACCCCTTTGCCTAGGAGACTGCATCATCTGGCTGGGCTACTCCATCCCTGAAAACATCCAAAGCTGGAAGCTACGGAAGCTAAACGACCAGCTCTGCGAGCTCACCGCTGCTCCCTCAAAGACACGCACCCATTGTCCTGGACACAGCTTCCACGCTTGCGTCTGGCGAGCCGAGCAGCGACCTTATAAGAGAACCATGCCCCAAGTCGTGTACATCTCTGGCCACAACATGCCATACCAGTTGACCGGGGGGGGGCATGGAAACACGGACCATAGAAAACAAACAGAAACCATAAGCCCAGGAACCAAAACTCAAGGAGCCCCATCAATGGGCTCAATGGGCACCCCCGAGTGCCCGCAAGTCGCTCAACCCGGACTCGACTCTTTAGGGCCTCCCCTCTTGAGGCAGCTTTCGGCTGAAGCCAACTACGGGTTCGTGCACGCTTCTATGCAAGCAGCCCGATCACGAAGAATGCTTGTGATTGCACTCGTGCGACCGACCCTCTTACAAGCTGCGAAAGTCCATCCCAAGGTGCCGAAGCTTGGCAGCCCGCGCGGAGCTTAGGGAAGCGACATCCACAGCTCCCAAGCGCTGGGGCAAGGAGTCGGAGAGGAGCTTCCTGAGTGATGATGGGTGATGATGGGTGTGTGGCAGCTTGGTTGTGGGCTCTTAGGCCACGCCGCTAGTGGCGGACACTTCAGCGACTGTATCTGCATCAGCAAGAAGCAGCAACGATACCAGTGTATTGACGTGTCTCGGCTTGAGCGTTTCGGCTCGCACGAGTGTTATCTTTTTGAGCATGTGGGTTACGTTGCATGTTCAGCATTCGGGCCTCCTTGGCCAGCCTTGCAAAGTCTCCCAAGGGTTCAGGAGTCTAAAATCCTCCCAGCATCCGGAAGCTTGCTGGCCGTAAGTCCTTGTCACCAAGGGTAATGCCTCGGCACGATCTCAGGCTGCAGCTATGGAGCCTGAAGCCCCAATGAGGCAAGCACGAAGCTCAAATCAGACCGAACTTCGGGTGCAGATGCCCACCCCTGCCCCCAACCCATGTTGCAGATTCATGATTCGAAGCATTTTGCATCAGCACATGCCCCGGGAATTCAAACATCAGGTATGCGCTGCACTTCTGCAGCCTCACAGGCTTCTGGAACCTGTGTTCTAGAGTATGTGGCTTGTAGATGCTACAAAGTCAGGCAAAGGGAAATGATCTCCTAATGTCCCGTGCCACCCTTGAGCTGTAGCCATCTGCTTGTTCCCGCAAAGTCGCTCAGGGCTTCCAACAAGTTCGCCACCGCCTGAGGAGGCCTCAGCCATGAATTCAGGGCGGATAAGCGAAGAATCTGCGGCTCAGGGTTCGGAATGGGGAGTTGTCAGTTCTGGCATGGAGTTCTCTGAATCTACATGGGCTCGGCAATGCGGCATTTGTTTGTGTATGATATTGTGGGGTTGCAGCATGGCAGAGCCAAGTGCGACATTGAAGAAGCTTCTCAGTGCCAACCCCTGATTGTCCCTGGCTCGTGATGCTTCATACTGCCACATTTCTGCATGACACAGGGGCAAGTAGGAAAGCCTGAATCAACACCACGCTGTGGCCCTTTTATAAAAACAGGCAAAAATGAGGACAACTCTACGGGCACAATCAGGCAGTGGACCGCTTGAGCATGCGCAGCTCCCGCAGCTCCTGGTGGTCGGGCGGCGGTGGTGGACATCCTGGACCCTGGATAACTTATGACCTGGGAACCTGCAGCTCGCACAGAACTGAGGAGGATTGAAGTCATGTGACCGGGAGGGATTATGGTCGATGGTGCCCTGTGATCACGTTCGATCGACTCGCAATGATTTTGGAAACGCTTGGCCTTTGCTGACACGTTCCTCGCCAAGGCCGCAAGTTCGGCCGTGCAGCGCCGGGCTTCCTCTCTTTTGTCCACAGAAGATAGCAAGCTGCAGAGTTTCGCTGTGTGCACACTTCGAAACTGTCGGCGCTAAGGGGTACTAGCGGGAGCTTGTGCGTTCGCTGAGGCAAATAAGCTGCAAGGCTTCAAGGTGAGAGTGCAGGGTCGAGGGTTGAAGGCTGCATGACAACAGGGACCTTCGTGCCCTTGTGTGCATTCAGGCCTCTGCGAACAAACATGGCTTCTTCGCCTTCCTTCTTCGTGCCCCTGAAACTTTCAACTGCCGGCAAGTGAAGCCTGTTGTTTCATTGGCAAGCAAGGCACCCAGAAAATCGGGACCCGAAAGCACTGCAGATACCGTTGCGACATGACCGGCTACCATTGTTCTTGAAAGCTCGCAGACAAACCAGCAACCATGAAAACTCAGGATAAACGATCGCAAGTCATCTTCTGCTGGCGACTAGGGCAAAGCAAACAATCAATTCGTGAATGTCCTCCGCTGACAAGAACGGGGAGGAGGGTCGCCTGCCTCTGGTTGATCACATGCGGCATGCTGCGTGAGATAAATCAACGTTTTCAACCCTGCAGACTGCAGTCACACCTTCGTGCCCCTGGCGTCGCGGCTATGTCCAGGGTTCTGAATGTATTTTAGCTTTAATCTCAGTGCCTTAGTGCCTGAAGAGCGTTGACCTTGTCATACAGGTTCGAAGGAAGCCGTCATGATTGAACCGGGCATGCTACGCCCACGACCTGAACGCAACAATGCAGTCTTCGCATGTTTTCGCACTCCCACCTCGAGAGCTTCGGGTCAAGCTCTGAGACTTGGGCACATCCTGATCCGGCTGCTTTCGACTAGAAGGTGATGTCCTCCCCCATAGAGTACTAAGTAAGGTACAAACCTCTGGTTGTGCCGATTATGACGAACGTTCAGGCCTGGCCTTGGATGCCCTGGATACTTGCTTGGCCCGTTCATGGGCCGGCAAGCTCGGTCTGCTTGCTGTGGTTTCGCTGGGCAGTTCCTGCTCCGCTGCTGACTCCTGTGTTCGGCAGCGTTCGTAACCGGACATGGGAAACTTAGGGAAGTGAAGCGGTCTCTCACACAGCTGCTTTCGATTCAAACTCAAGGGAGCTGGAATGTACAAACAGCTGAGTGCTGAGGTCACAAACACTCAGAAGTTGTTCAGCCAAGGCATGAGTGGGTCGGGGTGAATCTCCTCCACCCCGGTGCTGTCCTGGCGTGGTGATCCTGGATCCAACTCAAACTCAAGATGGCAGGGGCCGCAACGAGCTGTGGCTCGGGATCAAGACAGCACAACACAACGTCAGGTCTGACTTCTGAGAACGTGTGTGCAAAGAGCCTATCAGGCAGCCAACAAACTCTACAATTAGAATCCCACACAGACCTCAGTAAACTAAAGACCTGTTTTCTTCCCAGCTTCGCGGTGTCTCCCCATCGGGATGTTGCCCAGCGGGGGCGCCGCATTGCCTGAGCGAAGGGTGGAGCAAAGACAGCGACACATCTCATGAAGGTTGCGCGTTGCGAAGCCGAGCTGCTTTCTGTATCAAACCCTGCATCTAACTTGACACAACCCGTGCCTTAGAAGATCGCCGAGGTTGTGAGCAGACAATGCTGGGAAGGGCTCCTGTGTCATGGGCCTAGCTGTCCAAGTAGGGTTTCTGGGGCCTGGTGCGCAGGGCTGAGGGTTCACGGATCGAATGGGGGCTTTTTCGCTAGCATTCGCTTCCTTCGGAGGATGGGGGCGCAGGCCATGGCTCTCGTGAGTGCTTTGCTCAACAAGGTCCTGGTGCTGCAAGACCATGTGGTCGCTCTCTGCCTAGCGGCTCAGACAGCATGCGCTCTTCAGCTTCTTCAGGTTTGGGCTCTGCCTTTTACTCTGCTGTAGGCTGTAAAGGATTTTGCCAGACATGAAAAGACCTCGGTCTCCGAGGGGTTACTTTCAAAAAGCTCCGCGGGCACGAACCTAGTGACCGGCCTGCTTGGCAGAAACATCGACCTGAGGCCACAAGCGAGGGATGGAGGAATTTGCACGCAAGGCTTACAGTAGCTCAGTAGGAGCTGCAAGCTAAGAGTTGCAGAAGTACTCCGAAACCCACGTTGAAGTCCCTCGCTCCTGACGCATATCAGACTCTGGCCTTCGCTGCCTGAAGGGCACGCAGCTGCTTTGCCAGGGAATCCCTGCGTTCCTGTTTTAAATCGAAATCAGGGAATGCGACTCTGGACTTGGAGCTTTCTTTGAAAGCTCCGTCTTTGGTGGGTGTTGGGCTGTTGGGAAACTATGCGGAACGTGGCGAGATTTTTTTTATAATGCTTTTTTGACATGCCATTCACAACCTCCGAGGTGTAGCGGTGTTTCGAGCATGGCGCCCCTCGACAAGCACGATGGATGGAGGAGGAGGCGCTCTTTGGTGGCATGTTGAGCGATCCCGGACGGAAGGAAGGAGGGAAGCATTGACAGATTGAAATCGTGCTTAGCAGTTCTCCGGCGTCAAGCACTGCATGGCAATCGGGTCGCACCGCTCTCCAATGACTGATCGTTCGGACTTGCGCGGGGTATTGGGGTGAGCACCTTTCGCAGACTTTTTCGGGAGCGAGTGCTGCGAGGGAAAGGGAGAGAGAAAGATAGATAAAGAGGGCGATAGGGCGGGAATACGGACTCTGACTGCAACCTCAGCCCGGCCTCCGTTCCCTGAAGTTGTTTCCTGAAGTGCAGCCGTTTAAAAAGAAGGGTACGTATAAGAAGTGTCCCGAATGTTTGACGTTTCCAACACTCGACGCAGGGTGACTCAGGCCATTCTCGGACCAAACCCATCAGCCTAGAATGCAGTGACAGGAAAGCAGGCAGTCCTGCACCTCCTCCAGGGATGAACCGAGCGGAGGCTCTGGCTCCAAGAGCTCTCCTGGATGCCATAGCCAGGGAGCATGCTTCAAGCTTCACCTCCAACCCGAAGCTCAAACGTCCCCAGTCACGTAATCTATCGGAATCTATCACGAGAAGGACAACGCGTCCGCCCGGTCACCTGCTCCCCTCAAAGGACTCAGCGAAGGTGGAGGCCAGCGCCGAAGTGCCTTGAACGCGAATTGGAAACTAGAATCGAGATTAGATCTTGGTTTCCTGCTTATGGAGGAGCCTCTGTGTCCTGAGCAAATTTTCAATCTACGACCACGGCAAACCAGGGCGAATGGTACCACTCCAGCTTGAGCAAAGCGACATCGGAGAGGCCAGAGGCGTACAAAGCTTTGTACGTCTCCTCAGGATTAGCTGATTGTATGTCGATTGCTGTTTAAAGTTTAAAGATGTATCAAGTTCACAGGCCCAGCAGCTCTGGCTTGACTCAGCAAGGCTGAGCTAAGGCTGCCATGAGCTGGGCAGGGTGCCATTCGTGAACCGGGGCTCAATAAACCAATGCAATGATGAAAGGTAACTCGTCATGGTCATGTGAACTGTACGACCTATACTCCTTGCAATCAAGCATCTCTTCTAAGCTGGTCCTGGCGCTTGGCAATCATCTGCTCACTTTCTGCCTGCTGTGCAGCCGCGAGGTCCTTGGCTTCCTGCAGAGCTTTTAGCTGCTTAACCAAGCAGTCGTTTGGATCTCCTGCCGGCGATGCCCGGAAGACCCGGAAGGGGCTGGTCGCACCACGACCAGGACTTGCCGCTGGGCTCGGGACTGGCACTGGATGCATCACTGTCAGCGGCTCTTGGCTGCGACTGTGTACTTGTCCAGGATGAAGACGGGGTGTTGATTGACTATCCACTGGAATCCGCCGTGTCTGGATCAGATGCGGGGATGCTGGTCGGATGTAGCCATCCGTCTTCACGGGCTGCACGGGGTAGCCATTTGTATTCACGGGCTGCACGGGGTAGCCATTTGTCTTCACGGGCTGCATGGGGTAGCCATTTGTTGTCACAGGCTGCACGGGGCTGCGCAGCAGGTAGCGAACAGGCGAACTTGCGCGCATGCTAAAGTTGTGTTGTGCATTGGCCAAGCCCCCTGGCAAACGGCCCACGCCAAGGACGCGTGGGCTGGTTATTGGCTCCAGCATGGTTGCACTCTATGTGCACATCCGAAGTGAGGCAACTGCACCAGGCATTTGCATCCCAAGCTGAAGTCTACGTTGCAATACAGAACGACGTGCTTTGGGGGGGTTGTGCGAGGCATTTTTTTGAGCTGTGTGAGGATCAGCGCGGGACTGTACCACGACCGTCTCAACATCACTTAGCTGAACTGACAGGGTTGTCGAGGGCTGAAGGACAATAATTAGAGGAGCAGGTGAGCTTATGATGCTTATACTGTGCCAGGCTCGAGAGGCGGTCTGCGCCTGGCCGCGGACCACGCAAGCCGCCGAGACACACGTTTAGACAACACTTCTACAAACATGGCTGATGTTGCAAGGTTTAATTGCTAGGAAGTGAAGATGGCGAAAGTTGATGCGGGCATGCTACAAGTCCGCTGGGAATGCGCCGCATCTATACCCCATTGTGCAAACCTTATCTCCTTGCAGGAACCTGCGTTGCATTGCAACCTGCCTTCGTATTCTAAGAGCACGCTTTCCGTTCACGACGTCTAATTGCGAAGACAAGTCCAGCGTAGGCCAGGTGCCCTTCAAAAACGTCTGTCCAACAACCCCAAGCCTTGAGAGGCACACAGCAAGAAGTCGTAGAGTCACTTCAAGCGGGCACGGAAGGTCTGCTTTTGCACCGCGTCGTCATCAAAGCTCAAGTGCCTGGGCCTCGTCGTAGCCTCGCTGCCATGAAAGACGGCTCTATCTCAACATCACGCAACCATACGTAAAGCTTCAAAAAACAAACGTGTACTGCCAAGGCTCAGTGCATCCGCCGCAGTAGCGCGATGGCCGCAGATTTTGTGCTTTCGGAATTGGGTGGAGCCCTCGGTCCTTGGAAAGGCTTTGTAAGGGAGGTCATGGCCACGGGATGTCATGGGCTATTGATGCCTACTGTCCCAACACCTCACAACTTTCCTTGCAGTTTCGGCAGGGTCTTCCAGTCTAGCTTCTTGGATTGGTATGATTCATACATATTCATACAGTACTCAGTACAAGCAGCAGTGTGGCAGCTTGGGAGTTCGCAGTTCCCTGATTCCCATGCCTAGATGCCTATTGAAAAGTTCCACAAGTTCCTCCCTGCAACAATCCTTTACCGAAAGTACTCTTGGTGCAGCAGCAAGTCCCAGAACATCTCGGAGTGGTCGTAGAGACTGGGGCAGGCCATTCTCGAACCATCTGCGCAGAGCTTCGAGAGCAGCAATGGGGTTAGATCTCTCAATTAGACAGGACAGGCCTCTCGGGGAGTACGTCCACAAACGTTTCCTCAGATGTCACGCTCCAAAACTTCTGTATGGCAAGGACCTCAACTTGGACTGTCCAAGCGCGCCTGCTGTGGGATTCCATATGCCAAGCTGCCAAACACAGAGTAGCTACGAGTGGCGTCAATATCCCTCGAACCCTCGTCAGACTTTGCCATCAACAGTGGCTTGACAAGGCTCCACAATCGCCATCTCCTCTGGTCTAAGTCGAGGGGCCTGCACGAAAATTCGCAAATAGGAGTACAAAGGCTTGATGCTTGCATCGCTTGAGCTTGCAGAGGCTTGCAGAGGCTTGCAGAGGCTTGTAGAGGCTTGCCGGCACAGTTGGAGTTCCGCTAAAGGGCTCGGAACAGAAAGCTCAATCTGCCGATTTGTGAACGTGGACACGTCTTTTGGGCCTTGACGGCGACTACCTCTTGACAACTGTTGCTCATCTGGCCTGAAGATGAGGCGCTATACCTGACGTGTACGAGTATGTTGGAAAATGAACAGGAAACAAAGCCGAATCGGATCTACAGATTGGGAATCGACTCGCCAAAGCCCTCTTCAACTTGCGGCCTACCTTCTCATGCTGCGATCAAGCTGAATTTCAACACTGTCTTGCCGGTAGCACTCTGCAAACCCTGCAATGCCAAAGGCACGTGTGGTGAAGATGTCCTGTAGAAGTACGGGCGCGAGCCTGGTCCGACTTTCTGCTGGGCGTTGCGGCCCAGACCAAGAATGACGTGCGAAAGCTGCTCAGTGATCTAGCCATGCTAGTGCTCTTGCCTACAACCCACAAGATGAAGGCTGAACACCTCACAGCGGATGATGACAAACGCACGTACTCCGAGCCGCTTCTCGTCTGGAATTCGTCCCTCCAGTTGCGCAGCGCATGCTGCAATCCTAAGGGGCAGCCGCCTACAATTCAACCCAACTCCACACGGCGCTCGCCCATATCTCCCACTACTTCCACCAGTAGCTGTGACCAACTCAGCCCAGTCATCTTATCTGCACCGTCGAGAACTTCCATGCGCTTGTCAGGACAGTGCCACCAAAACACTTGCAGCTCCGCCGAAGTAGACGTTTCCGGGCAGCGGAGGCATACCAGGCGGTGACCTTCATGGATTGTGGGGGGAAGTAGGCTTCAGCCGGCTGTGGGCCTAAATACCGGTCTGTCGTGTTGTCCCACCCCCCCGTCCTAAGCCTGAAGCCGAGATCTGCTTCTTATCACATGCAGTAGATTCAGATGTCGGCAGCTGGAATGAACCATGTCGTGCTTGTACGGGCTTCTAGCAATGTGGTAGACCACAGTGCGCCGACTTAGCTGAAATATAGTTTCACGAACGTTTCGACGAATGAAGACTTTTCCCCGAGCAACTGGGCAAGCTTGCACTTGACAGAAGAGCGCTTGTTGTGTACTGCGGTGTACGCGGTGTGCCAAAGCTTCACGAGCCTTTGGCATGTTCTGGCTTTGCTTGTATGGGGTGGTCAGAATTTGTCAGAATGTCTTGCATGGGTTGCTGCTTCGTGTGGTAGTATGCAGGCAACCTGCCGGCAGAATTTGCGGAGACGTTCCGTGATAAATGCGATGTCGTGCGCGGATGGCCAAAGACGATCCAACCACGGCCATGGCCTAGCATCTTCGGATGACGCGACGTCATGTGCCTCAAGTGTTTCTCCAAGTAAGCGTTGGGTGCGGGAGTGTGCTGCTTCAGGCTACATGTAATATGTTATAGCTAATTCAACTTACAAAACGCTCCTTCCCTAGTGGCGCAACGCACGCTGCGTAGATCCAACCAATCACGCTTCGGCATCGTGCGTGCATTGCTCCTGCATGCCATGTGTGCAGGGACCCCAAACAGCGGGCTCGGCAGGCTGTTTCTTGCACTGCGATGTGGCCTGCCTGTGGTGCCGGTACGAAGACTTCCTTGGTGGAACTGGACGTGTATGGCAAATCTCGACTGTTACTCGTTGCGGACAGCTTTCAGCCTGGGCCCCTCAAGCACCTGCAGCCTGAACTTTAGCAGGCCCCCAATCGGCTTCCCACATTCTCCAAGATGCAGGTGCAAAGTCCCGCAGCCCGGCTCGCAGCCGCTCGACGGCCGCCTAAGAAGTGGTTGATTTCTGCCCACATCAATCCATGTGAGCCTGTGCTTTTCTTCTTTTGCAGCATGAGTGTTTCTGCAGCTGGCAAAGATGTTGGGCTGCTGATGTCGGCAGTGTTCGGGACTCGCGGTTGCGTGCCTCGGCCAGCTCGCCGAAGGCTTCCGCCGCCTCGCCGACCTCTTTTGCAAGGATCAATCTGACAGTTCTTGCTACTGCCGTGCTCAGCATAAACACTCAACATCCATCACAGGGGAGTGGACGAAAGTCCACTAAGGCTACCGGGCTCAGTGAGTCCGATCGCATGACCGCAAGCTCAGGGTTTAGGGTCTAAGGTATCTAGCATGCCAGTGATCGAGTACGCCTCTGGACCCTCTTTAGAAGCCCACTCCTGCTCCGGTCCCCTTTTGCGAATCCACGAACCCCGTCTGCAAATCCGTGCGCGAATCCGCGATGCCGGGTACAAATCCGCAAACCACCAATCCGCAAATGCTGTCAAGATAGATCTAGATAATCTAGATATTGGGGTTCCTCCCTCTAACCGCTTGGACGACAGCCGGGCGAAAGCGGAGGGAGAGGGCAAAGCAGAGGAGATGAGTACAAACTCGTGTTATTGCTCGTTGTCCCTCTCTCCACGAGCCTCGAACAGCAAACATTCGTCCAGCCTTGGGTGCCAGCTGTTCATGGCATGCGGCGCTGCAGGAATGCGCCTTTAGGCACCGCAACTCACATGAAAATCAGAGACGGAAGTTTGGAGGTCTTTCCGGCAGACCAGTAGCAAAGCTGCCGCGCGCTGGCTCTGGGACATCGAAGTCACATCCCAGCAACCACGCCTGAGGAATGTGAGGAGCTTTCGGGAACCAGTTAACAACTCGGCCAATTCGAATACATAGAAGTTCACATACTTCATCCCGCCATGCTCTGTGCGATCAACCATGGCGACCAAAGAGCAGGCGCCGTGCCACCTCGGGAAAGATGCACTGCTGCACGATCTTGGGCACCAGCCTCAAGCTGTCTCAAGCTTGCATTCACACTCGATAAGCTGACGGGCTTCTTCTATGTGTCGAATAGAGACTATACCATGCAGCATGGGCCAGGGACTCAGAAAGTGCGTCACTGCTGAAGTTTTGCATGCCGAGCAGCTCCCCATCTGGGTCATCGTCACCCAAGAGCTCTGTGAAGGCAGCCATGTCCTGTAAGGGAGAGCAATGTGAATTCTTGTGCTGTAATGGGCCCCAAAGGGTGATGGGGATCAAGTGCCGAGTCCTCGAACCAATCGAAGGACTCCAGCTGCGTTGATGTGATCGCCTCACAACACTGGTCTGGTTCTTGAGGCTTCCAAGGACAAAAGGGCACCAAGTGTGAGAAACACGACCCAACACTCAAAGGCCGACATCATGTGAAGCTAAGCTGAGAAAGCAGTATCACTTATCGTGATTCCCCGTGTCCGAATTGTTGTTGCAGCCGTATCCAGCCCGACTTTCCAGCGCAGTCCGGGAGTACACATCACGCGTCTCAAGAAACCCCAGCCCAGCAGAGTATGTCGGGGCGACCAGACTCCCCGTCACTCATATGCACCCATTCAACACTCCATAGCCATTTCGACGGGAGTACAGGCAAGAACAAGCTCACAGAAGTGGTCATGGCTTGGGACCTTCCAAGTGATGCCTCAACATATCTCAACATTAAATGTTCAAAGCACCTGCTTCGTTTCAAGTAAGTCCATCATGGATGCAGCTGCCAATCAGGACACCCTTGCTTTTCAGGGCCTTCCGAGGTCCGAAAGTCACATCGTCGGAGCGGGCAAGAAGCCGCAGCGGATCCCACCTCAAGGGTGGCTGACGTGGAGTATGTGCGAATGCTGAAGCGACACTGTGTTTTTCTGCCCAGGAAGGCCTTGGCATACTTCTGAGTCTGCTGTGTGTGAAATAGCAGGGCAAGTTGCACAGGCTTGGGAAAGCTAAGCTGAGCATAGCCGAGCTAAAGGGTGCTGACAAGGCGCCACAGCGCGGCGAAGTCGACGAAGAAGCCAAAGACCTCTGGTAAGGCCAGGTGGACGAACGCCTGCGAAGCCAGATCTTCAAAGAAATTTCGAGAAATAGATCTGTCCGTCTTCCATGTAGCTACTCGGTATGACTTCTGACTCACACTGGGTACAGGCCAAGACGCAAAACTTGATTGGTCAACTGCCACGAGGCCATTCAAAACAGAGGCCTGCCCGCCCTTTCGACACCCTTGGCCTGACGGTATTCGTCTTGCAACTTCTTCTTCACAGACTTCAGTGCCTGGCCAATGAGAAATCTTGCCCCCCGAGTACGTTCGACACCCAGCGTTCACGGACAGATGCCTAGACGACGTGTTCGTGCCTTCAACACAGACCTTGCGCTGGCAAACTCTTCAGACACGTCGTCCAGCAACTGCTTCTGCACCTTGGGGGGGGGGGCTAGCTTCCGTTTCAATCACTCTGATCCGTTGCGGAATGCAACCAAACGGCAGCAGTGGAGAAAGTGGCGCGATCCTTCCTTGTCGCCTCCAAGCCTTGACTATTCCCCAGCGGGGCTTTCCACTTTACACTCGGAGTGTTATAGTGTTGCACAAGACAAGCAAAAGTTTGATGCTTCAAAAGCATTTCAATCCAGTCGCAGTCAATCCAGTCAATCCAGAATCCAGTGCGAGGGCCGTTGAACGCGGCTGATGAAGGTTCGGAAAGGGGACGGGGACCCTGCCTACTAGCGCGAACCAATCTGAACTACCAGACTCTGTTGTTATGGGTGAAGGCGCACGCGACGAGGCAGAGCTAATCGCATCTGCTTCCAGCCAGGATCTGATCTCCTTCCCCCCTTCCAAACCCGTCCTTGGAGCCGCAATCCGATGCCGCCAAGGTTCCAGGCTCCAAAACGCTTTGTGAGACCCCTTGAACCCCTTTTCCAAGGCCTCCTACCTTCTGAACTCATGACGTGCGTGGTGTTACACCGCCTGACGTGTAACTTGGCTTTCCTTCATCTGCGCACGCACGGGCCAACCAGGCTGCGCGCAAGTGTTTACAACTATGTTACTGCTGTTTCACTGCATCGCCCGCAGGTAGCCGGTAGCACCGGTACCAACCTCCGCGAATCTCCAACCGAAAGCAGATTCATGTTGGACCCTGTTTAGTGGGGGCCTCCCCTATAAAGTCAACTTGGCTGAATTTTTCAGGGCATCCTGACTGTTTGGGAGTCCCTCTTTAAAGTCAAATCGTCCGGGCGCCGTAAGAAAACTCAACGTGGCGCGCCTTTAAAAAAGAATGCCGGGCATCGCTGCCCCTTTTAAACACCTCTAAACCCCTCCCTATTTGAATCATATAAACCCCCGGGGCCGTCTAAACAGAGCCAAATCCATGCCTCGACTGTTCAGGGGGGGGGGCCCACACTAAACAGGGCTCAACATTAAGTTATGAAAGTGCACTCCAACTCTAACTGCGAACACGACCAAAAAGATTTTCCAGAAAGGCTGCCATCCTCCTCGCTGAGGTCTGAAGTGTCCTGGGATCTCTCAGCTGTTAGATGGCTGCAAGGGTTTGTCCAAGCACACTACATCAAGCTTCCAGGGCTAGAACAGCCCCATACGCCTTACGCAAAACTCATTTCCGGCATAATTCTCAGCTATTCTCAGCGAAACCGTATCGCATCTTGTGAAAGGTCTGGTCGGCGAAGGAGTTCGAAAGCGCGCGCATGACAAACAAACAAGACTTGGCTTCAGCTAACATGACTCACGACGCTGACATTCAGCATCCCCCAACAGGACAAGCAGCCCAGCCGTCGTCGCCTTTCCGACGCCCACGGCGCTGGCGACGGCGTGCTGTGGCCTGGACTGATCAGTCACCGGTGGTGACTGATGCGCCCAATGGTGAATTCAGGAACGCAACTTCTTCTGTACGTTCTACTGGCAGCTTGTGGCATCTCGCTTCGACTCGCTTTGGAAGGTCTGCAGCGGCTTTGCAGGCCTGTTCCGCCTGCTCCGCTTTTTCTGCATCGCTTCCATCCTCGGCCTGGGCGTTGCCGCTCGCGCTGCAATGCTGTGACATGCTGCGGCTCGATGTGCTCAAGCCAAGGTCATCTTGGGGCCCTACCTCCTCTTCTTGGTAGGTCAGGCTGGCCCCAGTCTCTTTCAAAGCTTCTGCTATGTCCTGCAAAAGCTCTATCGAGTGGCCCAGAGAAGCCTCATGTCAGAGCTAACAAGAGTGGAGAGTCTAGGACCTGCATAAGGCAGATGCCGGCCGAGAAAGCACGATGGCTGCGTGGGCCGAATACACCTTCTGATTGAGAAGTGACCGCCATAAGCAAGGCTGTGAAAGCTACTTATGCTACCAGCATATCAGTAGAGCTACCTGCGACCAACCATAGTATATCTTTCGAGGCTAAGGTCATCTTTCCTTGGCCCGCCGTTTGGTCCGCCGCTGGGAGAAATCTTCCTCAATCTGCGCCAGCATCTTTGCGGCCTGCAGTGGCTGCACTCTGGTTTTTGACATTCGGTGAGCTGAACAAGCCGTGCACACGTGAGTGGCAACATCGAAGCACCAACGCTTTTCGCAGCGTGGACTGACATGCTGCATGGCTGTCGAAATCCAAAGCATTTTGCAGCGACGAGCATTCAAGCCATCGCACATCCACATTGTTCCCAGCTCCCAGCGAAGCTCGACACACAGTTAGCATTGCGATGCAATGCTTTCTCGCTTTGTTGACATCTTTGTGTTGCAACTCTCGTTGATTTAAAAGTGCAGATGCCAGGTATCGCCAGGTCCTATGAAACATGCGAATATGCGAAGGCTATTCATGTGCACAGGTTCGGCGTTATGGCCAACGACACGCCTTGCAGCTGACATCTCAAATTCCAGGCATGTCCAGGCCTGTTTGCACTTGGGCGACTTCTCGTCCAACAGCCCTCCAAGCGACCAAGCCAGCTCTTCGAGCCTGTGGATGAGAACATGCTTGTTGCCTGTCCCCGCGAGCTGCAGTGTGCTCACCATTTTTGCTAATCGAGTGCCTGCCAGCAGTCTTCAGCATTAAGCCATAACGAGCCCAAATGCTGAGTTGCAAACGATCACCCCGCCGAAGCGGGCGCGCGCGCGCGCGCGGAGAGGAAGAAAGAGAAAAAGAGAACGAGAAAGAGAGCGAGGCAAAGAAAGGCCAAGAAAGGACCAACAGGAAGAGAGAGTGCGAGAGAGAGAGAGAGAGAGACAAAGAGCGAGAGAGAGAGAGAGAGAGAGAGAGAGAAAGAGAGAAAGGAGAGAAGAGAGAGCGAGAGAGAGAGGCAGAGAAGAGTGAGAAAAGAGAGACAAGAGAGAAGAGAGACAAGAGAAGAGCAGAGAGGAGAGAGAGAGAGAGATAGCGAGAGGGAAGAAAGAAGAGAGAAAAGAGAAAGATAGAAAGACAAGAGACAGAGAAGAGGGAGAGAGAAGCGAGCGCAAGGGAGCGAGAGAGAGATAGAGGTGTGTACGTGATGCTGTTGCACCGCAAACTCGTGCGCGCACGCGGTTCAGGGTTTGGATTTACGTCTTAGGGACAAAAGCAACCGAACAATGCCCCCCCCCGCCCGCCTCCCCCCTTTCGCACAACCTGTTGGTAGGTATGAGGATGATCGATGCCGAGGTTTCGGCTCTCACACTCGCACAAGGCAGGAAGGTGTCATCTTAGAGCTAGATGCCAAGGTTTAAGGATGTTTAAAGTTTCGTTTTTGGGGGGCGGGGCCGGCCCCTGCCGCCAGGCCTAAGAACAATTGCTGTCCCGCTCAACCTCAAGCCTCCGTGCGCACCCGACTCGGGTCCCGACTTGAAGCACCTTCTGGGACTTCCTGCAAAATCTCTTGTGTCCAAGCGACTCCTGGACGCTTCGAAGCATGCGCGAGATGTCCTTGTCCCGCCGCTCCTGGGCATGATTGAACTAAGATTTCTTGTTGAGGGGGCTGCGTGAGTGGGCGCAGCCTTTTGACACACGCCTGTCGGTGACCTCACACGGTGCCGGCGGCATTCAAGAAGCCTGTCTGCTTCTAAATTTGGGTCATGCAGAACTAAGCGGGTGTGGAAGGCTTGGAGAATCACAGTAAGTTTCCGGGATGGAGCCTACCTTGGAAACCTGCCTGAGCCTGGCTCTCTCCCTCTCTCTCTGCCGTGCCATCCTCTAGGGTCTTGCTACGCAAGGGCGCCTGAGCCTGGCTGTGTAGGAATCCATGCAACACTCGAAGCCGCCCCTCATTTGAACCAAGCTGCGATCTCTGCCAGCTCATCACGGGCAGCATCGGCCTGTCCTGTGAGCTCCTCAGCTGAAGGGATGGACATGGCTGATAAGCCCCCTACCCCTAGATTTCCGATACGGAGTGTTCGGACTATTGCATCTTTCCAACACATTCATACTGTCGACCTGAATCATTCTGAGGCCTGTGAACAGTTCTTGCGAGTTCCCACAGCGTGTTTCTTGTGTCAAGCCGTTGAAGCCACGCTTTCAGATCTTGTTTAAATTAAACTATTTTAAACTGTAGTCATTTGATCGAAGCGGCTTCCAACTTCGCATCGCGATCCCCTGCTGAGCTCTCAAGGGCCTTCATGGTGGCCCAGAGCCTGGCAAAACAACAAAGCCCCTCCCCCACGTGCACATACGTGCACACACTCGGAGCTCTATCCAGGGAAAGAAACAAGAAGACAAGCATGTTTTTGGAGGCAGCCTGAGAATCAAGCTTCCACTTCGATTGCCCCCAGGAACACGAAAAACACCACTTAGAGCAGCTGATAATGGCAGCTCGAGTGCGCTTCTGAAGTTTGTGATTTGTGGCTGTCTGACTTCCCGCCTGGCCATGGCCTCAGAAGCTGCAGGGATCACCTTGGACAGTTCAGCTCGCGAGTGTCCCAGATGGGCACTGGAATATACTGGAATGGTCTCATCTCAGACTCTAGTCATTCTAGTCCGAATGATTTTTCTTTGCTGCCGCTCTCGTTTCCCCCGCTCTCGACGACTGCGCCTGACCACGATCACTGCTTGACGAGGGTTTCTGCAAAAATCATGCGGTCAGCACGGGCAACGACTTGGTTTGAGCCGATGGAGAGACTTTGTGTCTCCCTTGTTGTCAGACGCTGGCCGCCACATTCTTGAAGGCAAGTCGCGCTTGCTTTTGCACGTATGGCAGCCTGTCCCAGGAGAAAAGGTAGAATGCAGCAGTGATGATGAATCACAAAGCTCATTCTCACCAACTCCGCGTCCAAGGCCTCACCATCATGGCCTTTTGCCACCCGTTCAGCAGCCTTGCGGACCTCTGCAGTGCATGAGACCCGGATAGAACTAGGTACACGCCTTTTGCCACCCGTTCAGCAGCCTCGCGGACCTCTGCATGAAACTCGGATAGAACTAGGAAGCAGAGCCAATCAAAACCTGGTTATTGCACCAACTCTCTGCCTGGGCAACACCGTCCCTGCTGCTCAGCTTCGCAATTTCCTGCTCGACATGTGGCATGGAATCCAAGTACTTGCAAACTGCTACTGCTATTAAACTGCTTCACAGGGACATCCCACCTATGCGACCGTTAACGGATGATCTGCTCGTCGCCCAAACAAGCCAGTCAAATATGAAAACTCCTTCATGAACCTTAAGACACCCCGCAGCCGCAACAGTTCTTCACCTGCACGCCCTGGCTTTACACCTTAATTACAACGAAGCTTAGCCTGCATCGCACTCATACTCTCTCGCGTGAATGCGCTTTAAGACAAACGACCTAGACCAAACAAGTGCCCATGCTTGCGCATGAACGCTGCACCTCGTCGAGCGAAGTCTCCACGACCTCAACTGCCTGCCACAGAAACTCCAATCCTCTAAGGTCCGCACTAAGGCTGTCCCATCAGATTGGCTACAGGTACAGTAGGATCCTTTCCCACCTCTCCACCGCGGCGACGGTGCAATCCCAGTCCCAGCTGTCGCAAGGCCCAGGCGTCCGAGGCATCCTCCTGCATTGACAAGGGGTGAATGATGGTGAATGATATTGTGCAAGGTGCCTGTGCGTGCTACGTGTTGCCACGACAAAGTGTTCTGGCGTGAGCGTCTCCTCTTCGCCATCGTTCAATTCCTTTTGGGCAGCTTCAGCCAAAGCCTGAAACAGCCGCGTTTCGTCTATGCAGAGTCTCATGCGCAGCAGCAAAGAATTGCAGCAAATTGCTTTCGTGCACCTTGATGCGCTCGCTGGTTGCATTGCTTTTTGCAGGTGCAGGCGGCGGAGCCGGTTTGGGCTTGGCAGGTAGGCCTGCACAAGCCAAACATCGATACCGGACTATGGATTTCGTGGTCGCAGGTATGGATGACGGCTCTGCTCAATTATCGGCGCATACCTCTTCAGATGATTCCATCAAGTCGATTGAACGCCCTGCGTCTTGACAACTAAACAAGTACGTATGGTCCATGGCCTCAAACCCTTGATGCAAGTACACCGCGAACCTGTCATGGCCGTGTACCGCCCTGCTCGCGGAGCAGGTGCTCCGAGTTCGCGAGCAGCTGCACGCCTGGGCAATCCAGAGAAGCCCCTCTTGCAGTGCTATGCAACCGTATGCTGCTTCCGGTCTCTCTGTGTGATTTGCTCACGGAAATGAAGTTGCAATGGGGGCCAAGTTATTATTCTTCTGCTGAGATTGGGACACTATTGTGGTGGCATTGGAAGCATGAGTGAAGCATGTCTCCGAGACGCGTCTATGACGTTCTGACTTTCGCGTTGGCCATTGGTGGGCTTTTAAACTCGGCACCGGTCAACCCCGCTTTGACAACACTTTGACCGCTGCATCGCTGAGTCGACAGGTTGCTGGGCCCTTGCCAGGCGCGCTGCCAGGACGGCCTCCGGAGCTTTCCAGGGAGTATTCGGAAGGCCGAGTTCTGAGTGCCACTTTGGAGCCTATGAGGTCTTCGCCGGGGCCCCCTAGCATTTCAAAGACTGCGCAGCATTACGCTCTTCCTGCCTTGGACTCTTCTCCATCGGCCTCATCCCTTGGCTCATCAATACCAGGCAGGAGCTCATCCCAAAATTGGGCCCACACGTGACAGACAATTTGGTAAATGAAAGATCCCACAGCTAGAGCGCTAGGTGCCGACTTATGCAGGCGGGTATGCCATGCAGGCGTGGGCACGAGGGTGCGAGACAAAGTGCCGTGCATTACCTGCTCCGAGGGTCTCCGAATCCTTGTCCACAGGCTCCATGGGCTCGCTGATAAGCTCTGGCTCGGGGGCCTCAAGCCGCACAAGATCAGGGAATGCAAGTGCTGTCAGCAAGGGAAACCTGTGAACTACCATCTCCATCATCTCCCTTTGTGCCTGTGTCGGCTCAGGGGGCGGGGGCTCCTCCTTCTCGTCGTCAGCCTGATGCAGGCTTCTACAGTTGGCAAACGTCTACGTGCTATTCTCGTCTCTAGAGGCATATAGTCTGTGTGTCGCACACCAGGACACTCTCGTGCCCCACGCATGACGTGGCAAACCCTACCACCGACTCCATAGACACTCGACAACCCTGGCGTCCTGGCGTTGGCGACCTCTCTCTTTCTCTGCACGCATGGCCCTCGCCCGAAGAGGAGACCGCCCCCCTCTCTGTCTGTCTCTTCTTCTTCTTCTTCTACCCAGCGAGAGGGCCCCCCAGGCTTCTCTCTCTCTCTCTCTCTTCCTTCCTTCCTGCCTTCCTTCCGTGCATATGACCCCCCGAAGGGAGCCGCCCCGAGGGGCATGCGTTACCGAGTCCGTTGGTGTGAAAAGGTGTGTACACATCTTGGTTGGTGAACACCAGACAAGTACAAACCAGGCGAGCAAGGTAAGTTCTCTCCCAGATGTGTAGACACTCCCTCTTTGGGCTTGGGGTTGGGCAAGAACGTGCACTGTTACGTGTGGATCGAAGTTGCTGATCCCGCCCGTTAATTGAGACCCTTCCCCAACGAGCCTCCCACCAGTACAGGTTTGGCAGTGTGTGGGAGGATGAGTTTTCCTACATTTGTCTCCCTGCCACAGGTTGGTGGTTTGGAAGAGATAGAATATTAGGCTCTTAATCGAGCTACGTCTCTCTCTGGCTCGCTCCATGCAACGATCCGTTCTGCGGGTATTACTGAGCGTTTCTGATGCTCGCGCCAACATTCTGAGCATACGGAAACTTTTCGCCAACACCTACAGCCACGACTCCGAACTAACATGCCAGAAAATCGGAGCCGTCGCGCACACAAGGAGCCAAATCATCCCACCACCAGGCCGAAGGCCGAAGATCCTAAAAGCTTTCCCAAACTTTGAACTGTCCAAGTCCTGCCTTGGACCGCAAGCCCTTAGGCTTCGAAGAGCGGCGGAAGCTGCTGTTCAGATCCGCTGGCGCCTTTGGGATTGCTGTCGGGAGGGTTGGAGTTTAGGAAAGCAAAGCTGCTTCAGGACGTCGATTTGTGGGCTGCACGAATTGCCAAGCACCGGCCGCTTCAAACCTAAGCTGCTGTACATTTGGGCTGATTTGGCCCACTGTCACACCCCAGAGCAAGTCTTTTGAGCTGCGCATTTTTTGACACTGCCTGCAAACAGAAAGTTTGGTGCTCTGACAGAATATGTTTGAATCACTACTCCATGCACCAACACCCTCAAACTCAACAAATGCCGAGCAAATAATCACAACGAACAGTGATGCCAAAAAGGAAAATAAAGCACGCAAAACTAAGCCTGCGATCAATCAGAGTCACTGTGCACGGATTCGGGCCGAGCAGGCCCACGACAGTTAACTTCTCACCCAACTGCTCTCCCCCATGGCAGGCCTTTGTTGCTGCCATTTGGCGACTGAGGCGGGTCTTTTTCCTTAGTAAAGTGACACAATTGCGACAGCACCCAAGAGATTCCAGAAATAACGCTTCTTGCGTCTGACAGTTGGCTACTGAGCACACCAGCCTCATGATGCATTGACTGCCACGTGGGAAACGCCTGGTGAACCCCCTGGGATTTGTTTCGTCTGGATGCGTCTCGTCTAAGGGTTCACCAACTTGCGACTGTATTCTGCAGCTCAGGATGCTGGATGTTTTTAAAGGTTCGTCGTCGAGATACAAAAGCCTGCCGCGAAGCTTGTGTTCATTGTAGCCAAGTCACACTTTGAACATTGGCGCTTCATCCTCGTCGTCCTGACGGTCTAGAAAAACTTCGAAACATGCCGGAAAGTTCATTCCGAAGTCCGAACATTGATAACGACTTGGCTAACTATCGTGTAAGACCCCATGCAAACAGACTTAGCTGACGGCCTGGGGGGCATAATGTTGTCTTCGACACTCCATCTTCAAAAACCAAAGCATCGTCGTGTTAGCGAATGTTAGATTCCACTGGGCAGTAAGTCTCTGCACACTTCAGCTCGCCGATTCTGCTCTTCCCCGCCACGCCTCGCCGATGGAGATTAGCTGACGTCGAAGCGACGTCATCTCGCCCGATGCTGCAACGAGAACCAGTCTATGACTATGCTTCCGCTGCCTGAGGCTAGTCTGCAGTGATAGTAAGCTCGCTCTGGCACAGTTCTGCGCAGCTTGAGCGCAGCCAAGCGTCTCGTGCACTTCTCTTTTTATGAATGCATTCCCAGACCGATGGCCTCTAAAACGTCGACTGTTGGTCCACCAGCTAACACGTTGTCATGCGTTGTCGCCCCGTTGCTGCTCAAATGCACCATTGAGAACTGAATGCTTTGTTCGGTCTGGTCTATCTTGTCTGCGATGCCATGTCTATCAACTGAACCAGAGCCCCATTCGCAGCAAACAAATCGAGTCTCCAAGCAAAAAATGCAGGACATACGAGGCCACATGCTGCAACCATATCGCCGTGTGGAAAGACAATGGAAGCAACTACTCTGTCCAACTAGAACACCACAGGCCACAGGTAAAGCCATCAGACTATGCTTCCGACATGTCTGCTGCGTTGAACCTGTCAACGTGAGGCATGGGCGTGTGCAATACATGCAAGCTTCACTCGAGCTGCAAAGCTGACCGCATATTGGCCTCCGTTGGCATCTCCATAGACAAAGGTCTGGAAGTCGGCGGAGGTCCTTCGGTGCATGCTTTTTGTGTCACTTGCTGTAGCGGTTCCAGTTAAAACCGCCAAGCGCAGAGTGAGCCCGTGCACATGAGCTTACAATGCTTACACCGTCCACGCGCATTCTGAACGCCTTTTTGACCTGCTCTCGATGCCGGGCCGCAAAGGGGAGTTTGATCGACTCCTAGGCCTTAACATGAGTGTCCACACAGAATCGGTCATGGGAACAGCAGGTTGGCATGTACACGTGTACCTATACATCTAGATATTGCACCAGTATCAGGATATTTAGCACCCGGCGAATGGTTGTTGCTCTTGCAGATGCATTTCACAGATGGATGTGTGTGTGCTGTTTATCTCCAATGGGAACACTTGCTCAATATGTATTGATAGAGGAAACCTAAACTCCCCTTGTGAGGCTCATCGTGGCGGGCCCGTCCATTTGATCTGGCGGATGCGGTCACGGACCTGACAAAGCTGGCCAACTGCCCAATTCTGCCAACGAACTGGCAGCTGCACTGGTCAAGCATGAGCGAGCATGTGTGCCCTCTCAGCCGTTTAATTTAAGCCCCCTGCCTCACCAACCATTCGCTGTGGCACGCAAAGCGTGGAGGTCATTAACTGGAGTCCCAGCTCCTTCGGGTCAGCACCTCATTTTCGGTGCTATGCAGGTCAGCCACGGTTCAGTTCAACTAGGAATTGAAAGCTGTCGAAATCATGAAATCTGCTCAGGATCTTTAGGTCTCTGATCTGCCTGCGCACCCTCGTCAAACTAGGACCAACACGCAGAATACATGTGCATCTGAAGCGCACCAGTAGGAGTGCAACTCCGACAGGAGTCGCATCACCCGCGTTGGTGGTGGCTTGTCGGATTCTGAATCCTGTAAAGCCGGCGGGTGATTGTGCGCAGTCATGCCGCGAGCGTGGCGGCGGAAGTGTCCTCGACATAGATCAGCGGCTGGTGAGAGCGGATGGTCGCGCCAGCTCCTAGGAGCATCTCCTTTGCTGGCTTCGTTCACGAATGATGGGGAGTTGCGTGGGTGCTTCTGGAGGAGGGGATTGAGGGCGGGGATGGGAGGGAATTCCGAGAACGCGCTTCCACTCCGAGCGTCATACTCGCCGCTTTCCACGTCAATCTTCATTACCTGGGAGCCGTCCAAAGATGCAAGATACTTGCCGCAGCACTTTCACTGGTACGCAATCTGCTGCACTGAACTCGATTAACTCGCCAAGATGAGCTGGAATGCAACCTGGGTTCATCCAGCCTGTCAAGCTGTAGCGTGTCGTCGAGACGGACCACACGCACCTCCATGCAAAACTCTCCACGAGCCCGAGGCTCAGAAGAACGCGCATTTGTACAAAACATCCGTTCTTCGAGCTTCACATGCTTGCACGCCAACCATGCCTCTGCGTGCCTGTGGACGAGTCTACTGAGAAGCTACTTACTTTGATCTACTTTGCCTGCCGGTTCCATTAACTCACATGCTGCTTGCTAAATTGCCCTCAGCCGACCGTCTCGCTCCGCCCGCGGCTGTCGTGGTGGACAAGTAGCCTGGAATGCAACGGGATGAGCGCCATGGGAAGCCTGACTAGATTCTGTCTGTCACGCCTTCAACACCTCCCTTTTTGACTTCTTAAACGACTTGCTCTGTACCGCTCACTTAGGTGCCTTAAATTTGCCGCCCGCCCTTTTAACTGTCAAGCAGGAATGCTTGACGGGTCCCGTGATGCAGGTGTGCACGGAGGCTCATGTTGGGACTGCAGGCTGATTCGATCTGCTGCGCACGCACACTGCTACCACAGTGTCTTAATTCTGTACACGCATCGACTGGAATGGGCCCTGCTGTATTCCATATTATTCCTTGTATTCCTTGGCCTTCCGAGACTGTCAGACAAATTCGCGGCTGCATCCGGCTGCATCCAGATTCGCCCAGGGGCTCAGAAGCTACCTCATCCACCACAAAGGATTTCGACCTGGGCTTCCAGCACTTGAGGGTTCTCACAGCACATCCCCTTAAGTATCCCCTTAAGTTCTGGAGTTCACTGAAGGCTGATGCCAAGGCTTGGCCCAATGGCCACCCTTGCGTCCTCCCACATCCTCCTTGCAAGAATGCCCCCCCCCCCCCCCCCCCCCCCCCCCCCTCCCCCTTCCCGAAACTCCGAGTCCAAGACGGGTTGCCCACCGCAGCAAGACCCGGCCTTGCTGGCAACATGGGACATTTCCGAGCAACTTACCACAACTTACGAAACTGACCGTATCTTAGCCACCTTCTGTTACACAACTCGGTACATTCGCGGAGCTTGGGGCTCGGAATGTTTGCCTGTTCTTCAACACCTGATGTAAAGCTCTCACCCCAGCTAAGAACTAGACATTGGCCGGCGGCGCTGCTCGGTCTTGTTGCCTTCGGTGGACGATGACATGAAGAAATGTCGCACACGTATGTTGCGACGCCGCTACAATATCTCCTCGGACTTAGCTGCACGTCACATCTGTCTCTCCGGGCAACGTGCGGCCAGCAAAGGCACATGCGACCCAGCCTAAGGCATTGTGGTAGGTGAAGCAACTTAGCAGGCCGTTGATTGCACCTGGGCTTTGCCGCTTCGAAATGGCACGACTCTTAGCGGAAGGTCGACAGGAGGTTCTCTGAACGCTTCGAAGCCTTCAACTTCGAAGCCCCTTTGTAGCTGCATGCGTTTCATGCAAGTTCATGTCCGAATCTTCTGCATGATGTCGTATGGACACTGTCCCATTGAAGGATGTGAGGCCCACGGTTTGGACAACGGGCTCAGTCTATTTCTTTGGCTTGGAAAACTTGTTGGGCTCTCGATGGTTCTCGACTGGTTCGGGGTTTGCTCTATCGTTCCTGGACACTTCAGACTTTGCTCTCCTTGAAGTTGTGTTCCTGAGGAACAGGGACTTAGCTGTCTGTCTTGCCTCTCCAGGAAGGGACTATTGGCTTCATGGTGTGGAGCTTCAGGACCTTGGGCCATCTAATCTGCCGATCATCTCTTTCAGACGCAATCTCCATGGACATGTGGGCTAAGGCTGTCTTCTGAGACACAGCCAGTTGCCATGAACCATCTGCAACTAGTTGCAACATGCGGTTTCAAGCACGGCACAGTTTGCAGTCAAGACCTGAAAGATGTTGCGGAAGGGCTCGAAGGCATGGACCTGCTGCCAGGTCGCCGGGAACTGCGACCAAGCCCCAAATGTACCGCAAGTCTGCTTCAAAACGTGCAACACCGCTTACTCACAAATGTCACCAATGATTTGCAACTTGCAGGGTCAGTGTCAGCTGAGACTTCAGGTTCCCTTTCAAGTACATCGCCTGCCCATCGGGACCCACATGCTTGGACAAAGGAAGCGCGAAGCCACCAATGTTGGCCTCGGAAGGCCCAGTGTCCGCATGAAGCCTTTGCCAGCTTGACCATGCGATTTCGCAAATCTCGAAGCCCTCCATCCCAGCACCTGCTGAAGAACTCTCATGGAGAACCCTTCGTTCCAGGCCTTGCTTCTCGTCTACGCACAGACATGATCTTCCCCAAGTTCCCCAGGCTTCGATGGGCTTTGTTCTTCCGGTTTTCGTTTTTTTCTTGGCTGAATGCGAGGTGCCCCCAGGCCAAACCAGCATCTGCAACCGAGCATCCCCAGCATCCACAGCCACGCCACCTACTGGTAGAAATGCCTCGCAGCATTTGAGCAAATCACCCACGCCACGGTTACCAAAATTAATCAAAATTAGAAGCTACATCTGCCGGGTAGAGCCTTGAGCAGGTCCACCTCCGGCTGCATCCAGCGGCCCTCGCTGATGAGCTGGTTCCCTACTGTCATGTCCTAGGCCAGCTCGGGGGGTGCAGCTTGGGGGTATGCTGAGGGGCACAATGCTCCGCATTGAAGGTGGGAGAGCGTACCTTCACTCGTAGTCCGGCTGGGTTAGCAGGGTCTGACTCGTGTTCACCGACAAACAGTACGACACGACGGGGAGGTTAAAGGACACCAGTGCCATACCAGGGTGAATTCAGTACGATTATCTTGGCACTGTTCTTGTCCAATTCCGCAGTGGGCGGCGTGGGGACTGATTTGTCTTCCCGCATGCCGTTGCTACCGGTTTTTGGCCAAGGCTTAGTACAGCCATGCCCCGATCTGAATCTCGCTCTGTAAGCCAAGGAGCAAAGGCTGTTGCCAGCACTGAAAAGTCCCGACCCGACGAACGGGGGCGCAACAATGTAGGGAAGTGCGCCTCAGGATTACATACCCTTTCACCTTCCTGAGGGCAACAGCATGAACTTATACCAGACAGATATGCATGCAAGCTAAACATGACCGTAAAAGGTAAAACTGGGCATCCCTTTTCGCACGTGGCATCTAGATGCCTCTGGCCATCACTTGTGCTAGCGGCGAGATGTGTCAGCCACATCCGTGGTGCCAGTTAAACCAAAGGTGCCAGAGTGTTCGGTATGGATGACAGCAGCAGTTCGTCTTGCTGTGGATTTGAATCGGTTGTGGTCTATGTTGTCGAGGACATAAAGCGCTTTCTGGTGCTTGCAAACAGGTTCCAGACGGTTCAAGGCCGATGGCCTGGCCTTCTGATTGCTCAGGAACGAGACCCATTCATTAAAGGACGGAACCTCCAAACATCACAAAACATGGAAAGAAGCAGCGGCAAGGTGTGAACAAAAAACAACACATGGTTCCCCGAAGAGCAAGTTGCCGGACAGGTTGCTAAAGATAAGGCTGGAGGCAGAGTAGGCTGGGGGCACGCACCTTCTTGTGGCTATGCCGCTGTGATCATGCACAACTGTGAGCCAGTTGTTGTGTCGGGCCGGTTGGCATGTGCGAATCGTAGTCATTGACATTGTCATCTCCAGGCTCCCATCCCAAAGGCTGCCAAGCAGCTCCTCCCACGATAGCGCTGGCGCCACCGCCATCGTCCAGAGATTTGGCCAAAGCCTTGGCGCTGGGGGGCATATAAGATTACACATAAGAAGTTGCCAGTATGACTCAGTATAACCGAACGTTTCTTCCTTTCCAGGCAACGCAGCTAGGGCAGCTGGCACTTGGTGCTGGCCGAAGCTGCTCCGCCCGCACCTCGGCGCAAGCTCTCTCACCCAATGGGGGAGGGGGAAGGGGGTAGGGGGAAGGGGGAAGAGGCAAGGGAGCTGCTATTTCTAGGCTTTGCCACAGGAGCCCAACCACTCAAGTCTGACGTTCATAAGCTCGAAACCGAAGAAGCCCCATTGTCAAACACTTTCGCGCGCTCGTGCTGCATCCCAAGCCCCTAATACCCTTGAAGCCCTTCTACAAGGACGAAGGCAGGCCGCCACCTTCAAACCCACTCAAGCTCTGCCAAGCATGAGGGAAGTTCAGATACTTGCGTAGCCACAAATCCCGTGAGCCCAAAGACCCGCCCAAGAACACCTTATGCTGTCGAGACTTAGACCACGTCTGAGCACTCGGGGGAAAAGTTCGTTCATGCTCCATCTGCAAAGCCCAGAAATTTGCAAAGCTCGAGAAGGCATCCGTGTCAACAGTGGCTCAGGTACGATTTGTCTTGCGACTTGTCTGTGCTGGGGCTGGAAGTATCTGGCCTATGCTGGAATCTCTTTCAGCAGCGGACTTTTTTCCACTCACAGTGAAATCTGCGAAATTTCGGGCTCTTGTCCGTGTATCTGGCTTTTCTCCAGGAAGAGGACATATGCACCGTCGTTGAGTGCCTCCTCTCCAATCCTGCCCAAGTGTTGGCATTGGGTCTTGGTCTTGCTGAACTCGGGTGACACCAGCAACTAGCAGCGTGCAAACTAAGGCAATCCTTACCGTGTGTAGCTGCGATGCCCAGATTGTAGCTGGCGAGCTCTCATTCTGTCCTGTGTGCGTCCACGCGCCGAACGCTGGAGTCGTCAAAGCACCACCAGGAAGCAGATGGCTGATGCCAGCAATACCTGGAAGCTTGGTAGGATCTGCGATACTTGGCAGTCAGGTGGCCTTTGGGGTACTATGGGTACTGCTTTGGGCCCTTGAGAAGTGCAACCAAAGGTGACCAAGTCAGTCCAGGCGCGCCACATAATGACCTGAGAAAGGGGTTGCACCCAAGTGCTGCACAACGGCATACAACTCGTAGGCCGCACCATCCTCTGCGCCCTCTTCCAGTACGCAAGACACGTCCAGCGGCTTCAAGCCTCTGGGATTGTCCGGATCTGCTTCAAGCACTACTCGGGTGGAAATCCTCAGGGCTCACAGAGGCGCCGCTGATGAACTACATCATTGCAACGAGCCCTAAAGATCCCTAAAGGTAACATCATTCACACCCTGAGAACAGGGAAGTGCAGCAACCATGACACCAACACAGCCTGAGCACGATCAAGGGTCCAAAAGCGAATAAAAGCGACAACAGCGAGGATTGCCATTTTTTGAGACACGCTCGGTACCCGCGACAGTTGACCAGACATGGTGATGGCGCATCATGACAACTTTCTTGGGGATCGCCATCCGAAAACATCAGCACAAGCCATCCTCGTCATATTGCATCACTTTCAGACAGAAGCGACCCGAAGCCCAAAGACGACGACCGCACCGGCGCCAAACGTGCACAACGTGATGGGTCTTTCGAGCACAAGTCACAAGTTTCCAAGATTTACACGAGAGCATCTTTAAATACCTTTCGACTCTCACACTGTCATGCGTGGACAGCAGACTGACTCAGAGTGACTATGATAGCTGAAGGGACATCTGGTATGCAAGGCATTCATAGACATGTTTTTGCCCATCCCTGGCTTGGAGCACTCCAGGCCATAGGTGTCGCCGAAGCCGCGGGCTCCTCTCCCAAAGCTGGGCAGACGGCCTCCCCAGCCTTATGAAGCAAGAAAGATGGAGAATGCTGAAACGCCTCCACCTGTTAGCATATCGCTGCAACCTTAATTCATCTGCAGTGCTGCGCTCTCGAACAGACGCAAGGGAGTTGCTGCCGGAAAACGTCGTAGGGGCGGCCCAGTATCACCAGTGGGCAAACGCCTTTCCGAGAGGGGACTTCGGAACAAACCGAGCTTTAAAGCTATCCTATACGAAAACAATGTGCTCTCCCTAGATCTCTCTGCTGGTGGCTGAAGAGACTTGGGTTTGTATTTTAATGGGGAGGCGCGCGAAACGTGTTGGGGTCGGGGTATGTTTCGCGGGTATGTTTCTAGGTATGTTTCGGGGTATGTTTCGGGGGTATGTTTCGGGTATGTTTCGCGGCATCATGAGCTACTTTGCCTGCAATTTCGGGGGTATGTTACGGGGTATGTTTCGGGGGTATGTTTCGGGGTATGTTTCGTGGGTGTGCAACCCGTGTGCCCTTCTTAAACCTGAGCCCCCCAAGAAAACACAAACCCACTTGAGCTTCACAAGAGAACTTTGCGGGCTCACAGCCTTTGACGTTCTGCCTCAATCCGGGCATCACGCTCCCGGCGGAAGTTTGCGTCACGCTCCTGGCGTTGGCCACGGACTCGGAGTTGTGCATCGTGAAATATTGCGAATTGTGCAAATGATGGGAACATGATGGGGAAGGCTAGGAAGAGTACGAGGGAGAGATTTGGAATCTAGGGACTATAGCCTCTCAGCAACCTGAAGCTGACGTTCCCACTGACGCTTCTGAAGCTTCAAGAGTTCAAGAGGCTTTCCTAATTGAGCTTGATCCTTGAGGCTGGTGCGAGCCGGACTAAATAGCAGTTCGAAGTTTTTAATTTTCGTCTGCCTCGCCAGACCCAATGTCAATAGTAAAGAGACATTGCCGAACTGGCGGAACTCATCGCGATTCACCATCCTCACGAGTTCACAATGATGTGCCAGAGAGCCGGCACTCCCAGGGGCCTGGAGCGCATGTGCCTGGAGCTCTGCATGGCGCGACGCAGCGAGCTCTGGCCCAAGGGCCTCCAAGTCGGCCTGGAAGCCTTAGGGATGGAACTTGGGTTGGTCTGCAAGTGGTTCGGTGTTCAAGCACCAAAGCCAAAGAAAAGCCAGGCAGCGGTCGCCAATGTGCTGGAAGCCAGCCCATCGCAACAGCTCTGGGCCTCCGTCCACCTTGTCAAGCGTGTCTTCTTTCCCAAGAGTATAAACCGCGAGAACACGAACGAAGCACTCAGTCGCATAGCGGAGGTTGTACTGTTGTATACTGTTGTATTTCATACCCAGGAGACCATGCCTGCATTTCCTCAGTTTGCTGCAAAGCAATCCCAGCGTTCCTCGACATGCGCAAGATACGTGGTGGGCTGATCGCCGGCGATCACCGATGATCATCTTGACTCCCACTTCAAGCCTGGAACTGAAAAGCCCAGAGGGAACCTCGAGGACGTCTGCGCGCAGGCTTTTGGCACTGGCGCTGATGGAGCGTAGCTTGGGGTCGGAGGGCGATTCTCGAATCCGCTCCAGGATTCTCAGCAGCAAGCCATAAAGCCTGAAGGTTGCGCATGTTGCGAGCACCGACCGGATTCGCAAAAGGGCCTTTCGTTGGCTTAGTGACCGGACTGGCACTGCAGCATGCTGTAGTCGTAATATCCTGACAAGCATCTTTTCTTGCTTCTCCCAAGGAAGCCTGGCAGTCCTTATCATGCTCGCGCAGCACTAAAAAGTCAAAGACTCACATGACAACTGTACCATTCCGTTAACATGCAGCTTCTTTTCGAAGTAAGTTCGAAATCCGGGCAACCGCTGCAGCGGCGCCATCTCTGGGTCTGCCAGGTCTGCGACATTGGAGACAGCGGCGGCGGTGTCTGAGACGGAACGCTCAACGACTCAGGACATGGACTGCCAGAGAAACACAACATTACCTGACTTCTCACATCTTTTTTGCTGGCCTTCTGCATGCTCCACACGCACTGCCGGCTCGGAAGCTTTGGCCACCTTTCATTGCACAAGATTTCGAGCTGCCGAAGAATCGAGATCATTCGGCACAAGCACCCACATCTGGCCGTTCAGATTGGGGGCCGTATACCAGTACTCCAACTTCCTGTCTTGGACATCACATTATGACATCGTGTCGACAGCTGCTGCGCGCAATTAACAAGAGGCGCCTTGACTGGCGGCTCTTGCGCAGGCAGGGCAGCGGCACTCCCTGTCGGAGCTGGTCGCAGCTTCTCCTGCAAGAAACCGAACGTCATCACCTTCCATCTGACACCGGGTCGACTGGACAGTTGGAACAGAGGCATTCGAGCCGCAGCGCTACAAACCATTTCTGCAATGTGGGGCCACGTCTTGCTTGATTGTAAATGGTGGGAGGATCAAAATTGGGTAGCGTCCCAGTGCCCACACCGTCTTCTGAATGCAGTGCGACGGTCCTGCGACGCCTTCCACTGAAAGCGCTTCAAGTGGAGCTGGAGCACCTGGGCGTGCATGCTGCACTTCTGAAACTATCAGAGACTGCAAGTCTGCCCAGCAAACGATGAAGCGCTGCACAACGTGAAGCCTTCTTGCTGAATGGGGCTGCTAACCGACCGGATTTCTCACATCATCTAGAGTCGACCAATGCCCTGCTTCAATAGCGAGAAGCATTTGGCAGGCGTCGCAGCATTAAGCGCCTGACGGAAGCGATGGCAAGAGACGTTTGAAGTTCCAAAGGCCAAGGCAGGCCAAGCTTCAAAAAACTGACCCCCACATTTTGTAACATTTTGTATCATTGTTTGCTAATTGCGGCTGTGTGGTCCCCGTGTCAAGGCCATGCCAGCACAAACGATTTTGTGAAGGCACTCATGGTGCCGCTGCCACAAAATTTCACATGACTCAGTGCAGGCTCAAGGGCAACAGAACCCCGAACCAAGCAACATGATCAAACACAACGTAACGCAGCCTTTTCCAACTTGTTCAGCCCCTGTGCCATGCCTCGCTGCTAGCTGTGAGGTGCAGCGCTCGCAACGCCAGTTGTCCGCCTCCTGCACAGCTCTTGCCCGGAAAGCATGACCAACGAAATGAAGAAATACAAATGTTCTTTGCCTGAAGAACAAGAGACCAAAGAAACCCTCTTTCAGAGGCCCATCTGGAGTATCCAGAGGCCGTTCATTTCTTGCTGATCAGCCACAGCCGTTCAAGGCTCAAGCTCTATTCATTTCACGAAATTGGAAGAGGTAAGCCTGTTCGGTGGTGAAGCAGGTGAACTGGGCAACCTAGGGCTTACACGGGGGCAGGGTCTTTTGGAAGTGTTTGTTGTCTCCGAACAAGGGTTCTGGTGGTTAAGTTCGACATTGTTTCCACGTCGGAGATCATCACAGTTTTGTCATGCTACGCATTTGAAGCTTTAAGCCAGAGTACTGAGTACCGTCGCAATCAAAGCGGTGCCGCCGCGCAAACCACTGTGATTTTGCAGCATTTCCTGCGTCTTGATTTTTTATCAGCTTTCCAAAGATGTGCGAGTACATTGCGAGATTCTAAATGCTAATTGCAAAAGCTCCAAACGCTCTGAATTACGGGCTTGTAAGTTTACGCTTCAGATTCGTCCCAGCATTGCATGCGGGCAAAGACTTGCCGGGCCTCTGGAAACATGTTTTGGCTTTGCCTTGGTCATTGACACCCCGCCCTGAAATTGAAACAGATTGCATGCTGATGCAAACATGTCGACCTGTTCAACCTTCGTGCCTTGGCGTGGTTTTTGTCTTATAGCCGGGGTTGGGGAGTGAGCTCCCCCCTTGCCGACCTGACTGAAAAACAACATTTGCGCGAGCGGCAGCCTCTCTCCCCGCATTTGCACTAGCGTTCCACGCTGCTAGTCGACCACAAACAAAAACAACCAACAAAAAAATTGCGATCCGCAAAGATGTGTCCTGGGTAAAGCTAGTTCGTGAGACTTCTGTCAGGACCACGAACTCATAGCAAACAAGTGGAGAGAGGAAAGTGCAGGGCATTTTGATTTACGAGCCCCTACCGTTGCAGTACACCCAATGTCGATTAGCTTTTGCTGAACGTAGTATAACGTAGTGCTGCACTCTCCCGACGCTCCCTGATTTTCTGCAGCATGCTTAGCATGGCATCTGAAAGCTCAGGGCTGCAGGCTTTTTTGGGTCTCCCCTGCGCCCGGCACTCTTCACACCATTCTAGCTACCGTTACTGGGGATACACGTGCTGCAACCACAATGAACGAAAGTCTGTTCTGCCTCCAAGGCCTCCTCGCTGCAGAAAGTCTCTATAACGCTGGCCAGTGACACCTTGGATGCTGGATCTTGTTCGCTTGCTTGCAATGCAGATCATTTGGGAGTTGCAAAAAAGGTGGTGCTTTGCGCTACGGGTCTCTGGTTGAGGGTGGCACGCAAGCAAGCAAGTACCGACTCAATAGATTTCAAAGCTCATTCGCAGTCTGAACATTCTACAATTGAATGCACTGTGCTCGGTCCGTGTCACCCTGCCAGTGGGGGGCAGCGGCAGCGGCAGCGACCAGAAGAAGTCACATGTCTGATCTATGCCTGGTGACAAGAGAGCAGACGGTGCACGACGCAGCTCTCCATGTGCTTCTGCGCAATATCACACACTCTCTCGCGGAGGTTGCAGCCATCACATGTACTGGCGAATAAATATTCAACAGCACGCAGCTCAATTCCAGATTCTACAATTGGCCTGGCGAAGGAGCATATGAGAGGATCCGAGAGAATTAAACCTAAAGCCTACATACATGCACCCACTACTACTTCTGAGGGCGGGGGGAAACCAAAAACACAAACGGACACCGGCTGCAGACCATAGACTCGCAAACCTACTTCTGAGGGCGGCGCAAACCAAATTATGTAAATCTTAGCCGGCGTCGGGCTAGCTGCCTAGGGGAAGGGGGCGAATACATCTGGATACATGACACACCCAGCCTCGGCAACCACTGCAGCCTCAGGCTTAAATCCATGGCATTGGCACAGAGAGAAAGTTGATGGAACTCCAGCAGCTTTCCATCTATGGTTGGTTAACAGGGACGAGGCCAGCTGTGTCTGCAAGTCGGGGAGGCTTATCGACAGAACTCTTCTTGCTTCTCAGTGGCGCACTTCTGAGCAAAGCTGTCCTGGAAACCGAAGGGTCTGGAACCAACCAAAGCTCGCTGCAAGCATTCCCCCTCCTTTACTGTGCAGTCCGACACCCACAACAACTCACAGCTATCCGTTCCCAAACCATACTTGAAGCCCGGAAGCATCAACACCTCCGAGCTTGAAATTCGCGCAGCCTGCATGAACATGACGCCCAGCGGCCTTCGAATATTTCAGTGATCAGCGAGTTGCCTTTGGCCATCGTCACTTTTGCAGAGCTTCTGTATTGTGTCCGTCGACCCCGAACCGGCGTTTGACTTGGTTTTGGGGAGGGACCCCTCCCAGTCTGTCTGAACTTTTTTTTGGTGACCCTCCGCACGGAATTTGTGCGCCAACAACGTACACTTTGGGGACCTGCCGGAATCTGCCAGGGCTCTCAATTGTTTCCAAAGGTGGTCTAAACAAGAACACAGCTAAAACGAAACAATCGTAGGCGACGAAAAGACATAACTCCACCAGTGTCCCACCATTGTCCTTCTGTTCAGGTAGACCAGTCTCTGCGCTAACGGCTCCGACCTTCTGGGCATCCGAATGAGGGGTTCCCAAACACCCTACTATGTCCAAACCATGTGCGCAGCTCGACAGAAGAGCCAGTTACAGCAGCATGCAGAAGCATAACTTCACCACTTCCCCCCCCCCCCATCGTTGGCTTCAGATGGACCAGTCTCTGAGTTTGTATTTCCCCTTTCGCGACAAGGAAGACCCCCCTCCCCCCCAAACCTCGGTTGGGCATTTTGTGGATTGAGTTTGGGTCTGCTCCCTTTCCGATTTTTGGCTCGGCGCCCTGAGCCGGAGGGTCGCAAAATAGCCGCCTAAACACCTACCTAAACACCTATCTTTAGCATGACAATCCAGGCAGCGCAACAGAAAAGCCCTAGCAGTGAATGGGCCTCCTTCTGCTGGCTGATCTTGCTGATGCGCTTGCTGGCTCTCTGTTAAATCGCGGTCTAAGGCTTCCAGCAAGGCCTGGCACAAGTGCGAGAACAAGCAGAGTCTAGCGAAGATTTGCAAAGTCTCAGAAGAGGAATTGGGAATCAATCATCACATCTGTTGAAGTTTCCTGAGGCTAGAGTCTAGCGGCTAGAGGGAATCACGACCCACCTTGCAGCCTCTTTTCATGTCAAGCCGCACCTGAATAAATTCCTGCGCATCCTGCTGCGAGCCGCCGGCAAATATTTTGTTGCTGGCCTTCGCAGTGCAAGAGCCACTTGATGTCTCCACTTTCAGAGCTGCATCAACATCCGACACTGTGCTCCACGAGTCCACGATCACTGTATGCTTACGAAGGTCGTGCAGGTGGTCACTGCTGATCACTGCTGGGGGTCACTGGTTCAAGCAAGAGGCGCTTGATGCCGAGACGCAGGCCTTGAGCTGGCCTGGAGAACCAAGCCGGCACTACCCCGACCACAGCTCAAAGTGCAGCAGCTGGTGGCAGATCCCTTCTCTCCTCTCACAACCTGATTGATTGATTGATTGCCTGTGGGCGCGAACGCCCTTGCGTCTGCAAGGCAACAATGGCTGCCCCAAGCTGTACAACAGGAGACAGCACGCAAGCACGAGAGCATCTCGAGGGCAGAGGTGCATTGCATCCCTGCACCGTCCAAATCACGATACAAATCTCCACAAGCATGCATGCACCGACAGTGCATGTTCTCAGCGACAACATGTCACTGACTCAAGCATGTGTGTGCATGATGTCCTAACGTCACCAGATGCCTCAAGTCCGTAGTCCTGCGAAGAGCGCTTAACGCTTCCCAAACTCCATCCAAAAACCCTCTCCTGGAACGGCCGGCTCGAGCGCAGAGGAACTCCAGAGACTGCGAACCGTGGCCAGGAAGGCGCGGGAGACGGTGCCGCGCTCAGGGGGTTCAAAGTGGTCCAAAGCTCACAAGCTGCAGATTGGTGTTACCCGACTACACATGGTAATCCTCTGGTAACCCTGTTGCTGGGAGTCGTCTATATGCGCAAACGACACAAAAACACACACCTGCACAAGACCCGGCCTGTGCCTGATCATCGGCTCTCTGCAAGCTTTGCAGCAGGGATGCCGTCTGCGAGAGGCACTGCACCGCACTGTTCAGGTAGCCTGGCAGGCAACAGAATGGATTCAAGGACATGCTATTCTGGTCAGACCTCGAAACCTCGAAACTGAAACATCACTCAGATCCTTTCATCGGGCTGGGGGAGCAATATGGAGCAGTTGTCAACATGTGAAAAGTTTGATGCCCCCCGAGCCGAAGCAAGGGAGGTAGAGAGAGAGAGAGAGATGCAAAATTAAATCGATAATACAAATAAAAACACGTATTCTACTCGTATTCTTACATCTACATACGTAAACATAAGAGTCTACCCTACCCTTGTTGGCGACGAGCCATGTTCTGGCGAGTTGCAGGTGTTTCCCATGTTGCGGAGGCCAAGCAGACCCCACTGCTCCTGCATGTCTTCGAACATGATTGTGGCCCTCTGCTAGCCTCATCCACTGACACGGGAGCACACACACATATCTTCCTGAACATGATGTGCCCGTGGCATGTACAATGAAAAACTGTGCAGAGGGATCCAAGCACCTCAAACTTTCACACTAGCGACCTGTGGCAGCAGCAGCAGCAGCAGCAGCAGCAGCAGCAGCAGCAGCAGCAGCAGCAGCAGCAGCAGCGTCAGCGCTCTTCGGCGCTTGACTCGAACCGGAGGCACATGAGATCAGTACCGCACATACCTGTGCACGTCTACACATATGATACACAATGCTACACACATATCGCACACACGTCGATTAGGTGCTGGCCATTGCTCCTCAGAAGGCTGATTCATGCAAGCTGGATTCTGTAAGGAAGTCAGGCAGGTTGAATCGTTCCGATTGTCCTTGTACATGTGGCTCCTACGATTGTCTGAGGTTAGATTGGTCCATGATGGGACCTGCCCCGGCTGTCCAAGATGTCTTGCATGCTGTGCAGGGTCTGGTACAAGGCCCAAGCCTCAAATTTTGAACCCACCAAGCTTTCACCCCCGTGCGCTGTCCGTCGAAGCGAATCTTTCAACACGTGCTCTTCATGCTGTGTATCCTGTGGAATGTTGCAATACTACAAGAGGTCCTTGGCCTTGCTGGGCGGTGGAGGTGGAGGCTGTGCAGCTGTCTGGAGAACGTGTGGAGCTGGGTCTGGCTCCTGCGTTGCGCCGAACAGGTTGTGTCTTCTATGCCCGGCACGTTAGCCGCTCGTGCAGCCATTTGCAGGCCTGCAGCGCGCTCGGCCCGCTCGAGATGCCCATGTCCACAAGTAGCACCTGTGAACTGCCATGCAGGTTGCGGGCTGGCGAGGGTTCTGCTGCTCCATGCTTGAATGGTGTTGTGAGGCTGAGCCTGAACTGAGCAAACGTTCCGAGCACATGCACACTCTGGAACCAGCCAGTAAGATAGTGAAACCTGTCGAAGTTACACCCTGAAAGCCAAGATGCATGAACATGCAGGTCAAGCACACTACCAGGTTTCGCATACCGGCGTAATGCATCCACGGACTCCTTTGCAGGGAAAAGTTGAGAGCACACATCTCGTGCAGTTTCGAAATTTCCGGGATGAGAAATGGTGTGTGAGAAGTTTCTGGAGACTGCTCAGCCAATTCCACTTAACCTGCAGTCAAGCTTAGCCAAATGACAAGCTACACTCAGCTACACCTCCTTGCCGATGCAGGCACTTGGGCATCATACTGAGGAAGCCGCAGCACCTGCCACAACAAGCCACAAGCAGAAAAAGAACGAAGGGTGCATGAGAGTCATGCAAGCTCTTCTCTTCGCCATCATTCGTCAGGAAAACCACCCTTCGGCTCTTGGCTTTTGGGGACTCAGCCTGAAGAAGTCATGTCGATGGCCCTTGGCTTAAGCCCGCGAAAGACAACAGGGGCACAGGGAGGGCCGCTCCAGGAGCATTGCGCAACAGAAGCGTGAAGGCATCCGGCTGCACGCCCAGGAGTAGTGCTACCTCGGCGGGCACGTCTCTGCTTCTGTGCCATGCTCAGTCGCGGCTAACGTCTTGCAGGTGCCGACATGAGGGGTAAAACTTGTGGGGCAAATGCGCCTGCGCGTATGCATCTGCCAAGCTTGTGCCTGGCTCGACCTGCAAAGCTGCACGCTCGAGCTCATGGTCCAAATGATCTGGGCAAGATGACCGGACAAGAAGCCCGGCCCAGGGCAGTCCATGCAGCCATACGTGGCTGCTTTCAAGCCTATCCTCACATTACGGCGTGTGCCTCGACTGGCAGGGGCTCGCCGCCTCCTTCCGGGACCAGGCGATATCGATCCATGGCACATGGAGTTGGAGGAGTACTGGAGGTATGTATGCTTGCAAAAAACTTGCAAACTTGCAATATAATCTTTTGTGATTGTGGAAGCTTCCGTGTTTGTGCTCCTTGGGCACACATCTCTGTGCACACTGCGATAGACATGCTCACCTCTTTCTCTGCTGGCCGGGTCGCACTCCCGAGAAAGCAAAACAGCAAAACACTTTCAGACACTTTGGGCACTTTAAGCTTGAGCCAATTGGATCTGACTAGTCCCCCCATCATCTTAGATGGGCAAACTCAGACTCGTTGGTTTCCCGAACTACCCCGCGTTGGCACCTAGCTTTACAAGAGTCCGTCGCCAAATGCTGAAGGCTGCTCGGCTGCAGTGCCCAAGGTGACCTCGTCGATGTGTTAAACTGTTAAACGCTAGCAACCTCTCCCAGAGTTGCTCCAAGCGATTGCATTGTCGTCCCAGCGATTGTCGCACTTGCGTGATCACTACAGCTTACTTGGCACACGTGGACCAGGCGCACGTGCCCCCAATGGTCGTGCACTTCCCCGTGCTTGATGCCTCCGTAGACTTCAAGAGCTGCCAGTTTTGATCTGGGAGCCTTACCGAACCATGCTTCACGACCCGCCAGGTCTTTGGCAATGTCCGGGTGTATTGCGATGGCTTAAGTGGCCCCTGTAGCATGCTGAGACTCCAGCACATCGGATGTAGCGCCTTGGTGGGCCAGTGCTTCTGCCAGCCTGCTCCACTGCCAATGCAACTAAGACTACATGCAAAAGATGCGCAAGTCCTTTTCTTGCCGCCGGAGCAGGTGCAGCCACGCAACCACATGCAACCCGGAGGGGAGACATGAAACCAAAGTTAGCCAAGCTGCGTAAAGTGAGGCGAGAGCTGTCCACACTCTGGGCAAGACCTAGAGGTGGTGTTGGCAGCGTTGCACCTGCACTGCAGCTTTGGGTTTTGGACGTTTTTCGCATGGCCCGCATTTCTTTTACATTTTTGCCTGCTGCTAGAAGTTACCTTTTACCGGGCTGACCACAGGACCACAAAAACCATCACAAAGTCACTCCCAAGGGCGGCCATGCATTTTTTTGTCATCAGGCTCTGAACTGCTTCGGCAGCAACGACGGAACCCCACTGTCCTTTGCAACTTCCTTCAGAAGGCAAAGGACAAGCAGCCAAGATCCCCACAAGGGAGCACTATTGTTTGCAACCCTCAGGAGGAAAAAAACAAGCAAAAGCCAACCCAGCACGCTGCTTTGCAGACAATGATGCTGTCAGCGGTGCTAGCGACGTTTAACTTTCAACTGCCATGTCCCATTCTTTGCTTGCCCCCATCGCCGAGCACACTTTTCCTGCAAGATCCTCCAAGATTGCCATTAAATGCCCTAGGCTGTCTCCACAGTCCTGGCAACACTTCCAATTTGACTGCTAAGGCATCAGATGTAGCACCAAAGACCACTGTGCAGCTTGGACAAAGCTCTGCGGGAGCCCAGAAAATTAGATCATGTTGGATCACATAGCTGCTGAGTTTGAGCAGCTGAATCCAGGGAGAGGGGCTTTCGAAACATGGACTTTGACTTTCTGGCGGCCGGCAATTAAGAACACCCGATACGATATGGATCGCTTTCCAAGACAAGTAGCTTACTAGCAGCCCATGTTCCGACTAGGCAAATGTTGGTGCTTTGTTCGATTGCAGTGCAGATCTGCTAAGGACAAGCACTTGACCCCAGTTTGGCAGACCTGGGCTCTGCCGTCTCTGCAAGCCAGTTCAGACTGCCGTGACCATTGACTGGTCGATCTCCTCCCGCTTTACCATCTCAAACGCCTTGCAACTCACATGCCGGCAGAGCAAGGTGGAAGTGTAAATGTATGATGATGTGTGGTTCGACTACATCTGAACAGCAGATGCTGCATGAACGCTTGTGCACAAGACGGAAACTTTGGAAGCTCAGAGAGGATTCCCAGCTTGCCTGCAACATCGTGGGCTCGCAACAAGAAGTGCCATGGACAAGAAAGTAGGAGCGGGCAGGCAGCTGCACCTGAGAGGAACTACATGCCGGCCTCGTTCAATTGCCCGTGTGCCACTTCTATGGCAGAACGAAAAACGGCCTTGCAGAAACAAGCAAATTCTTGACTTGCATACGACTGCAACAAGAAGACTACTGCAGGAGCTTCAGTGCAGCAGAGTGCAGCTACTAGTCTGCGCTTGCAGCTATGCTGGGTTAGCTGTTGCACGGGGCTGAGCATGCGCAAACATGTCGTACATCTGCGCCTTCAGGTTACAGTCCAGCAGGTCATAGCCGCCCATTTCTAGGCAGGGAGTGCGTATGTTGAGGCACGGCCAGACGTCACAACTGAATTAACTCATTGCTAACTTAACGTCAGCGGCCTATCGAAGGATTCGTAGGATCGGAGTCAGTAAACTTCTGCTGTTGACAGCCAACAACCGAAGGCAAACTAAGGCCACCTCATGATCCAAACATGCCAAGAGAAACGTCTCAATGAAACCTCGCCTAGGAGATACTCAGCTCTAGCTGTTGCAGCCTGCCACAGCTGCATCAATCATTGCTTCGTCAGCCGCCGTGGAGCACCGCGACTCCTGTTCGCTGTCCAGTTGGGATTGCTGGCCTTTTCGTTGAGCAACGTCACGCAGCATATGGAGATCTTGTAGATCTTGGATATCTCTATCGCGGACACTTGTACAACTGTTTAGACCCCCTGGGGTGCTTCAGATATAGTGTGTCATCCAACCTCCACGGAATCATGAGAAGAGATAACGCAGGGTGGAGAGAAGCCACCAACAAGATACAGCTGTGGATAACATGCACGACAACATTCATCTGATTTTGCTGAGCTGTTCTCTTCTTTTAATCTTCTCCCCCACTTGTCAGGCAACTGCAGCAGGCACAGCCGTTCATAGCTTGTGTCATGGCTCCCTGACACAGGCTTGAGGATGCATTGCGGCTGTTACCATCGAACATAACTCTTCAAACTTCTAATTTCGCGGCGGCTGTGCACAGAACCCTGACCGACCTTGCAGCGAAAGCTAATGACCTGGGGCGCAAGAGCTATTGCCAAGTGGTGCGAACGAATGTCTACTTGGTCAGATGTCACTCTCAGCTCAAGGCAGCTTCGGCAATCTGTCGCAGGGCCTGCAACGAGCCATGTTTCAACAACCCCTGGGGGGAAACAGAGCAAAACAATGCATGGATATCAGCGGCATGAGGGTAGCCCCTTGTCAGCAAATGGTATCGCAACGTATGGCAGCTTCTCTTTTGGCCTCTCTGTTATTCAATGCACAGGAGATGAGATGGGACGCTAAAGTAAAATGAGTAACTGGTCGACCTGAGGACAGCAGCAATTGCTTGCGATGAGGCACGAAACTTTAGTTGAAGCGCTGCGCAGCCTTTGGTGGCACATCGCCAGCTTGCACTACGCCGTCGTTGGTGACCTTTGATGCGTAGGCATCTGGGGACCCACCCCATGTCATGGGGAAGTTTTGGGGACCCCTCAGCTTAAGGCCCAGCCCTTCAGCCCTGCTAAAGGTCCGCGGAAGACAAGCGGCCATCCAGACAGGCTTGTCACTGTGGATGGCCAATGAGAACTCAAAGTTGCACCATTTTCCTTCGTTTGAAGCTATCGTTCGTCCCAGCACTCAATGGGCAATTAACTACATCCAAGAACCCCGCCCAAACATGTCCAAAACTCTGTAGGGTGCTAATGGAGAAAAGTCAACCTTCTGGACGACCCTAAAAAATCTTAAGCAACTCTGTCGACCACGGCTCGGTTGAGCGCCTTCAAAGGCGAAACCAGTGCCACCTGCCCATGCTACGTCACTACAGGTACACCTCGCCTCGAGTGCAAGTCTGCAAGTATGTTCAGATGCTGCCTTAGCTTGGATCCATGCTTCTTATTCCAGCGTCCAGAGACGCGGGCCCGAGCCCTGCCTGCTCAATGCTCTTGGACTGCAAAACCTCCGCAAGCACTGTGGACATCTGTAGGTCACATGGGAGTGCAAGCTCTCTTTCTCTCTCTCTCTCTCTCTCTCTCTCTCTCTCTCTCTCTCTCTCTCTCGGCATCGGAAGTACCAGCCCTCCATGCCGATGCTTCGCCTCGACTTCCGGGCGAGAGGCGTCTAGAACAAGCAGTCCAGGATCTCTCCTTCACCCCCTCCCCGGCCCTCCCCTGTGGGACCTGGCCGAACAGCTTGGAGGAGCCGCAATGCGATGCTGCAGGGCTTTAGGCTGTGACCCTCTCCAACAGTTCCGAAGCCCTTCGTGGACCCCGCTGCACCCCGCCTGGGATCCCCCCCAAAGCCAAGCCCCTCTCATGACGTGACAGAAAACTGGGCTTTCCTTCGTCTGCGATGCGCACGCTACACCCCGCATTGGGCAAGCCCGGCTGCACGCCCTGCAGGGTGCACTTTCAGGCGACCACGTGCCACTACAACTTAACCTGCCTTCATCTTGAAGGCAGAGTCTCGTGCGATCTCACGCGCACACATCTCCGAGGCCGGAAAATGACACTGGATGTTGAAACTGCGTTTCATAAATCTGCACAGCTAGCCCCAAGTCCAGCGGAGCGCCACGCATCGCTAAAAACCGCATTGGGCTCAAGCAAACTCAGCAAGCTCTGCCAAACTCACCACTATTACAGGATATTACAGGCACCTTGTAGAAAGGCGACTTCCGGACCTCGGAGCCCAGCTCCTGACGAGGTGCGTGGAGATTTTGGAGCCACGACCGGCGCTGTGCATTTCAGCTAGCTTGCGATGGCTTCTGGAAACTCACAGGCCCCGTTTCCCGGCGGCCTCGGTCACGCGGCTCTGGTTGTTGCAGACGGTGCAGAACCTAAGACCGGAAAGTTCAGCCCCTCTATGTCTCTACATGTCTCTACTCTCTCTTGATGACCTGGACAAGCGTTGCTCGAACCATTCTCTGCACGTTTTTGGATCTTGTGCCAAATGTTGCCTTTGCTTTACGGTCGTGTCAAACGCGGCTACCAAGTACTGTGGAATCCGCGCGATCGGGAGCGTTTCAATGGCCAAGCGGCCATGCGCGAACCTGCTGTGACTGCAGCTGGTTTTCCCTTACCTAAGACGATCGCAGCACATCGACCCACTTGCAAATAAAAAGCCATGCTCTGGTCGTCTAATTAAGCTTCATGGATTTCGCATGTGTCTGCTCCCACTTGCCACTGAAAAATCCTGGTGTCATGCCTGAAGGAGCACAGAATCGCAAAACGTCGCAAACCAAGCCGGAAGGCAAACCGGTACAGGCGGCGCACAGCCTCGCAGCTCAGTGATTTCACAGCTCAGTCGACTATGCAAGGAATGACTGACGTGGTCTGACATCGTGTGTGCGTATGTGTGACTCTCTTTTTGGCTTTGCCACCCTTCCAACAGCCTCGAGAGAGGTCTGTGCGGTCTCAGCCCAGACGTGCGAGACGAAAAGATTTGCCTTGGACATCTTGCTAGGCCCACTGCGCAATTCAGCACGTGGTATGTGTCACATACATACTTTTCATCCTCAAAAATTTCAGCTGGCAGAAGCTCGTCGCTGACTCTTCCCCTGGGCTCGAACTGCCCGTATCGCCAGGCTGCTGCGCCGTACTTTGCATGGAGCTCCGCATAAGAAGCGTCAAAGACCGAAGACTCAGGAACTATCACCTCGGTCACTCGATTTAGAAATGTCATCGGACCACAATGCTGTACGCTGTGCAGCGATGTTCCGCACCCAATTGTACATGTTTAGCGAGAGGCTTGCTGTGTAGAACCGATGTTGCTTGCCTGGCTTTGCCAGGCGCCGCCGGCATAATGCTGCACAGGTGCGTGAGACAGCGCGTTGTACCTGACTGGCAAGGCGCGGCGGACCGGCATTCAAGCAGCTAGAGAGAGTATCAGTCCGAATGTCTGTCAATGCCTCAAGATGCTTCAAGTTGAAAATCGACCTAAATTCTCGACTGAGCGAAGTTTTGGGAAAGGATGGGTACTTCCCACTCGCACAAGGTCAACCACGTCCCGCCAAGGAACATGTTCGCACTGCTGTTGTGCAGCGATGATGCGTGCTCGGCGTGCTTCGTAGCTTTTGAAGCTTTTGAAGATCCTCACAGCAAATTTCAATCGTAGGTCTGTATGGCATGGATCAATTCATCGGCTCTGTTCCGTGCCTCCGTGTCAAGATCCGGCACCTGTGTGCCTCTAGTGCCAAAGGCTTTATTGGCACCCGGCTGTAGCGGACTGCTTGTAAGTTCAAAGACTGTGATGCATAGGCCCTCAGCGAGCTCCCGATGTGACATTAAGCAACCTCATGTCGCGATGTTTTGGGCAGCGGGGGCTTCGTGGACCAGGCATATCCAGGCAGGATCATGGAAGCTCATGTCCAACGTGGGGAAGATGTTAGGCCTTGCACGGAGAGGGGCAGAGCTAGCCACTTCACGCCTGTACGAATTTCCTTTGATACAGATAAGGTGCCACAATTACTTAGCAACAGGGTTGCAAGGCCAGGGAGGGATGTCACTGCCACAAGACCATATCCTCGAGTCAGCACCGCTGCCACTGGTGGACCAGCGTCTTGCCAGCTAACGTCTTGTGCCATGTCGTCTTCCTGGTCAACAGGCAGACGACGCTTTGTCCCCTACCCCCCTACCAATATCATTGGGCAGCGAGAGGACTGAGTCAAGACGTAGTGGCCCAAGAAGTCATAACAGCACGAGTCGAGAGTGAAAACAAGAGAAACGGGGTCGTCAGCAAAACAGACTAGATTCTAGATTTCTGCTTGTGTGCCTCGGCCTGGAGATTTTTTAGAGAAGCATCTTTGGTTAAAGAGAGCAGCCTGCCAGTGATCCCGTAGGCGAGGATGTGTCACAACCCGCCGGAAGAAGTGCGCCAGCTCCTCAGATAAGCACAGCTTCGAGTGAGGCAACCAAAGCAAGCGATAGCTTGCTTGGCCTTCAGCACTGGCACATGTGCAGCACATGTGACTCTGCGATGATGACGAAATCACGAAGTCAGGACTCCAGCATCGGCACGCCCCGCAAAATGTGAGGAGGTGACCAGCAAAGAACCATGCACCTTGTCACAAGAAAAGCTCTGACAACATCATGAAGAGTGGTTCCTGGAGCCAGGCCACCTCGTCTTCTTGATGTGTCCCAGTGTGGCCAGGCGAATGTGCCCCATGTCAGGACCTTCGGCAAGTACTTTTTGGGAACTTGCAGGACCCACCCCCCCCCCATGTATCTACTGCTTTAGTGGCTTGATCTGGACATTCCAACTGCTAAATACTTGTGAGTGTAATTGTGACAAAAGAAATCTTGACTTTGCAAGCGGCACAAAGTGAGCAAACATGCCCTGATTCCCTGATGCTGTTCAGGAGCCCAAAGCTATGCGGGCACATGGCCCGTGGTAGCTGACCGCCCCCCTCGGAAAGCAAGTGAAGAGTCGCAAGAAGTCTAAGCACTCAAGGCCCAACTGGCAGACAAGCACCATGCTCAGGATACACGTATGTGACTGCACACGCAAGGTTCCTTGTAGCAGACCATGGTGATTGATGTGTTTTTGAATTCGACTAGCCGAGGCACTCTGGCGCCGTGGTTATCCAGTCCGAGGCAGCGACGGTCAAGGTTATTGCCTCGTTAACATGTCAGAATTTGGAGTTCAGCAGCAGTGCCAAGCGTGTTCTGGTAACTCCCAAAGGGGCCGTCTGATTCTTATTTCGGGATGCGTGGTAGCTTGCGTTTGCAGAACCTCAATCTCAAATGCTGAAGTCTGGATGCCTGGAGCAAGCTAGAAGCAGCTAGAACAGTGGTTTAGTCTTGCACACGCTCCCGTCATGCGCCTCAGTCTCGTGATTCCAAGCTGCGGGAGGCATGCCTGCAGCCAGAAATGGAGAAAGAAAAAGTGCTGGGCTGAATTATGCTGCAACACACAGTGGCAGGCAGCCAGTAAGCATGTCCAGAAGTGCTTGCGGGTACCAGCACTATCTGGATTCTATCGCCGAATCTTGACAGACGCTGCGTGACCTGGCTTGTTGATCTCAAGCTCCACGTCTTCGCTGATACAGTAAAAGTTCTGGCCGTATGTGTGCGCAGCAAGGTTGATGCGCTTCACCGCCAACCTGGAGGAACACTATATCACAGTTTATCATTCTCTAACACTACATCATTCTATGCTGTGCAAGTCTTCATGATATGATTCTATTAAAGGCTGCGAAAATTGTACATCCGTTTTTGCAAAATATGCTGTGCAGCATTGTGCGGCGTGATTCTGCGTGATGTGTCCTGGTGCCATGGCCCTGCCAGCTAGCCCGTACATGTTACATGACTGTGACAGATCCATGTTGCCCCCGCCATCCCTTGATACAATCAAGAGCTCACAGCTTTCCAGGCCTCGTCAGGCCCTACCTGCCTAGGTAAGTTCTCTAGCCCAGCTCCGTTAGCTTTCGTGATTTGATTGCTTTCCATTCAAATTAGTCGGGGAGCGATGTCGACTGAGACATTGTCAGGTCGAAGGGCGTAGCATTCACGACCCAGTTCCTGCCATGAGATGACGGATCGTTGCGGACTGCAAGAGCGTATTTGCCCCAAATGCCGGTGGACGACTCCTCTTTCCTATCGGTATGGATGTATAGGCCCTGCTTTTCTAATTACCCCTAAGCAACCACGTGTCGCTTCTAGAAGAAGAGGGGCTTGCGCATATCCTTTCACTGCATATCACTTGATGCGGCGAAGCAGGGTGTGCCGGTTCAGACTTTTTAGGCTCCGCACCCAGTCCTGAGCCCTTTCCTACGCTGAAACTTCTGCCGGCTTGTGAGGCCTCTTCAATCTGCACTTCTCGTAGCCTGTTGATGTCACTTTCAGCCGAGCCTGTGGAGAGCTGCGGAGAGCTGCGCTTCGGTGAAGTACCCCGTTGCTGCTGACTCATTCTGCAGTCCCTCAACAGATTTTTTTAGAACTCAGATGGCTGACGTCGGACACCCTGGGCGATTTGTATGGCAGACGAGCCTGTACATGTGGCCCAATCCATTTCATTGTCCAGGCTCCTGCAGCGCAGCCAGTCGCGAAGCAGCCGAACAAAAAGGTGCTGGATTTGAATTAGTGCAATTGGAGATAATCTGATGCATGAGCTGCTTGGAAGATGCAATGGTCCCATGCCTGTCTCCGTGTGATGATTTCCTGGAGCATCCCGGTATTGACGCCAACTTCCTTGGCGCTGAAAGTGCACTAGTATCCACGGACAGGGAACCAGCTTGCACCCTGAGAGCACAGGACCTCCATGATTCTTGCCACCGGCCAAGAAACGAATGGAACCATATGCTGTCGCCACCATTACCTTTCCAATCAGTTCTCACTTGCAAACTGGAGCAGGACTACATCATGTCACAAAGGTTGACTCCCAACGAGCTGGCAAACTCAGTCTCTGCGGAAGGCCAACTCTACTCCTCCCTCTTAAAACAGGTTGACAAACTGCGTCCGTGCTGCAATGACTACCGAGGCGGCAACGATCCCAAGTATGAAATCCTCCGTCGCAGAGAAGAGCTACCAAGTGCTGCAGTCACAGAACGTGTGTATACAGCATGCCACCACGACATGTCGTGTTCGCAATCACTTGTCACCTGATTGCCATCTGCCGTGTGTGGTGGACCAGGCTTTTCAGAACAGCCCTTTGTGAGCACAAGAATCTATACATAGAATCAAGCATACAGCAACACAACATAACCTACCACGTCAGTGCGGATACTATGAGCTATTGGACGAGTGCGACAGGACTACACATGGCGCGACGACTACGCGCCCGTCATAACCGAGGCACCACACGAATGGACGACCACGTGCCACTCTTAGCTTGCGCTCTGCAAGAACATTTGTGGCAAATGCAACACGCAGCAGTCCGGCAAGCCATTCGTGTCCATAGACCTGGGAATCCAACCTGGAAGCAATGGCTTGTCATGCAGCTCCATTCTCGTCTCTAGCGGGCGCAGTGCTGCTTGCACTGTATGCTTAATGTTAGTTTCGACGGCGGGGAAGCTCTGTCAAGCGAAGGGAGGTCCAGGATTTGTCATATGGCCTATCTGGTCATGCATGGTCATGCCGACGGCGTGGTGCGCGCGCCACATCTGACACTTGCGTATTCCTTACCCTAGATCTCAGACATCGCATCACCTAAATGCAGCAACTAGAATTACTATTCTCTTCTGCAGTACTGACAGGCAGCAACTCGACTCTCCGCCTACGAACTGTGCAGACTTGCTCGTTATTACTTTTTCTGCCACCTTCTTCAGGAAAGCAACCTCAAGACGAGCCAAAGTTCACCCACCTGCCTGACCCTGCAAAACCTCCCTCCCCTCTACCACCTTCGCCGTAGGGACGGGGGGGGCTGAAGGACCCCTAAGTTTCGGAAACCCTCATAACGCGCACGGAATTTCAAGCCCAGTCACGTGTCAACCGTGCATGGAACCGGAAGTGCGGCAGTAGTGAAACTTGTGGTTTTTTGCTGCTCAAGGGGCTTTTCCAAACCGCTGTGTTGTTCCGCAACCAGTCGCAGGCGATGTCTTCATCGAGAGCACCCCGGGCTTTGGCTTGCCTGCAGATTCTCCGCGAGGGTTTCGGTGTGCCTCTACCGGTCCCAAAACTCGCAACTGTTCATGTGCGGACAGTGGAGAGTTGCTAAACCCGATCACATGATGGTGAGACAGTTGGGCTTGGGAACTCCATTTTTTGGCTCGTGGGAATCTGGAACCCTCGGGCCGATTGATGTTAAGCGTGGCATTCGAGTGATTTGAGCTTTCAGACACGGGGCCTGCAGGCATTTGAAACATCTTGCCATCAAAGGAGAAGACATCGACATGTTTGGGAATGGTGCTGGCACACAACTTAGATCTCTCTCCAAGCAGCATCATATCGTGTAACTGGAGCTCGGACATCTGCACGTTGCGAAGGAAGTCGGCAATCTCCTAGAGTCGTTTGCTGACTTGCTTCTATGGCGCTCATTGCGATTGCCCGACCCAGTTCCTGCAAACTGGAATACTCGGGATCCGCAAGCCAGGCCCACACCTAGCGGTTTCGCATGTATTCCTGCGGTTGACAGTTTGCCGGATTTGCTGGAGCACATGTCATGTACAGAAGTTGTATAAGTTGTATCGGCTTTGCAGCTTGCGCACCAAGCCGTTCTGTTGAAGCCACCTTCCCGGCTGCGCCGACGTGTGCCGTCGCTTTCTGTGACCTCCTGTCTTGAGTTTGAAGCTGTGTTGCGGCTGATGTCGTTGTCGCCTCGTGCCGGTCATACTGCTGATCATGCGCAGGAGCTGTGGGGCGCAGCGTGATGCGGCGCGGGAACTGGAGCTTTGCACATGCCTGTAGCCTATTGGCGACTCATTGGTGGCATGGATGCTATGGTGCGGATGAAGCAACTACTTCCGGAACCCTGCGGACAGTTAGACATGCCACGTTCAAAATCACACACTCCATAGCAAAGGAAAGGAGGGAACATCTCTTTCACCGACGTTGGTCCGGCATGTACTCTCTGAGCCGGCTCCACGTCACAAGCCTCGGGTCAGTTCCGGGCACTCATGCACTCCACAGCTGGTCAAGTACCCAGGTAAACCGTTGATGCCCTTCGTTCATGAACCCTGCACGGAATCACACGGTAAACCTCCCTGATGGTTCCATCACCACTCTCTCGCCCAGGCACTGACTGTTGACGATTTGGTCAAAGCTCAAGCTTCTGTGGTCAAAGTAGACCTGCCTGGTGTGAGGCGCGACGATGCAGTTGGCCAGTGATTAGCATCCTGCACAATGTATAGCAGAGGGCTTTACTAAACAGTAGTGAGTCTGGTAGCAGTGCTGGAAGAGAAGCTCTACAAAGCCGTCTTTATTGCCACATCAGGTACCAGGGCCCTTCTCGTGGGGCACCTTCCTTTTTGTTCTAGTCCCGGATAGCTGACACTGTTCAAACAGCCCAAAACAAATGCAAAGCTGGTGCAAGCATCTTGGGCCATTGCTTAAGCTGGCGCATGCACCCAGCTAGCCATTAGACCCAACAGCTAGTCCAAGGGTCTGGAGTGTGAGACTCAGACATGTCCTCAGCCTGTCACTGTCAGCAGCATAAGCAACTGACATGGAAACATTCTGGGCCCTCAGTGGCCATGCCGGCAGGTTGCTCTGGGTGGCCAGACTCCAGCGTGAGGAAGGTCGGATCTGGCTGCCACCAATAGAAAAGGAATCGACCTGCGGGTTACTCCAAACTACTTGGGTCTCATACCAGTTCTCTCCATGAAGCACCAATGGCCAGGCATGGCCAGGCGGCTGTTAGGAAGCCGTTTGACCATCTGGGTCTCCTTCCGTCACCACAAGAGTCAACTACTTGTCAGTTGTTCAGAAAGCCTTTGGCAACCAGGCCTGCCACCAGCCAACCCATGTAACAGCCACTGGCACCTGCATACTCACATGCTCAAGGACTACACTTTTGCACAAACTCCGCCGTGGCATCGTGCAACCTGGGCATTTGCATTCTGCAGCCTCTGCAGCCGCTGTAGCCAGCAGTCATGTGTACGCTGGAGATAATGTGTGCAGACAAACACAGAAACTTCGTATCGTGTCCCCTTCAAAGGCACGCAACGATGCAGATTCCTTAGCGGGAAGGCCTGTTGAAGCGCGGTCACCCAATCTCGGAAGTTCCAGTTATACTCGCCCAGAACAACCTTGCAAGCTGTCAGCCATGCGGTCATGAGATCTTCAGCTTGAAATTCAAGCTGAAGCTCGCAACCAGTCTTACATTCCGGGCTGCCCTGCTGCCCACCCCTGTCAGGCCAGCCAAGCAGCTGGGATGCAATCCAGGCTCTGGTTCATGCAGGCTTCGGAATAGAACCAACCGTTCCTGGGCAATGTAGCACATTGCTCGCAGCAAAAGTCGTCCCTGTTGATGTGGCAGACTGGTGCGGGAGTTGCAAGGTCACACAAACGACTTGAACAGATGATAGGTGTTCCGGCCATGCATCGAGCACTGCCGACTGAGGTTGCCCATCTCATCCATCGCTGCTTGTGAATCCGCATCATCCGGGTCGCCTTGGCAATTGACTTACAATCCGTTCTGCATTGGGGCATTGGAGTGAAACTCGAATTTGCGTAGAAAGGATTTGCAGGCAGCTAGCGGCCTGCAAAGACGCTGCATTCTGCAGGCACGTCTGGTTGAGAACTGTTGATGCTGAGCACTTCAACAAAATCCATTGGTCTGAGCCCGGCAGGTCTAACCATTTCTCTTGCTACAGACTTGAGGTTTTGCCAAGCTGCACATAGGTCGTATGGTGCCAGGCGGACACCGCCCGCCGTTGCAATGTTCGTGGGCGAAGCCTTCTGCGCAAGGCACAGAAAGTGAGTGAAAGTGAACAAGGTTGACCTGATGGAGAAATGGAGGCACATGGAGGCACAACATCCCAGGCTCCCCTTTGCAACTGCAAAACCGAACTATTGTCGAAATTCCTGGCCATTCTTGCCCTGGACTCCGATCACAGAATCGGAATCAAAAGCAACGACGAGATTCTGAGATTTGTCATGTTGTCGCTGAGCTCCTGCCATGTGTCGGTTTGAGCTGCTGCTTCTCATTAGGATGTAGCCTTACTCAGACATGTCTGACGTAAGGTTCCAAGGGCGCTTGGCTTTGGGATGCCATGGATGCCTATGCCGGTCGTCCCAAGCCAATCGTGCCTGCACAGTGTCAAAGAACCTCTGGGCACCCAGAGAATATGATTCCTCGGTTTCCATGTATGTTGTGCCCTTGGACAGTCCCTGCACCTGTTGCCAGAGCGTGCGTGGGTATTGGCCTGCCAAATCTCTCAGAAACTAACATGATAGCTACTTGTTCGTGCCGTACGCGTCTTGGTTGGTGCATCGGCTCCCTTTCGCGTAAGGGAGAAGACGGAATGCTGGCTGAAAGATTGACCAAGCAGCCCACCAGCGGAGAAGCACCTACACACCATGGACAGGAACCGATACGCAAACAACTCTGACTTGAGACATGAGATCTTCGCGTTGCTTGACCATCTGTTTCTGATCACAGCCTGTGATTTTGAATCAGTGGCTCTAGTGGGTCCAGCAATTGGCGGGAAGTTAAGTCTGAAGTACAAGCAAAACGCATGAAGGGCCGGCAACTCGCGAGCGATGAGACTACGAGTAGCAAACAATAGCAAAGACAAAAGCAAGCAAGCGCCAGAGGAAAAGCTGCTTCCAGAGTCGGTGCCGACCTGCCCGGCAAGGCCGTCCTTAACGACGTGCTTCTGGGTATAGAGGCCTCGAGCGCGTAACTCATGTTGGTCCGATATGGTCTGGTTCAGGAAGCTGTAATCTACTGCATCTGCTTACATTCGGTGTGCGCGTGATAAAGCATTCTTGTGTTCTGTGGTTGACACGAGAATTCACCATCGGAGCCAACTCCCTGAGATCTTTGTGGGGCCTTAAGTGCTCTGGATGACCTTTGCTAGGAACACACATCGCGAGGCTTGCAATCTCATTTGTTGCCAATGCTTCAGAACTTCAGCTCCCTCAGCACGGGCCTGGATACGTCTGATAGCCCATAGAATGGCCTGTGCCCAGAAGACGCCTGCAAATGGAAACGAAGAAATGCCGAATGATCGGTCCATGGTGCTGTCTTTGCTGCATCGCTCTCAGCCAGCCTTAACCTTTTGTTCTCACCTGTTGTTGGCCAGACTTCGACAGATGCCCACGATCGCAAAGGTGGGTCCTGCAGATGGAACCAGTCAACCTTTCAAGCATCAATGCAAAGGTCATGATCAGGACCGCAATTGTACCACGGCACGCAACAAGTGACGAACCACCCTCCCGCAACCACCCGGACAACTCCTGGTTGCCCTCCTCGCATCTGTCCTGCCGAGGTTTGGCTTAAGTCACCGCGTTCTGAGACTGCAGCCTGGGTAGACTCGATGTTAAAGCGCACAAATAAATTTTGTCGCCGAGCGTTTCAACACTTCGCATGCGACCAAGTACGGCATTGTTTGATAGCTAGAATCGTTTAGCGTGCTCAGGTAAATGGCGGTTGGCTATGTTTGAAAGCAGGTTTCGCTTGGACTCTGCTCACATCCTGTAGGATCCACCTCGTTCCCCTGACTACATGTCATGGAGCGCTGTTCAACAAAACTTCCATGTTCGTATACAGAAAGATCATGGGCAAAGAAGCCCATGCAATTCAAACGGGAACTCAATCGAGAATCTTCCATTTGGGATTTTCCAAGCATACCGAATTACCGAATGCGCCATTCTGACAACGTGTCTGGCCTGGGCCGAGGTCCCGCTCCGGGCATTTGCATCCACATCGGTGCAGCCCAGCCTGATAAGACATTGACCATGCGCTTTATGGAAGACCCAACTGCTGCGTGCATCGGAAGCTGCATCTGCAAAGACCACTGTGTACGTGCCAGTCCAAGCTGCGTTTGCTTGAGCAGGTCGGTGCTGGAGGGAAACCGATTCAGCTGCACAGCCACACGCCTCGCATGCTGACTCATTGCAGGCACACAGCAACCTGCTCCAGGCGATCGGTTCAGTAGAGCTCAGTGGCGGTGCTGTCTTGCTGAAACATTTGAGCTCATAACTGGGCAGACAAGCGACATCACATCCTCCAGCACGATTCGAACGGTGTGAGCGACAGGCCCTGCAAAGAACTGGTTTCGCTGACAACGGGAAACAAGTCGGAGGGTTGGACTTACATGGGTATACTATATTGTGATAACGTGTTATGCATGTTTTTCCATCTGCACACAGGAATCTCCAGGCAACAGGCGCCCTCAGCTACGACCGACATGACCCGAGGCAAAACCATGACGGGAAGGCCGGCAGAGCTCCAGGATCCGTAGGCCAGTGGGAAAACGTAATATTGCCCTTCCACATCTTAGCCAGCGAAAGCTGTAACCACGAATCACGCCTCTCCATGCCTCTTTTTGTCATACCTCTGGATGTAAGATGGATGCATGGACAGGTTTGGTTTGGCTCATGGAGAGGGGCCTTAAAAGCCTTAAAAGTGACTACGACGAGATACAAATTCAAGCTGCGCCGCACGCCGCACACCCCGATTTGATGCAAAAACGCAACTTTTCGGGGTGTTAACGCATCTGAGCATCTTATCTGCCGTAGCTCATCGTCGGAGTCCTGTGCTGTTTTTCTCCCAGCACCCTCCACACACTTCGGCTGTCAACACTTGTATGACACTGCAACACTGCAATCGGTTCATCAAACCCAACAACCCCCTTGCGGACGTGCCGCATAGTCGAGGCAACCGGCAGCTGCTGCAGCTAGAAGCAGCGGCACCAGCCGCAACTCCATCACAAGGGTAATGATGGGATGCTGTCCCGAGGCTTATGGCATTGGTATGAGTCTTTGATTCTTGTTTTTGCCGCTTGGTCCCTCTTCGTACGGATGCGGCATGTGCTATCCGAGTCCATATAGTCCATGCCATATAGTCTATATAGAGTGAGCGAGCTGAGCGGCTTGGTGTGGTACGTTACAGTATCCGCTTTGTGAAAATGTTGGTCACATCCGCTCTGCGGAGCTGGTGAGCCCATCACAAGGCCGACCTTCTGGCAGCCTTCTGGAATCGAGCGGCATGCCGGCACAGTGTGGCAGGGTGCTACGAGATCTGCCCCCTTCAGGCAATGCGAAGTATCATACGACAGAAGCAGAATTTACAAACACGATGTGTGAGAACAAGCGACGCATGCTGGTCATGCGGACCTACAGTACCTCCTCATTACAATCTTCAGCACCTTAGAGGCGAGAGCTGAGCACCTAAAGCAACTCCAGTAACTTGAACTACTTCTAAACAGACTTTAATTCAAGAGACTCGGAAGCCATGCTTTGGCTCGCCATGCAACGCAGAGAACACCGAAACGAGGCTACCTCTAAACCATCGTGCAAAACATCTTATAATTAGTGCAGCCCAAAAGATTGGATCTTGAAACAACCCTAGGCACCTCTCAGCCTCCAGGTCCATTGCGCGAGCACATCGTTCCCAGGCCTTGCACTCTCGAGAACCCAGGTCGCCTGATAAATTCTTACGACACCGGTCACTGACTGACGGGGTCGGCCGGTCGACCGACAAACGCACAAAACCCAACAAAACACCTCCAAAACGCCAAACAATAGCCAAAAACAAACCCACCCCAACCGCACAAGCAATTCCTCCGCGGCAAAGCACACAAAGACGAACCCCGTAAATGTGCATAATATACACGAAGCTGTGATTACGTTAGTCGCCACTTCGCTAGCGTCAGTAATGTCCGCAGTGTCGCTGTGGTGCTGTTGTGCATGAACGAAGTGGCCAGATACATGTCCAGAAGACCATGTGCAGGATCTGATTCCAGCTGTATTCTTGGCAGCTTCAGCTGAGGACGACTTAACATCTGCGATCACAGGAGCACAGGCTTTTGACTCTGTAAGTTTCCATGATGCAGTAGAAGCCAAAGCTTGAAGACTGTGGAGTGGAGCCTCGCCGGCGCTTGCTGGCTGCGCCCATCCTGAATTTGAAGACACTATAGTGTGCAGAGCTGTGAAGCACTAACAGTTAGGCTGATGGCTCTGAGAAGGCTGGTCTGCCAAATGCAGCAACTTCTTCTTGTGGCAGCTCCAATACGGTGTCTCTGGCACTTGCCCGCACGGGTTTGGGCAGTTCACAGCGGCAAAGCGCACCGGCCGTGGCTCCAAACTGTGCTTGAACATTGGCATGATCATGCGGGTTGCAGCCGGGCGGCCGAAGTTGCCCACAACACTGAAGCTGAAATGGGTGACGAAGGCAGTGCAGTCTCGAGGCTCGTAAAACCTCTGCTGCCACCAGGCGGTTTTGGACATCAACCAAATGAACAGATTCTCGGCGCCATCCAGTCAATTGTGGACATCGATTTCTCATTCAAAACTATGCCGTCAATTGCAGCTTCTAGCCAGCGGTGAATGATAACTTTGCAGAGGGGAGCTCGATCCCACAAGAGCTTGCCAGCAGCATGAAGCACATTCGGGGGGGGGGGGGGGGAAGTGCGGGGGTGCAAACTTCCAAAAGAAACCCTCCACTGCATCATCATCATCATCGTCGTCGTCGTCGTCGTCATCATCATCATCATCATCATCGTCGTTTTCCCTGATGGCGCAAGATGGAGTGAAGCACGCAGTTGTAGCTCATTCATCTCTGCAAATCAAATCTGAGCTGGCTTTCTGACAAGCAGCTCACCGCAGCAGCTTTCGAAGGTGAAGGCTGCCCCATCCCAGCCTCTCACGTTGTTAGCCTTGTCATGTACCAGCTCACCTTGCGGCCTTTCGGGAGAATCGTAGGAACGCATGGAGTCACATTGCGGAGGAGCTGCAGTGGGAGTTCCCTCCAGGACCAAAGATGGCGTTGCAACACCTCAATTTCTCAATGCATCTGCAGCAAGGAGGAGCCGAAACCCTGGTGGTAAACTCGGAGGCTGCATCCGTACTGGCAGAAGGCAGTTGATGCTGAGCACCATGCTGCCCACGAGTAATGCCGTCTGTCCAGCAGTCCAGCTCAGCAGCATAGCTTGGCCTCACTTTGGCAGACTTTGGCACATTCCCCTTTAAAGCTACAGCAATTCTCCGGATCAATGGTCCATCAGGGCTAAGTTGAATATGCACGAGAAGTGCACAACATGTGCACGACATCAAAGCAGCACTGGCACACAGCAACTTCAGAGTCTCAGTTCTGGGTGTCTTCCCACGGAAACATGACTGAGGCCGAGAGTTGCAGGTGCTTGGGAATGCTTTGGGAATCAAAGGCCACGAAGTAAAGTAACAAGGCTAACAAGGCAACCTCACGAATTCATCTCACTTGCAGGCCTATGAATAATCGGCAGCCCGGGAACGCAAGAATCACCAGCGCCCGTCGAGCAAAGCGTCGGGAGGACATGGTGGGTGCAAAGCGCGCTAATTGTTATTGTGAATGAGTGTTGGAGATGGAAAGTGGGAGTGACAGTGTAGAGGGTCTGTGGTCGTTGGTTTGTGTCTTCACCGTGGGGAGAACCTTCTTTTTGCTGGTGTTTTCATTGGGCAGTATTTATTCTGTCCGTCCTTTCATTTTTTGGGACGCTCTGTGGTGGGTTCGCCGCATGCTCCTCCACGTTGCGAATGTCATTTTCGTGGCTCAGGCTTGCTGAACATCAGCTGTGAGGCCGGCCCCCAGAATTTCTACCGAACTCTTTCGTGTGAGCAAGCTCTGACTGACCAGCCAAGCAGCACCTTTCTGGATGAGCGCCGTGCTGCCAATTCTGCACCGTTGTAGGCGCGAGTGCACAGGCACACAACGTTGGGACTACAGTGGAACAGAACCACGACGCAAGGATCGCAAGGAGCTTGCCAAAGCCATGTCCTTCCATCACTGCGACTTTATACCGGCATCAAGTCTACAAGTTCTCTTAGCTAATGCTGGCAGACTCATTCTATAGACTCGGCAGTCGTCGACCAGGAATTGGACTGACTCAAAAACAGCGCCTGACTTGGTGCGGCTTGATTCTGATTCTGCAGATTCTGTAAGCACGCTCTCCGGGACTTCTGCGCATTTCTGCACCTCGCCTCCCCAGACATATATAAAAATGGAGGGATGTAAACATATCTATATACATATATATATATATATCAAATTAAATGGGTTGCGACAGCCTGAAAGAGGAGCTAGAAAGTTCCATTCCATGTCCACAGCGCTCTGGCGATCTGAAAAAGCGTGAAACGCTGGCGCGAACGCCGACCTCAAGAGAGAGAGAGGCTTCATGAAGAGTTGAGTCACATGTTCCATGGGCACGATATGGGGTTGAGCAATTCCGACACTTCGACACTTGTACAGCCTCCAACTCGCACGCATCCTTGACCTCCAAATTACCACCGCTTCGTTCTCGGCACGTGTAGTAGAGCTGCCATAAGGTAGAAGTCGTTCAGTAAACTACAGTACTGTACTTGTTTGGCCAGTGCACATTGCTTCGCACAGGAGGTGCGATTGGCACGCCTTTGGCGACAAATCTTCTCACTGTGCGGGGGTCAGCCTCGGATCAGTACTGATTTCGAATTTTGAATACTGAGTGCCGGATCTGTTTTGGCAGGCGGTCGCGAGAGGGTTCCTGAGCTCTGGACCCAGGACTGAGCTACTAGTCCACACTTTCCACGGGCAGGTCCTCCCATTCTGCTCTGCTTCTGCAACTGTCTTGCAAGAGAGGCTGTTTCGTTGCAGGCCTCCGGGCCCGTAACAACCGTTCTTATGAGTACCATCGAAACCGCAATTAGCAACTGAAGTGCCCTGTCCTCCCAGCCGCCAGCAGCGGCGTCTGGGTCTTTCAGGAACCAGCTTCGCTTGTCTGCCAGGAACTGAAACCTGCTGGCTGCTGCAGACCGGCAAGAGACCAAGCTTGGGAATTCACGGTACAGTCCACGATGCAGGGGCCAAGAACTAGCGCAAACTCTGACATGAGGCAGGTGAGTCCCCAGCAGCGTCTTGGCAACCTCCGGAATCACTTAGGGCATGCTCCGTAGGGTCACGTGGTCTTGCATGGATACAGTACCACAAAGGTCGGACGACGCAAAGCCAAATGCTTGCAGAGCTTCTCAGAGTTGTAGTTCACAACCATCTGAAAAATTGTGATTCTTAACTTCTGTTGTTTGAGGAGTGGTTGTTCTCACTGCGCAGACAGCTGGTTCTACCTCCCCAGCTTTTGCAAGGGTCTAAACTTCTTGCGTGATGAGCGTGCAGCACCGCTAGCAAAAGCGAATTCCGAGAAATACCACTTGGGTATGAGCTTAACAGATGGAAGCCTTTGGCTGCTCCTCGGCAAGCCTTGCTTCCGGACATGCCGCGGAAATCTGAGGCAGTTCGCGGCACATGCCGGGGATCTGGGGGAAAGGTCGGTTGTGCAACTTGATGCTACATAGTGTCTCATGCTACTTCTTATCTCGCTTCCAAAGTTTCAATTTGCAGGGCCAGTGCGCACAGCCCAGGCTGTCTTCACCATGGACCTGCACCTGTCTGTGAAACCCTGGCCCTGATCCCCCAATGAACGGCATGACCTCTGCTTCAACACGACATAAACGTACACCAAAGTTCCGCGAATGATGCAGAGACTTGCAGAATCTTGGGCTTGTTGAGCGCAGCGCTTAGGCCATGCCACACAAGCGGTCTCTTGCTCAGAAAGCTTTCGGCACGCTGGTGTAAGGTGCTGGCTGGCCCTGCACCTGAGTTGGCCAACTCTCAACTCTACACACCGGCAGAGACAAACAGGAATGCCGCTTCGGCCCACAAAACGAGTCAGAACAGACTTTTGTTGCGCTGGGCTCAGAGATGTAAGTCTGCCAGTCGCATCTAATTAGCCGGCAAGGCTTGCGAGCTCTGTGCCCAGAGCAGGAATTCCTCAACGATCATCATCCAGCAGAAAAGCCAAAAGCCTGGCTCAAGTAGCTGCCAAAGCGCAGGCTGGCCAACCGCCACAGGCTGGCCCACAACCATTGCCCTCAGTTTTGGTGTGTGAATTGACTCAGTTAACAGCGGCTCAGTGCCCAACAAATTCAACAAATATTCAGATCGATTATTGGTATGATTGGTATGATTGCGAGCGCAAGCCAGTTGACCATGCCGGAGTCTTCAAAGCCCTGATCTTGCAATGCAAAACACGATGGGACATGGTACCGGCAGCGGGCAGCATGGTGCAGAAGGAACCCTGCATGCTTTGTAGTGTTGTACCAGAGCTTATTAAGTTAACAGCTTCATTTCACCATGAAGAAGATAATGGTCGAAACGATGCTGGTGAACACCCGAACGCAATCAAAGTCGGGCTTCACACGCCTCACACCTTTTCCTAAAGGCTTATACTGACGAAGTGAGTCGTAAGCGCGACTCGGCTGCACTGGTGCCGGGCCGGAGGTCTGGAGCGGCCAGTGTGCCAGTGTGTCCATTACTTGGCGGTACTCCCTCGTGCCTTGGCACGGCAGGCCTCGGTAGCTCACGTCTTCTGCTTCTGATGCTGAAAGCTGCAGAACTGGAGCCTTCAGCGAGGACAGACCCTTGTGTCACCAACACTTGTGAACAACGTCCAGAGCCTCTTCAAAAACGAACGGCAAACTGGCGGTCAATTCGCCTTGGCCCTCGCCATGAGCGTCAGGAGTTCTCATCGGGGCCCCCTCCCTAATGACCGATTCATGCGGGAAGTGGGTTCTTCGGCCCTCACCATCAAGCCAGGGGACGGGGCTTCAGAACCCAGGCCAAAAAACACCAAGATCCGCTGTGAGGCCGGGCCGTGGCGGTCGATGTGCAGATGTTTCCATATACAGTTCGCCCTATTGACTCTATTGATGCGGCGTGCCTAACTTTGGCCTAGATCTAGGTACTGCTGCACGGCCCAGGTGCACCAAAGCCAGCAGCAGCAGTCGCGCATGAAGGTCTGCCAGCCTCAAGACCATTCAGTTCTTTTGGGGGCCGCCTTGGGAGTTTGAGCTAGCAGAAACTCTTTCCAAAGTGGGTCCTTTCTCTGGCCCTGGCAGGGAATAGCCTCACAGGGTCAGCATGGCACTGGCCAAGAAGCCATCGTGGGAGATACCATAGCGCTGTCGAAAGGGGATGATGCTGCCCATCCCGGCTCCTGGACTCGAGTTCACTTGTGCGCCAGGTTACTGGCTTCTAGACTCTGTAAGACGAAGAACAGGTCTTGCAAAGGACAGCTGGTCAAAGGTCAACAACTGCCTACAAGCAGACTGAAGATAAAACTGGAGGGGGCATGTCTGAACAGCACGAGCACGCTTGGAATCTTGCTCGGAGTCCTTCGGTGTCCTCGCTGCAGAAGCCCAAGCCTCCAGTGCCCGCCGCAAGGCCGACGACATAGCAGCAGCCTGATCGAATTTGGGCAAACTCATGGGGTCCACAGCATCTTGGATCCAGCAGCTTGGAAACTCTGCCAAGTGGGTGCCAAGATTATCAAGATGCTACAAAGGGACATGACAAACCCGCTGGAAACAAAAAATGGAGGACGGGAAGCTCATGGCTTCCTGCAGCAGGCAGAAGCCGCAGCAGCCCATGAAAAATCTGCGGACAAGCTTTGGGACGAGTGGCTTGGCTCTTCTCAACTGGGGCCCCAAGTGCAGCATCATGCAAGCCTCTGTTCCCGGCCCCTCCGCTCTCCGACGGAGCCCAATTCTCAACCCAGCAGTTTTGTTGGGTTGCCGTGCCGTGCTGGCGCGCGCTGTTGAAGAAACCATTGGCTTAGGTTATATACCCCGGCCCAGAGGTGATACCCCCCATGACGTGCAGCACTTGTTTCTTTTCACCTGGGACTCAGCATTGTGAATTTCGGGGTACCCTCAGGCCACGGGATGACAATGTTGTCGTGTGCACTTATTCCATTGACTTGGGGCTTGATAATTGCCTCACATGTCTGATGACGCACCACAAAGAGCTCAAAGCGGGATCTTGGGACTGTAGTGCTTCTGAAGCACTCAGCTTTGGCTGGGGTAACTTACGTTTCAGGAATCATGGGTTCCGGGCCTGCGTTATGGATCCCATTCCTGGAGTTTGCAACGTTGCAATTTGGAGGGATCTGTCCCCTTAAATAAGACATTCGGAGTTTGGGAAGGTTTGGTAGAGTAGGCGGTCGCTTCACATGATCCAAGCGAAGTGTTTTTGGGATTTTGCTGGTGCTAGCAAAGTTTGCGGTCTTAACGTTAAGATATCCAGGGCGCCCTGACCTGGCCACATCGCTCTCATCGATCGATGAACTTTCTGATCTCGCACTTTCACAGTACTAAGCACACAGTAAACCATTTCCGCAGCCAAGGCTCTGCCATCCAGGGCATCCTGCAACATGTTCTGGGCTGTTTCGTGAACTGGCGTGTAGGTGTCCAGATCGGTACCAGTACCTCGCAACAGACTTGCGCGGCTGGCTTCGCACAGATGACTATATTCACAACGTAAGATTCGTGGCGACTGCAATGTACATGCTGCTATATGTTCTTGCATTCGCCTGATGGCCTTTCTCACCTTGACAACACTGCGTACTGCAGTCGCCTTCGTTCGGGTGCCACAGCTCCAAACTCTTGTTCTGTCTGTGCTGCTGACTGATAGTAACTCCTAGTGGAAGCAAAGAAATATTGAACGAATTATTCAGGTTCGTCAGAGCAGCTGTGATTGCCCGGGAGGTGTCTCAGATTGTTGCTCTCTCAGTTTAGGAATGGGCAAATTAGGGTCCACTGCGGACTATACCGATGTGTGGTGGAGTGACCTACCTGTCGGGGATTGCAGTGGATTACCAATCAAGTTGTGTAGATCCTCGCTACATTGGCCACACACAGTACATTCAAAGCAATTCTCCGAAATCTTCCAGGTGGTGGTCTTTCAGAGCTACTTTGCGACACAGCGTTTCAGCCTGGGCCTGTCTTCATATAATTCATGCTTGCGAGGTGGCTACCTCTAGTATTCGCAGGACGAAACCTGTTGTCGCAAAAATGGGTGCTGATACCATTTGATGCCTCTCACACCGCCCAAATCCCAAGACCCTCGAGATCAAAGGTAATTAGGCGGGATGCTCACTCATTGTACAGCAAGGGCATAGCAGGAAGCACACGCAGGTTCCGCAGGCGCCGAAGAATTCCCAGTGACCTGAGAAAAAGCTACATCGAAGATCAGTGAAGAAAGTTCGGCCAAGCACACTTCTCAGGCACACTAAGCACAAGCAAGGAACTACGAGTGTGTGTGGGCTCATTCGCAGCGTCCGTGTGGGCAAATTGAAAACTTCTGGGCCCATGCTATGCCGGATGCTGCTGGACTTGTTAGGCCGATTGGTGTCAAGGAGCCATACTTCCACTTCCCCGTCAATTCTTGGGGAATGCTGACATCTCGGGGAAGGAACTTCTCGTGTGTTGGCAGAATGAAGCAGCGCCAGTACAGTGCCGCCAGAGGGAGTCCAAGGCAGTGGCCTGTACCAAAAACTATGAAATCAGGTGCAACATCCCTTCTGCCACCTGCATATCTCCGTCAGCTCTACAACTTGACCACCACCACCGATAAGGACTTTTTAGCTTTCAGGGCAACAGCAGTAGGTCTACATCAGGGGCTTTTATTTGGGATCTTGTGTCGACTTAAGGGTCCGCTCCCCGAAGCAAGCATTGGGGGGCTGCTGCATGTTGTCAGGATGACGGTAGCTTGTTGCGTGGGGGGTTGAGCAGGTGGGGGGGGGCGGGGGGCGGTGAGGGGGCTGGTTGGTGCGGGGGGCGGGGGAATGAATGTGACGTGGCCCTCCCATGCGCCCAGAACTGAACTACAGACTATCCAGTATGGGGCGTGCAGGTGAGTTAGACGGTGAGTGAGACTAGGTACAATTCCTACCGCCACGGTTCCTACATGGCATCATGGTCGCCACGCCGAAGCGAAGAAATATGTAACTTCATGACCCACTGCATCACTGCTACCTCACCACCACAGGTAGCAAGCACACGAGCAACACAACAGCAACAACAATATGACAACATGGACAACACCAGCAAGAGCCGGAAAAGCTGCAACGGCACTTTCCCCTGCTCCTACTACGACGACTTGCCACGGCCGGCCTAGCAGGATCACGACCCAAAGGGTTCCGCCATTCGTGAAGTGGTACCACCTCACCCCATCATCGTCCTGACATGCTCCCACTTTCATTTCCTGAAACTTCGGGCGGAAATGTGGGATTCTGTCAGTGCTCAACTGGCCTGGTGACATGAAACATGCTGTTGCTCAGGCTCAGAAGATTGGCCTTAAGCTATAATTTGGCGGCAGTACTGCCCTTTCTTCAAACCAATGGAAGCGCTCTGGGCAAGCACTCTGCCGCCGACCTACACATGGTGGTGCTGCCCCTTTCGGGTTTCAGCCTTTCAGGCGTGGGTGCCTCTTCTGGTAAGTTTATGTTCTGACTAAAGATTCTTTTGTTCCACTGTCTCTCAATTCTTTGCGCTGACTTATGCAGCAAGTGCACTGCTGAAGCGCCCCCTGGGATTCCGGTGTGCAGGTTCCGGTGCGGATTCGGGTTCGGTTTCGGGGTTCGAGTTCTGTTTTTTTGGTACAACGTTTTGTTTGCTCTTTGATTCAGCTACTACTGTTACTCATATTTCCCTCTTTTTTCAGACAAAGGTTGACAAACGTTGCTACTTTCGGGAGGGGGATTCGCTGTCGCAGTCCTGCTTCATGATTCCAGGATCGGAGAACTCTATCTGGCGGCATGTCATGTCGGTGCTTGGGGTGCTCCTGGAAGTTCTGTCATTAATGTATGAACTAAGTAGTCTCGCCAGTTGCTAGGCGACTCTTGATCGCCCGAAGACCAGGTGCAGGGCACTTCATGTTGATTTACAGTTATCCTGCCTGCTCGATGCCTGAAACTGCGCAACACCACGAGTTAAACTTGAACCTTGCCCTTCTGCACGGTGTCCTCTGTCTGCAAGCGCCGTGAAGAGTCCGTTCTGTCGAGCGCGAGGTCGACCACCAGAAGCGCGGAGATTGCCAAGGCTACCTCAAACAGCACAATTGCATGTAGCATGTAGTCATAGCATATAAAAACATGCAGAAAAATGAGTGGAATTCAACCAACGCTTGTTCATGTTCCACCCTCGTTTGCTTGAGCGATTGTTTGGCGGGCTGTCTTAAGGGCGGCCGTCGAGAGTCCAAGGGAATGCTTTTTAACGTCAAGCTTGCCGGTCCGACCTAATGCTATTGGAGCAACCCGGGCAAAAATTATTTCACAAAGCAAGCCCGGAGCAATTCGTTTCACACTCGCTTCCGATGCCTAACTAACCCCCTCCCAACTATAAGGCACTTGAGGCCCTGGCCAGCAGGGCCAGCAAACCGAAAACTGTCCCGCAAAGTGCCCCAGGTGATGGGCCTGTCGCGACGATGGCTCAGAGGCTGAAAAAGTTTCTGGTGCGTAGCAGTTTCTGTAGATGTCAATGGACGATATACTTCGCTATGTGCTAGCTGGCAACACTTCAACAATTTCCAAACGCAAGAAATGCAGCTACACGCATTCAGATTGGAGCTACATGTATAATTCGCGCTTCCCATGCACGCCCCCCTGTGTCGCAAGCGATAAGACAGTGGTGAAACTCATTGAAGGCCAAGTCTCCTTTCCGTCCCATGGCATGCGAAAGGGGTGGAAACAACGCTGCGCTTGAGGTCGGCAGAGTGGATCTTCTTTGCTGGGCGGTGACAATGCCAATTAGATTGCGCATCCCCGGTTTGAGAAAACTGGACACTTCAGAACCATGTGTTCAGAGCTACTTCTGGGCATCAAAAAGGCAGCGGCATAAAGTGGTCATCTCCCAAGGACACCTCACAAAAAGCGCCCATGGTGTCATTGCACTTTGCGACTACGCCATTTTGAGGAACTCATGCATCCAGTGCAAAAGCTACTCAAGCACTCTGACTTTGCAAAAACCTTATTTCTATTACTCTGCAGCTGTAGACCCCTACCCGCCACTGACCAGTTGCTTGGACTTACCGATTTTCTGCGTCTGGCATCCGCGAACAAATTCGACGAGGGCGCAGGGCGGGAGGATCCGGCTAAAGGTCCTCGTGAAGAACAGGCCAGATGAATGGTTCTCGCTGATTCCATTCTTGCATTGTGCGCACAGCCACTACGCAGCCTCTAGACTATTGAGACCAGGTCAGTACGGGCAATCTGCTCCAAGATGGACTGTTCTGAAGAGCATTATAACTCTGCGCAGTCTTCAGGCAGCAACTCAACAACCTCAACCAACGCATGCCCCTCACACCCGCAACTCAACAGAGTTCGGAGTCCTGTTCGCCAACTTCTTTGAGAGGGTCGAAGCGGCAGCATGCAGCAGATGCAGCAGATGCAGGTGAAACATCCAGCACCAACCGTGTATGTGCTGTAACAGGGCTACGCGAGTTGCCATGGTCAGTACGAAAGCATGTCTTGCTCAGTGCTTTACTCTAGGCTTTACCTATTTCGTTTCCCTGATGTTTCGGTGGATTGTAGAGTGCCTCTTCGGCACGGGGCCGCCCAAAGGCAAAGGCCCCTTGCATTTGCAGATTGGTGCCGCTTCGCTACTTTGCGTACCGTTTGCACAATTGAACTCGAAAGGTAGCCGGCAAGCGCAATCACACGTTTTACAGAAGTAGGTTTAAGTTGGTTCAAGCGCGCAAAAGCACTGGAACTGCAAGGCCTCGGAATTGCGCACTTCATTGCTGTGTTGCTTAGCAAAGGACTTGGCGCTAACAGATGCAAAACCCATGCTCATCTCATCTTTGTGTTGTGCCTTGCAGGTTGAGGGTGTTTGGGCGAGGCCAAATTCACATCCTTGTGCTTTCTTGAAGCCATGCCTAATGTACCTGGGCTTTGTATTACGTGGCTAGAGTCTGTCAGTGTAACCTCTGAAGCCTAGACTAGTATGTCTGTGCGAAGTGCCAGCTCCATGAGGCATAGTTCTGCCTTGCTTGCTATGCTACATCGTTCGGCCACTCGCCCTGTGTGCCAGCTTCTTTGCATGGAGGCAGCTTCGGCCAGGCCATGCAAAGTGGCTCGAGTCGACTGCGCAGAACATACTTTTACAGTGGCTCATAAAAAGAGAAGCTGCGTGCTCACGAACTCACACCTGGTTCATGGATATAATTACCGACCACACCGAATGGCATGTAGGCCTATGCCACGGTCCTCGTAATTCCGGTTTCCTCTACGTGTGCTCAAGTTTCTTGGGTGGTTACGCTGGTTGCCTTCGCTGCCAAACCCATATCCAAGCATGCAAAGCCAAGTGCACGTAAATAGAACTATCTCCTTTATGGCAAAGAGCCCACCTGCTGCTGCACCCAGAAAACCCCAGAACTATTTTCGCTACATTACAACTAGAAGCAAAGTTTGTCCTTGTACGCTCATGACGAATTGTGTGGCTGCCCAGAGTGATTGCGAGTGGGGGCAAATCGTCGGCTGTGTCTGGTTTTTTCACAGTCAGACTCAGGCACTAGGGCCAACAGCTGCTGACACCAACAGCTTTTTGAATAACATGTGAAAAAGCATTTGCCATCTAGTAGGCGCATGCTGACGTATCATGCGCTTTAGCTATCTAAATATTTAATTGGCGAATAGCTGATATTGCGCCAACTAGGGGGCAGTATGACTGATGCAATCCATTTCGACCATCCATCTTGATCAGCTGGTCTTCGTTTCCGTGACCATTTCGAGCCTTAGTTCAGGAAGCTCGGGCAAGGTCCGTCAGAAAGCTCAGCTCTATAGCTCAGTAAACTCAGGAGGTCAGGGATGTATCAGGTTCTCCCGCCGATGCTACCAACTTAGGGGGCTGAATGAAAGAATCCTCTGTGTAGATTTTGCGTGGAGGAGGAGTCAAGTCGCCTCTCGGGCGACTGCCACGAGCTTCAAAAGCTCAGACAAGCCAATCGCTTTCGGACTCGCACCCTTCCCACTAATTATAGCACTTATAGAGTGCAACAGCTCCATGCCTGTTGCCGCTGACTGTGGAAACATGTGCCATCTGGTATCTCTGCGTCATCCGATACGGAACTGCGCACTGCTTTGTCATAAACGGCATACGGACACATCAGAGCAACACGACCCAAGCAGACAGGAGTAAGGCCTGAATATTGGCAGCCCGGAAATGCACAATCCTGTGCTGCACAAGTTGCAAGTGCTCCATCTTTTGAAGCTGGAGGTCCATGTCTGTGAGGTTGGGATCGGTGTCCTCCGTCCTGCCACGTGGCTTGGATGGGTGATAGTCCTAGTAATGTTTAAAGCAGAGGCAGTCCAGCCATCGAAAGCAAGTCATTCCGGTGGTTTGCTCCTGACCACTCCAATGCGAAGGTTCGGGGACAACTTCAGCGTGTTGACTCCGCCACGATCGTCACCTGTAGTGCACATTCCATCCATATGACTTCACCATCTTCTGGCGTCTGGGTTTGAGGTCAGTTTTGCGTCAAGCGCGGATCGGCCCAATGCACTCCTCACAGACTTGTAGGGCAGATCACTGGAGCTTCGTGCAGGGATGCACTTTTTCTGATCACGGCTACTGAGGATGAATGGAATTGAGCGTGACATACTATAGTGTGGCCCTTACAAAGCAAAAGAGCAGTCTGAAGGTAGTTTATGTTCAAGCGTTCAGTATGTATGAGCACAGGCACCGACGATAATGATGGGCTCGCTGCTGCTAAATGCCACGTGCGTGAGCTTCGCCCGCTTCACCACCTTCAAAGAACACAGAACCTAGCACAGAATTCCACAAAGCAGGTTGGAACACAACACCATGATCCAGGCGGGTTTGCCCGTCAGATTTGAGATGCCGCTTGTCTACTGCTTGTGCAGCGCAGAGGACGACAGTCTTTCGAACGGCAGGGGCAAGCTAACAAACCCAATCACGGCAAGAAACAAAGCAGTTGCATATCCTTTCCTCTTCTGCATCCCTCATGCACGTGCGAAGATGACCAGCACTCAAGCCTTCTGTGCACAAATGTGCTCGTTGCGATTGACTGACAGGTCCTTAGGAGTCGGTCTGACAAACTGCGGGCCGATTTGGTGGGTAACCTTTCCTGCTGCCTGCTTTCCCCACACGCGCTGACAGGCGGAATTGTTCGGCTACTTCCTGTCCTGCCGCAACCTCTCCACACTTATCTTGAATCAGCATGACTCCACATGGCATCGGCAGTCCCAGCGTCGTATATATGCACCACGCCAGAGGTAGAACCGCCAGCGCCATCCTTAATCAAAGGATTGTAGCAGTAAAACACGAGAGAAGAGAGAACGAGAGGGAGCGCGAGCGGGACGTGTCGAAGTCCATCCCTTGATACAGCAAGCCCTGGCTTGGCTAAACCCTCGGAAGCTGCGCAAATCAAAAGAGTCCTCAAGGACCAAAAATATCAAAAATCAACAAACAGGACCCAGCCCAAGCTCGGATGTGATGGCAGCAAATGTGGTCGACGAGTATGGCGCCCAGGCAACATCGCCAATTGCCTGGCGAAACAGAACGGGGGGGAGTTGCCGCTTCCAAGTGGAAAATACTGACTATTGCAACGCTTCCCCCTGTGACTAACAATTGTGAAGGTCACACGGCTAAGATGTCACACCTGTGAGCCTAAGGGTACTTAAATGGTTCAAAGGGTCCCCTTATATACTGCTTATATACCCTACACAAGTTAAGGGGCCATACATCAGAACCGCTTAAATGAGGTTAGGGACCATATTAAGGGCCCAAGGGCTCATGAAACTGAAAGGTCATCACAAACTATGCAGTTACCAGCTAAAACTGCGCAATACAACTGTCGCAAAGAGCGGTTGGGTAAGGCCGGGTCCTGAGAAAGGTCGAAGGACAGTATCGCAAATCGGTTCTCATGGTTCCACAGCTTCACTGTCCTGGCGGGGTACGACGCGATCTCGGCGCAAGGCTTGCTGCTAATCACCAAAGGTGCCGAACATCAAGGCGCTTTGCAGCCATTCCGTGCTCCCCCTCACTACTGCTACCATGGCTCCAGTCAGCAGAAGCCGAAATGAAAATCTTCTCGTGGAACCTTGGCGCAGACTAGCGTCTCTAGCGAGTTCGATTCTTGCGCGCGGGGGACTATACTCAGAAGCAACATCCTGTCAACCGTGTTCAATTCGCCACGGCACCGTAGACAAACCACTTGCTACAACAGCCTAAAAAGTCAAATCTGCAAGCTCTTCTTAAGTCAAGGAAGCGGGTTCCAGCGGACGCTATACACTGCCATGGTGTGGCCCTCATAGGTCTCCAGGTACTGGCCACTGAAGGCCTGACAAAAGAGGGCGAGCAGTAAATATATCAGCCACTCCTCAAGTGCTAAGCAGAGGCACGAACATGTGGCAAAAAACGCTTCATTGTCAGTGCTGTCAACGCCCTACCATCTAGGTACAATATGGTACAATGATGGGTCCCAAGCCATGGCTCCCCTACGAACGAGCAGAAAGCAGTCGTGGGCAGTCTGTGTGTAACCGCTCTCCACGCGGAGGCGTGTCATCTGAGACATGTTAGCAGCGACTGCGCCCCGAAGCCTTCGAGCACTTGTGGATGCGTCCTTCCTCTGTGCCCACGAGGAAGAGGTGGCTGTGATCGCTATGCGTGTGGAAATCAAAGCCTGGGGCACGTAGTGGCCGAAATGCCAAGATGCTGGGGTCTACTTAAAATGTCAGGTCAGTTCGACCGGATCGTTTGCTATAACAGAAACACTATACCCACCCCCCCCCCCCCCCCCGACTACCCGAATGCTCATCCAGTGCCTGAGCGAAGCCTGCAATTGCATGCCACAAACCCCTACTGCATCAAGGTCGAAGTGACAAAGTCCACCAGCCAAGCCAGCCAGCGATGTCTCGTCCTGGAGCTGGCTACTTAGCATTGATTTGCACACGCTGCACACGACGAACGAAACCTGCCAGCAGCAGTTGTGCTGCATCTTCCTGGCCTCAAGCCTTAAGCTTCACTGCTGGCCTGGCTGAACTCCCTGGTGCCGTCAAAAGATGTCAACAGCATCCTACAACTCTGAACTAAAGAGGGGTTTGGTCAGAAGCTGGGAGGTTAGAATAAGCCAGTTCCTTATCAGATGTCGGGGCGGCCCGCATAGCTTCTACCGAAAGCAAAATCGTCCGCCGCACCTCCTCACCGACACCGGGGCTACCCATCAGCTTCCTCCGTTGGCCGGCAAGCTGCATTGAGCTTGTCATTATTTGTTGCATGCTGTGTGTGAGGAGCCAACTTCCGGGCTTCTTGTGATCTGACCGTAGCAGCGAAGCATAGCGAGCTCTCTGCGGGGAATTACCCAGGTCTGAGCCGTACTGATTTTGCCGCTGAGTGGCAGCTCCATGACCTCCTCACTCTCCAGCTTGTTCTTCAACAAGAACCTCGGTTTGCGTCTGAAAAGCCTAGGGCCTAGCGTCAAAATAAAAGATTGCAGAGGTTTGACATGGTTTGACTGTCGATGTATGCGATATCAGGGCTTTCAGGGAAGAATACATCACGGCATGACGTGTTCTCCGAAGAGTCTCCAGTCACCCGCCTGAGCCGGTGGCCCAGCTCTCGGGTGACCCTGAAAGTCGCACTTTCGCCCCTGGCACTCCCAGACGGGCGACCAGTTGGACACCCGACCATCCGAAGAGATCGAATAGAAGTTGAGCGCGCCGGTGGACTCGTCGTTGTTCCATCGCACCTGCAGGCATGCTTAAGCAACCTCCAGGACTCCGCTGTCACACTTTCCAACCACTTGAAACTTGTCACGGCAAGTGGGCATTGCATCAGCTGAGCGTGCTGACAGCTCCACTAGTTCAACTTGATGAAGCCACCGATGCATACTCTTCTGGTAGCAGATTGCTGCGCTGAGTGCTGCTGGCTGGGGAGCAAGCGCTGCAAGCACGCGCGATCTTCACACGAATGGGCGTGTTGTAGTTTGCAAGCACGCAGTCAGAGCAGCCTCCCAAACCGGATCTGTGTGCTTGTTGGTGCGCACAGTACTCCTCAGATATAGTGCAGGATTGAGCAGGAATCCAAAAACACCGTTTCCACCTGGGCCCTGTGCTGTGAACAACGCGTAAGCTCATCACTGACCTGATCCTAATCCTGCATGCACCGACATCTTCGGATAAGAGTCTGGTATATGGGCTTCTTTGTGCGGGCACGGACGTCGTAAACTAGGACTGTGCCATCGTACAGTCCCACGGCAAGGACCGCCGGGTGAGCTGGATGCCAGTCCTTGGATTCTGGACTTCACACATCTCGGATATCATCGCACATGCTTTGCTGGTGTGGATTCTCCAAGTCGGTTTGTGCATATTGTGTGTGCGTGGATGTCCGATGCGTGTGGCGGCCCAGCAGGCTCACAAGACTGTCGTCCTTGGTTGCCGAGCGGCCAAAGAGCAAACACCTGCATCTGTGTTGAAGACATACTCGGGGAATCGTGTGTTCTTCAAGGAATAGCAGCCTGAGTCGCGGCTGCTTGTGTTCGGAGTTTGCCGTCTATCCGCTTCTACTGCGTGATGCTGCATGCTCTGTTGTGGCTGCCTTTCGCATGAAGAGGGAAAGAGGGACCTTGTATACTAATTGTATACATTAGACGCGCTATCTCAGAGGGAAGCATGGGAACCTGGCAGCCTGGCATGTCAATCTGTTTGTTCAGACAAGGCGCATATCACACCAGTCCCTTGTCGCATGAAGTCATACGAGCCGAAACCAACCGCGCACAAGTCGCTGTAGTGTGGGTTCCACTTAATGCAGGTCACCTGAGATCTTGGGAGAAACGTGCGGTGTGTTGGATACAACCTGTCAGCCCCTGATCAACTGGCCACTCCTTGCATATGTAACTCTATGCAACTTCATTGTCTGCATGAAGCTCCTTGTTTAACTGGTGCGTGGCACAGCTTCTTCACGACTGTGGGCGTGCAGCGGAGTCTATGTTTGATTCTCGATAATTCTCGGTTGGGCATGTTTGGCGCCTGCTTCTTCTTGGCCTTCTCCGAGGAGAAGCGCCAGAGCGGTAGCAGCGTGCCTTCACCTCGGCGTGTTTTTTTGCTCAGCCATATGCTTGGTTTCTTATGTTTTGTTGCAAAAGATATGGGCGGGAGCTTCTGTACATAGTCATGTAGTGCACGCTGCGTGGGCTACTCATGCTTAACGGGCACAGTACACTCTTGAGGGGGTCATCAGGTTGGAAACCATCCGATGTTGGGAAATATGCCCTGAGTTGCTTCAAGGTTCATCGGAATTTGCTGTGTTACAACTTATGTCGCTCCTTTCTTTGTTTGGGTCCAGCCACCGTCACGGAATTCGTCGCTGCGGTCTTCCCAATACCTTGGTCCAAGAGGCTTGGCTGATTTGCCAACAAGCTGAGATTGCCCGGCTGCGCTATGCCTGAAAGTGTGAGCTAGGGTGTCAATTCTTTGTGCTGCTGCTATACAGTACCTGTGAGGCTGGTTTGCCAAGCTTATCCACCTGGAACCACAACCATGCTAATCACACAGTTTGGATGCTTGAAGTCATGGTAGACCTCGTTCTCGGCATTTTGGTTCACCATACCTTAGACAAAATGACGCACCATGCCGCTGCAAGTGCACGCGCCACTTCAGCGTGTGCTCTAAGCTGGATGTCAGTTGTGGAAGCACATGGGGTGAACAAGTGCTTAAAGTCGCACACTCTGACATCCTGGTGAGGGTCCATGCCCTCATTTGCCTGTGTATGGAGATCTACAAGGTGTGATTTCCTGTCTTACTGACCTCTTCATTCCTTCCAAATCCCTTTGTTGCTTCTGATCCAATTCCTCATCCTTCAGTCGGCCGTGACTCGCCTGGAGATGCCTGGAGAGTACCTGTAGCCTTTCCAAACTCTCAAACTGTTTGGGGGCAAGAATTCTAGAGAGCGTCCTACATTAACCAATGAAGGCCAAGACATGTCTAGCTGGCTCGGTGACTTCAGGTCGTGCGGAATCAGCAATGGGTGCCACCTTTCTCAAAACCCATGCTGAAACCGGAGGTCAGGAACTCGCGACGGGCATCTGATCCTTAGGTGGCAGTTCAAAGCAAGGCACGTTCCATGATCTTGATCGACAGCTTCATGTTCTCCGAGTAGGTTGGGTCCGTGTCAGACTTCTTCTTTTTCTCTGAGACGTCATCGTAAACAGACTTTCCACCTTTCTTGTCCTGGGCTGTGGTGTCTGGATGCAGGGCGAAGGTTTCCGAAATAGTGCGCCAGTACTTGATTAAGAGCAGACATCTTATCCTTCCATCTCAGCTGCTCACGAGATCACAAAACACAATGTTTTTGCGGTCAGGCATCTTCCTTTTCCTTCTCCTGCAAAGGCACCGTGGATAACGTGTTCAGCTGACTATAGCTGACTCTCAATCCAATTAGCGATCAAAAAGGCAGCCGCGAAAGCAAGCCGCGGCTGCTTGACAAAGTTCGGCTTGCTGAAACTATGTTGTGGCAAGCATTCTTTCCATTTGGCGCACAGACCTCCGCAAGCATCGTCTTGCTACGCCAGCCTTGGCGGCTTCGATATCCGCCATGTACTGATCAAAGATCTCCCACTGCGTGACTGTGCCATCATTCCTGCCAGGCGCGCATGCACATGCATTCTAGCGAGTGGGATGCGGAAACAAGTCATTCAAGCAAGTTGACTGCAGGCATTCAGCATACAAACAGTCAAGCTAGTCAAGCAAGTGGATTTGGGCGACCGGTGTACCTGTTGCGATGAGCAATGTGACGATTCGAAGATGGCACTCCCAAAGTCCAAAGAGTGTCCAAAGCAAATTTCCGAATGTGTACATTCCAGAATCGAAGTCACAACATGGTGATGCGGCTATGCAGTGCTTTCAATGCCTTGTGGTCGGTGGCGGCTCAGTCGTCCAGCTTCGTTCCCCTGGACAGACCAAGCGTAGGAGTCTCTCAGAGGCAGGGGCGCGCCCTGTGTTTTATCTGAAGAAAGTTGTGTGCGATGCTGTTGATTTAGAGTCCGATCCCACAGCGGATAGTTGAGAACTCTATATGCCTCTGATCCACCAAGCCCTGCAAAGATTGCAAGCGCAAACCTGTTCAAGACAAGTTCTTGGCAAATGCTGGCAATCAAGTCGCGAAGCAGGGCATTCTTCGATTGGGCCGCGCGTTCGGAGAAGTTGAATTGGTTGCCTTGATAATTAACGCAGAAGATGCAGTGTCTGCCTTGATACTAGTAACCCACACCATCAGGAATGCCACTGCGCAACAGAAGCCTTGTGTGCTAGAGATTGCTCACAATGCAAGAAAAAAGAAACAAGCCGCGGGTTCAGACATAGGCAAGGGGTTTGCCGCAGTGCGCTGAACCATTGTCACAGCTTGTGCGCAACTGTGCATCAGTGCCGCTGAGTGTCGCAATGGGTTTTTCACTGGCACTTCCTCAAGCAACTTTCAGGAGGAGGCAAGTGGTGGGAAGCAGGCAAACCGGCCCCTCCTTGTCGTTCTCTGGCGGGTCGAAGTCCTCGTCGATGGCTTCGGCCTCCTCTTTTTCATTCTGCTCCGCCTCCTTCTTCTCTAGCACCTGAGCAAATGTCAGATCAGCTTGGACGACAGTTTAGGTCAGGGCTGAGGCAGGTTTGCTGACCAATGCGTCGAGCGACTCGAGCCTAGAACAACATGCGGAGGTAAGCCTTTTCAATTTCTAAGGAGACTGATGAGCTTGCTGCCTCTGCGGTTGCACAACTTAATTCTTGCAATGTTCTCGGACCATTCAGCACAGGAGTCCCCAGTCACAGTTTCAGCGCCATGTGCAACCTGAGCCCTGAATCGTGACAGCCATGCGCGCCTCCATCTGATCTTGCGCTTCCGGGCTGTCCTTCAGCAAAATTAGGCCATCTCTGGCAAAGTGCATCACGACCTGGTCCACCTGTCGGTTCGCGTTTCTCCAAGCTCCATACTTTCCATGCAATTCCACTGCTGGAGAGTTCAAGCTGAGGTGGCGCAGCTTGTGTTTCATGGTCCTCCCAACGCTTGCATGCTTTGATTCAGGCTCGCTCCCTGCTGTCAAACTTGGTCTGGATTGCATTCGACTCCTAGCGTTTCTGAGGCAGATCGTGCTGCATGACGTAGCGGCCCACATAATCCACCCTCCGTCGCTGCCTGCTCATCCACTTTGAAGCACTTCTCCTTGAAGGAGTACTGCCTCAGTCTGCCCACCACAGCCACGTTTTTTTTTGTGGCTCATTAGGGCTCTCCCAACTTATGTGCTGCAGCAGTGCAAGTCCGGGTATTCAGAAACCGAGGCACGTGGTGTTGTGCGCTGACTGTGGATTCAGCGGGTAGAGCACACGTGGAGGCACCTCCTTCTCGAGCTCCTTCAAAAGAACATGGTCGATCGTCTGAGGCGCCAGTGCACTCAGAAAACCCCACATCATTTGAAGTGTGCCTATCATGTGATCTGGTTCAGCCCTGCAGTAGAATGCCATCAGAAGCAGTCCTCCGGCTCCAGCGGCAGCTGATCGTCTGGCCGCACCTGAGAGCTTTCCGATTCTGGGTGCGTGTACGCAGTTGAGCTTCCTCCATCCCGGAGCATTCCGAGACGCCTTGACGATGACCGGCATGTCGTAGTCATCGCCAAGTTCCTGCTCAGCCTCTGCTCCAGGTCCTGACGCAGAGACGGGATTCCCACTCGAACATTGTCGGAAAAATGCCTAAGTTCCTAAAGTCAGTCAATTTCTGCTTAAATTTTACGTATGTTCAGAACACAGTTTAGAAGAATTACCTTGAAAGAACAACGGGCTGCTCTGGCGATCAAAAACTAGTTCGTATAGGGAAAACCATGAGGTTCTCGATTGTCAATAGGTATTCGGGACGACTCGGGTTGTGATGCGCCGTCCGGCCACACAGACAAACCTTCAGCATATTATAAGGGCGGACTCGTCAGGCCCCAGACACAATGACAACTGACTGCACAGAAGCAAATCAACATAAATTAACACATCAGGCCGTCGCTTGCCTTCCGGGGGAGGTGTACTCCGCTGTTGGGCCTGGACGCATCTGGGCAGCTAACATAGGAGGCGACGGCAGCAACTCTTGAACCGATGCGATGTCACACAACACAGGGAGACCTGGCAATTAAGAAACTCATCAGTACCGGCAAGAGCACGCGAGCAACTCACAAGCAACTAGTACCTAGAAAGCTAGTCCGAAAAACTCTCCACATCTCTCCACCACTTGCAAGCACCCACCTTCGGCGCCGCCTTGGGCGCCATGGCCGAGGCACAGCGAAGAGTGTGATGGAGGAGCAAAGGGGAGGCGCAATGCTCTGAGCCACAGCAATCGTTGTCATCGTCATGAACCTCAATCCCCTACACTTCTGCACATGGCCCTATGTAATGGAGGCATACTTCGTCCTCTTCGAACTTGATTTTGTCATCAGTTCCGAAGCCGGCAAGCTTACCGTCAGGAAATGACTCTGGGTGCAAAAGCGAGTGCCAAGGGCCTCTTCTTGCTCCGGGTTCTTGTCCGGATGCCATTTTATCTGCCAGTTCTTGTGCGCCTGGCACAAGCAACACTCTCCGCTGGTTCTGGCAACCTTTGCTGCAATGACAGCCACAGGCTGATCTCCCGTTGCTCCACAGAGATGCACATCAGACAATATTGGGTCGGCGCATTACATTCTTTCTACACCAGAACGGGAGCAAACCCCGAACCTTTTGGGCTGGATTGCCCCATGCAGCATAGAATTAAAGCAAAAGCACGCAACCAACACACACACACACACAAGCCTCATGTGACACATGTCCTCCCTGTTTGCCTTCTTTCGGTCTGCTACCGATGCACCGTTTTTGATCATCTCCTGCCCAGGAGGGAAGCTGTGCTGCCATAAGCACCTATGGTTCATGGTTCATGGCATGGCCGCAACATGCAGTTTCAATTCCTGGCGCCGCCAAGCTCTTAACAGCCGACGTCTCTGTCAACACTGATCTTCTGTGCACTGTTTGCACCTCCATTTCCTGCACGATGCTGCATTTCATGGCCTCAGGTTCTGTACATTTAGGAGCGACAAATGTGCTCGTTCGGCACGGTTCCTCTTTTCCCCGTGCGTAAGGTCCTGACGAATGCAATTTGCTCCTGCGCAAGCAACTAGCTACTGGTAGATGGATCTGGCAGGCAAGTGGACGAAGAAATTTGAGGAGGTCAGCGTGTGATTGGGGCTCAACAACCAACACTCTACATCTCACGGGCTCAAAGCAGAACAGACTTACTGTATGGTGGCTGTACCACAGCCCGGCGCGGGCACGCGTTGGCTTAGCCAGCCTTTAGTTGGGCATCGTAAAACGTGGCCCACCTCCATGCTTGCATGCAGGCCTGGTGGAACCTCAGCACGGTATGTGCGACAGAGAGCTTGCTTGTACTGAGAGTAGCTGGCAAAGAGTTCATCCCTCTCAGCGACATCAATCATGCAAGCTGTGCTACACAGCGAAAACCAAGAACTTCAAAGACAAATGCACGCGGCGAAATTTACCGCTGACTGGACAGCCGCCGTACGGCACAGAACGGCGTCTGTCTCTAAACGCGAAATCAACACCTTTGGCTCAACCCGGGGAGCAGGCCATACCAGACGCAGCACTCTCTTGTGGCGGTTGCCCCGCAGCCTCTCGCATTTCATCTTCGAAAGGCTACATGGGATTGCTCATGGGACTGCGTCGGGTGTTGTTGACACATGCTCGGCCATGAGCTAACCTGGCTAGACTCAACTCGACGTCTTCGTGCCGATCTTATATCGGGTTCACCTGCCATGTTTCGCAAAGAATGCATTTTTCCTTGTATCCTATTTTCCTTCTGTCCAAGCTTGTAACTTCGCGTCGCGGGGACGCAAAGTTTACTGTCATACCTGTCATACTTGTTTGGATAGTGCGAACAGGGTCAGTCTTGCACCTCTTCTGTGTCATGTGGGGATGCTGCCTTGTGATCCCAAAATCATATGCCCGGTCACTTAAGACAGTCTTAAGACCACCCTGGCCTGCTGGGCCTGCGGCTGCTGCTGCTGCTGATACCAGGCCTTGCAGTTGCGCAGTTTGAGAGAGAGGCCGCGACGCTGATCGCTCGAGGTATCTCAGCAACTGTCATGCCTGATATTCAGTGTGCGTGTGTGGGTGTGTGTGTGTGTGTTGTGTGTACACAAATATGTATCCTGGACTTGCTGCACTGGTCAAACTTCCTCAGAAAATCTGGGCTTGGCCGGTGGCAAAGTGCTGGGCATAGAGCTGATCCCACCTTAGGAGTTGTGAACCTATGGTGTGTGTGTGTGTGTACGTGCCTCAAACCCAACAGAATCCTGCTGCCGTACCGCCGCAACCGGCACAGTTCCACTTTATGGCAACTGGTCAAGTCTCAGCCGCTGTTGCCGCTGTGCCCGGGCTGCTTCCTCCGCAGCCTGCATCTGCCGCAGGGCATCCTGTTCACTTTCGACTCGCAGACTCGCAGCAGGCAAGGACCCCATCCCGACGAGACTCTTTGGCACCAGCGCATTCTGGCCAGCACTCCCAACTGAGTTGCCCCCGGCGACATGCACCGAAAATACTGCCTTCACCTGAAAACTGTACACAGGATTAATTACGTTTCAACAGGCCCTGATTTCAACAGCGCGAGCCTGTGCTGGTCCATACCAGGTTGGGGGCGTCCGTAAACCCTGACAAAAACACAGAAGCTGCCCATGAGTGAGTTTCTGTGGCAAGATTCAGCTGGAGACTGCCTTCCTGGCCATGAGTTGGGCCATCTTAATCGCATCCCAGACCTGCGCGTTGGAAGGCTCCGACTTCTCAGCCTCTAGGAGTGCAGGAATGGCGTCGGCATAGCGCTGCAAGGCGTGAAGTCTGATGCTCTTCCGGAACCACCCCTTCGGGTTCATCGGCTCGACCTGTGTGCACGACTCTGCATCAGCGAGGGCCTTCTCTGGGTCGCCCATCTTGAGCCAACACTTTCGCCCAAGCAGCTCCAGACTCGGGTGCAAGCTTGAGTGCAAGCGAGTAGAATGCAGCAGCTTGGCTGAAGTCTGCAGCGCGGAACATCTCGTTGCCAGCCAAGCGGTGTTTCTCGGCCTTTTGCCACGCCTGTTCGCCACCCGGAGCTGCCCCAGGTTCCGGTTGATCAGCTGGACCCACTGCTCTATTGGGGAAACTTTTTTTTGCCGCGGTTCACGGGCTCTGTGCCAAAGGCCGTGCCCACCAAGCCTGTCAGAAGCTGACAAGCACCAGCTTTGCCGACCGTTGTGGGGCTTGCTATGCCGCCGAAGCCCCAACAGATGTTGAGGCCAGGCGAGTTCTGGTGATACGCTTTTCCTACGTGGTCACGCTCCGCAAACTTCACTGCTACAGCCTCCTCACACTCGTCCACTTGCAAGGTGCCTAATGTTGCAGCCTCTTAAGTGTGGCCCCCCCCCCCCCCCCAGAACAGCCAGAACAGTCGAAGTTTTTTTTGCCTCTGTTTACACGGTCCTGGAGTTTAAACGGGGCAGCGATGCCCGGCAATTGATTTTAAAGAGGCGACGCGTGGAATTCTTTTAGCGCCCGGTCGGTTTGACTTATATCAGGCTTCCATGCAACCCCAAGACAGTCAGGGTGTCCTGAATAGCCCAGCCAATCTGACTTTGTTCAGGCCTACTAAAGAGGGCGAAACATTAACGGATGGTCCAAAGAAAACTCCAGCCGGCTGCACTTGCACAGCTCTACAGGACGAAGTGGCCAGTAAAGACCGAACGTGGACACTCACGTTTCTAGAATTGTGCACCAAGAGCTTGAGCAATCCAGTCTCCTGGAGCATATGCCACACTGGTACTGCCGCTTATGCGGACCGCCTTTCCTTTGTAGTCCTTTGCCGACAGCTGCACCTCACCACACACGTTTGTGCGCGATACCAACATCTTTTGCGGCTCCAGGCGATGAACTCTGCTCGCTGCTTTGAGTGGCCTTTGAGCTCTTGGATCTCTCTTGCCGCCTTTGCCGTGGGCAGACCTTTCGGGCCGGCTGCAAGCCCAAGAGCCTGGTCATTGGCTGCTTCATCTCGCCTGTCCTGCTCGTCAAGCTCTTGGCAGAGAGCGGAACCCCAAGCTCGGTAGATCGTCATGGCTCACATGGGAACCCAAGTGCAGCTAAAACTTCGAGCCAAATGGCTACCCGGCTAGAGGACTTTAGCTTGGTAGCCAGAAAGCATATTGTGATTGAGGTGGACTTGGTTACTCCTGCAAGAGAACCCAGAACCCAAAAAGGGGAAGGGTGGGCTGCCAATGTAGGGAGGAGTGGTCTTGGTATTCCGTTGTTGCCCTTGAAAGGCTTGGCCACGCGGCTGCGCTACAACGACTTGATGATGCCTTCCAGGACATTCCAGATTCCATGCGATGCGAACCCCGTCCTCGTACTGCTGCCGTTGTAGGCGCGCCGCCTCCTTCCACAGCAGCTGCTGCGAAATTTCAGGGTCGGCAGGGCTTCTCCGGAGGTTTCTGGAGTTCTTCGCAAGCTTTCTCTGCTGACAAATGCCAACACTGACCTCCGCAGCTCGAGCGGCATACAGACCTCCAGATGGCGGGTTCGAAGGTGTCAAGAAACTCGGGCTAACAGATGAGTGCATTGCATTCGCACGCCGTCAATCATTGCAAAAGTGCCACCAAGAATGCCTGTGGATACCTGCTTGCCACAAACAAATTAGCCATATTGAAACCAAGGAGGATCACACACTCGTACTCCCCTTTCTGCATCAAGCACTCTTGAATCGCTTGACATCCCATGACGTGTAACACACACCCCAAAATAATCAGGCAAGGGACCGTCCCAGGCACCACCACTCTGAGCCGGCGCCTGCGCAATTCAGCGAGCCCCCAAAGAAAAGGCCTGCAAGCTACAAGAACCGCCCGAACTTGTGTTAATACAAACCCGCCCATGACGGCAGAAAGATGCAGAAAGCAACACGATACATGAAAGGTGTGGTGACATGAGCCAGAACCGAGCTCTAAGACTGAAAGGGTCACCAGTACGCTGCACCCTTTCTTTCTCTCGATTTTCAGCAGATCCCGTCCATGCGGTGACGAGTTTGATTTTGGTTTGCAAGTCTTGCACTGCAAGGATTCATTGCCTGGGCCATCTCGGGTGGAGGTTCCCAGGACGACTCGCCGGTGGTCTGGTTGTAATAGTAAACATGGCCTGGCCGAGGCAATCCACACCAACCAGAAATTCCAAACTGCAACACTTGGTGCGGGATCCGGTGGCCGTGAAGCACTTAGTCCTCTAGCTTCTGAAGTGCTCCCGCAAACTCTTGGCTAGGCTGAACACAACAGAACACAACAGAACCATGAGATTCGACAAGTCCAGCATTCCTTAGCGCTTCTGGGGACATGGCAATTTATTCACCTACAGGCTTGTCTACTTTTGACAAGTCACCCTCGCAAATCTTTTGGACACAGTGCTGCAAAGGGATAGCAGTGTCACCAGAGCGATTCTTGAGCATGACTGCTGATGCTTTTGTATGCACTTGGTAAGGTACCAGGACCTTCGGCTTCTCACGACTTAATTTTGGGACAAGCTGGTATGCCATTATGATCAGGCGCGCGAGGTTGCCAAAGCTGCACTCGTACATGACCGGCAGCTCATCATCGCAGCGTATCATCTTTAGATGCGGGGAACTTCTCCGGCTTCCCGCGGTATCTCATCTTGCCGGGTGGTCCTTATCACGATGAAAGGAGCTACACAACTCCTTGGCTTGTGCCAGGTCTGGCCGTTGTGACCTGTTGCGGCTCCTCCATTGAGTTCCGCCCCGTTTTTGTTCGAGCTCATACCATCTCGTAGCTTCCTGTTGTACTGTTTTGGAAGCCCTCAGACACCAGCATGTGCTTGCATCGGCTTGCAGAAGACGCCCATGGGCACAGCTACCCAGGCTTCGTTCTGGAGTTCCACGACGCAGCGTTGTTCAAAAGCGGCTTAAGTCTGTCTTGAGCAATTCGCGACATTCCCAAGCTGAATCTTCCCAAGTCGTTGTCGACGGCCTGGCCTCGGCCAGGCCTTTCGTATGTTGGCTACTTTGGCACCTCTTATGGTGACTGCTTGCCGCAGTTGTACCGGCAGAGGGTCGGTGGAGGGTTTGCTTGCTTGCGAGTCTGGCACTGGTGCCATTCGCTTGGCGCGCAGTTCTACCTCAGCCTTCTATCCGCGACCCTGTGGCTTCCGCATGGAAAACACAGAAAACATACTCCGGCTTCCTGACACGTGACACAGAGTTGTGCAGTCACTGGCGCTCACATGCAGCCAAGAACAAGCTCCAAGCCTTCTGCGGTCTGACAGGCCATCCAAGCGCCAGCTGCCTGTCCAACCTGCCGCGACATAGGCTCAAAGAATGCTGACTAGTTGAAGATAAGGTCACAAGTAAGTATGCCTCATTTCCCCAAGCTTACGTGAGAGCACAACAGAAAAGCCATTGCACAGAAAATGCTTTCCTAATATCCAAAACACAGTTGCGAAATCAGATCATGCATATTCCACCGAAAGGCAAGCAAAAGCTTCATCAGGAATATAATCAGAAGCATTCATCTGATTCCACTTCGTTTTAAGCGCAGTCGGGACGGGAGTTGTTCGTAGCATAAACAAAGGTGGTGAGGCCACACTCCTCTGCTCCCAATGTTCAAAGTCGCACACGGGCACGTGTGAACATCCATGCCCCCCTACGGATGTCAGGTCGGGACAGAATCCTTTACCAGCTCCGCATTCGAGCATAGACATGCATAAGACACGTCATCAAATATGGACATGGACATGTCTGCAAGCATTCTTAAACACGAAGGCCATGTGCGCACACATTCTGTGTCGCGCTGTCTCGGCCACGAGAAGGCTATCAAGACATCTCAACTCAAGCTGGGTCCCGACCTGTGGCATCTGCTGATTCTGTGTCGCCTGCGGCTGTTGTGGTTCGTGCAGCCTCGGTCAAAGCTCACGCGATCTCACGTAACGACTGGGTTTGCAAAAGCCTAATCAGCTTGCTCTTGTACACAAGTGCAACAAGGCCATACAAGGTAGAGAGGCACCAGACAGCCATGTGGCATGCTCAGTCTATATACAGACATGTACATACGCAGACTTTGCCAAAATTATACTCTCATGTTTCTCAAACTGAGCCGTTGGCTGCTGCATTTCAGCTTCAGAAGACACCACCTGGCAGGCTTGACATCAGTGCCATCGGTCATCCTGTAGCGGCATTGCTATCAGCTGACATCCTGCATCTGCGAGGTAGAAACAGGTTGCGTGCCCTGCGGCGTGCTCAAGGCAATCGTGGCATTTTTCTTGTAATGATTTCAGACCTAGCGCTGCGCAAGCATGATGCAAACACATATGCACTGAAGCAACAAATGAAATTGGGCGTCTGGGAGTGACATTTGTGCGGGGATGGCAAACATCCAAAAGAGGCGAGAATCGGGGAAACGACTGTCAATGAAACTATCATTTGCGATCATTTGCTTGCGGAGGCTGGCTGCTTTGTTCCTTTCGAGAGGGAGGGAGGGAGGGAGGGAGGGAGGGAGGGAGAGAGAGAGAGAAAAAGGGAGAGAGAGAGAGAGAGAAAGCGAGGGAGGGAGGGAGGAAGGGAGGGAGGGGGAGGGAGAGGGAAAAGCGCCCCCCCCCCCCCCCCCCCCTTCAATGTACCTACCGTTTTTCAGTACTCAGCTTTCTTGCTACTGCGAGGTCCCCTGGCTGCAGCTGGAAGCCATTCTGCACAGTACGGCATTTGTTATTCAGGGTTAGGGCCGGTTCAGGGGCATGGACCAGGGGCTTTTAAGGTTCAGGGTCTCAAGAACTTTCGGCTTTGGGGCTTTTAGGGTTCTGGGGTTTTGCGCCCTGACTCCGCCCTCTCTCTCCTCCCTGGCCCCCACCAGGTGATCTCTCGATTTCAGGAAGAGGGTTTCAGGGTTGAGGGTGTATGTGGATTAGGGGTTTACGGGTTGAGGGTTTTCAGGGTTCACGGCTTATCGTCGCTCACTGACGGAAACGGCAGGCAAGGCTTCGACATCAACTGAGACAAGTCCAACCACAGATAGGGTGTAGTTAGGGTTTCCTGTACTGGTAGGGTTTTAAGGGATTATAGGGTTGAGGGTATCCCTTCTTATTCTGAGCACTTGGGAGCCCTCTTTTTGCCTTCGCAGCAAGCTGGCCCACATAGGCACCATGTCATTCTGCCATCGAGGCATCTTTTCGAAAGTTCTCAGGTCTGCGAATCCAAGACTGTTCCCGCTGCAACCGGTTGACGGCGGTGCAGTGGTGCACACTAACCATCGCACGTGTGACCGTGGAGCGGATGCTTCTGAGCCAGGTTCAGCGAAGTCCCACGTGTGTGTGGCAGAAGCACAACAGTGGTTCTTGTCCCGCAACCGCAGATCGCTTAGAAGTTCCAGCTGCTTGAAGGACTCTGGGCTCAACCGATTTCCTCGTTGATGTCTTCTTGATGCCAAAGCGTGAGATTGTCACGTAGCCTTGGACTGAGATCCAACACGCAAACATACAACTCAGTATGTATGTATCTGTTCCGCGGCAGAAACGTAGAGCGCTCCTGTAGGTACCAGGTCAAGGATGAATGATTCCCAGCTTGTTTAGTCAGAAGGCTAACCGATGATAGCAAGCCAACCCTTCACGCTCCAACTCCGTCGCAGAGGAGCATCTGAAGGGCTCTGGCGACATCGAAACGGTCCATGCCCTCGAATTCCCAGTCCTGCAGCTCAACAGGGTTCTCTGGGTGAATGCAGAAAAAGCAAAACTCAGAACAAGTCAGGCACATGATCGACAAGAATGAAACGACGCAGCTGCACAAACGATTGGCACAGACTTGCCATCTCATGAAAAGCACGGCTATAGAAACAACTTGGCGTTGATTCAGACCAAAGCAAATCCTCGCCGCGCCCCAGATTGAAACCAATAGCGTCCTCAGATGAGCTGCAGCAGTCGTGTGGGGTGCCGGGCATGGAGCAATGACATTTGGCGCAATTTGCCAAATTACGGATCCAAAAGAGATCCGCATGGGGGACATTGAGAAACACTCTCAGACTCTCAGCGATGTAAGGTTGCAGGCTCAGTGGAAGACTCTGGCACACATGAATGTATTCACAGGCGAGCTTCCTCGAAGGCAAACCTTGCAACTTGAATGGCTTGGTCTTTGTCGGCCAAGATGTCATGCAGGAATACCGAGTAATTCCTTGAAAGCAGTGTGCGCCGAAGGCAAGAACGCTACGACTATGGCAATGAATTGAAAACACGATTCCATGCAAGGCCTGGCAACAACTATTTTGCTGACACAAGAACAGAAACACTATATAGTAACAAAGCAATGACTACTGATTCTTACAATTCATACTCATGTGTGCCTCTACACTCTTGAGCTCATGTCCGAATATGCCCGTGCCGTGGGCGAGCAGGCCGAGCAGCAACGCAAGGTAGAGGCGTGCTGGATGCGTTGGCATCAGATCCTTCTGTCTTGATTGTGCCCTAACACATTGCATGGTCATTGGTTTCTCAAAGGCTTCAGTTGCTGGCACTATAGCACGCCCTCTGCTCTCAATTGAATTGCCCGTAGTGGCCACATCTTCAGTTCGTCAGGTCCTACTGACAACACATGATAACACCGATCCCTACAATTTTTGTTTGCCGGCGGCCTCCTGCACTGCCATGGCGGCCTTATAAGCCAGATTCCCACACTGCTGTCTCTCCTCGCTTGAGCAAGACGCATGTAAGGACTTATGTGAAGACCTACAGGGTGTGAACTTGGCTATGCCTGTGAAGCGTCATTGACGTGCCTCAAAGCCACGAATGTCAAGCCAGCCGTTTGAACAAAAAGCCGTCCCATTCATTATAAGATCTTATGAGACGCAAATTGACGACAGCAACGCCTGTACCAGAGGCAGAACAGCCTCAAGCAACCCAGCATGAGTTCAAACTAAGCGCTCCTCCATTTTTCTGGAATCTCCCCCAAGCTCCACCATGTAGCGGTAGAAATCGCCTGTTCGGGGGTTTCACCCACCAACAACGTCAACGGCAAGGTCTGCTCAGCTATCAAGACGAGACTATGTGCGCAGTCATGAATGGGTGCTGCAGGGTCAAGGCGCACGACTGACATGAACAACATAACCCGCACATGCCCGCACGCTGTGCAAGTTTCAAGTGATTCAAGTACTCGCAGCTCTGTTCATCAGACGAAGCTGCTATGCATGGCGTGGCTCATGGTGGCTCACTCCGGCCTGCCATCCGACCATACACAAGACGTTCAAAGCATCCACCGGCCATTGGAAGTAGCCTGTCCTAACAGGAGCCCATGGACTTATGACTTCTTGCTTCTGAGTGCCAGTATAAACATGGAAAGCCTTCGGCCCAAAGACGCTGCAATCCTGTTGAACAGCCATATCCTGTAGAGATAGAACCGAACCCGGTGACCCGGTGCTACCACAAGCCCTCTCAACACTCCTCCAGCATCTGTAGTGCCTGTTTCAGGGCTGTTTGGCTTTTCGGTGTTTTTTCGGTTCGTTTACACTGAGGTGAATGCGGGGGGGGGGGGGGGGTGCCTTGGCTGCTTGGTTTTTTGGCAACAAATTATCGTGGTCTTCCATCTTCCTCCATAGCATATCGAGGTCCATTCTCTGCGTCCCGCAAACTGAAGAAACATGTGCGACCACAAAGTCTGTCACTGGTCATTACCATGCAGCTCTCCCATCGTGATGTTTTTGAGGCTTGATCCAGGACGCGAAGCCCTCGCCCACCTTGAGACACCAGGCCTCCAGCTGTGCAGCCTCTGCTGTGGCAGCACCTTCCTCAGCGGCCTGCAGGGATCTGCGAGGCGCCAGCCCTGCTTGAGTAGACTTTGCAAGCGAACAAAACTATAGTGCAGTCCCCTCTGCTCGAACAAGAAAGCTACAAGTAGTAGCCGCTGCACTCCCTGCTGGATTGCCTCTTGACTTTCTGCGCCACTGACAAGCATGGAACTGTTGCAGAACCCTTCCTGACTCTTCGCCGGCACCTTGCGCCATGCCGCGCGGAGAGTCCCACTGTGAGCCTTGAAGACAGAGCCTCGACGTGGCAGTTCCATTTGGACATTGTCGGGTATTTCTGGGTGAGAGGCATGCTCTCTCATGGGACGACTGAAAGGATCGGAACTCGAGCCCTTCCATATCCTTCCAAGGCTTGATGCTTCATCGGGGCAGGTTGCGAACCATAATCTGAAGCGAGAGGCTCAGCAGATGGTTCTCGTCTTTAGTCAGATCTGAATGCTGCTGCACAAGGTCCCTCAAGTGCTCGGTCGCCTCCTGCCCAGGGAGTCATAAGAAAACAGGCAGAAGATGCCTCAGAGGCCTCTGCAAAGAAGACATCAGCGAAGTTGAGTTGGGGCATTTTCATGTTTTGCTTCTCCTCGTATTCTTCCGACTGCGATGCGGCCTGGGCAGCTTCAAGCCTCAGATTGCCAGGACCGAAGCATATGGCCAAAATGACCATGCCAACATATCATCGCACGTTTTAGACACCTCTACACACGCACGCACACACACACACACACACCCCACAAGCTGCTTTCTCGCGATCCTCCCCCCGACGATCAACAACGATCCAAGGCACACACAGGATGAAGGAGGACCGCAACACAGAACCCCCGAGTTTTGAGATTCAGCTGCTCCAAGAACAGCCGCAACACATCGCAACATCCTACATCATCCTGCTGGGGACCCGATGGGCCCAAGAGCCTTCCGTGCCGGGACGCAATGTGCCGCGATCATTCGTGAACACGATGCACCAGGATTCGCTCGAAAAGTCTGCAGCCAGGTCCGTATCTTTCAAGTCCTGTGTGCCGACCATAACCTGCCAAAGGCTTGACTGTAACTGTTTTTGGGGTGCAAAGTTCAAACTCTCATCGCACCCCGAAACTCGCATACAGTACGCACAAGATGGAGGAGTCAACATCTTGCCTTGCCAGATCGAGCACGATGGCCCAGTGAAGGTATAGCGGCTTTGCGCGCATCGGCAACTGTAGCGGACCGAGGCAGCTCAATGTGGCATGCTTCGCCAGAGAGCGTGGTCAGGGACAGAAGCACTACTGGATCTACCGACTCCATGTTGAGGCGACGTGAGCCAATGCTGCAGGTCTAGCTTCGTTGCGACTGCTTGCCTCAGGCCTCAGGCTTGCTGATCAGCGATAGAGAAAGAGAAGTCCGGGCCAAATCAGGTCCCGGGTGCCTTGCCCCCCTGCGGCACGTCCCAGACTGTGTCACCTGACCGGTGTCACCACAGATAAACTGTCAGCACATGGCGAAAAAACCCCTGACCTGTCTGAAGGAAGGTTCCCGTGTCATGCAACCAAAGCAGGCACGCAAGCTTCGCTGCGTGGACATCTGAGCAGACGTGGAACAACTAAGGCAAGACGTGCCTGTCTCCCAGTTGCAGAAGTAGGTTTGGCCGTCATCGGTTGTGACTGGGTACCAGTAGCTGACTGGAAAGACCTGCAACCAAGTGCAACAGAAGGTCAAGTCTGAAAAGCCCAGACTGAGGTCCGACAAAGCTGTCATCATCGGGCCTGTTCCACCGGCTTCCGCACATCCTTGTTGGGAATGTGCTGCACCTTTCTCGGGTGATGCTCTGAAGAAGCATTTTTCTTTCTTCGGATTCTATAGTATCTATGCAATGTATGCAGAAGTATGCACGCGCTACAATATTTCGCGAGTGATCTCGAGATCTGACAGCCGACAACTCTTCAATTAGAGCACAGATATGCTTCATCCACAACACCACGGCCTCGTCCAAAGTGCTATAGCTGCTATACCCAATGCAGACTCTGATGTAGTCAGCTAGATTCCTGAATCCTGACGCGCATGTCGGCCGACTTTTCTCGCAGATGGCATCTTCTGAGGACAAGAACCTGAATGTCAGGGCTGTCCAAGAGACCAACGTGAGCCGTGCGCGGCTAGTAGTTGCGTGTGCCACCGGTAAACCTTTAAAGACCATGGGCTAAAAGAATTGCGCTGCCAGTCTAGCGGGCACCTGTGGGACAGACAAGCTTTCATGCGTCAATCGAGCGTCGTTGAGGGTCCGGTACCGTTGCGGGCCCTGCTAGGAGTCGCTACTGTAAGTGTCATCTCATGGTGAAAAGTAACAACCGGCTGACTGGCACGGTTTTAAGTTTTTTTTTGCGAGCCAGAAGAAACCAGAAGAACCCCAAAACCCTGGAAGAAGCCGAAAGATGAAACAGAAGCCCCAAAATTGTGAAAGTGGAAGGGTGAGCGAAGGGAGCCCATGCTGAGGGAGGAGGGAGGAACAGAAAACAACGAACCAGCAGCAAACCCTCCTGGCGCCCCTGGGGCCTAGAACAGCGAGTTTGCTGCTGTTTCGTTGAGGGGGGGGGGGCTGGGGTCTCCCACCCTCCTCCCTCCCCTTCCCTCCTTGAGGCACTACTCCTTCAAACCACGACCCTTAATCTGTATTTTCGGGTGAACTCGCTGATTCGGTTGTGTTAAGGTGTGCTCGGGTGAGCTCGCTATGACCCGGGCAGGGTGGGGATGATCGAAGTGGCAAGTTTCTTGTGATTTGGCCTGCTAATTTCGAACTTGTTCGATCTTCCTCTCTGCAATGTACATGTTTCCCGTGTTCTACATGCCTATCTTGTCCATGACCCTGATGTTGAGGCATCCTCACACAGACAAGATCCGAAGAGCAACCACCTGCGGACGCAACAAGGCAAAATTATGCCACCGTGAAACACTCCGACGGATGGGAGGATATACACTTGAAAGACTTGAAAGGGCCAGGCAGCAATAGGTTCAGCATTTTGCGAGGCATGGCTATGGAACAAGTCTAGTCAATTCTAGCCACCTGAAATCTCCTGAACCATTGGTCGAGTCTAGTCTCTTGAACCATTGGCACAAGCTGAGGGGATGGGCTCTTCAGCAGCTGGTGGAAAGAGGGGTGTGCGCTGAATTGGGCTATGATCGAGGCCGTGCAATACGGGTTCTGAGTCGAGCTGAAATTTGTCCCTGGACATGGATATCACAAAACTCTTGGGTGCAGGACTTCCTGCAACATCTATGCTGCACCGACTGCTTGCTCAGCCCATGCGCGGCGGCTGAGCAGCAGGAGAGTTGTCCGTGGTTGCGGCAAGCCGTAGGTAGGTCTGTAAAGCAATTTGGGCTCCACTACCAAAGAACCCCATTGAGGATAACTCTCGTGACTTCAGACTTTGCTGTTACTCGATTGGCGAGACTGGATCTTGCGGCTGCCATCAGCCCAAGAAAAGGTAAAACTGCCTACCTCCTTGAGCAAGAATGACAGTACCGTTGGACCGAACTCCGGATGTGTTTTTCGAACCTCAACAATGACCCGATGGCATCGGTGGGGATGACCACCTCTTGTGTGTCATCCCTCGGACAACAGAGCGGTTGGGTGTTTGTACCAAAGATCCTTGAAACGAGCGGTTCTTGCAGGCCCTGAGAGATTCCTCTCCTGCATCTTTTGGCTACCGCTTCATTCTACGCTGCACCGATCTGCTGCCCGAAAGTGTCTTTCGCACGCATGTTTGCGGGAGCTTCAAGGGGCCCGAGATCTTCGGGCCAGGAGGACGGCAAGATTCACACAGGCGTGATAGGGGTAGCAGGAGCATCGGCTTGTAAGCAGGGAGTATGTCTCAAATGCTGGAGGGGGCTTTGCTTGGCAGGCAAGGCTGTACCCAAAAAACCGAACCAGTGAGGGCTTTGACATCTATCTAGCCAAAAACAATAGCTTCCTCCTCACCCGACGTAGCAGGTTGGGCAGGTATACGCAAATCAGGGTCCGCAGTTTGAGTTTAGGCACGAGAATACGAGACCATCTATAATTACTCGAAAGTTTGCGAGCTTAGGATTTCAGAATACGGAAGCGTCCGCCCATGTTACTCGGCCGACCTCATACCACATGGCTGGTGCCTCTGGCATCCTCCACGGCAAAAGTCAGAGATTCCCTTGGTGCGCACATCACTGAAAGCACTGTCTGTGACTCACCGACAACTTGCCATGCTACTGCAATCATGCTGCAAGCTGAGTCAGTAGTATATTACGTGCGGTAAGTCGTTCCACCCAGTTCCTTCCAAGCCTCGGTCATACATCATAATGCAGCCAAAGCGCAGTTGCCTTCGTATGGCCGAGACCGTCTTGGCGAGACTTCGGATGACCTGCCGCGTCACCTTGTTTTCGTGACCTCGCTTGGGGGCTTGTGGGCTGAAGCAACTCTTTTTGCGCTCATCAACAAGTGAGGACAAGACCTACTTCTATGCAAACTGTCCCACTTGGCAACCCTTTCCGTTTGCAGGCAAAGGACTCATCTGCGCTAGCTGGAGGCTCTTCGCTGGACCATGAAGCTGCATGCAGCCGGACACGAACTCCTCAGTTTGTGGGGGGCATGTATAGTCGAAGTTGCAGTTTGAAAGCTTCTGCGTCAATTTACACGCTACATTTGTTTTCAGTCCACACTTAGTTACTAAGGTGTGAGGACCATTTAATAGCCCAGCAACATCCAGGTCAATCCATCCACTGTGGTCCGTGTCGATAATCATGAACAACCTCAGCTGAGACAGGTAGCGATCATCTTGCGCACGTGAACAGCGGTCCACCACCCTGAGCTCCGGTTGGGGTTCTTGAAGCTTCCGGGAGCTGCCGAGAAGATGCTGGCGTGTTGAAGGCGGCCAATCAAAGCAACGGTATAGTAGGTCAGCTATTTCTGCTATGGTGTGGAAAAGTCAACCCACGTGCAGGCCTCATCAGTGTGACGCAGTACGTTTACAAGCAGTAGTTGGGCTATATCAGGCCATATCAAACTTTGGCCTGGCTCCTCCACGCCAAGATCTAGAGCGCATCGAAGTTTGCCATAATGAGCGTCCAAGCAGCGTCGACACATCCTTCAGGGTTTGCTGCCCTACCATAGCCTGTCTCAACATACAACGCTTCAGGAAACAACTTGCTTTCCGAGGATGCTTTTGATCCTCAAGGCCAGGAGTCCCAAGCTCCCAAGAAAAGCTAGTGTACAAAAACCTACGTAGAAGATCGTAGAATGCTGACAGATGTAAAACCCCTGCTAGCAATGCCTGAAGCCTCGTCAGTGTTTTGCGACCCAACATGAGCTGAGGTAATTCGCATGACATGTCCTTTCACAGCTCCGCGCCACACCCTCATGCACACAGAATATCCTGCCCCCGTCTGCGTGGCTAGGGTTGCTTTTCTTGCTGCACCTCAAGGCCCTCCTTCAGTCACTCCGTTTGCGATGCGTAGTGAAGGACGAAAGCTCTGGCGTGCAAGCAGGGCCCGTCCCCTTCAATGGGGCAGCATCATGACCATGCACAAGTCTCCATCTTGTTCCCTGCGGGCCACACTGTAGCGTCCCTGCTAAGCAGCAGCCTTGGTGTCGGTTTGGTTTGCTGTTGTTACCGTCTCTGCACTACGCCCGGAGTGCCCATCAGCAGTTGATCTGGAGCGTCAACCCGGAGATCTACTTCGTTTGATTGTTGTTGCCATGAGAAGCATGCACACTTTGTTGGCAATGGCCTACTGGCCTACTGATAGCAGCCCTAGCCGACAAAGCCGGGAAGAGAATGACAAAGTGCAGGACATTAGTCTTCGCATTTCTCAATGCTAAACACGTACACTGGCATGACTCTGTGATATGTATTTGCTCTTGCTCTTTGCAGATACACTACTCCGCCCGTCTCAGCCTCTGCACCCCAAAGATGTGCCTGCCTGGGTGGAGATGCCCATAGATTCCAGAAAGCTCGACAGCTTTTTAGCGCTGAGCGCTTCCTGCAACTCCGCCAACGTCACAAGGTTGGACCTGACAGTTCTCAGCCCATGGTCGCCTAGCTATCCTCGTTCCTCATCGCTTGGAGTGCCTATGTTGGATCTGAGACCACATATTGAATACAGACGAACTAGACCAGACGGCTGAAATTTGCTGTACGAGGTCTCGAAGGATGCCGTGTTCAAAGAACAGGTTTTGTGTCAGGTCCTTCACTGCACTCAATCGTTATTTGATTACATAAGCCCGCATCTCACGGCAACGAGGTGCTTGTCGTGATCGATCTCTTTGAAGATGTGACGCAAGGCCTGTACTTGAAGGTCGTGCTTGCCTTAGTCTGCAACAGCCCCTGCGTGCTTCGGACTTGAACTGAGCTTGTCTTCTATCAAACCATGTACTGGGACAGGAGCACTGCTAGCCTCATATGACGTGATACTTAACTCGGTACCAGAAGCAGAACTTACGAATGCGTGACATCGCAGGCTGCAAAAAGCTGGTGCAGTGCTACTGAAGCAGGCGTCGTCCAATTTCAGGTTTCGCGTTGCTTGCGATGCAGCAACTTGCAGGCAAGCAGCGCATTTGCCTGAGTTGCGATTTAGCCCATGGACAACATTGAATCTCGCGAATAGGTTCTCTTACTATGATGGAAGGAAACATAAAAATGATCCCGAAGCACGACCCAGCTGCTTCATGATCGCAATGTCTTTGTCACTTTGCGCGGACTCAATAGCTGTGTTGCAGAAAACGCCAGTTACTACCTCGCGCGCACTTCGTCAAAATTTGACATCATGACATATCATGACAATGCTACAAACTACGTGCTCGCACCGTCTGCATATGGCTTTCACTGACACTCAACGCACCAGGCAATGCTTAGCCATTGTGTGTTTCGCAATTAGCTACGTTCCTGGACCATGCTTGACAACTGCAGTTCACAAATCTGAGTGCGTGGCATTGAGCACCGCAAAAACCGAAACAATGATGTACCTCAGCTGATATCATGGGTTTTGTGTGACACTGGCGCTCGATGCCACGTAGCACAACAACTTATAATTTCGCATCTCTCCACCACTATGGCATTAGTAGTAGTGGCGACGGCGTGGCAGCGTGGCAAATGCACGCGGATCCCACGGAGGCGGCCCAGGCTCCCAAAATTTTCAACGAGTGGCATATTGCACGAAGGCAACAGAAATGAGCAGTGAAAAAACAGCGCAAGCATGTGAAGAGACATACGGTAGCTCGACACAACGAAAGCACCCGAAAACTTGAGAGCAGGGGCGAGCGAGAGCTATAGGGCCCCGAAGGTGGTGCCTCCTAAGCACGGCTAGTAGTAAGCTAGCAGGGCACACATTACTTTTCGAGCAACGCGCTTGAGGGTTCTCTATTTTCCAGATCGTGAAGAGCAGCCCACCACTGCTGCCACCGCCCTCCCCACCCTCACCACCACTAGAAGCTCCACGTTAAAGGTAAACGCAGTTGTGCTGAAGTTTAAGGAATACTCCTTGCACAGTGGCACTTAAGCAATATTTGAGTCATGTACTGTAGTTTTAGCCATAAGCTATTTGGTGGCTACCTTGCTTGGACCAAAAGGGGGGATGAGTGACACTGAACCATCCCTGACATATGGGTGACCACGTTCGCGAAAAGTGAACGAGCTACCAGCTCTTGCAGCGGCTTACAGCACATCGTTCGGCTAACTCATGCCGGTTGCACATGTGGCAAGGAAGCGACAACCTTCCACTTATGCAGCATGCCGGCTGCGAAGTTGTACAGTAGTCACGAGTGCCTATCACGCCAAGGTGCAGGATGAGGAGGGACGTGGCTATCCCTCCAACTTCCCGCAGCGGATCCAAGGCATCCACCCAGTCTGCAGCCAGATGCAAGTGAATGCATGCACTCATTCTTGTTGGCTCGCTGTTGGTTTCTCGTATAGCCGAAAGGCGACCTTTGAGTAAGAGCAAACAATGCACCTCGTGACAAGCATGGCTAAGGGTTTCTGTTTCAGAGACCTCCATGCGCCCCCTTCCCTCCTCACGGACCGAAACTGCGCAATTGCGTGAAGACTGACACTGCGCTTCCTCTAAGATTCAGTGGCTCCCAGAAGGTGCACAAACAAAGAATTCGCAGCTATACGGATGCCTCACCCCTGCTTCTCAATGAGCCAGGCAACTCATGCCACCTGAAATCGCCGTGAAGAGAGTGAGCATGCTCTCGTCGACAGACCTCCAATACCTCACATTCGAGGAACTGAGCACCTCTTGCGATAGTTCGGCATAGCAAGACGATCAAGACGTTCTCTCGGATCCGCTCTGCTTCCTCCAATGCTTCACATAGTATAGCACGAGTAAAGCCAGGGCACGGAGCCAGCCAGGCGTCAGCACTATAATACTACGAACAAATACGAGAAAGGGCGCCTTAAATGAATTTCCACTGATTTCCCGCCCGGGGGCTTGCTGAGGAATGGTGGGCACTCCGGCACCGCATTCAAGTTGTCTTGCGTTTGCATTGTCATCTCGCGGCAGTAGTCCGATACAAGCTGGGTGAAGATCACGCCAAAGCCTTCAGAAGCTTAACAGGCTGCTGAGCAGCGCCAGTGGCCCAACACCCATGTGCGCTACTGCATGCTACTGAGCTGCAGAAACACGTCCAACGAGGGATGCTACAGGCTCGTGCAAATGCACCCCGGCATTTCAACAAGAAGAACATGTCAGGCGGCTCCGACAGCTCACCTAACTTTTGCCATGTGCGACGATCTACTTCTCGCTCAGGCTGGATGGACCACAACAGTTTAACAAACCTTCCGGGCCACGTAGCTGTAGAACAGCAGTAGCAACAACACCAGCGTCCAGAAAAGGGAGCTCATAGTGCTCACGATGGAGAACACGAGTGTTCGCAACGCGCTCACGTACCTCAGCGGCTGCAATGGGATCATGGTGAACCTTTCGCTCGGAGGCTCGGAGGTTCCAAAAACCTGAAGGGAGGCAAATGGCGCAAAAGCATCCTAGCTACCACAACGTGACCATCCTGAACCCATAGCCTTCTCAATGCAGTTCAGTGGCCGAAGCAGTCGGATTACCCGGATGCCTCGCAAGGCACGGACGAGCCGCATGGTCCGCATGATGCCTTGGATGGGCCCAGATGTGCTTTGAGGAGGGTCTTAACCGAAACCTTCTGTCCGCAGGTGAGGCTGTCGAAAGCGAAGAAGCTTTTCGCTGGTCAAAAGTGACAAGTTGCACCACACAACAATAGCCGGCTCACCAAGCAAAACACAAAAACACAGAGGGCAAGTTCTGAACATGCGACGTGTCATGGATGCGTTACTCGAATGATGGTCTCTACTGCGAACATGCCAAGTCCGGTTTTGAATAATGCGAAAAACCACGCTGTTCGCGGGGCTCTCCTGAGACATGTCCTCTCTCTCGCAAATTCAATCGTCTTTGAGCTTCTTCATCAGCAGCAACATCATTGTGGACCCTGGCTGTGCGCGCAGAATCTCTTTTCTGTATATAAGACATATATACATAACTTACATAACAGTGGCTATAAGCTTCAGCTGCATGATGCACGGCCCGGGAATGGTAGCTAGAAGCCTTTGAAGCTGCAGGTATCACTTCGAACTGCATGCAGCTTCGCTGCGGAAGTGGCCCGAGGTAGAGCCAGCCTGCGTTGTGACGACAAGGTCCTGCAGAGGCGATGGAACATCCTGTATATATTCCGAAGTCGTCCAGATAGCTACAGCCAGTTTGAGAACAGCCCCAGTCCCGATGAAGCCCCTACCGGGCATCCTCCCAACAAAATCGTTTAAGATCAGGAACAACGGGGGAAAGCAGTCATAGCAACAATATATACATGAAGTTGGAAACCAAAAAGGGTCACCTCAACCTCAACCGACGTGGAAGTCAGCCGCTTCCCTGGCACAGGACGGTCCCATATGTCTACGGCTGTCTCGAGCACGGACGAGAAGATGACTATAAAGTCCAGGCTGTTCCTGTTGTCACATGTGGCGTAAGGCGGTGCGGCATTGCCCCATGTAATTGCAACTGCCAATGGTAGCAAGTCAAAGCGCATCCGAGAATCCACAATGCATCACGGCCGCAGAAGAAGCCCGAGCAACCAAACGCAAAGAACTTGAGGAAGAACTCCTCTCGCGCGTTGCAGTTTTGCCGGTTGCCAAGAGAGACAAAAGCAAAACTCGCAGAAACCAAATCCTGCGTTCCCGTTGCGTTGGCACGGTACTCAGGTGTAGCATCCCTGCACTTTTGCCAGTGCGGCCAGGCAACAATGAGGAATACGCCCACGATGAGAGTGTTGGCGATGCCATATGCTTTGGGAATATCCTAAGATCGGAGGTCCACAAAGGGGCTTTGCAAGTGCAAATGCTGGGATTCGTGCATGGGGTGGTCACTAGGTTGGACGATGGAATTCTCAAAGAGGAAAAAGGCCGCAGGGCGATCGAGCAGGTTGCCTGATGTTGGCCACTATGAGCCCAGTCACATCTTGCCCCAGTTGTGTGGCTACGTCGACCTCCACACCAAGCCTGCTTTTCAAATCAGGGCAACCATGCGTCCACATAGACGAACGAACATGAACGAACGAAGCCACAACATGAGTGCCCCATATGTGCCAATATGTGCCAATGCAAACTTCAAAGCCAGCTGCAAGATCAGATTCACCAGGATCAGGAACATAATGCCTTGGATTCCATGCACCCTATGCAACTTGAACATAAACTACTTTGGCCTGTTAGGGTCCACCGACCATTGACTTCGCTTCAAGCGGCTAAGCGGGGCCATAGTGATTGCTTTTTTTGATCCGCTCGCCAACCATTGCTCTTAAAGCTTAGGATGTGCTCAGCCGGCTTCTGTTACGGCCCGACCACATGTGCAAGCGTCATCAACATTGAGTCATTGAGTGGCACAGCAACCTGCGGATCCCAGCGGCAGTTGGTGAACATGGAGTGCGTCACGACGCGAAGACAGAAGACTCGAAACGGTCCACTGCCGAATACGTCCTAGGCTCAGAGCAGAGTTGCTGCCAGGATTCGTCTGTTGAGCAATGATTAGCAGGTACCCCAGACAAAAGTCACTTCTAGTCTCGAGCGGCAGATGCGGCAGTAAGACAGTAAAGACAGTGCTAAAACTTCGATCAGCATCAGCCAGCCTAAGGGTGCCCTAACCTTGACGAATTCTAAGGTGCCAAGTTTCCGTCTCAAGGGTGTTCATCCGTCTCAACTGACCTCAGAAAACAGGCATCCTGCCCATGAGAATGAGATGCACCTTTGGAAGGGGCATGCCTGATTCTGCCTTACAACCTTACATCACGGCTTTCCCCGCATCAAACATCGGTGGAACTGATATATATCTCTACACATGCGTCGTTCTCAACTGTCTCGACTTCGATAGATTGCATATCCGGCTCTCTATTGTAAGAAAGCTTACACCAGAGCATTGAAGCATCCGCCAGTTCCCGTACAGTCTGTGACCAGCTCGCACTCCGTGTCCAGCCCAGACACTCGTGAATGTGCTGGCAGATTGCTGGGCTGCTTCCTGGGAAAGCAGGGGGGAAGAGTTGCACAGGGACGACTTCGGCTTCAGCGAAACGCCCCCACTGCCATGAGAAGCAGCTTCGCTTCCATGATGCAACTATTGCCACTACATCTCGGGAGTGAAAAAGTCTGCGCCTCAGCCTTCCTCTGCTGCTCCCTGACGGAACTGCGCACAAAGGACCTTGAATCTGAAGCGAAGTCTGAAAGATGCAACTATATATGCAACTTCTGTACATCCCTGTACCCTTCGATGATTTTGATGTACTTTGTAAGTGGCCTCGCCGGGTCTGTGCAGGTCATTGCAGGTGGACTGTGGTCGGGCAATGTGCCTCGCAAGGAACCTTCTGAAGGTCGGGAGGAGGGTGGGGGTACTATGGGGTACTGTACTCATCAAAGCTGATGACATTCAGGACGAGGGTGCCCTCCCACCACTGCCTCGCACAATCTGCCTTTCACACTGGAGAGTCCGGTTCTAGTTATGTACATAGATGAATGTAGATTCTGATGCTCGGGAGAGCTCGTCCTGCTTTCAGCACCAGGTGTTGAGGCCGGCGCTGCTTAGAACTCCCTCGGCTGAGGGTGGGCCTGTCATCAGGGGTTCGGGACATGGCTGAACCTACGTTGCAACAACAATGTAGCTCGCAAATCCCCTGGAAAGTGAAGTGAATGTCCACCACAACATTGCAGTAGTCTCAACGTGCATTCGCAGGGATTCCAAAAACCACGGGTATGTAAGATGCGTATCGTTCTCGGCCTCTCTCTTGGGCCCTGGTCATCCTCTGAAGGCTTTGAACTGATCACCGTCAACTCGGACTGTGACCTGCCAAGACGAATTGTCAACATCTATCGTCAGTCCTGAAACATGAAGGCGTGTCGAAGTGCTGCCAAAGACTTCCTAAGTCCTAGGTGGCCTGGCATGCATGTTGCACAACTCATATAGTTGCAAAAGTGCCCCCCCCCTTGTGGGGGGGGGGGGGTGGGGGGTGGTCCGGAAATAGGCGGCCCGTGTATTTCGTTTTTTTAAGGTTTCGGGGGGGGGAGGGGGACTGTAGCAAGGCATGTTCTCTCAGAAAGGCACTCGGACAGAAACCATTTTAGCGCGAGCTGTCTTCACCGGCGTCTGTGTCTGCTGCGTGTCTGATTTGGAACCTCGATCCTGAGTGTACGTTTCATGGCCAAATTGAGTTTGTGAAGTGTGGCCCCGGGAGTGTTGCTCGCCCAAACTGGCTAGGCACAGCCCACATGTGACAGCTTGTCCTTTGTTGTGTCTGTTCCTGAACCTACAACACGACGGCGGGCGAAATTCGAAAGACCTCAATGAGTTTCACCCGCCATCGTGTCGCAGCAGGTTCCGGAACAGACACAAGAGGGACGAGCTGTCACATGTGGGCTGTGCCTATCCGCCCCAAAACCCCCTCGCCTTCCCCGCCCATTTGGCATGCGCGTGGGAAGCCTTTATCCCACCTGCAAAGGGCGGGGGAAGGGGACTAACTGTAGCGTGCAAGAGTCCCTGTCTGGCTGTCTGTGGGACGTGTTGTGCGACTGTTAGGATGTTTCCTGGCTGTCTGTGGGACCCTGGGACCGGGAACGCCCCAAAAATAAGCGGGAAGGAGGGGGGCACTGTGGCGCGCAAGAGGCCCTGCCCTTTATGACCCACCCCAAACCCCCGCCCTCGCCGCCTGTTTCTGGCATTTCTGGCTGTCTGTGGGACCCCTATGGGATCGGGAACACCCCAGAAATAAGCGGGAAGGCGGGGGGGGGACTGTAGCGCGCAAGAGGCCCTGCCCCCCCAGAGCCCCGGCTCGCCGCCTATTTCTGGCTGTCTGTGGGACCTTTGTGGGACCCATAGGACAAAAAAGAAATAAGCGGGAAGGAGGGGGGGGGACTGTAGCGTGCAACAGGCCTTGCCCTTTAGGACCCACCGCAACCCCCCCCCCCCGCCACCTGTTTCCAGCCGGTGGAGTCCTAGAGTCAGAGACCGATCTGTAAAGGAGTGCAAAGCATGCCCTGCGTGCCTATTTCTCACTTGCCCTCTACCCCTCCCAAGATTGCGAGACTCCTGTAAAGCGCCCTTCATAATCTGTGTTAGGCCGAGGGAACAATGCTATGCCTGTGTTTGCGAATCTAGTTTGAACATAGGAAAACAAACGCATGACTAAGTTATGTGCACAGCTACGCAGGACAATTTAGGAACTGATCCTTCACCAAACCAGCCCTGGACCCTGAAGCCCAAAGACTCAACCTCTTTACATCCTCAAGACACCAACCCTTCAACCGAACCCAAACCTGGAACCCCTTAATTAAGCTTTCAGCCCCTATCCTCTAAACTCCTCGTCGAAAGGAATGAGTTGGGCTCTACATCCCATGCTGTTTGTTTAACATGCCAGGCAGCCCCATAACTTAAGTTAACCGATAATTCCCCGCTTATTTTTCTACCCCCCCCCCCCCCACTGTTGCAAAATAAGCGGCGCGCAGCCCCGGAAATAGGCGGCGCTGGGGGTTACCCCCCCCCCCCCCCATTGCCAGATTTTTAAGGGGGGGGCCGTGTTGCAAACATGCTCGTGGCTGAAACTCATGCGCCTCTTAGCATGGAGAAGGAGGACTGAGGCGCCCTAACTCCCCTGCCCACATTCCATGAATTCGGTCTACATGCACCCACCTGGCCAGAGTCGGTGCTGCACCTGAAACATGAAGCGAGCGAGTGTACACGGCAACGGCAGAGGTCGAAGGCGCCGAGCCGTCCAGAGTGCGACAGTGCCAATGAAACAACGTGAAACAACCTTTAGAATCTTTAGATCCTCTGGTTGAGACGGGGCGCGAGGCGAGCCTGGCTGGTCTTCGAGCCCAGCAGGCTGGCCGAGTTCCTGTCAGTTTGACATGCCTTCGAAGAGCAGACGTTAGCAACTACGTAGACAGCCTTGCTTCTTTAGGACGTGTAAGTGAGCTAAACATGGGGGTTGCTCCAGATTCATGTCGATCACCCGCAAAAAACAAGGTCCTCAACGGTCTCCGTGGGATTATCTGCATTCCTGGGTATAGTGACGGCTTTGCCATCGGGGAATCGGTGCATCAGCCTTGGATGCAGGTTGCATGCGTTGATCTGCGGCAAACCATTAATGGTTCTGCTGCGATCGCTGCCTCAGCAAGTACATAACATTCCACCGGGTGGCTTCAATTGGGTGGACATCAGCTCCAACATCCGCGCTTGCTTTGCAAAACGACTGTCGATGAACGAGCGCAACTTCACCACCTCCTTGCGGAAGGCAAACCTCGGCCAAGTAGTGTGCACAAATCGGAGGCATGAAGAGAGGGGGCTGCGTCATTCCCGAGTCATGCGCTTAGGGCCCCTAAGGGCTGGCACAGCACTAGGTCAGAGCTTAGGGCGCTTGTGTCCCCACAAGCTTGTTGCTAGGCAAGGCCTTATCCTCAGCGTCCCCTCTTTCAGCCTGCTGCATGCTTGAGCACGTGCAAGGCTTGAAATGCCAGCTGCCAGGTCACTCGTCTCCCTTTGGGCCAAGGTCGTCGACTTCGTCGGCCGTCAAATCAAACTTTAGACTCTGTTGCCGCTCCTGGCTCTGGGACGAGGAGTGCTTGGATGAAGCTTTGGATCTGCATGGTACTAGCAGCGCAGACGCACATGTACTCACCTACTGCTGGCCGCGTCTACCTTGGCATCGATTTCAAATTGAGGTCGTGGCTGGTGCTATCAAGGTCTCCACCTCGATTGGTGGGTCCATGGCGTCCATCGCAACGCTAGGCTCGCGGCCTATGTGAGAAACACAAAGAGACCTTGTGTAAGTTCTTGAATGTCTACAAACATCTGCCCAGGGACGCACAGTTGTGGATCAGCAGTTCTAAGCCATGTCCGTCTTAACAAAATTGCGCAGTATGGGTGGTTAACCCCTTAGCTAGCCGCAATCCCGCCGTTCTTGTTCCCGATTTATTTCTCTTCAATGAGCAATAGGTGCATCCTATGCGCAGCCGGCTAACTACCAATGGCATGTGCACATTGTTTTCGGCACCAGCTGTCTTTGTGCCAGATGTCTGCAATGCACTGCGTGGTACGGCGACATGTGGCATTTGCCATCTCTTGCAGAATTCAGAATACGCGTCTCAACCATTCATAACTCCGCAACTTCATCACTGGCATAACAGTGATCTTGATGCGGACATCACTGAATGAAACATGCCATGCGGCAAGATGCCCTCCCTGTGCCTCTGGTCGCTGGGCTGGTGCAGGCTGCGCAGGCTCAGTTGGCTGTGCTGGCTGCGCAGCCGGAGCCGGCTCCGGGACCTCTTCCTCAGGTTTCCGGACCTGAGGAAGGCAAGATAATAACTTGACAATACTTTCCTTGTTTTTTTCCTTTCCTCTTCCTGTTCACCTGACCGTGTTGTCGCAGGATCATCCATGCGACCAAGGCTTCTGCCACACCCCCTGGAGGCAACTCCCAGGCCGTCTCATCAGTCTCCTCATTGTGGTAGTAGACGTCGCCTGACAAGACAAAAACAATACAAGCAATATAAGGCTTGAATGGCTGTGTATCGAGAAAGGACACGCAAAGCATGCTCCGCGACGCCCACAGCTGCAATTCCAGGCCAGGCGCAGAACATTCTGCGACGGCTGTTTCCGCCACAACACGCTTCCAAGATTCTCCTTCCAAGCCGTTGAAACTTGGTGTGCAGACCGAGCCTTCGTCCGTCTGGACCTCGGTCCAGTAGGACCTCGATCTTGAGTCGGGTGCAATCTTCTACAATAGTTTCGGCTCGCACAACTGGCGCACGCGCAGGCATGGCTCCTCCCATAGGTCTCTAGGCCGCTTCTTGCCAGGGCGAGGCGATCTTTAGGGCATTCTATGGCGCTTCTGTGAGGCTGGCTTTGAATTGTACAGAGCTGTCTTCGGCCCTGGCGTGGCAGGTGAAGCTGCAGAAGCTGCTGCTAAAGGCTCGGTTGCCGCAGCAGGCTCGGCTGCCGCGACCGCCTCTGCTGTGGGACCAGCAGGGCCTGCAGGGATCCTCGGATGTCGGGCGTGTCTGGCAGCATGCACTTTGGCAGCAGTTCTGAGTTCTGCAAGCATGCGTTAAGAAAGCCAAAGATGGTTGGGTGCTGTATTGTGAGCTGTCCACATTCAGCTGAGCGTTTTGCGACACAAGCGAAACATATTTGCACAGACAGAACCCTTTCCTTTCCCAAGTTCACCGCTACACGTGCCACGTGTATGCAAGAAGGGCTTGCTTGTCTACCACCACCGGACACTTTAACAAATTAAACATGCATCGGTATGCCATGGGCGCACGTACACCCAATCAACCCAAGGGAGTATTTTAACTCCCCGTCTGCTCAAGAAACCGCGGGGCTCCTGACAGCAACGAAGGCCTGCCACTTTCCTACAGTAGTCTCTCAGAAGGCTACTCCTATAGATGTCATAGAGCTGATAAGACCCGGCTAGGCCCTGCCCTGTCGCCCTTGAGCCAAGAAACTTGGCCGCTGCAGGTCCCAGTGAAGCGGCATGCCCTGGCACTTCTTCCCCCTCCTCCTTCAACAGGCGTGGAATCGAAGGTGCAATTCACAACTGGCTCAATCGGTTTGCGAAAGCTGCTGATCATTCTCATCATTCTGGCGGTGTGATGCCATTGTTTTGCCAGTTTCCCCGGCAAGACGTCCTTTGCCAGGAAGCCGGGCATCTTGGGCATGGGCGGCCTCTGTGGGTTCAGGATGCGAGAGCAGATGCCAAGACGATCCGACCAGCGGACTGTTGTGTCGCATCTTTATCATCTTTCCGCGCGGAAGTACTGGTTTACCCACCGGCATCTTCAGAATGACAGAGTGTCTGATCATGCAAAAACACACGGCGTGTCAGATATTTCTCGGTTCGTGTTTGTCTTGGGACTGGCTATGTCCTAACCCCTTGTATGCAGCGTGCCCTGTTCGATGCCGTGTGAAGACGGACATTGCCTAGTCTAGCTATAGAGAAAACATCCCATCCCCCCCCCCCCCCCCCCTTATTACCCACGAATACCCTGATACCCTCGCAATTCAGACACACAATCCACAACGACAATTTAGTCAGCAGTCGTTTTTCCAAGCCCCCATGCTTCTGCAGAAGCAGAAATCCGGCAGAGAGTAACTTACCTAAGGCAGAAATGCAGGTCTAAGCCAGCGAGAGAGTAGAGTTCTCAAGGCAGAAACTCCGGCACAAAAAAAAAATGCAAGCCCGGCTTTGTATTGCCCCCAAGCCTGCAGCCCACCCCCATCTCCCCCACAGCCTGCTTAAGCAGAGCTAAATTAAGCATTGGGGCATTGCATGCTCATGTTTGATCTGCTACATACATGAGATATTTGTGAGTGGGGTTGGCTGTGTTTCAGCCTCCGTTTTTGCGTAAACCAGTCAGTGCATGTTCATGCAAACGTACTCGGCATATTGATATGCCTTGGCTTTGCCTCGGGTGGGGCTATATACGTGTTCGCGGCACCTTCTCCTCACTGACTTTTCAGTAGAACGCGACCTTTCAGTACTGTTGAGCCAGGTATTGCCCTTGTTTGAAGCCGTTCCGGCCATGGCTGGCGTAGCCAGCAGACCGGTCTTAGGCGACCATTCAGGCCGAGCCCCCTGGGCGTTAGTCTTTTGGTATTCGCGCCTTTTTTCCAACGCGCTCTTCTCTAATGATACTGCGGTGCTATCGCCCTAAGAGGACCCTTGCGTCTTGCGGTGTTGCCTATTCAAATACGCAAATGCGACAAGGACGCCGGCAAGCTATATACGTCCCACCACGTCATCTGACTTTCTCTGATGCCGCTTTGCACGAGGCACGAGGCGACCCTGCCAGGGCTGAGGCGGTGCTTTGGATTTCCAGGACAGGCCCGGCCTAAGCACACCATCGTGCACCAACACCAAGTGCAGCAAGAGCCTCTTTGCAAGGTGTCACATGCATGCTTTCGGTTACATTGAAGCGAAATAGCAGACACCTTCACGCCATACTTAGCAAAGCACTGTGCCCAAGCTGCACAAGCGAACCCAAGCTGCCCTTGCATCGTATCAGCCTGTCTCAATTGCTCCTGGACTGATCCCCACCGGACAGCGGTGAGCCCGAAGCACCTGCAGCTGCACCTTTTGGCCACGTGCAAAGCAACTCGTGAATTCAGTTCCTGGTGCAAATTCTGGAATAATTTCGTTTCTTTGGGGGGGGGGGCCGGGAGGGCTTTCAAGGCTGCTGCTGGGCATGTCGCAAGGGTTTTGTGGGATTCCAAGCGCGCACGCAAGCCATCTGAGCACTGCGACGAGCCCTGTGCGAGAAGCAAGGCATCAGCCTGTCCCTTCGACACAATGCATTGGGTCAGCAGTGCGCCACGCTTCTCAAGAGCTGTTGGCACGCAGAAGGTGGGACGTCTCTCGCATTTGCGGCGGACTTCCACGCTACCAAGCACTGGCTTGCATATCCATACACGGCACAGAGTCGGATTGAACCCACAGAGAAACAGCACGCACTCAAGAAGCATTAGCAGCCACTAGCAAATCAGACTCGTAAGAATCTCTTGTGCTTTTCCGCAATAAGGACTCTGGCATCAAAGCAAATCGGGCCGGGAATGAAAATCGGAACTGCAATCATCTGCAATGGGTCGACACATGTGACTGGCCTACTCAAAATAGCACTATCAGAGTAACGGGAGTGCAGGTCCGTGTTGAAAATCGTTCCGCGTGCCCATCAATTGCCACTGCCCCAGGAGCCCAAAATCAAGAACTCCGAAGAGGACAGCAGGCGATTCTGTAAGCTTTCAAAAGGCAGTTGCTCAAAAGGGAGGTTTCATGCGGTTGCATCACTGTGCGCAGCATGGTGCAAGATCCTGTCGGTTCTGAGTTTCGGAGGCCTCTGCTCAGGCAAATGCCTGGTCTGAAGGGCACTCTCTTATCATATGTCATAAGTGCTATGGCTGATGGCAAACACAGGAGGACCTTGCAGGGCTCGCTCGGTTTTGCTGGTGTGCCGAAATAATCGTCATCAAGGCCATGTAGCTCATGGAAATCACAAACTGGTAGCACGTCGGCATGGCAATGGCGAAGCTTCGCTTGGATGAAGGGCTTGTGCACAGAACACCAGTGACTTCTGGTCAAAAGGTTCACGCGATTATCGCGATGGTGTGCAATCTGCTGAGACACTTTCCCACCACTGGCAAGCAAACATCCAGCCATCCTTCTTTCGGTTCTTACACCTATGCTTGGGAAGTAGCTGTGGGCATCACACGGTGACCCTAAATTCTGTTTCTTCAAAAGCAACTGAGCTACCATCAGCTTGCAAGAGATGGGTCATGAGCCTCATGCATGCGTGAATTCAATGCGAAGACCATGCTTTGTGTCAGTCGTGGGATGCTGCCGTCATGTTCCATAGTTCATATCATATATCAGTTGCAGAAGGTACCATACCGCTGTGACATGGAGTACGTCGGTACCCTGAGTACACTGCAGATAGCCGCATGCGTGCAGGGCAAGCTCATTCTTGGAAGAATTCCGAGCTGCTCCTACCTTAGAGCAGCCAAAATGCACAGAACGCTCCAAAGTTTGCAGTGGCTTGTTGGCTTTAGCATCCTTGCAGCTGCGCAGCTCATGCTGCGGCAGGTCCAGCCTGGGATGGTGTGGCAAGACAGAACCTCCGTCCCGAAAGTGAGACATGTGAGACACCCACTCTAGATACCATGCTTTTACCGGAAAACTAATTTCTACTCATGAAGCAAGCGCGTTATCAACGGTCACCAGTATGAAAGTGCAAGGCCAAATCTTGCAAAATGCTCTGCATCAAGGACCTGACAAGAACAATGCCCACCCTGCACGTACCCGAGTTGAACTTGCAAAAGCCTTGAGCGAGGAAACCTGCAGAGCTCAAGCTTTGCACGTCAGCCTGGAAGCCGAGGCGGGAAGATGTGGGTGGACTCTTGCGAACAGGTTGGATCTTCTCGTGTGCGGAAAGAACAACAAGAGCTTCTACTACCATCATCGCGGGGTGGAATAGGCAGGCACGCAATTAGCCAATAAAAGCTCTTTTAAAGTCTCTTCAGACTCTGAGGCTACAAGGGCTCCACTGGGAGGGAGGGTTTGGCCAATTCTTCGCTTTGCTTCTGGCGATGCCCGGTCTACTACAGAGTACTCGTCGGCTCTCCATTTCGTGACTCAAGGGGTTGGGGCGGAGGGAGGGAAGATGTTTGCATGTTTGTCTTGTGGCATTGAAGGCGAGCCAAGATCCACTTGGCAAGCAGAGCCACTTTGGCCCGCACCCTTGATTTCAGGCCCTTCCTAAGTATCAGCCAAGGGCCTCAGAGGCAGCGTCATGCTCGACTGCGCTGAGGAGCACCCCTTGGGATCCAATCTGCTTCAAGGCAAATTTGAGCTGATCAACTGGCGCGTGAGGCAGAAGCACGCAAGTCCGATCCTTCTCTCCAAGAAGACGTTTGATAGATGGTCGCTTCCGCATCTCTTGCCACCGAGGCTCTGCGTCTTAAACCTCGCAGCTCGCATGCGTTTGGAGAGAACCGCACAAGACTTGGCAGCATTTGACCGCACTCAGCGCTCGCAGACATTCCCTAACGTTCAAAGTGTCAAGCTACAGCAAAGCATTCGTCAGTAAAGCCGAACTGTGCCCGAGCGCTGGGTCCCCCAACACCCCTTGCTTGCATTGGCTTGCCAGACTTCTTGGCGCAACTACATTGACAAGGCTTGCTGCCTACCAATGCGGAACCTAGCAAAGTTCGTCGGGGTGGACACGCAAAGACACCAGAAGGACCAAAACGAAAGAAACTCTCAATTCGAAGAGAATCTCTTGATCGTTAAAGGCGAGCAGCTCAGCAGGAAGCTTCGCATGAAATTCCGAATCTCCTCCGGAGAGTCGGCAGATGCCTGGATCCATAGGAGGTAAGCGAAACACGACTGTGCTTGTCTGTAACCGACAAGGCCACGAACTTGTGCCAAAGCACTGTGCAAGCATCAAGGGATCACCCTACCATACCCTACCCCTATGTGTTTGACTCGCGCACTGGTAGGTGGGTATTTTGGCAACAACCGCCGAGTTCGATTGCGACCGGTGAGGATTCGTGATACATGCCCAAATATGTGGATCTAAGAAAAGCATAGCCCCCACATGTCTTTCTGATATCAAAAACACCAACAAAACGGACGCAAGCTGACCGAAGTCCTACGTGCAACATGTTGCGTCGCTGTCGGTGTTCTACGTACCATGAAATGTTGCAGGGAAGCTAAGGGCCCGCATCAAAAGCCTCGGAAACCGTGTGAAAGTGTTTCACCGATTGCCACCAACGTGAAGGGAAGCCCACACACGTCCAGAACCTGAGAAGCAAAAGCCTTGGCTTTGGAAGGATTCCCAAGGCCGACGCAATCTTTGCCAAGAGCTCCTCCTTTGGATTGACTTGTGCGGGGCTGACAGGAGCCTCCGCAACAGACCGTCAGAGTCACAGAAGTTGCTGAGCCACTGATCTACGATGGCGTGTTGTGGAAAGGTTGCTGTAGAAGTGGTTCTGCTGCGTTCTGCTTAACTTCAGATTCGCGTTATCGCTCTGGCAATGAGGCCTTGCACGGCTCGCCGAGCGTGCCTGCTTCTGAAGATAGCCTGCCATGCTATGAGGTGCTTTTGTCTACCTGGTTTCTTGAGACTCTGCCGATGTAAGTCCGTTTAATGTTGCATTCGCTTTAGTATCTAGGGCCTCCCGCGCCCCCCCCGCCCCCCCCCCGAACAATTGTGGGGTTTTTGCTCACCCTCTATCAGCTTGAACGGGGGCAGGGGGTGGGGCGGGTTGCGGGGAAGCCTTGAAGCTTGAGGGTCTAGGCTTTCCAGGCTTTCTTGGCTCCCTGGCCAGGGGGGCTGCGGATTGATGCGGGTAACCGAAACAATTTACTACAGCGACTGAGGGCAGCACTTAGGCTACTCCCTTGGAAAATTGTTTGGAGGCCTGTTTGTAATGAAATCTTAGTAAGAATTATACATCATAGTCTAGCCGGACTACAGAAAATTCGAGTTTCTTATTATATCTTATTCGAAACTAACTTTGCTTTTGGTTCCCCGCACGGTACCTCTACAATTCCTCCGGAACTTCGCATAATAGCGGGTAGCGATACGAAAGCGGGTGCAACATTAACTCTTTCAACCAGTTCGTTGCGCAAGACCATGGAAGTGACGCTACTCTTCTGAATCCGCCGGCTCTACTCGTCCGACGCGGCATCTTCGACGACCAAGTCAGAAAGTCGGCCTGGATTCCCTGCAGGGAGCACAGGACTAACTGGGATGCTGTGGTCAAAAGACTGGGTTCACAGATGGCTCTCTTTCCCTTGAGAGCCCAGCACAGATGAGACCGCGACACAGGCCCTATTTAGTATCGTCTCCACGTCTAGGGTCAGGGTCAAGAGGCAGGGACTTTAGACTTGAGAGTCTCTGAGGCAGGAATATCAGGGAGGTGAGCTCACATGATACGATTTCTTGGGTCTCGGGAATCCACGCTGTTGCAGGTCTGAATGTGGCTTTCTTTGCTCGCTTTTCTCCCATTGGCCCATAGTACCATTTTTGCGTTATTTGCTGAAAGCACTGGACACGGATGATGGCAGTGCTCCTCAATCACAACATGCCCACAACATGCCACAACCCTCTGAAGATCGGCTGCCTGCATACTCCACGGTCCCCGCCTCGGTTAGTTCGCTGCAGGTCCGTCAAGTTACTTTGGGGCGCTGTCAAGTTGCGTGAGTAGGGAGGGGTGTAGTAACAGTGTAGTACGTTCAAGAAATCAGAGGCACGCTCCGCAAGCTCCTAAAATCTAGTGTCCCGGGGCTGGCCGATGTATAGAGTTCACAGGACCCTGAAGAATGAAGGTACACTGTGGACGTCAACTCAACTGACTCAGTACAGCTTTTTAGGTCCTGCAAGCAGCACCTTGCTCGAGGCTGTCCAAGGTGCCGTGGTAGGCATGGAGTCCGCAAAGGCCCGGGATGAGCCAGCAGAACAATGACCTGTCTGAGCCCCCGATGCTGTTCATCTGTGTGTTGTGGCACACAAGAGAAATCAAGAGAACATATTGGGAGATACCGAGATACCATCACATGCACAGATTTGGAGGAAAGACTCAACTTGGTAGAGGAAATCAGAGGCCGCGACTGCGGCAGCTTCGCGCACTGAGAAGTGCAGTGGCACTCTGCAGCACTTCCTCCCGCGGACTGTCACGGTTCTTCTAGATCAGCTCTTACTGTAAGGCTCCTAAGGGATTCATCCACGCATGTGTGTCTGGAAAACCCCTGCGGCTGGGCTATCACGTTGAGGCATGAAAAAGACATACATAAGCTGGCAGGTGCAGCCCTCCTACAAACTTGAACGCAGATTCAATCGCGTAAACTCCTCCAGCCTGTCGAAGTTGGGGTTCTGAGGTCCCTGCCCGAAGTCCAAGCGCCTTTTTTGGTTGACTGCACGCATGTGCTGCCATGGGTTTTGATTACGCAGCTCATATCCACTGGGCACTGGATCAAGGGTGATCAGGGTACCTCGACAAACAGATCTTTGCAGCTCTGAGTACTGAGCTGCCACAGCAGCAATCATACTCACCCCCCCATGAACAAAATCATCCCGGTTCGAACAAACATGTTGCCTCCTCAAAACCGGCTGCCTTGGACTGCCTTTCAAAAACTCTTGGATCTGCCCAGGAGCAGGTTCCAACTGTCGTGAGTCTTCCTTTGGAGAGCAGTACGTCGATCGATCTCTTCCTTGGCAGCACTCAAGCCGCTTTCTCAAGCCAAGAAGCTTCGCTTGAGAGGGGCTTGCACTTCGCCACGAAATATTGCGCTGAAGCGGCATGCCATTCCCGACCCCCCCACAAGTGCAAGCTATGTCCATCGTGAGCACGTTGTGGACCCCAAGTAGTGTAACTCGAAGGTTGGCAAATGCCAAGCTGACTATTGAACGCACAGCCGCTCTGGTCACAACAGTGGAGCCTCCTTGCAAAGAATCGAGCAGCAACAAGTAATAGATTAGTTATCTGCAAGAACTCAGGAGGGGTTAAGGTCCAAGTTTTCGAGACCACCCGCAGGATTTGCATGGCCAGCTGAGAAGACACCGCTACACAATATCATCGAACACAATATTATCGACCATACGACCAATAAGCCAGGACACGATCATGCTCCCAACGTCACCTCAACAGGACATGATGCAGGTACCGCAAACTACAAAATAAACGCATTCTACATAGAAAAAACTGCAAGCATTTCTGGAGGGAAGTCGATATAGGCCCTGCAACACATGGTAGCATATGAGTTGAGCTTGACTTCCACTCGCCACAACATCATCCTCACTCGACTACGTAAGATGGGAGCCTTTCTGCTGCAGGAAGCTATCCAGCAGCGAGTCTACGATGTTGTCGTCGCCCTCCTGCCATATGGAAGCTGCAGGAATGTTCCCTCCTGCTCTCCGCACGTTGTGAACCTTCGACGAACAATTGGAACCAGAAACATCCAGGGTGGACAGGTTCTCATGAATGGCGTGGCAATGTGCGGCAGGCTCCTCACAGAAGCGGCTGAGCATCGCATTCCAACTTTCCTCTCTGGCCTCCGTCCTGAGCTGAGGGCTGGGGAGAGCTTCGGCAAAATTTTGCACAGGGTTGCCTCCCCATGCCTCTCAACAAACTCACGTTCAGCAGTTCTATTCTGAATGAGGTTGCCCGCCCAGCTTCGGGCCAAAGCTTTGCTCTTCGCAAGGCACATCCTGGCATCTCTTCATTTGGCGGCTTTTGCGATGCCAAAAGTCGAAGAGTCTTTAGCCGTGACTGTTAGATGGCACAGCCTCTAGACATCTTGGCTGTAGCAGCTGAAGTGCGCGTGTGCGTGTGTGTGTGTGTGTGACGGTAACTCAGTGGTTTGGCCTGCTTCTCATCTTGTAGGAGCGGATCGCATCTGGGGAGAGGTGACGCGCCTGACGGGTTTTCGCGAGGTTTTAGCAAGCATTCTACTCGAGATTCTGGCTTCTAGGAGCTACACATGGGGGGTCAATTCTTTCAGCGCCTTGGCTCTCAGCCTGTAGCGTGTCCAGCAGGCGTTCGACAAAGGCCTCACGAGAACCGACATATCCACCACAGAAGCAAAAGATGCCAAAAGCCTGCTCTGATGCAACAGTGATGCAACACATTTAACCCACTTTGGAGCACCACCGCGAGCCGAAGCGTTTAACAACAAGGACGAAGTCTTGGCATCCGGGCGAAATTGTCATCCATCCGCGGTGGATGCCTGTACCGATTTCTACCGCAATCGTTCTCAGCTGCTATATTCTCCCGATGTGCAACAGGCATCACGTGCAAGCGTTAGGAAATCTTTGTAATTCGGGTCAACATCCTCGCTTTTCAACTGTACCCCAACAGTACCCCAACAGAATCAGAAAAGCCAGCTCTAGTCATTCACTCCACGACGTCAGGGCAACGAGTTGCTGAGCGACTCCTTTTTTCGCAGCACTAGCTTGGGTCTGGCGATGTCTTGTGCATGGAGAGGCTTGGCCAAGCAGTCTGACGGTTCGGGACACTCTGAGAACTCTGACACTACAGAGCCACTAGGCCGCTCGCAAGGATTCCGAAGCTAGATGGAATCCTCGGCCAGCGCAGCAGCCATCTTGCACAGCATAGCCACGCAGGATGGGGCTGATGAAAAGGGCAACATGACCACAAGGGTGTCCGCGTCACCATGCGTGCCGGCCACAACCGGCGAGAGCATGGACAACCTGAAGCCGAACACAGAAAATCCAGGGAACCGTGAAGGACGTTGCAAGAATGAACACCGTTGGGAGGTCGTGAATGGTTGTTGAGCGCGGCACAAGAAGTTCTCTTCAGCAACCGCGAAAAACAGTCGTTTCTGCAAGTTTCTGAACTATTTCTTTTAATCAGCAGCTGCGGAGCGGGGATGACACCAGCCCAGCCCTTGTCACGGCGTCCGCAACCCCAGGGGCCTCGTGCTTGAGGCTGTCGCGTACCGCCTTTTGAACATCTTGGACAAACTCTCACAAGCAAGAACATGTATTATTGACATGTTTTTGCTTGAAATGCTTGAAAAATGCCTGAAAATTCTTGAAAACCTGTGTTGAAGTGGCTGTGCGTTGGCGAGATGGGTGCTTCTTCAAGAAAGAAGTGCCCGCCTGAACAACTCGTGCATCCGCATCGCCAATGCCGAGATTTGCCAGGACCAGTATCAGTCGGCACGCCGATCTCAAAGTTAGCTCGGACTAGTCAAGCACAGCGCAAGATTCTACAAGCTGGCCATGGTACCATGTGAGGACCGAACACAATCAATAGTATCAGAACCCAGAACTTACACAAAATCTTTAAGGGAGAAGGGCTTGAGTGAGGAGGTAGCAACGCGCAACATCGGCAACATGCCAACTAAAAGGTGCTTAACAACACTTAGATATCCCTCTGCATTCGGGCTTCCGCTGGGACCAGCTTGCAAGGAGGTCCGCGATGAAGGACGCTGCCTCCTCCTGGACCTCGAACTCCTTCTCTGCCTTCCTCAGCCAGAATGTTAGTACAGATGCAATGCTCCTCTGCAATCTGCAGACAGTCCGACTGACGTGCTGCAACCCGTGGGTTGCCCGCAAAAAGAAAGCAAAGCACTTGCGTAAATTGCTTATGCGTGTCACTATGAACAACACTGACTAACAAGCAAAGCTGACCAAAACCTGCTGCACTGTCGCATGCACGGGCACGTGCTCAGAAATGTTTTTTGCAGGCGTGTCGGCGCCGCCATGCGCTGATATGTGCTGATCCTGATGCGGTGCACGCTGGCGACCTGCTCGTGACTCGCACCAGAACTTCAGCTCCGAGCTTCTCAGCGATCTCACAATTTGAAAGATTGGTCACCAGGTCCGCATAGGCCTTCAGGGCGTGCTGGAGATTCACAGTGCGATTTCTTGCGCTGGGCCGCAGCTTGGCACGACCTATAACTGCCTGGCCCTCTAGGAATTCATAGTTCCTCGCAAGTTCCCGTTGTTCCAAACGACTCCCCAGCGCATGAAATAGACCAGAAACTGCCGCCTTAAATCCGAGGTCTAAGAGCACAAGGGATGGATCAACTCACATGTCCTTCAACCTACAATCTGCGCCTGCTCATTGCCTGCGGTATTCCCTAAAGCCAGAAGCCCCACGCGGAGGGGCTGGCGCTGAGGCGGCGCCTGGACACCATGGAATGTCATGGGTCCGGCCAGTTCAGACAGCGCAGAGTTGTGACATGTTGTGGTCCACGGGGGTTCTTCCCTTTCTCAGATGAGAATCAAGCGACAACCTGACCCTCCCCGCATGCTATGTAAGTCTTCATCTGGAGTCAATCACGAGTCCTGCAATTTAGTCTTGGGAACTCATGATGGCTATTGCAAAAATCCTGCAGAATGATTAGGACTAGATGTATACTGTTCTAGGACCGAGCGAGGGCACGAAGCTGAATGCCCCGGCCAAAATAAGCCAAATTACCTTGTTCTCCACGCCGGAGGTGCCAACTCCCTCCCGTCCTACCAGTGCCTCCTCAGACGGCGTGGCATGTGCCGGCGGCTTTGGCCGAGCAGCGCTGCCCTCAGGGATTTGGCTTCTGCATGTTTCGGAGTTTCTCAAAGCATGCCACGGCCTGAGAATCGGATCAGATCCTGCTACATCGTTAAGTTTTCATCCTACGCAGCTTCCCGTTTTTACGGCCGAGGCACTCCGGGAAAGCCTTCTGGGCTTGGGGCCAGGGATCTGCTGCCATGGGGCAGCAGAAGTGCTTTCACCACCGTCCCTGGCCACAAGATACACGTGACAGTTGGGCAATAGTGAAGTTTGACTGTTGGGGCGTGCAGCTTCGCATGTCTACATCACCACTGCATGAGCCATTCCTCGCCTTTGGGGAGAGTCCCTTTGTTCTTGGGGATCTCCAGAAGACAGTTGGCTTCAGCAATGGAAGCGATGCGGCTGCTGCGCTGGAAGCCGGTGCTTTCAGCAACGATGCCTTGGACTGCAAAGAGGAGCCAAAAACTTACGCTCAGTCGATTTGGCCAGGAAGCTCCCTGACGGCATGTTTCCGCCACTCTACCATCTCAACTGAGAGTTGGATTTGTAATTATGCACCAACTTGCCTATTCTCAGTGTACGAGGAACTGCCCTAAAGATATGTGAAGACTGTTTCTGGACCGAAGGGCGTCCCGATTCCCACCGTGCCCTCGCGCGATGATACCTGGGTGCGCTTGGGCCGCTGCATCAGAAACTATAAGACCCGGTGAATGAGCACACCTTGGGCATGCCCATGAGACTTGCTTCGGCCACAAGCGGCCTAGGAATGTGCAATCCAGTTTTTTTTTGGCTCAATCGTAGCCCGCCTTTTATGGAAGAGTGTGCAAAGTATGCCCAGAGCAAAACAGAGGGTCAGAGACCACGGCCTCATGTTCTTTGAAAAGCTGCCCTGAGTTTAATTTGTGACCAGGCTGTAGGCATACCAAAGTAGCTGATCTACGTAATGTGGGCCGCAGCTTATTAACACACGGCATGGCGTCCGAACCATGCAGCAACCCTCCCCCCGAGATATGTCCTAGGGAAGATTCACAGGGATTCTTTGCTGTAGTGCCATGGCGCACCCAAAGCTAGACATTGACGCAAGCATGGCGCACTGGCCGAATTCTAGATGGTTGAAGCCTGCTTTCAAGCTTAGAGTTTCCAACCCGAAATGTCGCAAGATCTCGCCACAAACCCTTATTAAATTATTAAACCACAGGGGAGACGCTCGGGCCGCACGGGGTCCATCTCCACAGAACCAGCCAGCTCCGCGTCAACTCGAGGGTAGATGGGATCTGCTTGGGGCAAACCTCGCAGCCGCTCCAGGGCCTGCCATGGGCTGCTCCCAGCTACTTTGCAATCGGCTAGTCGACAAAAATCTCCTCTTCCCCGGCACAACCCGTTCATGTCCAACACTGTACGCTTCGATACCATCGCAATAGGCAGGGACGCTAGACACTCGAGTGCGTGTAACTGCACTTCATGCAACAGTCTTCAGACACTCATTTTCACAGATGCCTACAGGGTCTATAAGTTCTGAGTCGTGTCTTGCAGCGCACGGTGCATCACAATGCACGTGGCTCTCGGAGTCACGTACGCACCCAGTTACGCTTGACATGGTGATGACAATCCACATTCAACCTCTCTTCCTCCCTTGCCGCCTCTCTCTCTCTCCCTCTCTCTCTCTCTCTCTCTCTCCCTCTCTCTTGCTTCAAGCCCCAGAAGCTGGTGCAGCGAGGAGCTTGAATGTCACGAAGCAGCTCACTGGATTGCCTCTATATGGCGTGCACGGGAGCCCCCTCAAATTGCTCAACTTCCTTCTCTCCAATCCTCCTGCTGGCCTTTGCTGCACCGCGCTTGATTCTGTCCCATCCCCAAGATGTACGCTTCATCATGACAGGGGGGGCAGGGGAAGGGCAAGGGAAGGTTGCAGTCAAATAACTTCAGCAACGAGTGGCATTTCAAGCACACTTGCTGTGCTACCCCGACAGTCAAGTTCCAGCCTGGCAGCCCAAAGAAAAGCTTGGACTGAGCTTCGGGGCCGGCCACCGTGGCAAAGGTACTGGGCTTACCTTGGGCTTTAGCATTAGAATCAGCACGGTGGCTGTGTGCACACCAATACGGGTACGGCAGAAGGAACGGGTGTGAGCTTTTCGATGCGACACGATTGCTAGAGGTTTTTGGTGAGACCAGCACAATCCAGCACACTTCTACCAATAGCACCAGCATTGAAAGCACATGCAGTTGGCACTTCATCCATGCGCAAAAGTACGTGTAGAAACCGTTCAGCTATGGATTTAACCACATTAAAGAGACCGGGAGCCAAAGAAACGTGACATGGTGTCTTATTGAGAGGGCCACTTGCTACGTCTGCGCTCAATCTGGCAGCAAGTGCCTCACCATTTGGTCATAGCATGCGGATGCCATCAATGAGATATGATATGAAAATATGTTGTTTGGTCTGGCATGGGGCTGTGTGCTGAAAACTATCTATTCTGTAGCAAGTTTGTGTAGCAGCACATGTGGCACAAGTCTGCATCGGGTACTACCACCCAATGAGCAAAACTTCAAATCATGTACAGTAAGCACTACTTGAATTGTTGTGTAGGTTTTGTCACTCCAGAGAAGGTTACCGGGCTTGCATGTCCACAGCAATGGATTTGAGCTTTCGTTGGTTCTCCCAAGGAGACATTAAGAGGACTGCTCTGGGTTGTGGCCTCTTGGGTTTCCCTAGTCCAAGAACGCTGCGTCTAAGCAAATACTTCGTTTGAAGGAATGGTGATGCTTCTTCTGGAAAAAAGGTGCGTTCACTAGGCCAACAAAATATTGATCAAATACTAAGTACGAACTGCATTGGACAGTATTGATTGCATGTGTTGTTAAATCAACAGAACGCTAATTCATTCGCTCAATGCTATTGTTTCAGGACTCCTCTACTGCACGCTGGTGTCTTTGCAACAAAATCATTGCCAGGGTTTTTCCTTGGCAAGATAGCCATATTTTTACTAGGTTTTGGTTAGAAACGTTTCTTTCGAGGAAAGCAAAAACACTTCTTTTGAATGAATGATGCCCATTGCTCATGAAAAGGTGCTTTGGTTCTGTATTTCGAGTAAACCCGAGGCATATTCAGTCGACAAGCAAGACTACAGAGCACGACAAATTTCTGAGTACCAGTACGTACTCATAACTTCGGCCCAACTGATAGTACACCATCATGTATACCTGCTTTTCCAGGAAAGCCAACTTCTGACTAGCGAAACTTGGAATTTAACGTCAAAACCAACGTTTCGGCTAGGGGGGAGGATGCAGAAAAGTTGTTTCTTTTGTTTGTAAGAGATGGTGCGAAATACAAGCTTTTTCCCTCGTAAAAAGTTGGTTGCGGTGAAACAGCCAACTTTCCCCTAGAAAAAACATGCTTTTTGTGCGAAATTCCAGTCTTTTCCGAGGAAATGTTGGCTTGGTGAAAAAACAACATTTTCCAGCACAAGGGCCTTGACAACAAAACCTTGTCCCTAGGAGACAATTTTTTGGTCAGAGAACCATATTTTGACTGAGAAAAAATGGCTTTGGCCAGAAAACCATCTGTTTACTAGGGAAACAAAAAACAACCTACTTCCTCTGTCCTCCTCAGTGCGATGAAAAAGTTTGTTCTGTTGGTTTTTGGTTTCCCTAATCAAAAGAATGGTTTTGGTAAAAAAATAGCACTTTTCCCCAGAAAATTGGCTTTGGCAAACAAATTAGGTTTTCCCCAAATTAAAGTTTGTTTGTGCAAAAACTCCACATTTTCTGACAGAAAGTTCGTTTCGGTCAGACAACCATCTGTTTTTACCAGGGAGAAACCACCCTTGGTGCGAGCTTAAGTTGCGCGTTCAAGTTTAAGCCCATACATCTTGTAAAAAGTTATTCAGACTGCAGGGCTCAAGAACAGCTATATACAGAACATAGCAACCGGAACATGGAACAGGTGGGTCTTAAGCGGTATTTACGACAGAACAACATGGGGTGGGGGAACAAGTCCATTGACATATATATATGTGTATATATATATATATACATATATTTTTCTATATAGCTACGACGTAGCTGCAACGTATATCGCTAAAGTTGCTTCATTTGCCACATGAGAAGCCGAATCGTGCCTGGGTACCAGGCTTCATACACATCTCGCCGAAGTGGATCTCGCCAATCTCAGACAGAAGCTCCTTGATGTAGTCTTTGCTCCCGCGACTAACACCACCTGAGGTAATCACCACATCTGCCTGCGGCAGGGGCATGCCCTAAGGTCCTCTAGGCACTTGCGCAATGTGCATGGCAAATGCCATTAAAGGACCGCAGGTGCCAATACATAAACGCTCGCAAAAACGGTCATGCTGCAGCCCCTTGCCTGCTGGAAGGCCGAGGCAAGTGTCGCACGAAGCTTGGATGGATCGTCACTTACGTACCCCATGTCCATGGCCTGCGGGCACAGCCAAAACACATCTCTGCAAAATGCAAGCGGGCATGCTTGTCACTTTAATTTGGTGAGGGTTCATGACTCGGTTCCCTTGGTCCGGTTGGAGCAGCACGGACTCTAAGTTGAGAGGCCTAGATAAGCCTGTTCAAGAGCAATCGTGTTCTGTGACCCTGTAACTCACGCCAAGTTCTCCCGTCCACATACAGTACGGCTCAGAGGGTCTCTGATTCAGGAAGGCCGTGTTTAGAGTGCCGGGTGAGCTGCAGCCGCTGCGATTAGTTATAGACTGCCGAGCAGAAGGAGGAAGCCTCAAGCCTTTAGGCCGACAACCATTGATGTTCAGGTCAGACCGGCGGTCTCTAGCTCAACCGCACCCTGTGCTAGTTCGCGGTAGAACTTGTGGATACTTGTGACTTGTGGCACCTCGGCGCCCAGCTCCTGCGCAAGGGCGCATAGAAGGGGACGATTGCAGTCGACAATCTGCCCACGGCTGCGATCCAGGGTGCATCCAGCACCTGTGGAAAGATTCAAGGGTTTCGGAGTTAGTTAGTCTGCCTATTTCTTCATGTTCTCTCTGCAGAAGTCTCGCATACACGTGTGACAATTCGAGTCCTACGAAAGCTGGATGTGGCTGGCATGTACCAGCTGAAAAGACGCAAGCCCAAAGGGTGCAAGGAGGGTAGGAAGGCCAGCTGAATAAGGTTGAGCCGGGGGAAGACGGTAGGAGGCTACGGACGGGAGCAGAGCAAGAGGCAGAAAATCAACATTATGATGATATTCAAAGCCCCATATGTGCTTCCTGCTGCACCTACATCCACCAACTCGTCGCCAGTGGAGATGATGGCCACTCGGGGCTCACGGAAGATCTCCACGTTGGCGAGGCCGAGAGCAGCCAGCACCTGAGCCAAGCACAAATAAGCCTTGGCAAGCCTTGGCCTGACTTGCGGGCACGGCCAAGCCACGCCGATCTCGGCTGCACCAATGCGAGCGCCTTTCTGCAGAATGACCTCGCCCTGCTGCGTGTCGGAGCCTGGAAGGGACGAGAGCAACTGGACTTGAATGGCAGGGATCTTGGGAAAATTTGGGTTCCCGCCTACTGCTCGGATGTTGGCCCCGGGCTTACTGGAACACAAGACGTCGATCTCCAGCTGCCCATCTGGCTGGACCAGCCTGATGCAGAGCTTGTGCTGAGCTCCAAACAGCAATGTTCGAGAGTGGGTGTTTGCGGGTGTTTGGTGGTGAAGGCAGACAAGCGGCTGGTTTGCGTCTTCCACCTTGACTACAGTGTCTGCACCTTCTGGTACAGGTGCACCAGTGGTGATGTAGCGGACATGGCCCTCCTTCAGGGGTCCATGGCCATCTGCACCAGCTGTGGCGCCAGACAGTTCATCCACCGGATACTTCCCAGGTCCATCTTTGGACCGCATAGCGAAGCCATCCATGATCGATGCAGGAAAAGCTGGGATGGCCTCCACCGCCACTGCATCTCTTGCCAGAATATGCCCAAGGGCAGTTTGCAAAGGGACTGTCTTGCTTTCCAGAGGTCCAAGGACTTTGCTTGCCACTGTGCTCACACACTCGTCCACCGACAGCATGGTGAAGGGGCTTTTGCCAGGATATGGGGCAGCATGGCCAGACATCTGTTCTGAAAGCTGACAGAAACCAGCAACAGCATCAGAAGCAGCTCGGGAAACGCAATGATTCAATCACATGGCGACGCTCAAGCCAAAATGTCAAAGGCGACAGGAGCACGCACTTCTTAGACTGCATGTTGCACCTTTTGTCATCTGACGTTTCTTCCTGCAATACTGGTCCTACTTAGCTTCGCCTAAATTGGGCATGGTTGGCACGCGGACCATCACGAAGATGACCAATCTCCCAAAATCAATACTACGAGAGAAGAGAACGTCGAGCAGACCCCCCGGCTGGGATCTCAGCCAATCCGAGCTGTCCCTGCACCATCCTGCTTCTGTTATCTTCTATTCCGTCAGTATCCAGTGGCAGCACAGAGGAGTGATGCCCTGTCGGCAGCAGTCGCCTTGTGACTTGATCCGTTTACATCCGTTTACTACAAAGCTCTCCCGGTTGCCTTCAGCAGCAGCAGATGGAGAATCCAGCGATGGCGACAAGTGCAGACAGTTGATCAGATATCGTCGATATTTGCTTGCGTCTGATGGGCGATTCCTCTGATGCATCAGACCAACACAGAAACAGAGAACCAAGAATCGTGACTCGTGCGCTTCAACGGACACTTGAGCCAAACGCGAGGCGGCTTTGTGGAAAGACCGCTGCCTTCAAGGGCCATCTTAGTGACTTAGTGTCTTAGTGGCCGTGGCTTGGTTCGTACCTTTGGCCGTGGCATCACAGCGTCTCGTCACCGGACCGTCGCTGCGCTGAGCTGCCGGCTCGCGCCAAATCTGCCCCTCCTTGGGCCTCGGCGGAGCCTCGCAGATCCATTGTTGAGCCATCTAATATCATCTAATCATGTAATGTTCGAAGCTGCGTGATTTGCCGTTTGAGCGGTCGGTATGCGGTGTGGTGCAGCACAATGATCGGCACGCGAAGACGGCCAATTTTTACAGTAACAGCAAGTTCCCAACTGTATAGGCACATGCGGGCACCATGCCCTCAGGAGTTGCGCTTCATGTTTCCGGAGGCCGTGGGCTGAATCATGCCTGAGACTATGAGACGACCGATCACTCATTTGTAGTTGCTTGCACGATATGGGCAATCACGACGGGCAACACATGGACAAGACATGAGCATGGCTGCTACCAAACAGCTGACTAAACATGGTTAGGCAAATCGATGGGCACTTCCACCGACTGTAAATGCTGAAGCTTTCCAGTTTACCCTCTGGAGGATGAAGTGTTGACAGCACTGTAGACAGCTGCCTTGCGGATTCAGCATCGCTTCTTTCGGGACAAGGGAGTCAGCTCTCACAACACAGTAGGGCAGTAGCAACCTGGGAACTTAATCCACTGTTCTCAAACATCCTTTGCCCCGTGGCCATGAGGCACCACGAAGCTGTCACCGGCCTGGCCTGCCAGCAGGCATAGTGACTCTGAGTCCCATCCTTCCGTAAACCAGCAATCCAAATCCTACGCCCCCATACTATAGGAGCTCTGTCATACCTGAGTCAAAGTACAAACCTGCCAAGGTCTCAGGCGATCATGGCAGTGTCTATTCTTCTTTCGAAGCTGTGTGCTTTTTGCGCTGGAGTGGGTCATGGTGGGTAATCCCCGCAACCGACCGGCATCCGCGAGCAGACCGTGTGCCAGGACCAGAGGCCAGTTGGGGCCGACATGGGCCGACGGGGACCGACACCGAGCCGTGAAGTTGAAAAAGCTCGCAGGCCTCGCTTGGGAGCGGAGCCGCTGGGGCCCACGCCCAGCACCTCGGCACCCAGTGACGACCAGCGGAACCTTGGTGTCCAATTCTGACATGCTGCGCAAGACATGACTGCGATCCAGCAGCCGTGTTATGTTGAGCCCCGCATCGCTACAACAACAGGCCGACAGCGAATCAGCACAGTCAGCATGGCAGTCAGTAGCATTCGGGGTGCGGAGCTGTTGAGGGGTGCCGGAGATTTATTTTGCAGCTGGTGCTCTTGTGACTGTGGGCTTTGGCTGACTCGAACTCGTCGCGCTCATCCCGCCACCTTCCCCGCAACACAGAGGATGCACAAAGCAGCAAGATGCGGCAAGAATTATGGAGCACAAAGCCCGCTCGGCTTTCACGACTGCAGTGCTGCCAGCAGGCCTGCCAAAGAAGCCCAATGCCCAAACACCTCTGAGCTCGTCCAGGCCCACATACGGTGTCACAGCATCTACTAAGAAGTCCAGGACCTGATTCGAACATTCCAAAAACTGCTCATGGCAGGAAGGATATCGTCGCCTCGCGCTGTGCAACCGTGACACCAGCAGCCTCTCCCTTCCTACTCACGACACAAGGGGTTGGATCTCGATGCTTGCTGCGACATTCCGCAGAATGTGCTTGATCCATGCTGCTGCTAGACTCCTGCTAGACTGGCAAGCCCCTCCACCCACGGAGGCACTGCATCCAGAGGGCATACATGTAGGCCAGGACATCCACATTCTTGCCGAGCTCCTCACCTGCACATCTGGACAATTGATGGCCACATCCAGTGGCAAGCGAAGGAGACCCAGGGGCAACATGCCAGTACATCGACGTCCCGCACCTATACTTGTCAAGGCGGACAGCAACAACAGGCACCACTTCACCATCCAAGCTGCCAAAGGATTTGCCCCCAACAGCGCTGACGATTGCCGATGCGGCGCCCAGCGCAGAGGCAGCCATCACCAGGTACAGCCTTGCATTTGCAAAGACGTAGTGATAATTGTGACTGATTCAACAAAAACGGCCCTTACGCTTCCCTGGCCGGCCAGAAACATCAATGGTGCATAGCACAAGCTTGGCCAAGGAGCACCAGAATGCCAAGGGCATTCGCGCTCAGGGCCGAGGAGATAGAGCTGCGTACAACATGAGCCTCCCCCAAATCCTCCAGCAAATACTCTTCTGGTTGAGCACAGGGCTTCAAAGAAACGACCTCTCAGTCTCTCCATCAGTCAGTATCATGTTTGGCCGTGAAGTCGCGCCAAGATTCTCGTCCAATGCCATACGTCAGGAGGACGAGCTTCAGCGTATTCCGCGTGACGAGGCAAAGGGCGACAATGACGATGACCCCTTGCTTGTCAATGTGCTCGGGGTGCTCCCGAAGCTCTCCAGTCTAGAGTCATCATTTCGCTTGTGGCAGCAATAAAAGGCTTCAGGGCCGCGCTTGAACTGAAGACGCTGGATTTAAGTAACATGTTCCAGTTGGTTTAACAATTGGGGTTCTGTCGCTGGTGTAATTGTAGTAGTCGGTATTGCAGTAGTATAGACGCACTGATATGTAAATAAATAAATATATATATATATATACTGAAAATCGTTTGATACGTAGTGAAAACAAATTGTTGATACATGGTGTATAGATATTGAGGAATTATGTGTTTTTTTGATTTCGTGATGATGTAAATGTTGCATTACATGTGTTACTAAATATGTTTTCTCTTTTGTTATTGGTCAAATCACATAAAAAAACATTAAATTGAAAGATACCCGCCCTTTGCTTTACCCAAGCAACGAAGTAGAGTCTGTCCAGTGAAGGCTGCGACACCAGTCACAACAAACCAGGAGATACCTGAAGTCCGCAACATACCGAAAATGGCATCTGGCACAGCGGTAGCTCACCCTCTCAACATCACGGTTGTGACAGGGAAGTGGCGAAGTGGCTCACGTGCAGGCATGCTGCAAGAAGCGGCGATTGCTACCACCAGGCGCTGCCACCTCAGCTATAGGCAATGCATGATGTGCCGGCCAGGACAGCAAACATATCCTCGGTCCTCAGCAATAAACAGCCACATGCAGGCTTAACACCCGTTGCGAACATGGCACTTGCTATAAGGATGCGCGGGATGGCTGAAGAGGACGCCCAAGTAGACATGACGGTTTGCTGCCTCGCTTTTTTTCAGCGTTGCAGCATGACAGTACCAACTTTGCCGCAGAGATCCACAGACTGACCGATCACGTGGATGCTCTTGGCTGGCCAGCTGGCCATGCGACAGCAAAGCTAAAGGCAGTCACGAGGCATGGAAGACATAGTCCTCGATCACTTCGCCTGTCCAAAAAGTCCGGCCATACAGCAAGTCCTCGCACATACAAGCTCGCTCGACAATCAGACGTTCAGCACCCATGTCTGCACAATGTTCTAACTGACAACTCCCCCCGAAAAAAGAACAAAAAAAACATAAGCCCTCCCATAGATTCCGATACACACACACACACTGACACACGTACTCACAGGACGTCCACTACCATCAGAGCTGATGTTGAAGAATCATTGCCAGCATTTGCCAGCTATCTTATCCTTCGCTCTGTCCTGGCGGACGTAACTTGGATACACCCTGGGCGTCCAGTCAAAGCCAAAGGTCATGTAGTCCTTAGTTTGTCATGTGGCAGCCCAATGGCCCAGCATCCTGGCTGCTTGTGTGTGACACATGACGGAAGGATTGCAATCCAAAGGTCAAGCTTTTCGGGGTGCCAATGAGCACTGTCCTGCGTACGGGCGTTTCAGCGCCTGTCAGCCCTTTGAGTTGCCTGAGCCCCCCTTTGACAACTCTGCTACGGGCGAGGCTACGCCCGGTGAGCCCCGCCTCCATGCCAAAGAGCGTGAAGCCAGTACAGGCGAAAAGCAAGAGGAGGCCTCAACGCGGTGCAACATGACCCTGCAGCTCCCAGGCTGCGTCTGCGACTGCATTGAAGACACACTGTGCCTTTGCCACCTGCAGCACTGAACCAAGGTACATGGTGCCAGAAGAAAGAAGACCAACAAGCAAACGAGGACGAAATTCGCGGCATTGCTCCTCATGGCAACTCTGAAGATCATCCCATCCCGGCTGCATCTGACACGAGCACTTCTTTCAAAGCTTTGCAGCCACGTGTCCAGAACCAGTTTTCTTGTCGTTCGGCGGTATCATTCCAGCGGATAAACCTACAGCCGGAATACTGAACGCATGAGATGAGGCAATTCAGAAAGGGCCACCGCAATGAGAACAGTAAGGAATGTGTAGAACTTTCGCTTTCTCTTCATCTTTTTTTTCTTTTGAGGGGGGGGGGGGGGGGGGGAACCCCCTCTTTGCAAACAATGCCACAAGGATGAGTGGACCATAGTGGAAAAACACGTCCGTTCCATTTGGGTTGCAGCTGCCTGATTAGATTCTGAGCGTACAACGTCAATAAATAGGGGGGGGGGGCGGTTGTGGGGAACGGACCAGGGAACCAGCGGACCAGCAGACCTGAGCACCACCAGACCGCAAAACAACAAACAAAAACAAAGCATTCAAAAATGCAAGCCGGCCGTAAGGAATTTGTAAGATTTTTGGTATGTCGAGTGGCATGGGGTTCCTTGGCATGTTGATGCCGTAGGTCTCTGCAGCCATCTTTGCAGCTTGCAGATACTTGGGCAGTTCACCTGGCCCAAAGATGCACAGGATAATCGCGTTCCAGTCAGGTGTAGTTAGAACGGCTAGGCTTGCAGATCTGAGCAGTCACTGATTGGTTGACACGCGGTCCTTCCAGGATTGGGCTCGAGTCTTGGATCACAACGCCACTCCGCACCGAGTGGTTCCTGAAAGGTTGGACTGCGAACCGGCTGACGGTCCAGATTTTAGACTGCAGGAGGGTTTAAAAGCGTGTGAACCTTCACTCCACAAAGGACGGGCACAACACCCAGGAACTGCATCCAGGAACTGCATCCCAGACTCTGAGCATCTCCACAGTGAAAGCTGCCCTGTCGTTTACAGCAGTCGGTGCCCACGGCCCAGTAGCCGGCTGACGTTGCCATCTCATCCATGACCTAGGCTGGCAACATGCCACCGAACCACTTGTGGCACGCATCTGAGCAGGCTGAGCAAGGATGGAGCATTCAAGGGAGCAGGTCGCCTTAAGGCATGCGGCAATAGGCGCTGCACACCAGAGCGTGTCAGACACGAAGCCCACTCCTGCGCGAGCACGGTGTGCTACCGTGCAGCGGGCCACCAGAATAAGGGTTCGCTGTGGCGAAATGCGCCAAACAAGTGCCCACCTCGGGTGGTGTCCACGTGAGAACCTTGGATGCCATATTGTTGCTTGCAGCCACCCACTTCCCTCCTCGGACGAAGCATGATGGCATCGTCGCCAAGGAGCCAGGCTGGAAACTCAAATAGCCTCACCATCGTCAGACTTAAGAATTCTCAAAACTCTGCAACAAGACATCCGGAACAACGACAGGGTCGACAAGCCTTCAAAAGGCTGCATGGCTTGCAGCTTGCAAATAACTTGGCAAAGTTGTTCATGTTGTCTCGTTTGCTTGTCACTTTGTTCAGCCCATCAACCAACAAGCGCTTTAATGCCTTTATGCGCTTTTATTAGGGAGGCCTGCGTCTGCCACTGAACCCGGCTTCGATGCGGGATCCACATCAGAGTAGCCAGGGCTTCGCACGAAGAAGTAGTAAGGATACCTGAGCTGCACGTCTAGGGAATGATGCTCAAAGCTGCAGCGCTTTGGGCAACATCATGTCGAAAACTTCTCAGCAGGGCCGAAAGGCAGGTACTTGACCTTGTCGTACTGCCTAGGCTTAGCATCCGGCACATGTTGCGAAGATGAAAGACAGGCCAAACAAGCACTGAGAATTCTGACAACTCGATAAACTGCAAAATGCCACTCACTAGCAAGTATAGTGTCTGTGCATGTCTATACCAAGCACGGGCAACTCAGCTGCGAAGAAAGCTGACTTTGCACATTCGGAAGCTTCAAAGGATTCAAGCGGCCCCAACGCAATGCCGAAGAGGGTGATGCAGAAGCAGCTGATTGCAAGCACTCGCCAAGCGGGCCCTCGAGAGAGCAACAGAAAGCCGACCGACAGGATGAAGCCTGAGTTTGACTTTGAGTTGAGATTGGGTTCGTTTCTGCCCAGGGGTTCAGGAGGCAAAGCCGTCATTTGCCTTCCTTTAGGTCACGACACGGACCACAAAAAACACGCCCAATCGGCTTCTCTTTTGCTGAAAGTTTAAAAGGGTAGAACTCCTGCTCTCTCTCTTCTGCGTCGTCGTCGTCGTCTTCTTCTTCTTCTTCTTCTTCTTCTTCTTCTTCTTCTTCTTGTTCTTCTGCTTCTTCTTATTATATTCTTCTTCTTGCGGGCTTGAGGGGTGCCGAAGCCCCCTCCCCCCCCCCCCCCCCCCCGCGCACTGGGCACGCCCTGAAGGTCTCAGCGTCCGTGTGACACTTCGAGGCGAAGATGGGGTCTCGCGGTTCACCACTCCCTTCAGATAAGCCCTATCCCCGGTCAAGCTTAGTCCTTAGCTTCCCCACGAGTTCTCCCCGCTTTGCTTCCCCTGTGAAACGGCTGTGCTGGGGTGCAATCTACAGCCTATGCATTCCTACGAACCCAATCATCACTACTCTTAATGTTGACTTACCTCCAGTCAGCCTTCCAATCTGCTGCCAGCTGCCTGTGACTGTGCCACTCCTGCTCTCTCTGTCTCTCTGTCTCTCTTCTTCTTCTTCTTCTGATGCTAGGCTTGGCGGGATCTCTCTCTTCTTGGTCGTCTCCAGGATCTCCAGCTCTTCCTTCCAAAGCGGCCACCGAAGTGGCTGCTAGAGCAGGGGCGCCGGGGTGAAGCAAACCGTTAAGAGAGCACCCAGTTGCTGGTAGAGAAGCGGGGAATCAAAGAACAGCTTCGAGCTGCCACAGAACTACCCAACCCTGCAGCTGCAGCCCAAGGTGCAAGCAACAGAGGCAAGTAGTGCGATCATCTGTCCCTGAACCAAAGCGGTTGCCAGCAGCACCATTCCTGGACAGCCATTTTTGAGAACTGGCTTTAAAAACTCGCCAATGCTACAAGGCTTGACTGCACGCCCCAGCCACAAAAATCGATTCACTGTGTAGCAGCTGTAGCACAAAACGCTGCGCAAAAGACAATCGAAGAATTTGCAGCACTGGCTTGCCTTGCTATGTGAAGTAAATGATATCTGTTCCGGTTCGCCGGTCCACCCACCTGCCAAAAAACCTAGGCGCTCATCCCCAAGGACCCAAATCCCCTGCCCGCTTTGCAAGTCGGTCTAGCAGTGGGCATTCTCATCGAATCGTGACGAGTCCCATCGAACGAAGCCATTAGCAAACCAGGGTCGATTCGCGCGGAAGATGCGAGCAAGTTTAGGGGTGACTGAAGCTTCCCATTCCGGGTCGGTGCCGCGGGAGGGGGAGTTGGTCCGAAGCTGCTGAGCAAATATGCCCAACAAGTTTCACTAGACATCGCCGCAAACGCATCCAAGCTTCCGAAGAGGATCCAGGGCAACAGCAGAGGTGGCAGATCCTTCCAGGACCTTGAGAAAGCTGTGATGACTCAGAAGCGATGCAGACTACAAAACGTGCTCCGCACAATGTTGTTACAACCCTTCGGCGGCATGTTTACCGCAAAACACCTCATAACCCACAGGCCCAAACAATCCCAAACACAACAAAACAAGCGGGAGTAGCTGCGGTTGGCAGCAGTTAAGCTGACAAAGTTGAGGCACGGCCTCGCACGGGCTGCGGCCTTGGTTTCCTCGGTCTCGATGGCTCCTCTCAGGCCTGTTGTCAACCGACCAAGTTTGACAGTGCAAAAAAGTGCAGGAAACTACTCTGCAGCAGACAGATCGAAAAAAGACTACCTACCAGATACCATGCGGAGTTGTACCAGCGTTACAAGGCCACACCGCAGCCGGGCTGCCCGGTGCTGCAAACGCACATGCTCGGAACCTCTGGACTATTCGGTCGGCGCATGTTGGCGCCTGGTGCAAAGTTGCCAGAGCCTGTTTCCAGCGAGCCATAGTCAGTGGGAGCTTTTCCACCTCTCACAGCATGTCTGGGCGATCTCGGGCGTTGGTCAGGACATGCCCGACCGGGGTCTCCTACCGGTGTAAGTGGAGCTGCCTTTAGACTTTGCAGGCGCGGGAGGAGAATTCGGATGTTTGCACATGCATTGCACGGTACAGTAGATGTCGTGTGTTGTCCCGCAGCGGCCCTATCATGGACGAAGCACAAGCACCTTCACTCTAGGAACTCAGGCCTTCCATCGCGGCGGGAAGGACGAGCAGGGCGTGCGTGTCAGCACGCCCCGGCACGAGAATATGGATTGCACTACCGGGTGGGGACGGTGGAGGGCGCCGCCTTTCAGAGTTTTCCGAAATGGCTCGGGGTGGGAGCCAAAAGCAGCTGCGGAGGAAGGCACAGCAGCAGATTATCCCACAACTCACGAAAAGCTTTCTTCTGCCTTGTGTAGCGCAAAAGTCTTGCATGTCTGCTTTATCCTTCCATGTTCTGCAGATGTTCTGCATCTCTTCTCTCATACTTCCAGAGACTCCGAGAACGTCCGGAATGCAGCAACGCTCCGGACAAAAAGACTTCCCAAATCACTCCGGCCTTTGCTGCTGCCTTCGCCTCCACAAGCCGGGCATGCGATGACCACATGCGAATGCAGCAGCACCAGCAGGATGACCAGCAGCAGCACCAGCAAGCTACAAAACAAATGCATCGTCGTGATAGGCACATTGAGGAACAAGCAACTGCAGCAGTGTGTTGCCAGTGCACGACCTGCTGCCACGGTGGCCGTGCGCCCATTGGCATTGTTGGTGAGGGAGCCTGCCGCGCAGCAGAAGGATTGCCGAAATCTCGACGAGTTCGAGTTCATGTCACATCTAAGTGACTATGTGGGCTTCAGTCTAAGCCCCGACAGAAGCATCTGGCATGTCTTGCTTCACCTATGCTGCAGCAGAAGTGGCATGAGAAAGCCATGCACCAGCCTTCGAAGAGCCATCCTCGCCCTCGCTTGGCACGGCAACAATGTGAAAATTATGAATGTAACATCTTGGTTCAGCCGAGCCACGGCGCGCGCCTTTTGCACATCGGCAGCCTGCAACCACCGACCCTGGGACCCTGCGTACATCTAACTTGGGTAGTAGTTCCACGTTCTAACAACATGTGCTCGAAACCTGGAGTCCATATTCCTTGGTGAATTCTTGTTGGTCAGTGTCACGATGCCAGCTACAGAAGGCATACTCATACAGCTCCAGTCTGCGATTTCTGCACACCCTCCGCGCCGTGACACCCTCAGGAAGTTCCTCGACCACCTCGCCCGATCCTGAAGCGGCTGAAGCGCATGTTTGGCATTGCTTCGCCATGCAAGGGGGGGGTAAGCAGCTCATCTTCGATCCCAACGTGCTAGTGCTGGTGCTAGCTTTGCCAAAGTTCCGCACTAAGGTACAGACTTTCATTGCGGTAGGTGACCTTGCCTTCGTCTGTCTTCTCCTCGCTGATAGCAATCAACACCCTGTGATGATGACAGCTCAGCTTCGGGAAGCTTCGTGTCTACATCTGCTCACCAACTAGCGTACACATGTCGAGATCTCCCGCACCCTGCCCTGCCCAAAGCTTCCTCCACCCACTCACAGCTCGGCGCCTGCACAAAGTGGCAAATCTGATGCATTGATAGCCTATCAGGATCCATTGAGACCTATTCCGAGAACAGTTTTCTAAGCGCCGAAAAAACACGTCCATGGCTCTCTTTACGCTCCGATTTAAGAAGATGCTGCCCCCTTGCCAGAACTGCCTCTGCTTCCGCCGCTGCAGAGCCTACAGTGTCAGGCAGGTCTGAGACGATCGCAATGCGCTACAACATCCATGTGCTCCACAAATAAAAGACTCTGTAAGAAAGCGGGCATGGTCTTAGGATGGCTAGGCAATCTTAGGGACTTTGGAAGGAACAAAGCTGCAGCTGTCGCACGACACCTCCTGCTTTCGGCTTCGACGCCTTCCTTGGAAAGATGGCAAAAGAAAGTCTACTCGCTTGCCGCTTGCTACTGAACAACCTGAGTCCTGCTTCACCACCAATTGAACTCACCAATGATTGTCGAGGCTCTCTGCTGCCCACTTGGCTTCATTCTGGGCCTGCCACACTGTTCAGTTACTTTCCGCGCTGGACGCAAGGCTGGAGGCTTACCATTGCTACTCATTTCCATTTGATGGAGCGAAGACCAACAGACAACGGCGCTGTCTGCGTGCGTGTGCGCGGTCTTCTCTGCGCTGGCACATACTGTAACTGTCGCTTCCAGATGGCAGTTTCAGCCAGTCATCCCAAGCCAGGATCACGAGGCTGGACTGCAGACGTCTGCAACCGCAACAGTCCCGGCCACGGCTTGGAACCGCTCAAAGCTCGGGTGTGCTGAGACAAACTTGCAGTCTCCGCAGTCTCCGCTGTCTAGTTTCAGAGAGCAGCCAAGCGAAACTAGGTCGTGCAAAGCTCCAGCTCACAACTCAGTGCTGCTGCCGCTTCTGCTGGTGCGGGACTTTGGTATCGGTCGTTGGAAACCGGTCCTGATGACGAGTCTTTCTTTTGAGGGCTCTCTGTGGCTATCACGCCGATATCCAGCGGGCCAACCGTGTTGCTGTGTTGCTGACTCCAGACAAGGCGCGGCCCTTTGCCTGCCCACTCCGCGGACTTGGAAGCGATCTTCTCTGACCACACCTGGCGCATGCGGCGAGTCGCTAGCACCAGCTCAACGATCGATCTTTCGATCTAACGTCGAATCTCAGAACATCGGGAAACCACGGAAACCGCAGCGGCAATGTGAAGCGTGAACAGCAAACGATTTATGGTTCTCCAAAGGGGGAGGTTGTTGGGCGGGCTTTAAAGACAGGAGGAGTGGAGGCAGGCTGCGTGAGGTCTGGACCTACGTGTTGCAAGTTCACACCTCGTTACACTTCAAGCAGCGTTCCGTTCCGACGGTCAATTGTTATTTCGTTTCGGGCGTGCAATAATGAAAGTGCAAGCAACGGACTGTGCGTGAAAGAAGTTGAACTGATTGGGACGGATGCTTGAAGATCCAATAGTGCCTTGAACTGTCGCATGGCATCAGGCATGCAGCTGCCTTTAGCCTGAGCCAGCCAGATGTTTCTCTCGATGTTCAAAAGTGGAAGGAAAGTACTACTTGCTTGAAGCCTGGGAAGTGAATGCTGGCACTGCAACAGTTGAACTTAAGTTTACCTGCTGGTTTCAGTCCAGTGTCTTCTTCAAGCTGGCACGGATCGACGTACCAGCCCTGCAGTGTGAACCGCCTACCTGCGACAATGCGCTGATCTGTTCACATCTGTTCTCGCAACTTCGCTCGAATGGACTTGAACCGACACATCTTGAAAACCTTGAGGCCTAGATAAGCACACCAAGAGCTCTAGAATATAGCGGGCACAGTGACACCCATGCACGGCGAAGTGCCTTTTCCATCACCTTCATGTACTGGCGCCACAGCATGGTAGCTGTTCCTTTCAAAGCAGGTTACGGTTCAGCTCAGACATACGCTAGCTCGGTTTGAGTGTTTTGACGGACGGTTCGCCAAACATGTCATTCCCTACACTTCGTCGCCACAAACTGATGGCCAAGCCGCTGAAAGACGGGAAACACCACCGCCACGTTGAAACTCGGCAGCAGCGCGCTCCCTCCCTTTGAAACATTGAAGCTCTTGTGAAAGTGAGGCCGGTCGGGAGCCTGGCCCAGAAGCTCTCTCGCAGGGCAACAGGCTTCAGAGCAATTGCGGCTTTGTTGCCTGATTTATCCTGACTTGTGGCTTCGATCTATGCACCTAGCTTCTGCCGACCTCAATGGTCACGTCGCCATCTCCCTCTGGGCCACACCAGACAAGCTCGCCTCCGTTGTCTGTGGACCTGCTGTGGCCGAAAGTGGCGCGACTGTACACAAGCACATCACAAATCTGGCCGGTCTACTCTGTAGGTGTAATTCGGCTGATGCATGCTGAAGGCACCAGCCGCTGGCCAAATGGATTGTCACCGCCAGGTATCTTGCCTGTGAACTCGAGAAGCGAATGGCATTTAGCAGAACAGCGACTTTTGCGCCCGCAACACAATTTAGGATCATGTAGGTGGCTAGCGACATTTGCTTGCAATGCCACCGTAGCTCTCACATGCGAAAATGCTTCAATCCCCTTTGGCTGTTCTGTGAGATGCGTTGCTTGACAGCTGCGAGTATGCAAGCCTGTGCGTCATCGGCATGCAAACCATAGAAATCACCAGGGCGAAGCCTGTCAGCACATCGTCACTACGCAGTGCTTTTGCGAACCTCCTGCTGCGCTAGCTTGACTACGCTACGAGTAGCTAGCTCTTGCAAACGTGGAGCCAGGACCAGGAAGGGTCGTAGCGGGTCACCTGCTTCGGGATGCCAGCCAGAGCCTGACACGCACGGGCTGTCAGCACTAAGCCACTAAGCGCCGCTTTCAGGACAGTGTGCAGAGACCAGGCACAGGGACTGTGTGTGGCTCGGTACTTTAGATGCACGGGAGCACGGAACACTTGAGAGACTTGGGGGCGCTTGGGGAGCACTTGGCATCCTTGCGCCCACTTGCCGGCCCACGGGGCACTTTTAGAGACTTGGGGCGGGACTTGGCCTGCCAGAACTGCACGACTGCGGGGTGCTCCATTGCTTGACGAAAAGCAGAGTGCCAAGCATTGTGCTTGTCTCCCTTCCTTGAAGTACAGGGCTGGGCTCATGGACATATGGGGGTGCGAAAGCAGGAATGATGCCGCAAGTGACTGTCAGTCCGTTTGCCGAGAAAAGCTCGCGTCAAATGGCCAACCCCAAGGCGACTTCTGCTATTTGCGTAAGCTTGCTGGTGCGTGGTTAATGCGGCAATGCCCTGGACATCGGACGACTGACCAAAATTCCACGTAGGCTCCGGCCAATCAAGATGTGCCCCGTGAACGCGAAGCGGTGTTTTCGCTTCTCCAGGAAATCTGAGACGACCTTGGAATCTGTGCCATGCAGCTGTCTCGAGCTGAGTGACTGATGGCCCTGACTGCACTAAGCGCAAGAGTCCAAGGTACTTGTGTGCAAGGATTGGGCTTCAAAGGCGCCCAGCCTCTAGGAGCTGAGTCGAAGGGGCCTCCAACGCTAACTCAACTGAATGCAGGATGCACAAAGAAGCTGCGGAAACTTTCTTTTTCAGGTCTTCGGTCTGAAAACTTTCGACAAGGCCCAGGTTGAAGCGAAACCAAAACCCGCGAAAGCGGGCCGACCTGCCTTCCGTCAGTCTTTGGAACGGGTAACCCGCTTCGTCGGCGTCATCCTGCCGATCACCTGGGCATGAGCAGGGCTCGAGGCATGACCACACACTAAGAACTTGAAGTGACAAATCAAGCATCTTGTGGCTCAGGATGTCAGATGAGGTCATGAACGCCTCTGATACTGATGTCTCTGAGTCACTGAGCTGCTGCAGCTGCTGCAAGAGCGCCTGCGTATCCAAACTGCAGTGACTGGAATCAGCAAGTCTGGTCCAAGCAGCTCCCACACAGGATTCTGGACAGTGGCTGGCTAGTGATCACCAACGCGGTGAAGCGATGATTTATGATGATTTGCCCATAGCCGACCACCTCGGCGACTGGGCCGAACAAGAAGTCATTGATGACAAACGGCTTGCCAGTTCGAAGAGCCTGAAGTAGGGCAGCACGCGCTCTCATTGGCATCTTTTGCGCGCTTGCACTCACCATGCAGGTCCCTGCCCTGCCCAGGACGCCACCTTGCGCAGCTTGCGAAGCAACTTCCGATCATTGCTCCACTTGGCGTTGAGGACGCCGTGGGGGAAAGTGCGAGGGTAGTTGCCCTCAGGAATGGCTTGCTCCACCTCCTCAATGTATGAGTACAATGGCACACCGATGGACCTCCATCAAGGAGTGAGCGACGCGTGCATTATATTATTACAGGTGAAGAAAGAAGAAGAGAGAAAAGCCACATAAAATATACTAAAAAGCGTGCACTTCATTTACCTTTTTAGTACATTTTATTAGGCTTTTAGTGAACGCAACCTTAACCTTATTGTTAGTACTGTTCCCCCGTTAACCAATCATCCGGGCTGGAACTACGAAGAGAGAAACGAATAAGGGAACGAATGTACTGAGTGAGCGCAATGAGTGTACGAACGCAGTACAGGATGATAGCGGTCTAGCTCCTGGAAAAGCCGCATTATAAGGATGAACGAAGAGAAGACGCATGAATGGGCTTTTTAAGGGAGCAAAAGACCGCCAAGAATGAAGAGAGCATATTATTCGTGCTGGTAATGACTGAACGTAGTTAAAGAAGCACGCAGCATGAATAAGATGTCCTTTGCCTGGCGGTGAGATTAGAAGAAGGATGTGAGGAAAGGGGAATGTTGGACGTACCTTGACTGGCGGTTGAACTCAGAGAATCTTTGTTATTGTTTAATTGCAATCTCCGAGCAGGCACCAGAAGTCCTGCAGAGTCTTCACGTCGGCTTTGGGTTTCGAGCCCGCCTTCGCACGAAAGTGCTGGCAAAACTATCCAGCTATCCAATGTCATTCAATCTTTGTGTCGCATGCGTGGGGTCACGAGATGGATACCTGGAATCGACCAAACAACACCAGCCGACCGAGCACCCAGCGGTCCTCTGTCGCTGCGGCAGAGCAAACGGCGGCCGAAGCAGCAACGAGGCGAACAAGCATGTAGAACAAAGCCAGTCTTGCGCTCTGTGTTAGCTTCCGCGTGACAAGGTCTTCAGGGATTGTTTGCGAGACACTTGCACTCTGCGGCTCTTGCTTGATGGAGCAACACATGTTCGGCACGAGCCAAGAACAGTAGTTGGGCAGGGAGTGGAAAAATCGATCCATGCAGTTGAGACGCTTAACAGCAAAACGATGGGCCTTCAGCATCATCTCTGCCGCACTGATCAGACCGGCCATCTGCGGGAAGTTGGGCACCTCCCGTTGTCGACAAGCACTCGTCTGTCAGCTCTGTCTGCAAAAAAAGTCAATGTCATGCTCTTTTGCTTCTGGACTTGTCCCGGCTGCTTTGTAGCAGTCTGAAGAAATCTCAAGAGGCACCCACACCTTTGGCCTGAAAAAAGGGCCTGGCCCGGCCTTTGGTCGATTTGTGCCGTGACTTTGGGATCTTTTGAGACTTTACATGGGGCCTTGCAGCTTTCAGCTCGTGGACTCGGGGGGGGGGGGGGGGGGGGGGGGGAGTGGGGGGAGATTGGCAGCCCATGTTCACTCAAGGTCACTCTATGTGATAGTCTGTCGGTTCACTATGGTACACTGTGGTCATGTCCCTACACTCACCTGCGATTCGTCCTTCTTCTGCTGCCCGCCGTTCCACCCGATGACCAGCTCCATGTTCTGGGCCCTGGGCAAGAGTCAGGGCCCCAAACCCAATGCGGCTGCATGCGGTTGCAGTCTACCACAGTCTTGATGTAAGTTCGTTCTGGGCACAGGGCTCGGTGCCAGGGGGGGCAAACTCAGGGTTCTTCTCGAGCTCCTGATGCCGGCTTCTCTGGAATTTACGGCAGAAAGCCGCGATGCAAAAGCGGTCACGAAGAAGTCTTTTCTTCGGCGAGCACCCGAACTGACAATTTCGCCTGAGTCTGGCCTAGCTGGTGAGACAGCGACAATCTCCTTGAGAGTCCTGTTTCTCACAAGAAGGCCCCCCTCTGTTGCAGGGTAGGGTTCTAATTGACCCTACCAGGATCGGCCTGTGACACACGAACAGACTCACAAAACGTCATGCACACTTAAGTACATGTCGTGCGAATGCACCTTTGTACGTCACAATAGTAAAACAAGAAACAAGCATCTCCCAACACCAGCTTGCTGGAACCAGGTACACACACGGCTGCGGTCTTCGCAGCGGGTGTTGATTCCGACCTTTATGCCTACGCGAAGATTAAGTGCTTGAAGGTGTCGTAAGTCGACAACACCCCTAACCACAGAGAAGATGAGACTAGCTTAGACCGGGACTTGGCTAATTGCTAAAGCTTGTATCCAGAAGAAGCAATGCTGCGCTCAAGCCGAATTCGTGACCTGGGCTGGGAGAGGAAGCGCCTTCAGCCTATACCATCCTCAAGCAGGTCCCTTCACCATGTGCCCCAGCCACTTGTAGTTCTATAAGCTCCACTTGTTCCTAATTGGAGATCAGAAAACTTAGCATCCTCTCGGAAACGGATTTCCTAAACTCGAACAAAGCAGGCTGGGATGCTATCCTGCGCGCTGCAGCCACACCCCAAACAGTTTCTGCGTTACCTACCGTCAAAGAGGCTATTGTGCCCGCATTAGGTTCATGGTTCTGTTTGCAGCTCAACAGGCCTTCGAGTAGCGCCACCTTTCCGGAGCCATGACCTCCATCTCCACCACCTTTTGCAGTTTCTCAAGGGAATGCAAAGAATGAGAACATTGAAGTGGTGTACTTAAGTGTGCTTTCTTTCCTCACCCGAAGTGAGTTGAGGTTCAAAATCGCCAAGTTCCAGTCTTGTTGAAAACATGACACTGCTGGTGCGAGAAAGCCTGAAGTATGTTGCCCGAAGGTTGGCTGACGTCCCACAACAAACACATGGAGACAAGAATTCAGAACATTCAAATCCACCACCCTCATCATATGAAATGAAGTAAGCTGCCTGCGATCGCAGCCCCTCCCTCATTCGTTGCACATCGCCGGAGACACCATTGACAGACACCTCTGGCACGTTGAACGCAGACTTCGTCCACAGCAGCAGCTGAAAAGTTCATGTTCCTCTCTGCACTGGCAAAGCCAGCACAAAAAAATGACATGGATGCTTGGGCTGAGCTCCGGGCAATTGCGGAGTTTACCGGCACGGCCAAACCTGCATGCAGCTCCCACAACAGCTTTGGTCAAAGAAGAGCCGAAGCAGTGATTGCACAAGAATCATGAAAAATGTTTACTTTACCAAAGCATGCAAAGTGCCCCATCAGTGACCTTCCGGGGCCGTGTGGTTAAAGTCTGCCAACGCGCCATCCCGAATCCAGCTGATAACCAGCACCTCATTCCCATGCTATGCAGCTTCCTGCATGATACCAAGCGCTAATCTTCGCACACAGCCACATGAGTCCAAGGGCGGCATAACTGGAAATCTGCTAGGTGTTCCCAAGCAATCAGATTTGATCGAAAAACTTGCCCAGTTACCGGAGCTTGCGGTGTGCCAGCAGCCACATTGCCTCACTAGCACGTTGCATTCTCCCGTCACACTCGTTCGAGGCGTAGGCTTGCGAAGTTCCTGCGATATTGGTAAACAGCAGTCTTGAGTCTCGCAAATGGAGTTTGAAGAAGCAGTTTTGGCAGTCTCCTGCTCAAGCCTTGTTACTTGAGCTTTTGTGGCGGTTCTGCCCGAGGAGCCGAAACCCAAGCGATCACGCCCTGGCTGCCGTTCCAAACGCACAAGGTGCCGCGTGGCTGCCTGGCACCGCATGAACAGACGATTGACATGCCCGCACATTCCCTGGACTATGGAAGTCGCCCCTTGGCGGCCTTGGTAGCTGCATGGCGCAAAAACAGGCTACTTGTACATTGACCGACAGCTATACGGGCTGCCACCTTTGATCGGGGTTCCCCAATCGGCGGCAGCGAGGGGCTTCGTTCACCACGGGCGCTGAGCGGCGGCGCTCGAGTTGACCTCGGCATCGGCGTGTTCTGAGTTAGGCCGTTCTGCAGTCCATGGCAGAGTAGCAGAGACGCTGGCCTGCTCACGTCGTCCGGCCGCTCCTCCTCGAGATCCTTGGCTCACAATCTGAATAACATCTTGGCATTTCCAAAATCCAAAATCCTGATCGCCCTTAGGCGAATTGACATTTGCGTCATGACACGTCGCTGCGCATCATTCGCGGTCGTCTGACGCGCGGTGGCGGAAGGCTGTTCCTTGGACGGACTATGGCTACAGTATGGTTGCCCTGCCATTACTTCCGATTCTTCATGCTCTCCATCGGAACTGTTCTTATGCAGGCCCTTGCAGCTGGCTCAACCTGCAAAGTTGTTCTCGTCCATGCTCTACTCGGCTCTTGTCACCAGTTTGAGCTCAGACTCGTTTGCTGCCTCGGCCCTTCTCGGTAAAACTGCGGATCCTCCATGATTCGCTCGCCTTAGACGGTGCTCTGCACAAGTTTTGGAGTGATCCGAAAATCTCTGAATTAACTTCGAGAAGCGACGTGAGACATGTTACCCCAACAACGCCTCTGGCACTTTTGTCTGATCTTATCAGCTCGAGCCACGGCCATATCGCCGGCGGCGCATCAAAGCCTTGCAAGGGTAGGCGGATGAGTCAGAGGCTGATAGGGGGCTTCGATGTGGCATCTTGCTGTCGTCTTGTCTCCACTTGCCTCAATTCGCGCGTGGCGTTCGCTTTGCGAGGCCGGCATGAAAGGATCTGGTCCCGGCCTTGAGTCAAGAGTTCTCGCACCAAGACTCGCATGAGCAAGGGATCTGAGCATCTCTCAGCCCTCAGATGTCCTCAGAGGGCAGTACCTTCGAAAGGGTGTAGCAGTCTCCAGTGGCCCATCCTGGCAACAGCAGAATCATGCACCGGGTAGGAAACTGAAAGCCCATGAAAGCCATGAAAGCTGCAAAGCCTTAAACCTTGAGAAAAGATTGTCCATGTGGAGCCTCGATGCTGAAAGGAGATGAGGGGGTTGCGAAGCCAATGGAATGCGGTACTTCAATGGGGAAGTGAGAATCGCTGGTGCTTGAATCGTCGGAAGTCTTGTCGGAGGCGTGAAATCACCAATGCTTGAATCAAGCTTTAACGTCTGCAGGATCTGCTGAATACCCATCGTTTTGGAGTTCCCCTAGTCACCTGGTCCCTTGCTTGAAGGAAGTCCTCAGGCTCCGGAGCCGTCGTTTCTGTCTCTTCCTGCAGGGTATTGGCTGTCCAGTTGGGAACATTTAGCAGACGCGCGCCTGCGCCATTTAGCTAACGTTGGAAATGACCCGTCCTTGTCCTTCTGGCTTCGCACGTGCAGTCCTTGGCAGCTCCGCTCTTTCTTCTCATCCGTACTATAGTTGCATATAATGGAGCGAGGCACGCTTGGGCGGCAAAGGAACTGGAGGCCTCCTGTCCAACAAATGAAGAAAGGCGTGGCGCAGAACACGGCTTGTATGATTTCGCAACAGGCTATACAGACCATGACGCCCCTGGCACCGTAGGTTGTACGCTAATCAGTTGGTCAGGCCGCGTGCTCCTACTCTGACCATCTAGGAGTTCCTCCTTGCTTGATTTAGCACCTACATTTGATTCAACATCGCGTCATATCGCATCCAACTCCTTCGTGCTTCTGCTGCATCTGGCTTGACCTCGCGCGCCTCAGTCAAGGCCTGGCCGAAGATGGAAAGACCGAGCGAGATAAGCACTCTCTCAGGAACTCGAAAGTGTTCATGAAGTCATGAGGAGAAATGGGGAGTGTCAACCTGTGTCAACCCGCGCCTGTGATCGGACTGGGCCTTCATCCTTCACCTGCACTCAGCAAACTCAGCAAACTCAGCTGTGCCCAGGACCGACCCAAGTTATCACCAAGGGGCGATGGCAACACGCGCTGGCGGAGCCAAGGTGGCAGTCACATCCGGGAATGCCTCCTCATCCACCTTTTTTGACATGCTGGGGCAAGTCGATCCAACTTCCCGCCACGAGCTGCCTCAACTACATAAAATTGTATCCCCTGCCTAGTGTGAGGGCCCACAGGCTTCCAGTGATTAGGCACACAACATCACAAGTCCAGGCTCCCACATGCGAACCCACCTCAGGGACAACTGCGGGATCACGCTCTGGCCATGGACCAGGTTCGATGAAGCGGCGATCCTCGAACTTTATGGGGTGCAGAAAGGAGTGGGGTACTAGTGGGATGGGGGGCAGCTGTAGTCTTGCTCTAGGGTAGGCTGCGTGCAATGTGTGGATGTGCTACCAGGCTTGCGGGACAAGTGTAGGACATTCTTCTCACCAAGCTTCTGAAGCCACGGTGCCACAGCTCGTCAACACCTCCGATGATGACCGTTCAATTCATTCGTTCCATGCCCCCATAGAATAAGCAAATAACAATAAATAAAGAAATGCATATATATATATATATATATACATACGTGTGTATGTATGTATGTATGTATGTATGTATGTATGTATGTATGTTAAGTATGTATGTATGTTATGTATGCTATGTATGCTATGTATGGTATGTATGTTATGTAGGTTATGTATGTTATGTATGTTATGTATGTTATGTATGTTATGTATGTTATGTATGTTATGTATGTTATGTATGTTATGTATGTTATGTATGCTATGTATGTTATGTATGTTATGTATGTTATGTATGTTATGTATGTTATGTATGTTATGTATGTTATGTATGTTATGTATGTTATGTATGTTATGTATGTTATGTATGTTATGTATGTTATGTGTGTTATGTGTGTAGTGTGTGTAGTGTATGTAGTGTAAGTAGTGTATGTAGTGTATGTAGTGTATATATATATACACATGCATGTGACTGTATGTGTGTGTACGTATGTACGTATGCATGCATGCGCGCTTTCTCGAGTCAGGGCATGTGGAACTTCAATTTGCAAGCCTTTGGTTGCTCCTCCGCCCAGTCATGCTTCGCCAACATCCAGGAATGCGAGGGATCGGGCGAAGGAAGTCCTGTCAAAGTGACTGAGCGTAACCTCGGAACGATAAGAGGAATATGGATGGAATCGCCTAGCATTGAGCTCCTTGAGAGTTGTCGCCATCGGGAGGAGGCGCCGCTGCTGCTGCCGTGGTTCGTATGCGTTTGGGCGCATACAGCGCGAGGGCCTGTGCCGCAAGGTTACACTTCTGAGGTAGCAGAAGACTACAGGCTTGATTGAAAAGCTTAGGATAGTTTTGGGTTTTTGTTGGGGTTGTGGTCTGGCGAAAGGGAAAGGGTTTGTTCGATAAATCAATTCTTTGAGCTTCCGGATGTCGTCGACCCGAAGGCTCGCTATGCAAGCTGTCGTGACTTGAGCCCGCATTCATCATGAAGCAATTCGAAACCCATATTCCGGTTTGCCGCATGCTGAAGCTGCATTGCAGCCACTGAGAAATCCAATCTGAAGCCCAGAAGCCAAGAAGCGTAGAGGCCGATAAAGCCAGGGCAAGGCAGTCAAGTAGCCAATGGTCCACTATGTTCAGTTGTTTCCTTTCCAAGGTATGATCATTCTAGACTCGAAAACATTGTCTTCCTAGGGACAAACACCACATCAAAGCCCAAAGGGCAGTGCTGCCCTCGAAAAACCACGATCAAAGCTCCAAAGCGAAATTTGCTTAGACTGATTCCATCGACTTACCCTAAGTATCCAAATAAACGCACCTCCTGGACCTGATCCTACCATAAGAACACATCCGAAGAGTAGGTCAATCTGCCCCCGATCGAAGCCGGCATCAGCCAGCAATTTGCCCTGCTGCACGCGACTGGAACTTCGAACGATGTTGCAGGCGGCTTGTAGAGAGTGGAGGTTCGGTCTGGGTGGCTTCAATGCAAACAAGCATAAACAAGCCATAGGCTTCGTCTCTGACCATGTCTCTGTCGGAAGCCTCCGGCCAGCACGTATAGATGCCTCAGCGTTTTGGGACCGTGCAGCACAGAAGTCCCCCCCTCTTATGTGAGCATGCTTCGTATTCGGAACAATCCGTCCACATCTCGTAACAACTCCTTTCGCTCGCAAACCCAGTGGAACTGCAGCTGCTCCACTTCCAGGTCTGAAGCCCTTTCTTTCTCGCCTTCGACCTGACCGGCAGAAGCAGTCTGAGGCGCTGACGTCCGGGCTCTGTGATACCTCAGTGGCTTTGATAAAGACCGTGCATCACTGACGCTTGCCACAGCACCCGTGCCTTCAGCCACCGTGGCTTCGCGACAGTTGCGCATATTTATTTGCCTACGTTGACTGCATATGCAGGTGCTTTCATAAGGGCATACAATGTAACCAATACGCACGTCTCCTCTACGTGTTAATTAATGAGTTGAACATACTGTTGCAGTGGCATTCGTCTCAGTTTTGTACCGAAATCCTTTCGCCCGGCCTCCCAGAACGGCTCCACGGAGAGGTGGTGCATCGGGCGGCTCCGGGGCAGGTGGAATCGTTGCCTGGAACGGCGCTTTCAACTTGGCAAACCAAGATGGCTTTTCAGAAGCTATTCTTAAGGCTTCTCACTCTTAGGATTTAGACAAAAAGGTGCGCGATTGGTGTTTGCAATTTCTTGCACGCTATCGATGCGATCGCAGTACATCTTTGGAGCGTGCAATGAAGAGTGGGAGCGCAAGCTGTTGTAAGGTGTACCATGATGTACCATGCAATTCAGTTCGACCGTTTGCCCAACCGCAAAGATCCCCAAGCTTTTGCCTCGCCCATCGGAGTCTCGCCCTCTTTCGCTCGGATCCTGCCATGCAACGAACCCCCCGGCCACTTGCAGGTTCCACTTGGGCACCCCGAAGACAAGCAAACAAAAGCAAACAAAAGCCAACTACCGAAATGGAGGGGCCATCGGTCTCAATGCTCACTCCCAATGCAAGGGGGCTTGAGCCTGTCAATTCGGAGCCTTGGGATGTTGCACCTTTTGGTTCGTGCCACGGTCGACATCACAAGGATGCGATATCCACAATTTGGCACTAGGACCACTACGACTGGGACAGCAGCACAACAGCACCGCAAACGGACCAAACGCTTACGACATGTTCAAAGCTTCAGCATCGAGAATTCCTAGGATCTCATGCGGTTCGTTCACAGAGAGGCTGAGCTCAGCATAACGAGTCAGTGTGCAATGGTGTGCAATGGTGTGCAATGGCGTGCAATGGTGTGTAGTGGTGTGCAATGGTGTGCATTGTGCTCAGCAGAGCGAACCTTGCAAGGACGCGGAGCTGCCAGGGCCAGGACTCCTCGCAAGCTTTTGGCATGTTTTTTTGATGCAAAAAAGAGGCACTGCCCAAGCCAGCCCGAACCGCACCAATTTTGAACAATACAACATATACCGACCTAGCTTTAGTCGATACACACTCGCAGTCGCATCTAGAACACGGACCTGCTGCTTGCCATATCCGCCATGTCCTACTCAGAATCCTGAGGGTCATTGTTCTGCAGGACGACGAAGAGTTGTTGCCGCGACTCTGCGCCACAAAGTGCCAGGGAGGCGACTGCCTTGGGAGAGCTGAGGGATACTGAGTTGAAACAAATCCATACAAGATAACGAAGATAACATACATGAACATTCCCAAAATAAGCGTACCCCACGTTCCCCATTTTTCGGAAACTTGCCCGCCAGATCCCACCAGCTGCAGTTTGTGCTCTGGCTTGAGAAGTTGCCATCTTTTCGTAGCAGTGTTTGGTCTGCTTTAGTCAGATCGGTAGGGTCTGCTGATGCTTTGCACTGCCTCGCAAGCCTGAACCCAACAAGCACCCAGAAGCCGGATGAGAGTCTGGGTCCCACGCATAAGCGCCCACTGTTGCCTTGTCAGTTTTCAGCTCCTTGCGCAGTACCTTGCTGCAACATCTTCCGAAAAAGGGCGCTGGATGGTGCAGGTGCAGAAGTCCGGCACCGCAGACTTAGACTCAGACAGCCCCATGAAGCTCTAGCTCTAGAAGCACGGACGTCTTCAAGAACCCTATGCCCGTACTTGACATCCTACATCGATACAAGGCTAGCAATGCAAAGGCCTCGGCCCTTTGAAGCCCGGGCACACCCTCCGCAAGGCGCTCTGGCGCCCCTGCTGTGTCCTTGCGGCTGGACTCCTCCTGGCATCGCTGCCATACTGATTCGCATAGCTTGAACTTGGCTCGTGTGCATCGCACAGTCGCACACGTCGCACGCTGAGGGTCTGAAAACTGCGACCCGCCCCGAAATTTCAAAGGGCCCAAGTCTATCCCAAGTCTTGCAATCCCCGTGGCCTGACGAACGAAAACAGTGATGGCCACTTTGGGCCGTTGCACATCCTGCGCGAGGCGGCGAGGAGTTGCGAGTCCGAGGAACCTATGAGGTACTTCGGGCCGGGGTCCCCAAGGAGCCCCAGGAGGCAAAAAGCTCCGAATCCCTTTTGCCGCTACGAATATCACGATACCACAACTGCCACAGCCAAGTGCGGTCACTGCGCAAGCACGGTCTAGGCATGTGAGGCATGAACAGCAGTCCGTGGCAAACTGTCCTACGGCAATCTACGGCAAGCTGCCACGCCTTGGACTTCTTTGGGATGGCCACTGCAGGGATACCTTGGGATCAATCAAGAACACAATGGAAACTTTGCTCTGTGGCATTCGAGTTAAGTGCGCTTCATGCAGCAAATTGTAGAACGCAGAGTCATTGTAAGTCATCGTAGACTCATCTCAACTGCCGACAGGGAAGGTTTTGGATTCCGACACTCACAAACTGGTTCAAGGATGAACCTCAGTGATTCAGAACAGCTGCCTGCCGGCTTCGAGCCAGACGGAAGATCAAAGCTTCTCGAGACGTACTGCAAATTACATACTATATTATATAATAAATCCGGAAGCCACCACGTTGTGCCCCTCTGCAGAAAAGTCGACAGGCGCTTCACTGGGGACGCTTCTAATTACGGTGTGCACCGCCCGAAATGGCACTGCAGGCCGGTGGCAGAGGTAGAGCTCCAGCTGCAGCTCCTCGCCACGCCCGGGGCTGCGAGAGATCTCCAAGACGACCTGGCGGTTTGAGATGGGGACGCTCGTGGTGGCAGGAAGGGCGCCTCTCTCCAAACCTGAAGACATTTGGAGAATGAAATTTGGGAACCTTTCAATCAATATACACACATATACATGAAAAAATATACAGATATATATATATATATATTCTGGACTAGAGCGAATTCTCAGAAAATTTCATGAAATGCTAGGCAGATCCCACAGAAAGCAAAAAACAAACTAAAAAGCACTTTTAAAGGAACAAAAAGAAGCTAAACTTTTCCAAGTTTTGTGCCCTTTGACATCCTATGAAATGCTAGGCAACTCCCACAAAGCTAAACATAACAAACACCATCAAAAACCTAAAAGATGCTGACTAAAAAAACACCTTTCCAAGTTTTGGGCCTTGGGGCAGAGAAGGTACAAAATCTGGAGGATAATGATTCTTCTCTTCCCCAGCACACCTATCTCTCTCCTACTTGGCATCAAGGCAAGCAGCACCTAAGGGGCCACATTGAGATATGTTCAGCGAAGGCTTTCACTGGGATTGCTTGAGCTCCTTTAATGGTGCCCCGGCTGTGAACAAGAACTTAAGTTATGCGAGTCTAAGATCAAAGACCAGAAACTAAACAAAAACATGACTCACCATAAATCAATGAAGAAGGCACCTGTGGATTTCGTAGGCTGCCAAAGCCACTCGAGAAGCCTGTCATGCACAGGTTGCTTGGAAACGAATCCTGAGATTCTCTCGTTGTAGAAGCATGGTGCACCGTTATGTCAAGTCAAATTCCATGCCAACCACCAAACCTAGCAGGGCCTGCCTACGTGATTCCCCCCCAACCCCACGTACGGGCTTCTTGCAATGAAACACAGAACGCCGACACATGGCCGAGCAAGCATGCAGGGCATTGCAGGACAGCAGTTAGGACAGCAGGCAATTGTCCCAGCATGTGAGCCAGAGCAGAAACGCGAGACGGCAGGCTGTGGTGTTTCTGCTTGGCCTTGCGTCCAGAGACCAGCAAAGAGCGCAGAGGCTTGCCAGAAGCCCTGGATCTCACCTTGCAAGCTGGGCTTTCAGCAACGACGGGAAGCAAAGTTTTGAGCTCAGGTCAGTGTATGTCAGTGTACATGGCGTCAATTAGCTACCGAATCTTGTCGGGTTGTCCTGCAGGTCCTGTGTTGGTAATACTTAAACTCCGCCCAGTTCTGTCTCGTCTATTACTGTCGACTCGTCTATATAACGTTGCTGCAGCAAAGTCACGTGGCGGAGAACACAATCCGAGAGGTGAGCTCGTTGCGCTTGGCCTCAGCCATGGAGCAGTTCGTGGCCTTCCCCAGAAATGAGCTTCTGGGCTTTCTTGCGCGGTGCTTAGGGTTTATGCTACATCCGAGTTGCTCCGTTGGGAGCGATGCGGCCAAAGGTCCAGAAGAGTAGACCTCATCTGTGTCTTGCTATGTCTTGCTGCACCCAAGCTCAATGCCCCATGCCGTACATGATGTGCGGACGTGGCCATCTGCTGTGTGACATCATCCCTGAACTCCTGGGCGTTGTGCCAGGAGTTGCGCTGATCGGCCCGAAAATCGTGCAGGATCGATCGGCTCCTCACATGCACGACTCGGCCTCATCCAGCTTTCTTCATAGGGCAAGGCTTCACAGAATCAGGTCTGCATCACTTGTGCATTGCAAGGTGAGGAAGGATGGTGTCAACGCTCGTGTCACGGCTGTCGACGTCTAGTCTTTGTGGCATTCTCACCAGAGAAATCGGGCTGACATGAACAGGCCCCATGCATTCTCAGGCAAACGTGTCTCCTGCCACAGGCAGCTCACGCGCAACGTCTGTCCAGCTGACAATGCAGGTATGTGGAGGCGAACAGCACCTGCAGGGCACCGCGATTTCTCCCCGCCTCAATCTGAACTCTCAACCTTAACAAGCCTGCAACCTGTAACCCCTTAGTCCAGTACGCTTTCGCATCTACGCCTTGGCAGGAGCCGATCTGATGCTCAGCATGTATTCCGTGTTCGCGCTTAGGGCCAGACTGACCTAACTATGTTAGGAGTTGTGAAGGCCGCATGTGGTCGTTGCCAGCCAAAGTCCCGAAATTCACCCCCCCCCCCCTCCCCCCATCCCCCCTCGTGCACCTGTCCGCTCATTCCGCACCCTCCGATGCGGGATTGGCGGCCAAAGGTCCACACAGGGCTCTGCACCGAGCAGGGAGGCCCTGAGATCAGATTCAACTTGACGGAAGGAAGCTGGGAAAGCAACTCCCAGAAAAAATATGTGCAAAACATATCAAAACAACATGCATCCATGCCGAGTGCGTACTACAAGGATGGCCACTCCAAGTCGAGGCACTGGTCCTCCTCGGGCCCCGTGACGCAGATCAGCACCTGAGGCTGCATCTCCAGTAAGGATCACTCCGAAGAATAGCATGGCTCAACGACACTACAGCCTAATTACATGCGCCTCATCGGATCTGCTAAATTCCATCTCACAGCTCTAGACTCCTCTGAAACACTGACTCAACTGACTTAACTCACCTCCATGGATCCCTCCACCGCCCCAGCGCAAAGCCAGATGGGTAGCGACTGCCTGGGCTGCTGCGGGATCGGGATGTGTAGAACTAGTTGCTGGAAAGTACGAAGGCCGAGCTGGGGCTGTCTGCATGGTTGCAAAGATGTTGTGCTGCATGGTTGCGAAGATGTTGCGACGATTGCTTGGCCGTGCTTACTTCAAACTCCCTTGCGAGCGTCGCTGGCCACTCGCTGGCCAATCGCTCCAGTACGGAAATAAGACTTGAACCCAAGATGCATGAGCAGGCTCCACTCGATGTGCAGTCGCTGGTACCAAGGATCCGCCTGCACGATCGCAACAACGCATTGGAGGCAGCACACTGGAAAATGCCGCAACCTGAGCATGCGCTGCCGCTAGAAATTGAAGAACAAATGACCTCTTGCTGTGTATCGTTCTATGCTGCGATTGCGCTATTGCAGGTCTCCGCCATCGAGCTGCGCACAGCTCTGTTGCAGCACTCCACTAACAGTTCAAGAGCGCAAGCTGTTCGAATAACAAATCATTGGTACCTCGCACGCAATCTTTCACCCAAGTACGCTATTTCCATGTGTCTCGCTTACCTCCTACTTCAGTTCTCTCCTGTATTTAAGCTCGCCTCGCCTCGCTTGAACATACATGTCAGATGTGAGTTTAAGAGCGAGGGTTACGACTTGCCCTGTCACCTCCCCACGCCCTGGCTTTTGATGTAGAATTCATGCGCAAGTTTAAAATAGAAGCGGGAAAGCCCCAGAACAAAATGCCCAAAAATCTACCAAATTTAAGGGAAAGGGAAGGAAAAGTGTGCTCGCATTTTCGTTTAAAATGTTTCGCGCCAATATATGAAGATTGTATAGTTAAGGGCCCCAAATCGTGCGGCCTAAGCCCTCTCCAAGCCCATTCCCCCAAGCTGACCCTGGCAAAAATTAGAATGGGGGCTCTGTATGGGGAAGCCTTCGAGCCCTTGCAGGGCTAGGCCCCGGCGAAGACTACAAGTAGAATGGCAAAACTGATCTCCTGGTTTGCTTTGGGTTTTGTGTGCTTTTGGTGTTTGTCGCCACCCGGGCCTACATGACCTCTCGAATGCACTGCAAGGGGCACCACCCGGCTTGGGTTTTGGTGTTCGCGGGGAGTTTAGACTTGGGATGGCTTTGGGATTTCGGGCGCGGGGCTGACATCGTCCCAAGCATCCTTTGTTGCAGCGTAAGGGTTCAGTTTAGGAATTAGGATTTAGGGTTTAGGGAGTTTAGGGTTGAGGGTTGAGGGTCGAGGGTTTAGGGTAACCCTCAGCCCTTGAGCGTCGAGGAGCTTGGAATGGGGCTGACTAAAATGGGCTAAATCAAGGGCTATTTTGTGGGGCTGCCTCGCTTCGGACTGTGAGTGACCTCACGTGATCTCACAACATTCTCCTCGCCACACGGCGGCTAAACACGCCTCGTAGATCGCCAGATCAGTGGCTTCGGCCCATGTCGAAATGCAGGCGAAGCGGCTGCCTGCGCAATACTGCGGTGCACGAATCAGATGACCCTAAGGACGAAAAAGCAAGACGGAATAGGAATTGTCATGGAGGTGTCAAGAGGCCTGCCAGCCAAGCTCAGTGGGGTGAGAAACGACAGGCGTACTGCAGTAGAGGCTGCTGACGTTGGAGCAGCAGCCTTTCCTAAAGAACCCTGAAGTCAACGACACCTGATTCTTCTGCCATCTGATTTGATCTAACCCATGCCAATCATCTACGACACCTGGCATAATCTACGTACCCATGCCTTGCATCTCCCAAAGCTCGTGCTGTCCTGCCTATGTATGGAGTACTCTGACACGCCAGACTCTCGTGGTATGATTCAATGCAGATGAAACTGTCAGTCCAGCAATGGGCCTAACTCCCAGAGAGACTCTTGCATGAGGTTCGAGTCCACGCATCCGCAGCATTGGCCACGACACCCAAATTTTGCTCGCTGCACGCCTTGCCTGAGTCATTCAGTTGACTAAGGCTGACTAGGGCTCCATGTCTAGGTAGATAAAATATATTTTTTATCTATATTCATTTTTATATTTATACATATACATATATTTGTCTATCCATTGCTGGCACGCTGCGAGGGGTGTTGCAGCTTGCTGCTGCTATTGCAATGCGCCCTCTCACTTGTGAGCTCCCTCCGCGTCTGGGTGCTGCTTCGATGCTGATCAAGGACGACGTGCGAGCTGAAGGGGATAAGCGTGTAAAGACCTGAAACTGACACAAAGTGAACTGTTTTGCATACAGACACGCCCGCTGCCCAGGAAACTGCAATGACATGTCGCGGCCTCGTGGCAAAGCCACGGATACAAGGTGCTCCTCATCACTCCAACGGAACTTGCGAGCTTCTGGGCATGCCAGTCGTTATTCGCGTGACGGCATGGCCGATGGGTTCCGATATGCCACACACTATCACTATCACACTCCATCACACGCCCACTTTCAGGGAGTCTTAAGGGCTCCGGTCCTTACAGCCTGCCGAAGATGCAGAGACATGCCTGGCACAACTGCGATTTTGGCAGGGGCTGGTCAAGTGTGCTTGACATCTAGCTCACGGCCAAATGCAGCAGCTTTGAAGTCACTCACGCGGGGCACACGCCACGACAAGTCCGACAAAGACTTCGAATACATAAAGGCACGGCACACTGGCGGCCGTAGATCAAGCTGATGGCTCCTGAGTCTGGATGACGGCAGACACTCGGGACAGCTAGTTGTAACGAAGTCTATGTTGTGGTTAAAACTTGGTAGTCTGTGTTGCGACTCGTACCTTTGACAACAAGGCCCCATGTTCATCTCCTGAGCTTGCGGCCTCTTTCTCGCCTCACTGGTGGCCGGCAGCTCGCAAATCCAAAGGCCCAGGGCTCCCGGGGCGGATTCCTCGCAGTCCGCAAGCCGAAAGGTCATCAGAATCAGAAACACGGACACGCAGCACAACATCGTTCTGGACACAGTCTTCGGCCGAAACTCACGGTAGATGCCCTTCTCAGCATCTGACCCCACCCCAGTCTGAAATGAATTGAGATGAGCCTGCTTGGACGGTAAAGTTCCAAAACGTGTCTGTCAATTCAAGCCCACATATTTCCGCACTGCTGGCTGTTTCATGATGAAACAGCTTGCTGTTGAGATGTCCGTGTTCTTTATTTTGCAGAAACACTGTGGCACTTCTCTGCATCCAAGGATCGTCCACAGCATAGCAGGGAGTCTGGCACCGACTCACCGGCAACAAGGAGACAGACCTCGTTACAAAGCAAGCGCTAGAAATCCGATCTGCCTCCCTTTGGCACGCCCTAAACCCTAAACCCTAAACCCTAAACCACCCCCACATTCCGGGCCGAAAGCGCACGCTAAGGACAGTCGGCAAAGTCTTGGCCGCAATGCACTTTAGAAATCTTCAGTCTTTAGCTTTGTTGATGCTCTGCAACAGCCTTTTGTCGCCTGGGATCGCCCAACTCGTCTTAAAATTTCTTGTCAGCAGTGAAGGGAGGCACCAGGGAGAGGAGCTCTTTGATGTCATCGAGGCGGGTGAAGCGCTCGCGCAAGCTTTCAACCACTGCGCCATCCATGCCTGGCTTCAAGAGAGGCACAAGCTCCTTGACATCGTCCGAGTGGTCAAAGTAACCTTTGCCCAATTCCTCAAGATTTTGGCCAGCAGTGAAAGGAGGCACCAGGGCGAGGAGCTCTTGGATGTCATCGAGGCGGCGGTAGCGCTTGCGCAAGCTTTCAACCACTGCGCCATCCATGCCTGGCTTCAAGAGAGGCACAAGCTTCTTGACGTCGTCCAAGCGGTAACTTTTGCCCAATTCCTCAAGATTTTGGCCAGCAGTGAAAGGAGGCACCAGGGCGAGGAGCTCTTTGACGTCCTCGAGGCGGTAGCGCTTGCGCAAGCTTTCAACCACTGCGCCATCCATGCCTGGCTTCAAGAGAGGCACAAGCTTCTTGACATCGTCCAAGCGGTAACTTTTGCCCAATTCCTCAAGATTTTGGCCAGCAGTGAAAGGAGGCACCAGGGCGAGGAGCTCTTTGATGTCATCGAGGCGGCGGTAGCGCTTGCGCAAGCTTTCAACCACTGCGCCATCCATGCCTGGCTTCAAGAGAGGCACAAGCTTCTTGACGTCGTCCAAGCGGTAACTTTTGCCCAATTCCTCAAGATTTTGGCCAGCAGTGAAAGGAGGCACCAGGGCGAGGAGCTCTTTGACGTCCTCGAGGCGGTAGCGCTTGCGCAAGCTTTCAACCACTGCGCCATCCATGCCTGGCTTCAAGAGAGGCACAAGCTTCTTGACATCGTCCAAGCGGTAACTTTTGCCCAATTCCTCAAGATTTTGGCCAGCAGTGAAAGGAGGCACCAGGGCAAGGAGCTCTTTGATGTCATCGAGGCGGCGGTAGCGCTTGCGCAAGCTTTCAACCACTGCGCCATCCATGCCTGGCTTCAAGAGAGGCAGGAGCTCCTTGACAACGTCCAAGCGGTAGGCGCGCAATGCCTCAACATTTTTGCCGGCAGTGAAGGGAGGCACCAGGGAGAGGAGCTCTTTGATGTCATCGCTGCGGGTGAAGCGCTTGCGCAAGCTTTCAACCACTGCGCCATCCATGCCTGGCTTCAAGAGAGGCACAAGCTCTTTGAAAACGTGCAAGCTGTAGGTGCGCAATGCCTCAACATTTTGGCCGGCAGTGAAGGGAGGCACCAGGGAGAGGAGTTCTTTGATGTCATCGAGGCGGTGGAAGCGCTTGCGCAAGCTTTCAACCACTGCGCCATCCATGCCTGGCTTCAAAAGAGGCACAAGCTCTTTGACATCGTCCAAGCGGTAGACGCGCAATTCCTCAAAATTCTTGCCGGCAGTGAGAGGAGGCACCAGGGAAAGGAGCGCCAAAGGAACCATTTCCGCGGAAAGGAAGAGGGACAGCGTTGAGACGACTTGGTTCAGGCCAATGTTGTTGTAGAATTCCACAATGTTAACAGAGTCTTTGCTGAGGCGTCTGCCCTGGCCCTCCACATCTGGAAGATTTGTTTCCGGACCAGACGCATTCTGAATCTCCTCAAGTTCCACTTCCAGGGAGGTCCCATTGCTTGCCTGAAGGATGCCAGCTTCGCCCAAGTTCAATGAAGAATCTTCCATCCGCAGCCCCCATAGTGGACTGACGTGAAGCACAAGAAGGCACCGGAAAAGCATGGCACTGATATGAACTTGTCAGAAAACGAACTATGCCGTTCAAACGAACTATTCTGTTCAAATCTACGCTCGAGAACGCTTGACGGCTTCGGGTCAAAAAGAACTTGCGCAACGGAACTTGAAACGGGGCACGCGGCATGCTTTCGAGACTCAAGTTCTGGATGTAGAATTTCAAGACTAGAGGATTTCGGGTTCAGGGTTTGGGGCTTGAAGCTTACATAATAAATCCGACCTACTCACCCGAAGTCATTTATTCAGAACGCTGAATCAAACAGTTCAACAACATCAGGCGTGTTTTCTTCAAGCTGACCGTCTATTTCATGGCCGCGCCTCTTGATGTACACTAGAGTCTAGAGCCTCGAGTCTAAAGTCTAAATTCCATAGAGCAAAATGCTTGCCTCTCTCAACTTGTGACCCCTCTCATTCGCCAAAAGCCCTTGGCCGAAACACTCTCCCTAAACGCTTGCTCACAATTTCGGGTATTTCATCAGCCGAAGGTGCACAAACAGCTCCATCCGATCATCGCCGACCTCGATCCGCAGCTGGGGCCGCTCTTGGAACCTGAAAAGGCTGGTCCCATCACAAGTGATTATCAATGACATGCTGCCGCCCTATACAGTTCTTGGAAAACTCGTATACTGGGAGATAAGCACATTGGACTCATTCTGCTGCCGAGAAGCAATGCGGAATTCGGAGATTCGGGGAGGTGTGACAAACCTTGCGCTGCATTGCGCCAGATTTTCAGAAGGGTGGACGGGGACTGGCTACCCCCCAACTTAGCCCAGCCCAAAACGATGCGACATCTGCTGCGGGCCAGAAGTGCGCCTCCCTGATTAATTAAATCAAGTTGTCGTGATTGGCTATACTACCGCGAAATATCGCAAAGGTGCGGAAGAGCTGGGCGAGGCCGTGCAGGCGCTGGCAGCGCATCGTGGGCTGCGGAGAAGCAGCAGCCTCGCGGTTCGCGTAGTCCGCAAAGAAGGCACCAGAGCCGGCGGTCGAGGACATTGAGAAGGCACGGCTGCGCCACGTGCCGCGGAAGGTCCTCCGCTGTTGGTGAAAGCTGGTGCCCAGCCCGTTGCGGATGAAACTTGGGGAATGCCATCCACAGCCACCTAGGCCCCTCGATACACCACCAGCCCACTGCAAAGATTGTGCTTCCACGGGTTTCACAGCCGTCTGGTGAGGCAGAGCATCAGCAGCTTGGCTTTCAAAGCTCACATGCTGATTTCATCCACGGGGCAGCGTCCTCTGCATGCAAAGGTTTTCTTCCACTTCCCACTGCCAATCTGAGCTGGGCGAGATGTCATCTTCACCTGGCTGTACCTGGAGCGACGGTGCTTACGGTAACTGTATCATCCTCTCACCAAGAGCTCAAGTATCAGCTTGCCAGAAGCAACTGGAGCCATCCCAAAGTTCCCAGAAAAGTCACGGAGCAGCCAAAGCAGAGCTTTCAAAAGCCCTGGCACTGCAGCAGCCAGCGGAATCGCGGCACGTACGGCGCCCAAGCCGCCGGCTCCGGCGCGCAGGGCGCTCCGCAGCAGCGCCTCGTGCGTTCTGCAAGTTCTCATACAATTTATCATATTTTCCGAAGCTTGTGTACATGACAATCAGTTCAAAGGCACTAACTTCAATTGCACACCAGCCCACACACCCCTGACTCAACCCTCACGATCCAGTTGAATTCGAGATGCCGAGGCGGTGCTGAAGACCCATGGCCTGGATTGGAACTCACATGCCGGAGCCGTTTGGGAGGTGCGTTTCAGTTTTGGGGCCTGCAGCCTTGCAGGTCATATCAGGTCATGGAGTGGAAGGTTCGTTGCGTGTCTGTTTCGGATCCTTTTGAGTGTCTGAGACCTAGGAGCTCGAAGTGCTGAATGCTGATGCAGGCAAGGGCGTACGGCAATCGTCCGTCCCTGCCGCCCTGCCTTCCTTCTTGGTCTCCTTCTTCCAAGCTTTCATCTTTGTGCTCCGGTTCTTTGCTCGTTTCTTCGTTCGTTCATTCTGCTGAAAACATCAAGACAAACACGAGCAGCAAGCACTGCTCTTAGAGGTTTCGGACATATCAGAAGATGAACGAGCTACTCTGATTCTGGCGCTGCACCATCCCTTTTGAAACCGGACTTGTTGACCGCACCATCCCGAAAAGTGCAACGACTCAGCTTGTGTGGATCCTATAGTTGTTCAAAGAGGACCGGAGAAACCAGCACAAGCAATTACGGCGTAGCTACGGAGCCAGCGGGCAACAATCATGATGACGCAAACGTTCAAGGCTTTCAAAAGCTTCTCCAGGGATTGGCCGTGGGACCGACACAACGAGGTGATCGCGGCACTGTGTGAGCACAGCGCCAAGAGAGCTGCTGCACCACTCTGAAAAGTGCTCGCCTGCCGAGTCGTCAGTGCAACTACGTGTACAGGTTTGTAGCAAGACATAGATAGCTACAATTAGCCTAACATACAAATACACATGTATACATTTTACATGTATTAAACTTATGTAAGAAGTTCTGTAGACTCTGCATGGCTGGCAGGGCACTTGCTCATCTCTCTCGTCATTGTTTGAAATGTCCAGGGCCAAGTGGAGCCAGTACAAATTTGCTTCACAGCCTCTTGCTCATAAGGAGGCCCCCGTTGTCGATTGCATTACAAGGTGCAAAGGAGGTGCCAAACACTCTTCTGCAGAAGCTAGATACGCCCAGTGTTCACGCCAAAAAGAAGGGAACTGTATACTGTGCTGGCTAATAGTACACCCCAGTGCCGCTCCCTGATTCACAGTTACCTTGGCTTCGTCTGGGCACCTGCGGCGGCTCCAGCGGTGCCAGGCTCAGCAGCCGGGGCACCATTTGATCCAGATCCAGGTCTCGCCCCTTCCTAAGGCCGCGTGTCCAAATGGTAGGTGAAAGGCTGACACATGCTGGCATGCAACTATTGCGCATGCTTGTCGGGACCTCTGATGCAGGTTTGCTACATTTTGCTCCCGTGCCTGGCGGAGAGCGCCAGTGAGGCCACCAGCGCCACAAAGGCTCCGGGTGCCGAGGCAGAGAGTGGTGCCAGGAGAGGGGGCAGCAAGGGCGCGAAGGCCTCGAGGCCACAGGACCACACATGACCATGGTGCATTCCATGTAACTAAGTGTAAAATTCAAAGAGACAAATGTCGCACAGCTCTCAAACGAAAGACGCAGGCTGACCGTAAGGACGTAGTACATAGGCTGACCAGATCTCGCCATCCAGATTCCGCGCGTTTGGGCTTCATGCCAGGACCGTCAGGTCCGTCAGGAGCTAGTAAGGAGGCATCAGGAACAGTTTGTGGAAGAGAGGCTTCTGATGGTTCCTACCATCGCCGGTTTGGACAGGCTTCAGACGCCCTGTACTTGTGGCATCTTCAGCCTCCACCGGCAGGAATGGCGAAAGGCTTGCAGCGGTGGCTGCCAAGGCCTGCACATCTTGGCACACTCGCAGCATTTTTTGAGGGGCCTTTAGACTAAGAACAATGGCACAGTACACGGTGCTCATGTCAATCGCCATCTGAGCACCTGGAGCGGTATGCTCAACGAGTCGCCGCGATCGAAGCGCAGTGACATCTGCTCCTCGCTGGTACAAGGTCCAAGAATGAAGAAAGGCAGGAAAAATGCTAAGCAGCGCTAAGCCAAGCAAGTTCACATCTTTTACGGAAATTCGTGCTCAGATCAGGAACCAGACAAAAGCCGATCGCAACAAGGCAGCACATGAATCTACCATATAACCTGCCCAAGAAGTCAAAAAGTCTTGGAGAAACCAAATTAAGAAAATCAACATCCCCCAGCTCCGCCAGTGCTGGCGACAGCGCAGCGGCCGCAGCCCGGCGCTCATGCGTGTCACGGCCAAGGCGCCTCGGACCACGTTGGACGAAGAGGGAGCTGGGTGGACACGCAGCCCTCGAGGCAGCCCTTCAAGGGTTAACGTATGTTGACGTCTTCTGAGTTGCAAGAAACCTGCTGCCCGAAGCGCGTGGCAAGCGCAGCAAAAACCAAGAGCTGACGGTCCGTAGCAGGATGCCTGGGACAGGGCGAGGACGCTCACTGTACACGTCAAACATCATAGGAACTTAGGAAGTGGCACCAGTAACGGGCGCAAATCCTGCCATTACACGGCACATCCCTGCAACGATCCTGAACGGTACAACTGTCATGCCAAATCATGAAAGTCGCAACGACCCTAGACTGGCCTCAATGCGACAGCCAGCAGCTCAAAAATGCACTGCGAGGCAAGGAAGCGGCGAATAGGCGCGAAGCCCTGACAGTGACTTTCAAAGCAAACGAGTCACACGAGCCTCCATGTTGTGAAATTCTTAAAAAGCCGCATCCTCTGTATCCTTCATACCAAAAATGTAACACAAACGGCCCAATTGTCAAATTCTCCCCTTTCTTCATTCACATGCTACTCACTGTTCCTTGCCAGCGCGCGCTTAGCTCAGAAATAACATTCAAGGAGAAAGGCCCGTTCGCAAGCTCCCCACTACCTAGCAAGGCTCGACCTGAGGAAGTTGGCATCCGTATGGGTCAGGGAAGCTGCAGGAGCAAGGGTCGCAAGGAGCGCGGGCAAGTCCCCAAGTCAAGCCCAGCCCATGCTCGTAGAAGCTAAGGGGAAGTTGCTAGTGCAAAGTTGCTTTCACAAGGCAGACGAGTACCCTAAAGAGCCTCGTTTTGAATATCTCCCCGTCAGTGAATATCAGTGACGGGTAGTCGTATACTTGTATACTTGACGAGCACGGTTCTAAGCCTCCGGCTGACATCACAAGCAACACCAAAGTTGAAATCTCTGCGCTGGATAGAGCCTGCCACGAGGACGCAATCCAGGCAATGCTAGAGGTCATGGACAGGTTTCAGTATGCATGTCTGCGCACTGGACACTCAGTGGGACACTGCCTCTGCTGACATAGGCTTTCTTGAACATTACTTGGACGTTACCAGAGGACTCTTGGTAAGCGGATGCCCGTCGCCGATCCACGAAGAGTCTTGAAAAGGACAAGTGCTCAGTTCCGGTCCCCTCGTGTTCTGGTGCGTTTTGCCTCGTCCCCAGAGCCTGCATCGACGTGTCCTGCAGGGATATTGAGTTGAGAAGGTGGCAGGGGGGCCTAGCACATTGCATTGTGTTACGGCATGTTGGCTGCAGCTGCTGCGGGTGACCTGGTGCTAAAGCCGAACAATCTGCCAGCAGCGCCAAGAGGGAGTGTATACCTGGCAGACATGCAGGTACGCCTTGTCCAATCACAAACAGGAGGAATGAGGAAACACGAGGAAACCCGCCCGTGGAACCTCCAAGCCGGAGAAGCCGCACAACGTTGAACGGATGCCTGAGGCTCTGAGGTGATGTGGGGGCCAGTCAAAATAGTCTCAAAGTGGGCTCTGAAGTTTCTGGGACGGTGCCAAAGAATGTGGTTGCAAGCCAGTCTGAGTTTCCACGAACACTGCGATATTTCTCCCGCGCGGCAACCATGGATGCCCAGTGGCTCTTCCAGCCGCTGCGAGTGCATGAGCTACAGAACAACGTAGAAATGCGATTCGGACAATCGGACTACCACAAAAGCGCAAAAGCTGCGAGGCTGGAAAATAATTAGCAAGACTGGGCGACCCCTTCAGGGTGCTGTCGCTCTAAATAAGCTGCGGCTGCGAGTCACCCTCAGAGGGAGATATAGACTTGTTCCCCGCGCTCAACTGAACTAAACTAAATGGAAAAAAAGTCATCGTCAGCACAGACATCCAATCCGGGACGCTTGTGCTCCATTGCCTTGGAGCACGCGTCCATTTCCACAGCTAGTGTCCCTCTTGGCTTCAAAAGGTACGCAACGAGAAGCGCCCCTGCGCAAAGAGGCAGAAGCGGCACTAGACTATTTTGGTCTGTCCATCTCAAGCTCAAGGCGCATGGTACCCAAAGCACAACAGAGCTGAGGAGTATAGGAGGCACAAAAGCGAGTGCCAGAACGAAGCGTGGAATGCATGTAATGCGCGCCCCCAATTTCCATAAGCGCATGCTGGCACACAACATGAGCAAAGCGGGCGGGAAGGGCGTTGCCCAATCGACGAACTCCCGCACAGCCCAGGTCCCGAAGCCTGACCCATCTGGAATTGGACCCATTGCGAGCAGGCGGATTTTCTGGGCCAAGAACGGGAAGTGCCAGACGAAGACCATGCAAATGAACAGGTTGACAGGCACAATGGCCCGTCTGTTTGAAGGGCATGAAAAGCTCTTCACCACCGCATCGAAAGCCTCCAAGCTCTGAAAGTAGTCCTGGTGTCGTGCTCTGCCCTTCCCCCGTACCATCGCTCCAGCGCCGTGTAGACGAAGGGTCGCACATCAGTTGCAGCCCGGTCTGTGGGTGCTTGTGTGCGAGCAGCAGAAACATTTGCTGTCCTGCTAAACTGTGAAAGCTGCCTGGGCAGCTCGCCCATCTCCCGAAGCAAGCCGATTCCCAAGTAGGTTTGGACAGGAAGAAAGGACAGCGCAGCGACGCTCATGAACCCGGCAGAGATGAATACTGCAGAATGTTCGTCGCCATACATTCTTGTTTCGAAGTGGGTGACCACTTGGAGCTGCAGACGGAGGATGAACCAGCAAACGCTGAATTGGATCAGCAACACCGAGACAGTCACCGGCATGATCTGAACATTCCTGGGGAGAGAGTTTCATGGAGCATCTTTCTGACCACCTCACCTATACCTGCAAATGTCAATGGTCTGGACATTCTACATCTTTCATACTCTAAATTCTGGACCTGAAACATGCAGGAGTACCAGTAGACTCACTTCATTCACTATGGACTCCGGCTAAACAATGAGTTGACCCTACCACACTAATGTTGAAGTCTTGGTTGCCCAAACGGTCCCAGTCAGCGCGGGCACTACATGCAGTTGAAAGGAAAAGCGGCGCGTGCGGGGGCGCGGCTCGCCTGACACGGCACACATTTGAGGTCGAACAAATGTACTCTCGCCTAGGCGCTGCTGCGTCTGCGGATTTTGGGCCGCGTTACTGTTTTTGTAAGGAAAAATTCGAGTCTGCATCATTGCCTGCGCCACCTGCTTCCGTAGTCCAACCGCGCTCTCGTTTTCATGCTCGTTTTCCTGCCTGACTTTCACTGCCTGACTTTCTCGATGGGGCGTAAACGTGGCAGGGATGTACCGTTCCTGGCTCGCGGGCTCCCCGAAAACTTCACTTTGATCGTGTCCGTTCTCACATGTGATTTTCACTCCGCAGTGCATGCGCGTGTCGTGGCTTTACGCTGCTTGGGTCTCCTACACAACCTTATGCCGTTGTGCTGAAAACGTCCGCTCCTTCCAGGTCGACTGCTTTCTGCACCGGGATCACAAGTTGCCTGGCTGCGTCTGAGGAATGTGGCCACCTCGTACATACACCAAAGCCTGTGCCAGCGAGAGAGATGTAAGCATCTACAATGGTGGCTTCAGTGAGGCTTTTGGGGAGTGTTCCCGAACAGGAGCTGGTCTCAAAATCTTTTTGGACACCCCAGAAAACGAATCCGCAGCGCATCCACTTCAACTCGACACACCTAGCCAGGCAACTTCGTTTCTCAAATTGTTGAGGTGTGGTCGATATTTGGTGATGCAGACTTGGTCTAATACCTATGTCCGTATTAGCACAATGGGTGCATCGAGTGTGAGGGTGCCCGCTTGCCATTTGCAGGCGTGGACGGGCTACATGAGGATGATTATATGAAGGCCGCGGTTATGATTATATTACGGCCGCGGTTGGCATCATCATCCACCATCATCACCGTCCAACATTCCATCTGCAGCACAGCTATCGTCGCCAACTGTATCCGCGGACCAAGGGTGACTTGAGCAGCTTAAATGGTAGGTTGCTGCTGACTGGGTTCGCCAGTTTACCACGCTACCGCTGCCGATGCATGCTGTCCACAGTAATGCTAGGGGATGTGGATCTACCTTGCAGTCGGCATATGTCAAGCGCATTCGACATCTAGTAGGCAATTGCTCATACCATTGCTTCGGATTGGAGGAAACATTGACTGGCGTCAAGTCGCAATCATGGGTGAAATGGTGGTGCGACTGTTCCATGCTCACACAAACAGAAATAAGCAAAGGCGAAGCCGTGTACAATCCGTTCCTCCTTTGGGCGTTGCCTTGCCTCAGATCGGAAGCCAGCCACGTCACCAGTCGAAGAGGCGAACGGTCGACCCCATCCACTCAGGCAGATGTATAGAGGGACTCCTTGTCAAACTCCAGCTGTAGAACAATACAAGACAGCTAAAAGTAGCGCAGTGCTGGCATTGCAAATGCCGTGGACTTGATGGACGAAGACTCCTGATCTCAACACTATATACATCTGTGCCAGTCTGCTTTCGCACAACATGCACCAGGGATCCATAAGGTTTCCCCGTCGTCCTTCATGCAGATCGGCCTGAAGCTGCGTGGACGTCTCGGCCACGGCAGTTTCCATGGACAGCCGCTCGGCGGGACTACATTGCGGGCACTTCTCTTGCGATTGTTATTTTTGCCTGTCTGAGTGCTTGGTCATCGCCCTGTGCGCAGAATACTGCGAAGTGTTGTGTGCGTCTGGGGGACTCCAGACCCTGAAGAAACTCTTAAACGATTCACCTGCTCAGCATTGAACCCTGCTCTTCAATCTGCCTGCTGCTGCTAGCGAGCAAGATTGTATGATGTGGCAAGGTTGGTGGCTCCCGTCGACTCATCGAATTTACATGCACCTCTATACATTCGTAGCAGTCTTTGCACCCTGCCACCCTGCATGCGGCACAACATGCTGGGCTACTTCATATGATTAAGTCCAGGCCAGATACGTTGCACAAAGCGGAAGCAAAGCCACGGCCACACCAACATCTTCCCGCAGCCTCTGCAAAAGTTCATGTCGATGGGATTAAAGGATTGTAAGGCTTCTGACGGCTTCTGATTTATCCTGCGCACATCACGTCCTACCGGCAGGAATGCCCTGGCAAGGGATGGTCTGGACATTAGGATCCAGTGGGGCTTCCCACTCAGATTTGTATTATAATTTTGTTGGCGAAGCAAAGCTGGAAATAGGGACGGGTTGTCTGTTGTTGAGTCCAGAAGGCTGCCGCTCTCTGCGTGTTGAATTTTCTCATCGCGGATGCCAGCGCTAATGCATACAAAGATCTGTTGCCTTGGTCAGAGTGCCAAAACAGACTTAAATACATGTACCTAAGGTCGCACTTGGTCGCATGTTGTCCTTGCCTGGAAATGGTGCGAACAAGCGGGTCAAACTGGTCCTGGCCTCATGGAGCTTTGCACCGACAAGACTAAGACGCATGGTGCACAGTCAACCGCCACGCATTCACACTATTTCCGACTAATAAAGGCTTTGCGCAAGTCATGAATACAGGGAGCAAAATCATCCGATAAACATCCCCCTCGACTCAGCCCCCAGCTTCTGGCAAATGCTCGGACATGGCTGGTGGTGAGCACCTTGGAGTCTCAGTGGCCAATCGGCCAATGTCTACGGCTAGATCTCTGTCAGCCGATGCTATCCACAGATCACAAAGACCGGAGTGGCAGAACCACGCAGGACAACTAGCCCACACCACACCAGTTCCGACCCTCTCCTGCTCTCGCACCGGATCCCCTCCGTCGGCTCCGCGACCTCGTCAGGCAGGCGGAAGACGTCCGCCAGCGGTGCCCAACGTGGAGCTGGGCCAGCCAGGCCCTCGCACGTGCTGTCGTGGGAGGACAGCCACCCATTCGCCTCACGATTCGCATGAAACGTTAAGCACACGTGCTTTAAATATTCATTCAGGCCAATGTTCAACTCAGTCGTTCAACAAAAGAGTGCACAGCAACATGGTTCCACTTAGCAAAGAAACTGCCAGTCAGGAGCTAGGAACTTGCGCATTCTGTTTTCCTATCAAGCCGATTGGGAACCCCAGAATCAATAAGCCCCTCGCAAGTACTGGGCAATTCACGTTTGCCACTTGCAAGAGCAAAGAACTTGCAGGAACACATACATATCTCGCTGTCTCCACGAAGTCCGTAATCAACAGTCACAGACGACGGACGATGCCTGGAACTCGGCTATCTCTGCTTCTGCAGCATGGTGGAGCTTCGACCTGTCGTTGTCTGTCACCTCCGGTGGCCAAGTTCTAACGAATCTATCGTGTACGAACCAGTAAAACGTCAGATCGGTTCAAGACAACTTGTCACCTCGTTCAACCAAGAAAGAAACGGACCAACAGCCTGGAAGCGGTTCAGAAATTGCTTGAGGGAAGGCAGCGCGTGGCTGGGAAAGCCAAACTCGTCCACTCGGACCTGGCGACGCTGAGCCAAGAAGAATTAGAAATGCGATACAGTACACATTGATGCAGATCATTTACGCTGCATTTACGGCACCCTAAACCATGACATCAATGGTCAAACATAGACAAGGATCACAAACCTCATCCACCCTCCTCCACAATGTTGCCATGTCAACTCGTTCAGTCCGCTTATGGAAGCTATCGGGAGGATCTCTCTCAATCACCGGGCCACTGAAACGCCGCAATCCCGAGCAGGAAGCACCGCAACAGGCACTTAATTGGTGATGATTCACGTGACGATTTTCGTGCCTCGATGTCAAGCAGTATGCGGTCTAAACGTTCAACTACTTTGTCCAGCTCAAACCGTTCTGCCAGCTTTAGGCCTTTGGTGGATGCCTCCTGGCGTAAGGAGGCATTACTCAGCAATGCCCCGAGAGCACCTGTAACATCTGTTTCTGAGGACACGATCAGCATCTGGGGGTAGGCATCCGTTCGCGAAGCTTTTGGCTCTGAAGATTGTGGAAATGCTTCACCAGGAGGCCACAGGCCTTCCACCACGTCGAGATGACCTTGTGCATCAGACCACACTATACTCGGGATGCCAACGCTCATCATGTTCACTAAGCGCTGGCCAGTCTTCCAGCGGCTGCAGTGCCACCAGTCGGACCGGCAACCCGACTGCTTGGCAAAGCCTATTTGTAGTGTGGCCAGCTGTTGATACACTGCATCTGTATGCTGCGGCGTGGTTATCTTGCCTTCGTTCTGCTCGAACATCTTGGCTGGATCCATGTGGACGAACTCAGGATTCGGATTCATGTCAGAGCCCGCTTTTGCCAAGAAGCTGGCCAAGGCTTGCGCAACCGCGTCGTGAAGCTCCGCGTCTGCATGAACAGTGTGTACACCCACTCGGGTTACCGGACTGGCCGGATCGATTCGGATTCTGTGCGCGTTCAAGTGGTGCAGCGGCAGCCAATGCAAAGACACCCTGCCGGAAATCAAGAGCTGATGGAGCTCTGGGTGGCTTTGCAAGTCCTGCTTGCACAAAGACGTCTGAACGAGCATGGCATCCATTTCAGTGATGTTGCTAAGAACTTCAAAGTTGTCCACTGGATCAAAGACGTGCGCAGCACGTGGCCAACCATGCACCGCACATTGGCAGATGTATTTCACGTGCACGATGCTGGTTGGGTGCCATGTCCGTTCGTATTGCTCGTGTTGACACCAAGCACTGCAGGGCGAGTTCCAAGCTCTCGCATCGACACCAAGCTTGCGAAAGCCACGGGCCACCTGCCGTCCACGGACTGTGAAGGATCCCCATTGGTAGGTCGTATCCCCACCCCCTATGAAGAGAACGCGGCGTGTCCAGCGTGGTGGGGACACGATGCCTGACAGCTGCTCAGCAGGCTGCGGCCACAGCGCTTCGATCTGTTCCAGTAGCTCTGGGATCTGCCAGTGGCTGGTAAGAAGATCATAGAAAAATTGCGGCGTCCGCTCCTCCCAAAGCTTTATCATCTGCTGCGCTTGTCCGGACACGAGTGTCTGAAGAGATCTTCCGGCAGTCGGGCCATCAAAGAAGCCATCCATTAGATTGGCCTTCAGTGCCCAAATTGCCACAGAAAGCATGGATGCCACGACCCCGAAAGTGCACCGCAGTGATTGCACAAGGGGGCTTGCGGCTTCGAGCGCCAGGAACTCTTCCACCAAGTGCAGCGGCATGAGCGGCGTGTCTGCATCAGAAGTCGCATGGCGCTGCCACCATTCTCGGCTGGCTTGGTGAAGCAAATCATCCGTAAGATCCTGAGCCTTGTCGCAGGTATTGTGGTCCATGTAGTCCTGATCCACAAGCCGCATGGCTGCGGCAAGTCGCGCAAGCAACGCAGCGATTGGCCAGGGCTGAGAGACCACAAAGTGCCAGGGTAAGTCCACGTAGAAGAATAAGCCTTCAAGTTCCAGTTGCGCTTTCCTCCACTTCAGTGGCCAAGTTTCGCGACTAGCCGGTTCCCCGATGACCGCTTCATGCAGGGTGCAGACGAGATCACACAAAAAGGCACTCAACCAGCCCAAATAACAGTCGTTCTTCCAAGAGCTGTACCGTGAGTCAATGTCGTCCAAAGTTGCGACCGCATCGGCCGTCTCCTGCAGTAGGTACCGACATTGAATTAGTTGAGAGAGAGCCGTCGGTGCACCTTGTTTCCGCCACGCTTCAAGGTACGGCTCATTTCTGCTGAGGCAATTCGTGGTGGCACGAACCTGCTTACGCAAGGATTGCCAATCCACAGGAGCCAGCGCTTGCTGCTCACAGCCTGGGTCCAATGCGACATCGAAGTCGCTCATTTTACTGACGGACGTCTTGCCGTGTGGCCAAGTCATGACCCACCTCCTCAGCTCCTTCCCCATCTCTAGAGCATTGCTTCTAGCCAGTGCGCCCAGAAAACTTCCGATGCCTGCAAACCAAACCGACCACATCGGTCCATGGCGCCACATTTGCATGCAAACGATACCTGTTGTAGTGCCTGCCGGCCAGCCATGCAAGGAGGACAATGTTTAGCAAACAGGCCTCGTGGGACCCTTGTCCAAGCCCGCCCTAGCAGGCCCTAATCTACGGGATAACACAACCACGAAAACGGGCTTGGGGAGCTTGCGGGCACACTTGAGGAGGAAGGGGCGGAGGCGGGAGGGGGCAAACAAGTAAATGCAGCAACAATACCCCCAATACCCCCGGATGTGAACACGGCCTCAAAGCCTGTAGTCTAAGTCTAAGCCCTGCAAGTCACGCCTCGCCGCTCAGCAGCTCTGGAAGTGCAGGGTATAGGAAGCCGCGATGCTCCTGGCTGATTGCCAAGCTCTGTCTTGCTGGAATTTTGCCGCGCAACTCAGGGGCACCTGGAAGACGCCCGCAAGGATGTCTCCCAGCAAAGCCGGGGTCCCCTCTTCCTGCAAATTCGAGTGAGAGCTGAGGTCGGAAAATTGCTGAGTGAGAGCTGAGGTCGGAAAATTGCTGAATGCCCTTCTTGCCACGTCAGCTTATGACAGCCCCCTTTGCTCAAAGTGGCCCCTGTCGCCTCGAGAGACATGCAACATTTGGCAAGTGTGTCGAAAAATCGATCCAACACCCTTCGAACTCTGGTTCAAAATATTTCCCAAAGCTTCCTTCAAAAGTGCTGGCGCCTGAGCAAAGCCCTCGCGCAAAGCCGCCACTTCCAAGCCTGAGCGCGTCCATTGTATGCTAACGGAACAATTTCTTAGAAGCTCTTCTCGCGGGATGTCAGAATCCGATGGTGAGCAAAATTCTGCGGTGCCAACGTCCTACTTGCAAACTGTCTCACTGCCAAGTGGCTACGCATCGGTTTGGCCGGAGGGGCTGTCGCCAGAAGGCGTGCAAACTCTGCAGCTGCAACTCAGTGTGTCTGTTGTTGATGCAGCTCGGAACTGAGAGGCAACTCTTCAAGCCCATCAAATTAGTTTCATCGTGGCATATCATCTGTGGATCACCGCATGGCCTAAATGCCAAGCATTGACTCTACAACTTCTGCGCCAGCGCCAAGCCACAATCGGCTTTATCTTGACACTCTGCCGTGCCATGTCACCTGTGACAGGATCCTCCGGTGGACCGCAAACCGCCACCCGCAGCACCCGGTCGCCACAAAGCCTCGGAGAGGTCTCAGCGAGCATGCGGCACACGCATGACAGCTGCAAGCCTCGAATCGAAAGTGCGACTTTAGGGATGCACATACACATAAAGCATGACTTCAACATACTTCTGTGTATACATGTGTATAAATATGCAAAAATCAATATACAAAATATACATCGTAAATACATTGAATACACGCCATTATGAGGGCCGCATGTATGCCCAGCAGGCCAAGCAGAGAGAAAGAGAGAGAGAGAGAGAGAGGGAGAGAGAGAGAGAGAGAGAGAGAGCCACACACACACACCCACACACACAAACACAAACACAAACACAAACACGCAAAGATAAAGACAAAGACAAAGACAAAGACAAAGACAGCGACAGAGACAGATCAGAGAGAGCGAGAGTGGGACAGGGGTGCACACACTCCAAAGGGTGCTCGTGGCGATACAAGTTTTTTCAACTCTATGAGTCTATGACTCATTGTAATCCAAGTACAAGTACTCCTTTCTGAGTGGAGTGAGCAGTCAAGGGTGTGGGGACAGTGCCTGACAACCGTGACGCCCTTTGACAGTTTCATCTTCGTCAACCCAACGCAAGCTTCGCGACTTGCGACTTCTTCTCGAAAGGTGCAGGTTCAATAATGTTCCACGCGGAAAAAAAAACGAACCCTCTCTCATACACAGTCAAGTACCTGAATTTTGGGCCACGCCAATTCTCCCCTCCAAAGAAGGCTCTTCCGCAAGAGCTCCAGTTTTCAGGGAGGGAAGAGAAGGATTGGGCACAAATCTTAAAATATTGATCTCATGAAGAGCGTCAGTAAACATCAAAATCTCAACTGACTTCCTGCACTGTTGCTAGCGGATCACGAAATCTCAGCAATCAGGGCGCGAGGTGGGCTCAGCGTACAGAAGCCTGAGGTTTTGTAGGGGACTTGCCCAGCATCCACGCTCAGGGTTTGGAGTTCAGGATCCTAGGGCGTGGTGAACCAAAGCTTCCCGGGAGGAAGCTTTCGTAATTTCCTCGTGGGCCGAGTCGCGCAGGTTGCAGAAGTTGCCTCAGTCTCCATGTATTCATGTGCCACATAAGACAGCTGCATCGTTCACTCAGCTTACACTTCTACATTGTCTGCAAGCGTTGCATAAGCATCAAAGGTTACAGTAATCGACACAAGAAAATGGGTGTGAGGATGGAGCAAGACAAAATCGGAAACACTCTTGTGGCAGGAAAATCGTGAAACCTGAGCATTCAGATTCAAGTTGCAGCAGCGGCTGAGGAGCAATGGCTCGCACACCACGAAGCGCATCCTGCTGTTCAGCTTACGGCACCAGTCCAGGAACACTTGGCTTGCCGATGCTGAGGCTGCGCTTCAGTACTCTCCGTATGTATCCGAGTTCCGGGACGTGCCTTGACCGCTGCCACTCCGCGTCCTGCGATATGGCAGTCGAAGAGCAGTGCCGCCGGGCGCAGCATGCACCATGATTAGCAAGCTTTAATGCCTCGAGGTCCTGGATGAAGCTGCAACTCTTCGTCTACGTATTCGGCAAACATCCACTAAGCTCTTTCCTTTCACCCTGACCATTTGGCAGCGGCAATCCTTCTCCTAGGAGCTCGTCGCATCCCAGATCAAGCCATAGTGCCTGGATGGTGAAAGTTTGGGATCTTGGAGGGGCTGGATCTGCATGAAGGCATACAGAACACGGCAGAGGCATCCAAGTCAAGCCTTCCCTTCGATGCGTACAATAAGAAAGGGACAACACGTGCACGCGCATTGCCCCTGGCATCATGGGCTATGTCAGGCATGCTGCGTAAAATTGCATGCTAGCACTTCTATAACGCGAAGGTATGTGAGGGTCTAAGCTGAGTTGGCATGGTGCGGTCCAGGCCTTTACAGACAATGCCTGGTTGTGGATGATTCTTGTCCCTTGCCACATGCTGATCTCTGGGGGCTTAAAGACCCCCAGGGCAAGTATGAAGCACGCATGCCCTGCATTTTTGTTGGGTTTGTCTGTTGTCTCAGCTCCGGGCCGAGCTCGCAAAAGCGCCCCCAGCAGTCGCACGGCAGAGCTCCAGGCCGATTGCGACGAAGGAGGCGACGCCCACACCCGACACTAGGTTCTCCGCAGCCTCTGATTGACGCAATGGCATATGAAAGAGTCATGAAAGCGTGACAGAAGGTCTATAGGGGAGCGTTCAAAGCGAAACCACGTCAATTTTCAAGAGAGAGCGAGCCCTGGTGAGAAGGCATCACCGCACATGGGCACTCAAAGGCACCCATAAGGTCTGAAGATGTCTGAAGCATGATGCTCAATTCGAACTCCGCATCTTCTGCAATTTCATGATTCTCATGCTCGGGAAGCATTGCCCGCCTGGCCAACAGGGTCTGGTGTGCCACTTGGTTTTTTCTCTCCTAACAAAATGATTCGGTACAAGGCTCCGCCACGGCATGCTACGTTGAGCTAATCTGATGACTGAGCTCGCGCCACGTTCGCCTGAAAAAGTTGTGTTGTGCCCTGACTTCAGCATCCGCCTCGCCGGCGAAAACCTGTGAGGAGTTTTGGAATGTCATCTTCGCACCAGTTGCTGCCTCCCCATTGGAACAGTTACCGAGAGATCCAAGAGCATACCAATGCCTCGAGAGTCTTGCCCGCAGTGAAAGGAGGCACCAGGGAGAGGAGCTCGTTGACGTCATCGAGGCGGTAGCGCTTGCGCACTGCGGGGACGATGAAAGAAAGGCGCCAGGCCTTCTCGTGTCAAAGCCAGTGCGGAACATGTTCCACACGCCGAGCATGAGCAGCTGAACAGCACCGCCTCCAAGGTTGCCCCAGCCACCAGCCATTGCGTTGGCCGTGGCTACAATCTCCTTCGCGAACAGCTGCGAGCACCACGCCTGGCATGGCACAAAGCAGGCGCTCAGGACACCGATGAAGAAGCGGATGGTGGCCAGGCCAGTAACGACAGCAGCATGGAGAACATGGTGCGCGTGCCGAACACGTCGCACAGAGCGCCCACAGCGAAGCGCATGAGCACGGTCGACGCCACAGACGCGATGTTCGCGTTGTACACCTCGTCCTTGGTCAGGCCCAGGTCCTTCTTGATTGCGGCATCAGCGGCGCGAACACGAACCACGACGCGAAGGCCATGAAGAAGCCGAACCACGCGAAGTGGAAGCCGCGCATGTGCGGCCGCTTGAAGGAGAGCAGCTTGATCTCGGTTGCGCGGTCGCCCCGAAGCAGGTCCACCTCGCAGTCGTATAGGTCTCGTACTTCTTCTACGAGGCGCGGCGCTTGGGTTGCCTGTTCAGAGTGTCAGGAGGGAAATCATTGAGAGCCTCCGCCTGGGGGGCCACTGACTTCCTGGCCCAGCATGATGACACTGTCACCGACGCCATGGAAAGAGATCAACGCTCTTCGACTGTGCACAAACCTCGTCCATGGTCGCCCACAGCAGCTCCTTGGCGAGCTGCTCTGCCAGAAGGGCAAGCCACGGCAACAGAGCAGCGAGTAGAATTTGCCAATGGCACTGCGGGCCAAACGTCGATGCTGCGCAGCTCTGCTCTCAGAACTGTGCCACTGGTCTCATACCACGACGGTCGTTTCGCGCCAAGGCCGATGAAGCTGAGCAAACCCGATGTCCTTGCAGGATACGGGTCAGAGGGTCCAACGCAATGAGCCGCGGTGTGGGATGCAGGCTTTCCAGTTCACGCTTGAGACCCGGCAGGACGGCAGCAGCAATGGGCACTGCGCTTGCAGGGAAGGGGCCCAGTTGCTGGCATCATAAAAACAGTCCACGTGCATGCTCGACATCCCAACAACGATGACAGATGGACCAAACCTTGAGTGCAAAGCATCCGCGGCCTGTACACTGAGGCCGAGATTAGAACAGCTGAAGACCTCTCGAGCCAAGGCACAAATGCCTGCGCAAGGTCCGCGAGAGAACATGTGACAGATCGCGCCAAACTGCGCTCTGTCTGATCCTGGGAAACTCTGACCAGCAGGCCCAGGCCTTCACGACCTCCTGAAGGTCTGCTGTATCTGGGTTGCCTGCGGGAAGGAAACTTTGCAGGCGGGGCCAGCCTATTCATCGGGTCAGCAGCCTCATTAAACACAAGATCTGCACCTCTGCCAGGCAAAGAAAGGGGTCGCAGAGCGCAATTGACATCTGCAGTGGCACCCCAGAGAGCGCGGATGGAGACCGCCCTGTCAGCATTGCAACTGCGTGATGCTGCAGAGGATCAACCCGGTTAGGGCCAGCTACCCTGTCTAGTGACGAGGCGCCCGTCATCGGTCAGCGCTCTCAGCCAGTCCGCAAAGACACTTCGAAGACCCGTCGCATGCCGGGGATTCATCAGCAGACCTGATGCTGCAGCATGCTGCATGCTAGCAAGTCGCGGTTCCATGCTTTGTTGTGATGGAAAACTCGTGGAATGCTTCCGATGCATGACTTCAGCCAGGAGGCAGCGTTGGTCCAGCTGACTTCTTCCAGCACTTAATACCTGTGCACAAGTCCGAGGGGAATCATGAAACTCCAACCAACGGCCTGGCGCTTACTTGCGAGGTGCTGCAAATTGAATGTTTCGAGGGGTACGTCCAGCAAAAGAGCATAGATGCGAATGACAGGAACTCCTGAAGGCATAAAGTGTACTGGGCTTATGACACAACTCGGTGGTGAACCTGATTCCTTGCATCAGAGTTGCTGTCAACGGCAACGCTGCTTTGGCAGGCGCGGCCAACTCTGCCGCGTGGTTCTGGAGCTGTTGGAGGTCCGGAGCCTCTGCAGATCTTTGCAGCTCGAGGCGCTTTCGGATGAAACAACGGGACAACGGTGTTTTTGATGTGTGGTAAAGTATGTCCATTTATTGAGGTGCGCGGAGCTCATCGCCAAGAATTTGGGGCAGGAGCCAATCGCAGCTGGACTGAGACTTACAGCCCCTCGGTCGTGGCTTAATCACTTCAGTCTCATGCAACGGCACCCGTCTCCACGAATCCACTCAGAGACGACAGAGCCCTTCATAAGTGCCAGTTGGAGAGCGCCACACGCTTTGCACCCGTTCCACACTCCCCTACAACTGGAACGCTGCCCGCATCCAGGCCTCGTAGACACAGACAGGGATCCTTGCGCATGGCAATACAAAACCAGTCGCCCTCTGTGAGCACAAAGATTGCATTGGGTGCCCCCGGTTTGCATGATCCGACACCTAAATACACCTAACATAGGGCAGGCCAATTCCTGCACATGTCTAAACCCGATAAGTCGTCCAGAGGCTGTTGTGGCCTCGCTTCAGCCCAACTATGATGGGTTGTGTCATGTGGCGGTGCAGCTACCCGGCATGCCGAGGATGGCGGTGGTGGCGCCAGTGGGGCGGCGAGGGCCATGCTTGCAGCTTCGCTGCTTAAAGGCCTTTAGGCTCTATAAATAGGTTCAATCAACTTGAGAGGTATGGTTGGAGGCGACGTTCGGTGCACACGGGTAAGAATTGGCTGCTGTTGGTTTCTTGAGGCTGGTCCTTGAGAGCAGTGAAACTCCGACGGCCGAGCACTTGTCGGAAGGCCATATACATAGTAATATATCATATAGTATAAGACCATATAATATAAGATAGTATCATATCATATCATATCATATCATATAAGATATATATATATATATATGTTTATGTAAATATAAATATATGTCTATGTATAGATATAAATATTTATATATGTATATATATATATATATCCTAGTAGTACAATCAGGACTGCGGCGAAGACCACTGATCCACAGTACCTTGTGATTCCCTGCAGGACCCCGCAGATCTCAAACTCCTCTAGTTCCTTCTCGATCTGATCGATGAGCTTCTGGTGCCTCAGCTGCAAAGCACTGGACCGAACTGCTGAGAAAGGCTGAGGACCTGCCGTGCTGTCTTTTCTCTTGGGCCACACCACTCTCCCCCAAGACCTGCGAACCCCATGCTCATGCTCCTGAGTCTTCAGGGTTGCCGGAAAGGCGCGCACTGTACAGGCAATGTGGAAAAGTAGTCGGCGCCCTCAGAAAATTGAGGCTCTCAGGAGCTACCTGCATGCCAAAGGAGTCCCGACACGAAAGCGTAGCAGCGAGAGAGGTGGCCGCGGCTGTGGCTCAGTATTGGGTTGAGATCACCAACAAGGACACAGCTCATCGAGCTGTACCTTATCAGTATCATCTTGGCCCACATCCTTCGTCCCCACTCGGGGAGAAGCGAGGAAAGGGGGCCAAGAGAGGTGGCTGCATCTGCTTGACACAGCTCACAAAATTGCCAATTCAAAATTGGCCGCTAGTGCTGCGCTGACTGGACAGCTGATGCGCAGCTGCGCTATGTTTCAGCGCACCGACGACAACCCCCGAGGCAAGCCACGACACCTACTGCGATGCAAACCTTTGCCCCAAGCTTGAGATGGTCAATGCCTGGCCTACCAAAGATGCCAGCACGTGCTGTAGCATTTCCTTACTGGAGCAGCCAGTGTTCCGGGCATTGCTGGGGGCACCTTTGCTGCCTTGGCTGTTGCTGTGGCCAGTCAGGCCTCCAAAACTGAGCAAGCATCAAATTGGAATTGCCAGGGCTGCCTACGGGCGGCCCTGCAGCACACAACAGTTGCTGAACAAATGAGGTATTGATTGTCAAGTGGTCAAGCCTCTTCCAGAGGTGTTGGCCCAAAATTGGCGACTTCAGAGGACATTGCCAAGCCATGTCCACGGCACGCTGAGAGCTTGGGGACAGTACATTGAGATCAGGGCATGAGGAGACTCACTGCTAGCCTGCGCTGACAGCTGACTGAGGGTGGAGGGAGCAGGTACTGGCAGCCTGACGAGGTCGGGGGACCTGGAAAACCACAGAGTCTCACAATCTCTTTTTGGCATGGTAGTCCCTCGAGTTTTGCTACGTCAGCTCAGATTGATAGTTCGTTTGCACTGTCCAGCTCTGGAGAAATGGGCACAATGCAGCTGCAAGTCGCCTTGCTATTGATGCTAGGGCCAGGTCGCTTGACCGGGGAAGTCTAAACAATTGCTACTATGTCGACGGCCTTCCTCAGGCCCTCCAGAATTTACCTGTTCAGTTGTAAGTAGATGGTTTCGGGATCGGGAATGAACTTTCGGCATGGCGAATGCATGACAAACAACCGGTATCCTGTCCATTGTTTGCGGGCGACTTGCAATCAAGCACAATGCTCGCGGATTATTTTCGCACAACGAATTATGTGGGATTGTCCTTCAGGCTGTGCCACGGTGATGCCAGGCACCTGGCACCCGCAAACTAGACATGGGTAGCAGGCTGTAGAAAGCATGCCTCGTACTCATTCATGCTAGCAGCTAGCCTTGAGTTTAGGCACCGTCACGCTTAAAGTCCCCCATCCTATGCGCTGTCCTTCACCATGCAAAACAAACGAGCCTTGCTCGAAGTCCGGTCAGACGTAATCGGACAAAGTGAGCCGGCGCCAGTAGCCTGAGCTGTCACGAATGCTCGTTGAAAGTCCTCCTCACTCTGACAGCGGTCATGGAACAAGTTGCGCACCCCATCTCAACCAAGCACTTGATTGCTTGCATTTCCACCCTTGCTTCAGCTGCCTCCTACCATCTCAATTCTGACTTTGCCGACTGGCACGTTCCATCTGGTACAATCACGTCACCCGACTGCACGTCAGACACGTATCCTCACGCGAAGACAGCGCGCACCATGCCGGTCGATGCTAAGCTTGTAGCACGACTTTCGTGAACTGAATTTCCACACATGGACGTACATGCGGTCTGCAACTCACGCGAAATGCAAGAATGCAAGAACATCCTCCATCATCTGATAAGCTGACAGCGGCGAAGCCTGCAGGGCAAAACATGTCCTTTTCCACTCTGACTTGGCTTTGCTGGCCACCGTACGGCTACAAGTAGCTGATTCGGTTCAAGAGCTGTTGCTCGTTTGCTTCGAGACAATCACTCTCGTTGCCGACATCACCGAGTCACCAGCACGAGTGATGACCCCAGGGCAGCAACCGCCCCCGCCTCCAGCCAAGATCATAATGATGCAGCATGAAGGAATGCAGACATGAATGTAGTAACTCCGACACAATAGAAGAATGCCCAAACTCATGCACGGAGTTGTTCGCTTGCAAAGCTCCCGCCGCCAGTCAGGATCATGTTGCACTGGCCATTGCTATCCTCACTTGCAGGGCTGATGAACTCAGCAGCTTTGACTCGCTAACATGAACCCAAACAACTAAGAAATGGCTTTCGGGACTGTGGATTGTTGTGAGCTGCTCCATCGTCGCATGCTAGTCGTCCAGAACAGCCAATTAGCAACCAGCCTTGAATCCCAACTGCTTCCATCGATCTGACTGACACCTTATTGTGTTTGTGCTTGTTTCTTACCTGGGGCCGGTACCATACGAAAAAGCAGCGTAAGAGGCACCCTCGCGCCTGTTTCAACCTGGCAACATAAGAATATCAATGCAGTTGAAAGGCCGTGCCATCGCAGCGTTGCGAATGGTCGTGCCCGTAAGCACAGATGACATTCACCTTGCTGACACCACGCTCTGACTCTCTCAGGCCAATGCTGCCAGCCTCCTATATACAAAGCAACCCTCAGCCTCCTATATACAAAGCAACCCTCATCCGGTCCTGCTAAATTTACATCTTGAGTACCTTGCTTTAGTCACCTTTAGTCCTCCTTCCGCCGTGTATAACAAGACTCTGGAGACCAGTCTTTTCCCAACACGTGCCTGACGTCCTGGCGGCAAAGCTGATAGAAAGATGTCCTGTGACAAAGGGACGTTGACGTCGAATCTCTGGAGCTTGGGGCACTAGCTCGGGCGTTGAGTTCGGACAGAACCATAGGTATCGCTCGCGTGGGCACAAGGAATTGCTTGTGCTTGGCGGCCTGCGGGGGTTGGCAAGCAATGATACCGTGGCGACAAGTTTCGATTGGGGGCAGCGTTGCCAGATGCTTACAAGTACCTATGTTACCTTACCTGGCGTACCGTCTACGCATCAAAGCCCCGTAAGAAAGAAGCACATACACAAAGAGACAAAGCGTATGCTTGCATGCTCAAAGCGGAAAACCTAGTCGCAGGTTTGCTGAGCCTTGCCAGATGCCACTTAACAGCAAAGTCGCTAACGAGCCTCCAGCTGCATCAAGCTGGCACCCCCATGCAAACGGCAACCAGATGAAACCAACACAGGCACAGTACGGGCCTTCTGGCATTGTCCCGGATAGTGCTGTATGATCCTTAGATGATCCCAGGAGCGCTCGTCACTACCCGACGGGAACCAAAGGCACAGCGAGAAAAACATCATTGGCCATGTGCTCCTAACAATGGCATCCAACAAGCGATGGCCCGCACAGCTTGCATAGACGATGGCTCTCAATGGCTTATGTGATTAGAGCATCAACGCCGCTCCGAAACAAATCCTGCATCGGGCACAGGCTCAGTACGGTCTTTGCACGGCCTTGGGCCGCACGTTGTCGGAGCAGCTCCTTGGGAGTCGGAGCAAGCAATTCATTTCGTGTCAGAGTGTCGTGACAAGAGCCACATTCAAGCCCAGCAGCATCAGCACAACAATAAATACTTAACGAGAAAGGGTGATCAATTGCCAATGTGCGGTCCAGATACTTGCCCAGCCTGGTTCACCCTTTGCATAAAGTTCCTGAGATGGGACGCGTGCAAAGAAAGCGAAGGAGGTCGAGGGACAAAACTCAGATAGCTTTCCTCCGGGATACAAGCAGGCACGATCGACTTCGGCTTGCAGAAAATTCGCAGATTTTCGAGGTGCAATAAACAACAAGCACTTGCATTTCTCCGGGGCCAAAGTCGATTGGTGAATTGTCCAAGCAGTAACCTGCTAAGTGGAGGCGAAGAGCTGTACGTTCCCTTGGCCTCCACAGACGTTGCCCATCTTCCAGGACCCTCTCAGAGTCAAAGCTGTTGCTTCTCACAAAATTTTCGCGCTGCCCGAGCCGGCCATGCTCTGACTGTTACAAGGCACACTACTGATTACTGTACTGTAGGCTGTGTAAATGAAATATGAGGGCTGAAGATGACGCCGCCCTGACAGAGTCCCGGTGTCGGGGAGGACGACCATTTCCCCTTGCAGGCGTGGTCCTCCAGCATCGCCTCCGAAGCCTTCGATATCCTTCGTTAGCAGTGGAATCCATCACCGTTGCATATGACCGTTGCGGTGACTAATATGATCCCAGAGCATGTGCCGCCCAGGGTCGATTTGGTTTGTGTCCAAGGCCTCAAATGCGAGAACTTGCAACATGTCAAATTTGCAGTCACTACACCACAGTGCGCACGTGTATGTACATGTGCGCATTGCATTTCGGCATATCACATCAGCCTTGAACTGTCTATGTTGATCTCCGTGGCGAAATCTCCATTTCTACATATATGTACATATTATCTTACCTCCCGTCTCGTCGTCCTCACAACGACAACAGCAATGAAGGAAGGCAGCAGCTGTGAGTTCTACAGCACTCTGCACGTGGCTAAGCGCGGGGCGATCACCTCCAAGTCCGCTTCCGGAATCTCGTAGTGGTAGTTGTAGTCAGGCATCCTTACGGCATTCTGACAGGACTGCATCGCGCCGCATCTCGCAGGTGCAACTGAGTGGCCAGTACTGGCGGGTGTTGCCAGGTCTGTTGGGGTTCCTTGGCTGTCCAGGCACAAATGCATCTTCCGATCAGGTGCAGGGCCCACACTTGCGTCCGAGGGTCTTGTCTGCATTAAACTGTTGGCAGCCATACGCCTGGCCGTTGACCGTTGCCAGTGGAGCCTGCGCGGTTTGATCAATCAAGTGACATGGCTTGCTTGTTGAGGCTGGCAGCGGCACCTCACTGGTCTGCAGCCGGCAACTGAATTTCCACAATGCCCTCAATTGCATCTAAATAAAAGCATTTATCAACATAAATACATGTACATATACATACATCATAATGTTGAATGCATGGTATGTCAACAGTAACAACTACATAAAACTGCATAGACATAAGTATACACACGCATCTTAGCTTCTAGGTATGTGTCTGTTGTATGTATACCTATACGATATTCGCCTCGGCTTCTGGCCGAGAGGCGTATGGAACAAGCAGACCAGGTTCCCCACTTCCCACCCTGTCCCCCCAACGGAAACTTTCTGTACAACCCCCCCCCCCCTTTCCGCTTGGACGCAATCCGATGCCGCGGGGTTCCCGGCTACTCCTCCCACAGGCTCCACGCCAAAAGGTCCTGGCCTGCCCCCCCTTCAATGCCCTTGCCTTTCCTTCGTCTGCGATGCAAATGTTTTTTGTCTTCAGCTATCTCTCTCCCCTTTCTATGGAGTCTAGGGGTCTAGGGGTTAGGGTTTAAGGATGGGCTTAGGGTTAGGACGAACCACGAATCCGGATCATACATAGGCAGCCTGCATTTGGTCGGCGCAGGCTGCATATGGATCGTCGTTGCCCAAATCGTGGTTTCCAAGAACCGACAGCCACGGCACCTCTCAAACATAGGCATGGAACAGGCATGCATGACCACAGGGCTGTTACTACCAGAAATTGAAAGACTGCTGAACACCTGTCAGTGCCCCATCTCAGGCCCTCATCCGACGGCCTGGTACAAAGGGCTGCCGGGATCATTGGCGCCGTAGAGTGATGACCAAGAAGCTTCCCAAGCACCTGATTCGCAACACCAGCACTGGCGGTCGGAGGCTGGAGGAAAAGAATGTAAGGTCGACAAAGAAGAGCAGCAAACGTCTGTACCAACATCGAAACCGCCTCAGCAAAACATACGAAGGCCCGTCCCGGCCTGGTGTTACTCCGCTCCAGTAAAAGTTGTCACCGACGGACGCAATGAACAGCCTTGCTTGGCGGTACAGACAAGTCGTTGCCCTGCACTTGACAGGCTGATCCAAGCGAAGACACTTCCGAATCCGAACTGGCCAAGCCACAGTTTTTTCCCTTGTTGCTGTTGGCGAGAAACGTAGGCCTTCCTCACTGTCAATTGCGCTTACTACAGAGGGCAAACTGTCGCCTCCTTTCTCAACATGCTGCGTTGTTGCACAAACTCCGAGATCCTGTTCCTGACAAGCTACAAGTGGTCAGCCACTGCCCGCTGACATTGGCCAGGGGAGTCAGCTCGCCCCCAGTCACCGATCATCAGGAAGTAGTTCTGACTTCCTTGGCTTTTGCCAGGATCATGTCTAAAGAAGGCGAGCGCCCCTTTTGTCCGTCTCTTTGCCACTGGGCTCATGAGAGCTGAGGCTCGCTGGCCATGTGGCTTGATGCCTAGTGGGTTAAGACCGTCGTAGTTGTTGATGTACGGGCCTGGCATGGCAAGTGGATGCCGAGTGCTTGCAGGGGATGATTTTTCAGAGACAACACGCAGTCGTCGCGCTGCCTTCTTCCCCTAGCCCGTCGCGACTGACGACCTAAGGACCCCAAGAAACGACTATAATGCAATCTTAACTCCGACTCCGACTTCCACATCCACCGACAACCCCGACCATTATTTAATGACATGAAATGACAGCCACCACCACTAATTCGACACATACAGATGCGAGGACGAGGTCAGCAACGCCGTACTACCGCGACTACTGCAACTCCTCCGCCTATACAACGGTTCTCATGCGCTTTCCGAACCCCAGGGCTGTCCCCTTACGAGGTTGCACAAAATGCGCACATCCCGCCTCCAAGGCGCCGCAAAGCCGTGCCATTGCTGCAGCATTCCAAGCCCGGACCACCTTTCAATGCATAGTGAAATGCATCAAGTCAACTGCCGACCGAGTCACGTCGAGGTCGATCCAAGCACAAAACACTCCATGCTTCCCACCGATGAAGCAAGTTGTTGCGACTCTTCTTTTTTGCGGCATAAACTCAGTACTTCATCTGCCTGGTGGGCAGCAGTCACCGGAGAGATGCGCGCAACCTCCGTTGAGTTGTGTCTGCAACCACGGCCAGAAGCGCTTGTCACTGTCAACCGCTAACTCACAAATCTGGGGCTGCTCGACAGGGCGTACGTGTCAGATGTTGAAGTAGCTACTGCGAGAGGGCAAAGCACCATGGAAAAGCTTGGAAGTTAACCCGTCCGGAACTCTTCCTGCACGGAATAGTTCGGCCACCACCCCTCGTTCCCCCGAACTATTTCCACCCGGAAAAGGAGAAAAGCAAGGTTTAGGGGGTAATTGGGGCCTAAAACTCCAAAACAAACAAAAGAATTTGGAGAAGTTGAGGATGCAGCGCACTCAAAACATTCTGATCGAAGGTTGACCCGAACCCGATCCAAGTGGTTTCCTCTGCATCTTGGTGGAATTCATGTGGGCCTTGAAGCCGTGGTATGATGTTCTTTGAAACAGCATGCACAGCTTAAAGAAGTGAAACACTTGGCAGGGTGCAATGTAAACACAGTGATAGGCATGATGTTTTAACACATGCCCGCACTGCCGCAATGAAAACACAACAGTCCGCAGATGAGTGCGGTTGATTGCTCAGCTGTGGGTGTTGACTTAGAAGCTAATTCGCGGCCAGAACAATCGACTTTACATGTTTCTTGTTTGGGTGAAAGCTGAGTCCTGAGTCGGTAGAGCAGCAAAACGAACCTAGGATTCCTCCCTTCGGCTTTGTAAAGCACGAGTACGGTTGCAATGTTTGTTAATTGCAGGGGCTGTTAGGGCAGGGGGACGGCCCCCTCCTTCGCAAAAACAATGATCGCAGAGCCCTCCCTTGCTGGTGGCACAATTGCTACTACATGGGTTCCACGAGCAACGGTTGCACCCCCGCTAAACAATTCTTGCGGGGAATGGTCGGGTGATGATGGGCATTCAAAAACCGACATACTCCGCTTGGTCCATCTTGGGTCAAAGGGTCCAGGATGGTCCGCGCACGCAGAGCTGATAGCTCCAGCACGCACAGCGAAAGCGACCATCGCAACGGCGAGGGACGTCCTCCCAAGCTGAGCGCAGTTCTGCAAAACAGAACGTCCAGGTTTGTGCGCTGGCTGGTTCAGGAGGATAGCCAACGCTGGCCTCTGAAATTGGTCATAGGTGTCGAGGAAGGCGAGCGCCGGGGGGGAAGGGGGGGGGGGGCATAGCGGAAAAGGGACCCGGCTAAGCAGGCTCCCCACGTCAGCTCAGGCGAAATCACTTGTGGCAGACCCGCAATACAATCGTAACACCTGTAATTGGGCGTGCAAGGCTTTTTGAACTAATTGCTTTCCACTCCAGCTCCCACACGACTACGTCTCAACCGTCCTGAGCGCGGCCATAGCGTTGCGGTGGAGGCGAGATGCTGTCGGAAAGCGATGATTAAATGAGCAAATCTACTCTGGCAAATGCCTTGGAGCCCAAATATTTGCACGAAGATCCTGCCAAGAATTGCGTCAGATGTACTGACTCAGCGAGACGCGAGACTGGCTGGAAACGATTTCTCCGGCATGCTACTTGCCACATGTTCTTGCCTGCAAGTTCCTGACTGAGTACAAGCTGAATTCAAAACCGTTGAAGCAAGTCCATCAGTTGGGACCTCCCTGCCGAACAGTCCCGAGCTAATGCACAACAACTCCGATTAACTCCGGCCGTCAATCCTGTCTGCGAACTGGTCTTCCTGCACTGAGGACCGCGCTTGTGTTTCAGATCCTTGCTGCATTGAGTCACGGCTCCCTCTAGGCCTTAGAGATTTGGCCAACAGCGCTCGCGGTACTGCAAGATTGAAAGCATGCGTGGGAAATGGTGGAAATCTACTTCCAAAATGGCATTTGTGGGGTCATCTGTGGGCCTCCTTTCAGCAAGCAGCTTTTTGCCAACTTTCATCACTGTGCCATGTTGAAAGGGTTGGGGTGAGGGGGGCCTTGACTGTGTTTTGAAGAGGCTGGGAAGGGGGCTTGATTTCCACAGCAAGTGCTAGGAGACCGAGTTCCTGCAGCAGCTTAACCTGCTTGAGAACATAGCGAAGGTCACTTTCCTGCTGCGTGATGGAGGCCCTCCACCCCCGTAGAGTCTTAGCAAAACGGACCAAGGTGGCGAGCCTGCCCGCGAACGGCGGAGTCGCTGTGTTCCCGAATTAAAAAACATTGTTTTGTTATTTCGGGAAGCCTAGGACTCCACGGCACTCTATTGGTAAATTGCAATTTGCGAGGACTCCGCCGACTCCGCCGAGGCTTGTCACGCCGACTCCGCCAGAGCTACAGTAGGTGCCCCTCTAATCTTGATTAGCGACGCCGCGTAAGTGGGCAGGGGTAGAGTTGCGGGAAGAGCACGTGACTATTCGCTGGAAGTGTGTCAGATAGTAGAAGCAGAAGGCAGTGTGTGCGTGAGGCTTGCAGCTGTGATTCTGTGACCTCCAAATCTGGGGTCGAAACATCTAGGCAATTCTGGCTTCGTGTGTGTGGGCCTCCCCTGTGCAAGTTTCTCTCATGTTGATCACTTCCACAAGAAAGCTGCCTGCGGAGGTCGTGGTTCTCAGTAATTGCTCTTTCCACGTTGAGTGCTTGTCTGTGGGCCAGAGTCGCCTGAGTGTAGCAGTCTGGAAAGCGCCAGAAATAGAAGAATTCGCGGCCCCAAAATTGGGGCCGCCAAACGGCCCCAATTTTGGGGTCGCAGTTTCACCCCCCCCCAATCTAGTCCCAAATTGAATTGTGGGAGCTGGGTCCATTTCGCGGCCCCATTTTTGGGGCCGCGAGACGGCCCGTTTTTTTGGCCCTTGAATTTGAGCTTGTGGGCGCAAGCAACCGGATCGCGCCTGCCCTTTTTCTAGTAACTTTGGGCAGCGTCGCGCTGAGCGTGCGGGGGCTTGTCCGAAGCAGCTGCACGCTCGTCTTTGTAATGCTGCAGTTAGGCAGAACTGCAACTGTGCAAGTTTCTCTCATGTTGATCACTTCCACAAGAAAGCTGCCTGCGGAGGTCGTGGTGCCAGCTGACTCGACCCAAGCAGCGCCGTCTGGCTCTGAGAGACGCGCGTATCTGCTCAGACTTCGCTGTCTCGACCCTCGGCATGAAGTGAGCAATTTGAATGCTTCCCACTCTTCGGACACCTGGTTTCATGCCCTTCTACAGATACATCCTTAGCCTTCTGCAAGGAAGGCCCCTTCTGATGATGCACTCTGGCCACTTGACTGCACAGCATCTGTTGCCGAGAGCCCGGTGTTTGGCAACTGAGGCCTTTCTTGAACCCTGAACCACAATAAGCGTGCCCATAACTAGACGCCTTTAACATGAGCCACCGGCTCTGCCAGAAGTCTCCGCACGTCCTCCATTTGCATACGCGCCATCCTCGCCGCACATGCAGCACCACACAGTAAAACCTCCAGTCTATGCGGCCGAATGCCAATCCATAGTGAACATCGATCGGTCGACTTAGGCAAGACAACTGAAGCCTCGGTGCTAAAAAGAAGCTTCAAGGCCCCGGACGGGATAAGGGAGCCACGCTCCACGGAGAGGTTGGCACCGGTGACACACATGCGCACCTCAAGCTCGCCTTGGACTGCTCGGCTTGGACTTCAGACTTTCGGCCAGGATCCGAAAACTTTTGAGCTTCTCCAGCACGCAGCATGAAGCGTTTTAAACGTGTTTTGAAAGCTTTTGAAGCCAAGCGCGCGGCCCTTGACATGGGGGACAATGATCTCACAGAGACCATTTCCTCCACTGCGGACGGCCAGGTCATTGCGCCTGCAAGCAAGCTGCAAGAATACGCTGAAAGTCAACTTGTAGGATCCTGTACTGAACTACAAGCACATACTCCGTAACTTCGTGGCACAGAGGCCTCCAAATATTTGCCACGCCCATGTTCTTGACTGCCTGCCACATCAGCAAGGCCATTTAAAGCCTTGTTGTGTTCCTTGCTCGGCCTTGCTCCGCCTTAGGAATGCTATGGGATGCTACAACAGTGGGCTACTGGTGTTGCAGGAACTGGCGAAGCCAATGTTGCAGTTGCCACTGCCTTCTTCTCTAGAACCAGGCAGGCGTCCTCAAGCCGAGGAGCCAGATGTGCAGAGAAACTTTCAACATGGCCTGTGAACAGTTGAGGACCCCACATCCACAGCGTGCACTTTGTTGGCGACCTGTCGGGGCAACCAGAAAAACACAGGAGCCAAGTTCAGCTCTCTCGGCCCTCCTGCCATCTCCTGCCTCTCCTTGGAGTTTGGCTGAAAAACCGGCAACAGCAACCGCGAGAAAAGACCTGTCCACATCTGCCCACCTTTCCGGCAGCCATGGCCTGCACCGAGATGACAAGATGGCTTTGTGTAAGGACTCGACAGCAGAATTCGGTGTCAAATCGTGCTCGACCGAGCGATTTGTGACACGAATGTCAAATAGTGCTCATCTTGGACGCTTTGTGCCACGAAAGCCTTGTTTCGCAAAGTCATGCCAGGCTAAACTCGCACAGAAGCCTTCTTCTGTTGCGTGTCAATGGTGGTCTTGGCTGCTTCCTCCACGTCATCCTGGCATTCGGAAGTCTTCCTACTTCCCTCATGCACCTGCAGGTCGCTTAGTCTCAGCAGCTCGACAAGAGACGAAGCCCGAGAATGCCCCCAGCTGCCAACATGCAAACACCAGCGCCTGCACATGCCTGCTGCAGGACCCTGTGTCCCTGTTTTTCGGCCCCCAACATGGCGCCTTCAGTTGTCGGGCAGCGAAGAGAGCGCCCATGTTTGCGCTTGCTCCCTGCCGCTTCACCAAGAGCCTTCGACGGAACATTCGGCTTGACAGCAACGAAGAGATGAAGAGAGCGGTTTTTAGTATCTGTTCGTCTTCAAGTTGTGGATCTTTGCAAATGCTGTGCAAACGCCACGATGCCTGAGTCTCATCAATGCAGACAGACCCGTTTGCTGGCGAACCGGGCATCTGTCCGCTTAACACTTCAGTGAATTGCAGCAACACTGGCACGTCTTAGGCAGAGTCTTCTTCCACAAGATGTCCACATCCTGCAAGGATGACGACGCATTACTTTGGAAACTTACCGTCTGGGTATAGCGCAACCAGGGTATGAGGCTTGAGGTCGACGGAATGCCGACGAGATCACTCTCAATACGCCGGACAACATGGTCTGCAAGCACCAGGGAATATGTCCTAACCCTAAACCCTCAACATGCAATCCGGGCTTGGAACTGAACAAATGGTCCAGGGATTGGGAGATGCTTCTACAGAAACAGATTCAAGGAGATCACGAGGGGCCGTTCAGGGGTTTAGGGTTTAGACAGGAAGCTCCATGCACTTGTGTGCATCAGCCTAGGTTTTTCGAACAGACTCCTACTAAACTATGACTACATATCAAATCTCTCATGTATGGGCCCTGATCTGACGTCATGTAGACCTAGACTTTACAAGAGGCTGGAAAAGTCATAGCGGCTCCTTGAAAGCACTTTTAAATTTTCCTCTGACGTGCTCATGGTGTCCTCAGGCTTGTCCCAGTCTAAGGATCTAAGGATTGCAAAATTGGTTTTGGCACGAAAAGCTGTACAACACGTGAGCGCAGGTTTCTTACCTGGGAAACCTGCAGAACCTTCATTCGAGCCTCAGAGGGGTCTTCACGAAGGCCCGAGTCTGGCACCAGCCGATTCAGAGCAAGCTTTGCGCGGATTAGTGGGATGGCAACGCCATGCAAGAGCTGGTGCAAGCCTGCATGTGCGATGTTCCATGCTGCTGGGGGGGATATCGTCGAGTTTCACAGCTTGCTAACATTGTTACATGGTGATTTGCGTCCTCTTTTCCGTTATTTCTGGGAAAGGACATGGAAGCTTCTCTCTAAGGTTGTAGCTTCCCTTGCCTATTGTGGCAATGGCGAGAAAGCGTGGCCCACTTTCGGGAAACCCCTCCAGCGCAACAATCCCTGGACCGCAAGCAAATTCAAATTGCAGCACGTTGAAGCACAGACTTCTGGTCTTCCCAGATAGCCGAACCCACACAGACAAGAGTAAGAGCGTATAAATCTTTGGGCTGCCATGATGGCCTTTTAGGCCTGTCTGCTGAATCTGCTCAGCACACAACACATGCTGACCTTGATCGGGTAGGACGAGTCAAGGGTGACTTCGTTCTTGTCCAGATACCAAGGCTAGACGGAGTTCCGCTCCATCCCGGCAAGGCGCGAGCGCACAAAACGAAACGCTGCTGGCATGCCGAACATCACGACAGAAGGAATGCAGTAGGCCACGAAGAGCCTGGGAATATTACTTGAGGAGGGGTTTGGGCACGACTGGCGACTGTTTAGGGCTTGGGTTTAGGGCTTAGGGCTTAGGGTTTAGGCTTCGAGATTCTGAAGCCAAAACACAGCCTGCAGTTGTTGAAACTTCTAGGCCAAGAGACAAGAATCCTCGGAGATTCATGTCCTTGGTGTACTGATTCATCCAGCGGCCTTTGGGATTCAACACAGTCGCAGCCTGGAGGGCCGCCAAGAAGCAAAGGTTCATCACCAGGACAATTACAAGATTCCTTGGCTGCTAAGGAACTTCATTTAAGTTGCCATAATGGGGATATATAGGGTTTAGGGTTTAGACTACCATACTGGGGATATATGGTAATTAATATGACTCCCCAACTATTGTAACTTCATTTAAGTTCCCCAACAGCAACCCAGCTTCAGCAGCATGTCGCACACCTTGTATCGTCTTGGCCTGCACAGCGTACGCGTGTAGCATAAAGAAAGTTCTTGCAGCACATGTAAACTGACGTAGTGCTATAATATTGCGTAGGCCAGAAGGCTGATGGTTTTCTGCCAATGCAGAATAGGATTTAGGGTTGAGGGAATAGGGTTGACCCCGGTTGCTTCGTGGAACTCAAAAGTCTTCACTTCTGATCTACTCAGAGACGGGGTCAATCAAGTCATGCAAAGCATCAGCAATGAAATTTGTTTGAATACCAGTTTCATATCACTATATCACTTGTCTTAGCGAGGCATAACGGCTTCAAAGGCCATGCCGGGCACGTGCTCTTGTTCGCATAGCTGGCCCTGCGTCCAAAACCCGAAAAATCCTCACGGAATCCAGCTGCCCTAAACCCTAAACCGTCCGGCTGAGATTCCGGAAGTATTCTTTGATTGTAGGATCCTAGGCCTGCAAAGTTGCATAATAGTCATAATGAATAGTAAGAGTAAGTTAGTCGTAGTGATAGTAGTAGTATTCGTAGTAGTAACTGTTATAGTTATCGTCACAGTAATAGTCAGAATAGTCATAATAACAACAGAAGAATTAGCAATCATCATGATAAGAGTAACAAGAGTAGTAAGAATAATAGAACTAAGACTAAGAACCTAAAAAGGAATGTAGTGCTACAGGCTGAGATGGTTCGGCTCAAGAAAAATCCTAAACCCTAAGCCCCGAAATCCTAAATCCTAAGCCCTAAACTCAAAACCCCAAGCTTTCCCATATAAACCCTAAACTCTAATAAGGACCTCTGTCCGGCAACATGCCCAGCCTGCAGAAGTAGCTGGAGAGGTAGAGGCCCAATTTCGCGGTTGCAGGCATGACACCCAGCCAGTAGCCTGTGAATTGAAACGCCCACCAGCTACCCCAGCGGTGGCCCGCACTCAAATCCATGCCTGTCCAGAAGACTGGACAGAACACCACCAGGAAGTAGATGTAGGGGAAAGTATGCTGCCCGAGTTCGTTGTCAAAGGTGCTGCGAAGCAGGGGCACAATGAAGAGCTCAAACTGTTCCACGCTGCCAAACCAGTTGCAAATGCAGCTCTCCACAATCTCACGATCACAAGGCAAGACCCTGCCGTCACTACCAACATGGCCCAGCATACAGCAGTTGCATTTTGTGTCTGCTAAACGAAAATTCTGCAGCTGCCTGCGCAAGATCTCGATCGAGTAGTGGTATGATCGGAAGGAAGCGACGCCCAGGTACCAAGTTACAAAAAACGAGCCAGACAGCACGTAGGACATGACGTGCCGGTACTTCACATGCATCATTTCAAGCACAAGCAATGACAGGGCCGAGCTTCCAGCATAAGTAGCCAGGGCAGCCTGCAATGCAACGAACCCGACGACACAAACGTCAGGATCCACTGGAAGTCATATTCGCCATGGACTAGATTATTACCCCCCCCCTAGAACACCCTTATATAGTCCCTTACTATAACCCTAATACAATCCTTATATAACCCCTATATAGCCCTACACACGGCCCCAGCGCGCCGGATGATGCGAAACATGATCCGAAACGGTGCTCCCATTCATCCCTCTGTGAACCTAGAAACCTCTCAAAAAAGCCCTTGTCCCCACCTTGCCCAGAAGGGTTGGCTTGATAGCCGTGCGGGGTTTACCGCTTCGGTGCGCAAAAGCGGCAATCTCAAACCTGGATTTCACTCTCGTGTGACTCACTGGCACGTAAGAACATGAAAACAGGCATCTGGGACAGCCCCTCGAGTATAGTTGGATCCCTTGTGAAGGACAAGTGGAAACGGTGAAGCCTGGACAGGCAGCCGAGCGACACACACCAAAGCCTCTCAATGTACGTTTCGTCCCAGAGGATCAACAAGGTCTTGCAGCTGTTCAAAATGCCGCCCAAGCTCAGGATTCCTTCTTGCTTGTTTTTAACATTCACCTGGTCAATGCAGCAAACGTCCAGAAAGACTTTGGTACTGGAGCGCCACATGAACAGCGTCAAGACTGCGACGAGGGTGCCAGTCACCTGTGCTGCGTTTCTGAAGCCGTCAACCCTTGAAAGCCAAAGACGTCGTGACACAGTGACACAGTCATCCCTGACTACTTCCGGAACCCATGGCTGGCTTTTTGAGGCATGCTGAGGCCGAGGTGGTTTAACGAGAGCCATCAAGGTTGGAAAGCTGACTGTGGCCAACCCAGATGCGGTGCAGAGGAAAAGCATGCCAAGATGTTCGCCTCTTCTGTTGATGTCATCGCTGAGGCGAACGAGTAGAAAGCCATAACGCATGAAAATGCAGACCATGGAGGCAGCCAGTGTGCCAGTTAGACTTGCTGCGACACCATTCTTCAGGAAAAGCAAGCACAAAACCTTCTGGTACGGTCTTTTCTGCCAGGAATGTGACCAAAATTCATCAATGCGTTTAGTGGCCTTGCTTTTCTGGTGCAACCTGACAAGCTTCCGCACGCTGCCACCCCGAAATGCACTGCCCACGAAGTCCAGTGCCTGACATGCGTAGATGGATCGGACAAGCTCCGGGCGGACCACCTTCAGGGAGCTCAGGAACTTGCCGGTTTAGGGTTTTAGGCCTCCAAATGCCCCAAACATCGGAAGCTTCCAGATTAAAACAGACTGAGACTCACTACTGGGGATGTGGGAGGGGCTTCTACAGTCCCGAGTACCTTTTGCTCTGACACCCACTTGGCTAGAAGCTGTTGCTGCCGCTGTTGACGCATCTTCTCAGCCGTCTCCTCCTGCTGACGATCTTCCACAGCATCCCCGGTCCATTCTGCAGTGGCGGCTCCGATGGTTTCTGCCATCTCTGGGCAGCCAATCTCGCAGGGTGTTAAGTCGGACCCTTCTTGCTAGGAAATGCTGGCTTTAGATTGTAAATTTGGCTAAACATGCCAATCTCTAGTTGGGTGATACCTCTGAGCCACAAAATCACGGACAACACCCGTGCATGTTGTTGGTGGAAGCGACATGCGTAAGCCTGAGCTGATCTGAGCTCTGTCCCAGTATGCAGCCAGGTGCCAGGTGTCCTCTAGAAGGGCAGTGCAGTCAATGACCTTCCACGGAGACACCAGATGTTACTACTGGTAGATGTCATTAGCCAAAGGAGGCCTCCACTTCACTAATATGGCAAAGGCAACAGTCCACATGCTACCATGCCAAACCCAAAGAAGAATCCATAAACGAACATGACTGCACCCATCAAGAGGAACTTGTGGGTACTCTCATACACCATCGCAGGCTAATTTCCGCAGTCGCAACCCCCCGGCCTCCCCCACCAAACAAAAAACTTGTCAAGCGCAAACGCCTAAAATTCAGGAAGTGCGGCCTCCTCCTCCTCTGGCGCAGGGCCAGGAAGGCTGAGCACCACCTCCTGCGCGGCGCCCTGGCAATACGTCGGACTCACTGTGGTGGGAGTTTGGCCGTGTCAAGGCAACGGCTACACGACATCAGATTGTCCTTGTCTGCTCCTTTTTGTACTTTTTCAGGGCAATAGAATTTCTTGAGATCCCTTGTACAGCACCTTGCCAGGCGAAGGATCTTTCGCGGCCATCCCATCTCCCAGGGCCTCAGATTGTCGACGGTTAGTTTAGGACTGGAGGTGCGACACGTCATAAAACAGCCGGAGGATACACGACTGCTGAGCAGGCAGGGGCCGAGCAGGCACATAGTCCTGTTGAAGAGGCACGCTGCCTCATGCACATAAAGCACGGACAAGCAGAGCAAAGCTACCACGGAAGGGAACCGGGTCTATGCTCCAGTCCACTGGGTCGTTGCCTGTTGCAGAGGCTTCGCCAGTGGAGAGGCTGCTGTGCGTGAGTCCCAGCTTGATCTGCAAGGAAACGGCACAATTCACTTCTGGAAATAGGATGCCCCAGGCTTTCTCATGCTATGCAGGTTTCATTTCGGAAGTCGCTTGCCCAGCTCATCTGCGGAGCGCCCCTAGATTCAACACAACAGATTACGACCACTTCGCGCGATTGCTGCTGCTCGGCTTGCCTCACCAGAAGCCGCAAACAGCCTCAGGAATCGGTCCAAACAAAACATTCAGGGCCGCCTCTACACCTTGGTTTGCCAGCGGCCACTGAGGCCGCTCATGCCCTCTTCCCTGCTTCAGTTCTCTCATTTGCGACGGACGACGTGTGTGTGCCCTGGAGATGGGTTCGGGAATACAAGGAGGAAGCGTGAACCTCGATGAACGTCGGCCACTGAGTCCGAACTGCTCGTTGCCTTCCCTGCTTTGCACGTCTGGGAGGCGATAGGAGACGCGCATGCAAACCCGCTGCCCATCTTTGTGCTTTTGCATGCACAGTCTGAGACAGATGTAACTTGTGCTCATGGGCCCATGGGATCCAATGGGCCTGTACTTGCTTCTGGTGTTGATTGTGCTCGCAATGGGCTTAGCGACAGGGTCTGTGCTATCTCAGATCAATGCACGAGCCACTATGTACGTTACAGCCTCGTTGCCTGGTCCATCTATGTTCACAGGTGCTGTGACTTCCACAAGGTTGTTCTTCATGTGCCTTGCTTCGCGCGACTTCAAAAATGATCGTGTTGGCTTGGCAGGGTCTCTGTCAGGTCAATTCGGCCGTCGCATGATGTCGGGTGCCTCTCACCCAATCTTAAAACTGTGTGCGAGCACTACTTCTGCTTCTTCTGCTGCTAGACTCTGCGTCCCTACTGTGGTGAGACATGGCCTCTTTCTTTCATTCGGCACAGCTTTGGCAAAGGAGTCAAATGTGGGATGCTCTCCCTCTCTCACTTACTGCGCCATTGCAGCAAAGCTCTCCTGCTCAACAACATGCTCGCACTGCGAGGTCGGTACGTGGGCGCTTCGGCAGCTGTTGGACCTCAGCGCAAGAATTCTTGTACTGCTCAGCTCATGAGGAGGTCGCGTGGTGTACTGGCAGCTTCCATCACTTTTGCTGTCCAATGCCGCCCGATCTCCTGCACACTTGAACATGCACTACGCCCCCTGCGAAGCTCCTCAACAGCATCGTCGGAAACTAGCAGTGTCTGCAGCCGCTTTCGTCTTGGCCGTTCCATGCTGTTCCCCTCCATGTGGCAACGGCTGCGTGCTCGGAGCGACTAGTGACTGGCCAGGCGTCACTGACGAAGAGCACCCATGTGGACAGCGAGCGCATGCTTTCGGCGACTCACTCAATGAGCTCTGACATCACGGCTCCTTTTCAGAGTGTCGGTCTCGCAGCACCTTGATGGCAAACCTTGCCAAGATGAAGCATGTCAGAACGAAACGATGACTGGAGCTTATGTCTGGAACGCCTGCCACAACAGAATAAGTCAAACTCAGCTAACATCCCCAAGCTTGTGAACATGTGCAATGTGAGCCACACAGTGGCGGCAAAAGCTGTCGCAGCGTATAGGCCCAGCCGAAGTCTCCCAGTCGCATCGGCTGCCAAGGCTGGAAGATACACAGAACCGTAGAGCAGCTGCCAGAGGGCAGCGCTTGCAACCCCCAGTCCGAAACCAACGGTCACCTTATCGCATGCATCGGCATAAGCACATCTTCGGCAGTTGGACCATGCATGGGGCGTTACATGACCACACCAACAAGAAGCAGAAACTGATCCGCGCTCTACTCTCTGAATTTTGCGAAACGGGGGCCATCCATAATGAAGGCTCAGCAAGTGGCGACCCTGCCCTGGTACTACAGTGCCATGACACCTGTGCAGAGGTGTGGAATCCCAGCGTAACCCGGAGCCAAGTGAAGCCCATCCTTGGTGGGCAAAGGGGGAAGCGGGAAATCCAACGCACTTTAAGCATCTGCGTAAGGGTTATAAGATGTTGTAAGCAGCCGAGTCTGGGATTTAAATGCAACCCACGGACAGAGAAAAGCTTAGCAGCCGCGTGTCGCACTGCCCAGAATCCCAGCTGCGGCTAAGCTTCGGGAGACGCCTTGTCTTGCTGAACAGGCTCAGGATGCATCAATGAATTGCTTGGAAATCTGCATGCCTTTTTCCGCAACGGATTCTGCATCCGGACGTGCGTTACTCCTGCAGCTGAAGCTACGCCGCTACGGGCAGTGCATGTGTATGATGCTGGCAGAGTGCCACCGGGCCTGGTTGCCATAATCGCACTCCGGAGTCGTCGAAGGGAAGAATGAGGTCCAAGGCGGCATAGGAAGAAAGAAAGCCTTGCGAAGTGCATGATCATCTGCTCCAGCTGAAGAGAACGGGAGGCACCACCGATGCTCAACGTGCTTTGTACTTTTTCTTTCAGGGACTTTCCAAGAGCAGCCCCTGTTGAAAGGATTAAACTGCTTCTGCAGAAGAAAACTACTTGATGTGTCGATCGAGTTGCCCAGGCTTTGCGCATGCGATGACGGCATGCCAGGGTCCTGCAAGAACATGCGAACTCGAAGAGAAGGGTGCCAGGTGTTGCTTTTATGTGCAGCCCGACACACCATCTAACCTAACACTTGCATAGCCAACAGCGGCAGTTTTGTGCATCTGAACGGGTCCAACTTCGGCGCCCCTGCCGGCCGAGACTGCTTCAGTAGGATCCTTCGGATCAGGGCGGTACTCGGTAGCACTCGGCACGCCCTATCGCAGTACATGCTAAAAGACGGATGACACACTGCAAATCATGTTAGATAAGCCACCTTGCCAAACAGCTTTAAAAAACAATGCGACCCTTGTCAACTTAGGGTGCGGATTCTGCATGCTCAGGCTCTACAGCCATGCGACACCCAACACCATATCCCTACACATCTTCGGTTCAACGACATGGACTTGCAGCCCATGGGCTTCCACAACTTGCAGTTTGCGGCCGCCAGCACCGACCCCAGCAGTGCCCAGCAGGTGGCATCGTGGCGGCGCCACAGAAGCACCCCCAAGACAGCCCCTGCTGCATGTTGGAATGGGGTGGATGTCCGCAACTAGCGCATAGCTGCGCATAGCTATGCATACGTGACACCACGATGATAGCACTTCGTTACCATCCTGCCTGAAACGATCCACTTTGTGCCAGCATTGATCCGAGCGAGCACAACCCGAAGCGTGGGCATGGCGCAATACTTGCCAGCTTGTTGGACCTTTGACTTGCGACCATGGGGAAGGATGCTTTGAAGCCATGTTGACAAGAGTGACATAGTGGCGTGCTGGGCAGCTTCGCAACTTACCGGAGGGGAAACTGCTTGATCCAATAAACTGCGAAGAATGGCCCCTTCCCCGATCCACCATACTGAGGTTGTTGACCAACTGCATACGCTGCCGTCTGGAAAGCAAGCAATTCTCAACCAACGGTGCCAAGTTACAAACCCGGTATGCAGGTGATCGCTGAGCCAGGGACTGCCCAAGGGTCTGTTGACTTTCGGCAGAGACATCTTCGCCCTGATGGTTCACAAAGCATGTGGGGGTTCGGAGCTCCTCGTGAGGGTTTTTGCACCGTGTGCGTGGCATTGTGTACACGCGTTTGCAAAAATGAGGCTATTACCCCCGCCCCTCATTCTCTGAAACAACTCCGCACGTTTGACATATCTCTCCACCATGTATGATCATATTTGTCAAGTCGCCCAGGTTCCTAGATGGTGGTTGAGCCCATCTCAGACACCAATGAGGCTATTATAGGGTGCGTCACTCGTAAAATATGAGAGAAATCCTCCAAGGAAGCAATGCCAATTGAAGGGCCCGACCACGCTCTAAACCCCGCAGCCCTGCCCACAATGTGCCGCATCGTGCCGCCTAGGGCCTAGAACCAATTCTGATTTTGTTCGACTCAATCGCCTCGCGAATTTGAAGCATGTCCTTAATGTTCTGGGCACGCTTTGAGCGTCGAACAAAAAGGACTTTAAGTTGGGCAGGCAGCTGTTCAGACACCATAAGCCTATAAAGACTTTTTCGGAACTTCCTTCACTGCCTCTTTTGCAGCATCTTAGTAGGATCAATGTCCAAGGAAGCACACGAAAGATGCCGGCGTGGCAAAAGTTCAGGGCTGCCGCTCCATGGGAAATGCGTCATGTAACCGCGAATTCGGGCAAGATCCGCATATCCTGTCCAATTTCTTGAGAAGTTCAAGGTGCGGATCTGCACATTTCTCCGCATCACAACTGTAAATAGGACAGGCGCGCATCACTTTGTCGTGAAGGTGAAACAGCGACCCGCGGCCGAAATCCTGTCAGGCAAGACACTGGGGCCGTCGGGGTTACCGGCTTCGGTTGGGCTCAGCTGTGAGGCTCTGTTGTAGACAAGGCAAGTGATCTCTCGTCATGCTTTACTCTAAATATTTCTTTGAAAGGTGTGCCAAAAAAGAGAACCACTTCTCAAGGTCCTACATGCGGCTGAAAGAGGCGCCTGAAGCACGACTTCAGAACATATGTCCTCAGCACAGTTCATAGTTGATGTTCCGAGTGCGACTGTCAGATAGAAACCGCCATTCTTTAGCAATCAGGTTTGGTCATGACGAAAGAGTGCAGAGAAAAGGACTCTCCGGCGTGATTGGCATCACCCATGACTGCTCCCAACATTGGTAGAACGTGAGGCATTTCCTACACGCAACCCATGTAAAGTCTGGCAATTCCAAATCGACGAAACCATCCAAAGCAGCCCATGCCCTAGCCAAGCTTAGGGCGCCTTCACTGCCGCTCACAAGGGGAAGTTATGCAGCGCACCAACAGAGGCCCGTCCGAAATCCTCTGAAAAACCCATTCCAATGCTGAGAGCTGAGAGCTTGGCCCAGGACATCTCTCTTTTTCTCCTGTATCCGTGTCTCGGGTTCTTCGTCTTAGTCTTAGACTGCCTCTACATCAATGCGAACCATTAGAAGTACCAACGCTTTCCCGCTGTCGGTGCCGCTCACAGTGGAAGACTGCAAACCCAGTTCTGGACATGTGAACACTGCAAGGCTTAGCGCAAAACCACAGACACAAATCGCATGTTCAGCTTGCCTCTGCCGCCCGCCGGCGCAGCTTCTCGATGCGCTTCTTTTCCTGCCCACCCGGCTGTTGCACGAGTTCTGCGGCACAAAAAATTTGCCAGGCCCCAGACATGCCCCAGACTACTCCGGGTCCAACAATACGACCTTTTCCCAAACCGGCACGGTGGCATATGGCCCAAAAACGACAAGCACAGATGCAAATCTCCAAATGGCGCGGCTTGAAAAACATACCTCAAACCTTCCAAAAACAACAGCGAATGCAAATCCCCAAGTGGAAGAGGTTGATGCGACCACTCCGGATGCTTCCCCGCCCTGTGACGCTGCATCAGCGAGATCCGATGTGACGAAAACCTATCATCTGTCGACAGTCCTTCACAAAAACTTGAAAAGGCCTGGCATGTCTTCTGCTGGGCTAGGCATTTTTTTAGACATGGTCAAATCGCCAGAACATCCCGAGGTGCCTTGAGCACTTGCTGCCTGAGCCGCAGAAAAGATCGCAACGGTGCAAATGCATTTGCAGCCGCTTCTTGCTTCAGTTGTAAGAGATGCACCATGGCTTGGAGCAATAAAGACCGTCAGCAAGTACCAACTCATGACTTCACAGTTCCATCCCTGATGGAAGAGTTTTCTTTGCTGTCCAGGGCACTGCTCCTTTACGCGCTGCAGATGCTGAGGCAAAGGTGGAGGAGGTGGTTGGGTTTTCCTTGGCAGTGCAGCGCTTGCATGAATTACACCCTGACCTCGGGCCAAAGCCTTAGTCCGCTGAATGCTAAAACTCTTCTATGCTTTAAAGAACAAGTCGGGCGGACTCCCCAAATCCCAGCCCAACACTAGACCTGCTTGACAAGCATAGAGGATGGGGTAGTACGGAAATAGGACCCCTTTACATTAAACATTTTTCCGGCCGAGCCCAGTTTTGTTCGGGGAGACGGTTGCTTGTATTTTGGGCAAGGGAGCACTTGACTGCAGATCTACCACCCATGTCTGACCATTGCAAGGGTGCGCAACTTTCATTGCTACAAGATGCCAGAGTCTCTGCATGTCTAAGTTTGCACATCCAGCACGGACACCATTACGTGAGTGGGCGATGAAGACTTCTGTGCATCAGTTCCCAAGCTCGTCTCCTGAGCACTCCAAGGTGCTGCGCTTGCTTTCTCTCGGCGCGCTTCTCGCGCTCCTGTCTGGGGTCTTCCGGCACTAGTCAGTCACGTTCTTTTCTTGCTCCCCTTTTCGCCCTTATGTTCAATTCCTCATGGTTTTCCAAAGTGTGCAGACTCAGACGGCGAGTGGTAGACATGACAAACAGGGCAGGAATGCTCACCAACAAACGCAAGCGTGCATCAGCAAAGTACTGCAAAGTCCCCTGCGCCTCCTGAAATGCTTTGCGCTGAGCAGCCCTGCGCAGGAAGCAGATATGGGCAGAATTAAAAAAAGCTACTAGTACCAAACAAAGGTTTCATGCTGCCCTGAGAGTCGTAAAAAGTCAAGATCAACAATGCCCATCACATCTCTCCTTACGGCACACCAGAATAAACTTGGCCCAGCCTACCGGCAGCCCGAGCAACAGGATGCACTCATCATCTCGTTTTCAAAGCACACAGAAAATTTGAAAACCATTACAAACAGTTTCCAATTCCCAGAGCGGCTTCTCGGCTTCTTTCCTCTGGATCTTGTCGTGATCCTGACCGGGTTGTCGCCGGACTGCATGCCAAGGCCACAAGAACCAGAGAATGGTTCCGGAATACCATGAGGGCAGGATTGATTAAAAGGACTATTAAACGGAATACAATCTCGGTGCACCCCACTAACCTGAACATGCTGCGGAGTCGCGGAGATAACAGCACGTGCATGTTTACATGACCTGCATGACGAACTAATCCAGCCGCGTAGACTTACATCACTGTATGCAGACGCATGTTGTCTGGCTGTGCTACAGTAGGAGACATAAGGGGAAGGGATGGGAAGGGGCCGGAATCAATTGTATTTCTGGACAGAAAGAAGACCAAAAGACCAGCAGAGCAGAGGCTGAGAGCCAGAGGACCAAGAGACCAGACCAGAGTTGTCCAACCGACACATAGTGCAGTCCACGACCCTTGCGGAGGACACGAATCCAGGGGACCGCGAGAGCAAGGGAACACGACCAGAGAGAACCAAGAAACCAAAACCGGGGAAGTAGGGATTTATCAAAATCCGCTAAGAAAGGTCCCACACAAAAAGATCATCCCCCATCACCGCCTCCAATCTCTTCCGCTCCTGTCGCCGAGCCAACCTTGCGGTGCAGGGGCAATCAGTGAATGTCGGGTTTGGGGAGGCGTGGCGAAGCGACAATGCCTAGACACGAATGTCTGCACGACAGTCTGCCATGAGTCTACAACCCATCATGACAGGAGTCTTGTTTCACTTGCTCGAGCTCGTTGTGCTTGCTTGAGAGCCAGCATGCGCTCGACCCGTTTCCCGTTGCCGGTCCAGATCCTGCTCCCTTCAATGGTGCCCGTGATGGCCGTCGCCCGGGCCCTAAAAACAGCAGGCCCAAAAAAAACATCACAAAGCCAGTCGCAGCCCCTTCTTCAGCGAAAGTGGCACTTCTTTCCGCCGCATGTCCTCCCAGGGGTCGAATGCCTGCGGTGGCTTCTGGCCTCGGACACTTGGACAAGGTGCACGTCGGTGGGCAAAGATGCGCATTCGTTGCGATCTGTACTCGTCTTTGGGGCCACAGCTGCAGCTTAACAGCACCAGTCAGCTGTGAGCTACATAGTCTACCACTTCAAACTACCTCTTCACGTCACATGCGGAACACATCATGAGGCAGCTCCATCATGCCTTGCTTGACTGCCAGACATGATGATGTTCCGAAACCCGCCTAAGACTTACGGCCTCGAACATCACTTCCATCCTCTCAGTTCCTTACCCTGCGCATGCCTTCCGTCGGACGAATGAAGGCCGGGTGCTGTCCAAGGAGCCCTTCTTGAAGATTTTGCCACGAAGTTGCTCTGACTTGACGAACTTTTGCCGCACCCGTTTGGCCATGAGAACAGGATCCTCTTGAAAAACTCAGCACAACAAACCCCGACTTCTGCAAAGTGGAACTTTCGGGCAGCACCACCCAGAAAGCAAGTCCTTCTGGTCCACGTCGCTGCGGACCTTCGCTGTCTATGTGCCATACGGTCGCAACAGGTGTCTTCACTACTGCAGCCTGCTAAGCTCTGGCTACATGATCCTTCTGGAAGGGCCGGAAACGTGTTGTACCGCCGCTTGGCTGTGGAAGAGTGAAGAGCCCGCACGTTTGCCAAGATGCAATGTTGCCATCCATGTCGTCGACGGCATCCAGCAGCTCTGCTAGATGATCATTGAGGTCGACAACCTGCTTTAGGTGCATAATTAGTTGTGACGCTTGTAAGAACTGTAAGAGAGACAGTCACAACACTTCCCAAACTGCAGAGTCCACGAACCCCACCACACCACCAAGGGACGACGAAGTCAAGGCTTTGAGTAATTGTTCTCATGGATCCGCCCCGCCCCTCGGTTCGTAACTCCTTCTGGAAGCATTGCAAGAATTCACAACAATCCTTTCCTTTCCAGCTCTAGTCGTAATGCTGATGCAACAGTCCCCTTGGATAGGAGACAACGGGAGACATCCCAGTGTTCCAGAAAGATTCGCCATGTGGCAGCATTCTTCCCCTGCTGCCATAGAGGGCAAAATGGCAGGACCCTCTTACCGGCGTTTGTCTTCGCCTGTGGCTTCATCTTTGTCTTGGGCTTAGACTTGCTGAGAGGCTTTGCATCTTTCTCAGCCAAGCACACTCTGGCTTCGGGAGGCAACTTGCTACTATCTATGAAATACATGGGGTAATTTTCGGCACGATCACACCATGGGTCGACCGGGTGTTGGGACAGAGCTGCAAAAGAGCTTGCCATACCTACGGGGAATATGATATTGCAATCCTTCACAGCATCGCTTCCACAAAAGCTCCTGCCACGGCTCTGCAGAGTAATCCTGGATGTGAGGACAGTACTGTGCCACATGGTCATACAACTGCCTCAGCGTGAGAGTCTCAGAGCCAAAGAATTGATGTGACATGGCATCCTTTGCACGAGTCCGGTGCACGTACTCCATGTCGCAACAATTCTTTGGTTCTGAGACTCTCACGCTGAGGCAGTTGTATGATCATGTGGCCCAGTACTGTCCTCAGGCCTCTTATCACATCCAGGATTACTCTTGCAGAGCCGTGGCAGGAGCTTTTGTGGAAAACCATGTGTCGGATTGCTACATCAGGCGTGCCCTGCTCAGCTGACTCCTGTCGTCTGCGTATCTTCTTGGGTGGTGTCTGAACCGTTACTCTGCTCTGATCCCGCTGCAAGACGGAACATGTTGGCTGGTGTGGTGTGCACAATCACGACAACATCAACATCAACAATACTCTATCCCACTATGACTCCAGACCTCCTTCTGGTGCGAGTCGCACCACTTCAACCGCTTGTTCAGGTCCACATGCCTCGAACTCACCGAATACTGAAACTGGAAGATCATGACGGAAGTGGGTTCGGAAAGCACACTTCCACAACAGCCACATACCCCTCCGGCTTAGGTCCAAATATGCATACACTGCAACTCAAGATATCTCACATTCGCCAAGGCTCATCTGGTGCAGGTCGCTAGCTGCGGCCTGCCCCCGTAGGCGCTCCACCCCGCGGAAGAACCTCGGAATGGGCCGGCAGACAACAGATTGCAGATCAAGGAAGCCTCTCTCTTGTGAAACAATCCTCAACTGGTTCGGCGCTGTGACATGGCTGAGTTTTTGTTGTGGGTGCAACAGGCTACAGAAGCGAGACAGCCATGAGTGGGTCACCCAAGTGCGGCCGCGCCCACTTGTCCGTGTTGATCTCACCGCAGCTCTCATCATCAAGAATGCCAAAAAGCATTTCGAGGTCCTCTCTCGCTCGTGCGCCGTGCGCCCCTCACTACTTCACTCTTCTCATTGTGAGGAAGCACTTCTGCTAACTAGGGCACGGAGATGCAGACATCGTATTGGACTTGCTTAGTGCTTGGCGATTGTTCTTGCAGCGGGATGGTGCTGGAAGGAAGAACTCTCGATCCCAAGCAAACTCCAAGTGCTGGCAAGACGAACAATCCAAACATCTGCAGGAAACTCTGTTCGGCCCTGCCTTGAAGGGTATCTGGAGCAACTTCAACCGATCTTTCACCCTGTGGTTGCCTTGCACGCGGCTGGTGGAACAACTAAGCAGAGCCGCTGGAACTGAAATACAACGCATAAGACGTTCTGTTTCGGACAGCACATGACACAGCACACTGCGGGCCAAGGACGGAAGGAGGCTTGCAGCTCGTCCTGCACAAATGTCATATCTTTTTTAGTCAACTCGTGGCCAGGATGTTTCGATCTGAGACTTCAGATATCGTGGTTATTTGTGGGAAGATGCGGAAAGGCATTTGCAGCATTTGCAGTTGTTTCAGGCTCGGGTGGCCTCTCAGCATGTCAGCAAACCCTCAGGCAAATGTCCTTGTCCAGTTGTCCGGATTTGTCGGTGTCCGCCTGCTCAAAGATTTCGCGCATCGATTGCAGAACCTGCAAGTGCACAGGCGTGCCAAGAGGGAAAACCCCATGTTGTTCGTATGATTTTGCATATGATCCAACTGGCTATAGATGCTACTGTGTACAAAACATTCAGGTCACTCTTCATTCTGATATGTCAGCTGGTTGATTCAAAGACGGCACCTCTAGCTTTGATTCTGTGCTGAACGGTCCAGAATATCTGGTGCTAGAAGTAGCGTTGGCGTAGCCAGCCGACTGTCCGTGCATGAGGCACCAGGCCTGCTTATCGACTCGCTCTTTTACCTCGGCTGCATGTCCACATCAAACGAGTTGATGCGCATGAAAGTAGTAACACGCAGCACGGACTGGCCTGTTTTTTCCAGTCTGGCCTCCCTACCCTGACTAGCTTTGCAGGTTCAGAATGCAAATTGAGCCCGGCCACCTTCTTCTCTCGATCCGCCGTGGCTCGCGCGCTTGATAAGGTGCTTTCCTAAGGATTCAGCTCACGTGTGAGTGACGCACAAAGCAAGTGCCAAGCGACTGCCTACAGAACACGAAGAATGTACAAAGCGCGTCTTAATCAATGGAGGCCATGGACGGGGTGAATCGGATAACACTCGGACGAATGTGCCAACTGAGAAGTACAAGTAACATTGACATGGACCATTTTGGATTCGGGAAGTCGGGAGCAACAAAGCTGCTTCGTCTTTCTGAGATTGCATCGTCTTGCATCGTCGGCGAGCTGCTGAACGGCAATCCCAACTGTATGATGTCTTGATCTTGGCAAGTCACCCCGGCCCTGACCACAGCCAAGCAGCAACGACCACACCAATCACGGAGTTCATCAGCGACTCAGCAAGGGAGCTGGTAGGAAGACGACGGGCAGGCTTCCTACGTGGACCTTTAACGGGCCTTACGCTGAGCCTAAGCGACTTGCCTGGGCGCTAGGACAGGAGGCATGACGGTGTACGCGAGTACAGTAAAATTTACTTGGAATTGAATTCAGAACTCATAAAGTTCATTCTGGCATGCATGTGGAGCGTGCTTCAGCTTCATTCGCCTTGGCCTTCGGGCGAAAGGAGTCTGGAACAAACAGACCAGGATCTGGCCTCTTTCCCACACTCCAACCGCGTCAACACAAAATTTGCGTTCCACTCTCTCCCCCTCCCCCCCCCCCCCCGTGCCAAATTTCGCAAAGGTGAGTCAACTTCAAGTTTAAGCGGAGATGAAGCACAAGCACTTTCAAGAATGTCGAATCCAAAAGGAGCGAGCTTATTTCCATTCTAGTTAAGCTTAGCACGACGCTACTTGAAAGCAGTGTACTGGAACTAGGGCGAAGGTTGACGTAAAGTGAAGACGTGTAAATTGAAAAATACATGTGCCTCACTCTACTACATTTGCTTGTACTCGAGGGCAATTGGATGAAAATCAACCCTCACTCATTCCACGTGCAAGACCCGGAAACCCGACACCCAAAAGCCAAAGAGCAACGAAGCCAGAAAGCTGCGTCTGACTTCCGAGCGGTTAACGATGTTAGAGCTTGCAGCGTTTCAAGCTTCTGAGCTCCTCCAAGCGCATTGCTTCATTACGGAGCTATCAAGATGCTGTACTTCTCAAGGTTTGGAGTGCCGAAGAGCCTCCCTCCCCCGGCAGAAACACAACAAGAAAGCAAAACAAAGGTGTGACCTGTGACCCGATCCTTATGGGTCGCCTTCAGCCCCCGCACTCCCTGCCCCCGTTCCTGTGTCGCGCTACTGACTGCACTTAGCGCCGGACAAGGCTGGCAACACTCAGGAAGCAAATGAAAACGACCATCAGAAGCGGATTCCTGGGCGAAAGAGGTTCGATGCATGCCCTCACTGGGGGTCTCAAATTAGCTCTGGAGGCCTTATCACACCAATTCCAGACACGGCCCTGCACACGGCAAAAGCTATATGAACTGCGGCCGCAGAGCTCCTCCACAAGGGGCCACCTGGGCACCGTGCTTTGCATGCTTTGCAAACTTGGAGGAGAGAGATGGGTAAGGTACATTATGATCACCACACTCCTGAACATTTACGCCGTGGAAATTAAATTTTACACACGGTCAAGCGGGTTGCCCGAAAAGAAATGGTGGCCTCTATACCGCGTGTACCGTCCTTTTTGCCCGGTCAATGCAGCTTCTCGTGGCGCATTGATCGGCTTTCCATGGTGGAGCACGGGGTTTTACTTGGCACCGCCGGTTTTTCGCGTTGAACATAGATAGCTAGCCTTCTGGTGTGGACAACACGCGCTTTAAGCACGTGTTGCCAGCCTGCCACTGCGCCTTGACCCCGGTGATGCTGCGAAGTGCTGCCCAAAGTTGGTTGGCCAGTAGGACACGGAGGATAGCCTGTCCGACGTGCCTGATCATCGATGACGCGGCGGCCCGAGTACGCTCTTGGCCCAAGACCAAGGCTTCATGGCCGAATGTAACGGTGCGTCAGCAGCTGTTGTCCAATGGTGGCCAGCATTTTGCACTAGCGATACATCCCTTGATGTTTTTCGGGCGCTAGACGCTGCGTCTTCCTGACAGCCTGTGCACGGCTGATAATGCTAGGTTGACCGCGTGCTCGCAACCGTCACAGTTCTGCCGAGCCACACCAGGGAGTCCGACCATTTGTCGCGGGTGACGACCTGCCCACTACCGTAAAAAAGATGTACAGAAACCATTTTACTGCCTCGAGATCATGAAATATCTGCCACCCACATCACCTATAAGCGGCCAAAGCGACTTGGAGCCGCTGGCAAAATAAATGGATCATATTGGTTCCACCATGTTTCCACCATGTTTCCACCACTCCCCGCCTGAAAAAGTGAATACCTCAGGTCACATGCAGAACGGCCAGTACAGCCTGTGCAAAACGCAGTGAACAAGGCAACTCAATGCATCTTACTACGCAAACTGCGGCATAGCTCAAAAGAGTTCTACATCTTCTGCACATCCTAGCAGGAGTAGCCATCTGCCATCAAAGCACGAACTGCGGAGGACGCTTCCCCAGTACCTTCGACACAGGCTGCGCACAGCGGAGCTTTTTACATGACACGTCGGCAAATGCCAAAGCACTGTAAAGGGCTGAAACGAAGACATGCCAGCAGCTAGCAGCTAGCCTGCTGAAGCCGTATGCTTCGGAGCAGCGTAGTTCCAATGATCCACACTGTGCATGATGTTCAACATACTTCCCAAGTACTCCAAGAGCAAGGGCTGCCAGGTTGCTCCTCGAAGTTCCACTCGGCCCTGTCGAGGTTGAAATCCTTCACCGGGCGGTTTTGAAAACACAAGACAGCGGTAGGATGATATGTCAACCACAAACCTTTTGAACTCTTTCCGAAGGTTCTGAAAAGAGAGTCCCTGGCAGCAGTCGCTTCTTCAGTGTTCACCTGGTTCCGTCTCCAACATTTGCGAGGCAATGCCTGATTCTGGAGAGTTGTGTTCGCGGAGTAGCCTCGCCAAAGACTTTCATGTCGAACGTCCACCCGCTTTCAGCACAGGGCGAAACACTAGGCAGGGATTGCATTGGTGGCTGTGTGTCCACTTTTTGGGCAGGGCTCAGGTGGCGCGACTGGATGTCGATAATGTTTGCTTGCAGGTTAGCCATATTCGTTCACTCCTCACAGCAGTCACGATGTAACTGGCCGATGGGATTTTCTTTATGGGATTGAACTGCTCAATCAACGTGGTTCACCAGGAAGTCCGCGGAACTGCGGGATATTCGCAACTCATCAGTGGACTGTGTGCAAGGTGTGCAGCTCACAAGTCGCGGTGCACCGGTCTGCTGATCAGCCGATCACCGCGCCTGAGCCTCTGGCAACACCGCAAAACCCCAAACACTCGTCCTACACACTTGCCTAAACTCTCCATGAAGCCCTTATGGCCTGAGCCCGACAAGACGACCGCTTTGGAACCCGAGGTTTTTGTTGCGGCGCAGTGCTACTTCTCGACGGCATGTTGGATTCTCAACTTCTCAACTTGCCCCCACCGCATGGCAACAGCTTTCGTAGTTGACGCTCTTTAGCCTCGGGCTGCCAACACATTTCGTCTTGTTGTTCTCCCTCAATGAACCCGTAAAGACACTTCTTGGCGAGTGCCTAGTGTCGATTCTTAATTCGGTCGCGTTCGGTCAGCGTAAGTTGATCTATTGGGAATGTCAAATTTGTCACAAAGCCTAAAGGCTCCACTCTCACGCAAGGGCTTCGATCTGTGGAGTCCTTGTTGAAGGACTCTGATAATTAATCTTCAAATCATCACTGCATCCTCCAATCTGCCCATGATTTGGTCGGGCTTATAAGAGTGTTTAGGAAAGTCGTGTAGCTAACGGTGTCCCCTTTTGGGGCCCCTCGAAAAAACCGGGAATGCGAAAATCGCCGCGGATGCATTGCCCATGGGCCTCTGGCTTCTGGTCCATCACCGCCATCGTGACCCTCAGCATCCGACACATGTGACTGGAGCAATGACCTGCTATGGCAACCATCAAACCAATGCCGTCATCCTTCCGGCGAGGTCCTCCGTGAGCTTATATTGTCCAACCAAGAGGCAAGATGCCGCTGACCCAGATCACGCCAATGATCATGACGCCGACCCAAAAAAGCGTCCTTATAACTTTGCGAAGCATCAGGCGTTGGGTCTGAAGCTGTTAAGTCTTTGTGACACGCGTGACCGCACCAACACACGCACACGTACGAAAGCCCAAGCTCATTGGGAAGTTGGTTGCAGACCGCGAAGGCTCCACTACGCAATACGTCACTGCAGCCAGATGGCCGCCTCTACAAACATCTACAGACCACGTCGTTCTGAAAGCTGCTGCTCCTGCAACTTGCCTGGAAAGCCTCTAGAACATTCGTGGGCAGGGCTCCACATGGTTTCCCCAAGCGCGGAGATGACCAGCCAGAGCTCCCGAAACGAGGCATTGAGCTGCACCTGCCTCTCGGACTCTTGTCATGTTTCTTGCTTCCAATCTCGTCTCGCGAATTACTGTTGCATTACTTGCGCTGCAGGCGTGGACCGTACAAGAAGCTACAAGACTGAGGATCAGGCTTGACGGCACGAAACACATGAAAGATCCTGCGCAAGTTGGAGGCTGAGGGTAAGCGAGCTCCGGCAGTTGCATTCTGAGTTGAGCTACTTGTGGGACTTGTGGATTGAACGCTTGGTTTGCTGACAAAGGAATCCGCGGCGAGTGCCTGAAGGCACTTGCAAACTTCAGGTTCGAAACAACGCCGAAAGGGTGGAGCATCCACACATCGATGACGCGCAGCAACACCTGATCTCCAGTCTCTGGCACAGTGAGTTGTGGGCGGAACCATCGATTCTGAGAAGTGTGCAAACTTTGCAAACGGACTTGTCACCGATGTAGCACTTGGGACTTCAAGCGATAATAAAACCCACGCCTTGCAGAAACGCCTGTGTTGTGAGCAAGTGGCAAGTAGCGCGTCCGCACAGTTGACAAGCTCTAACCTGATGGTTCTGTCTTAAGAGACACTGAGACTTCTTGAAAAAAAAAACTTGTGCTTGAAGGTACAAGAAGTTTGTCGAGACTCTGCAAGCCACGGCTGCATTTCGGCAACAGGGTCTTCCAAGTCTGCACAGTCTTTTCCGAGCGGTGACTGGGAGCCCCACTTGAAGAAGTCCTGGTGATTGCAGAGGCCAGCAAGACACTGCAGACATGTCTACAATCCGCTTCTTCCGGTGTTTCGTGTGCACGTGCCGCCGGCAACCAATGCGCAAGCGGATTCAAAACACACGTGGACGGAAGCCAAAACGCTTCTCATACATCTAGGATGACAAGGCCCCGTGCCTAAGCTCCCTCGAGAATCCTGATGTGATCCTGGCACTCTGAAACCACTGTCCCGCGACGGCTGCCCGAAGAAGAAGATTCGCGGCCCTGTCGCAAGAATTCGAATTCCCACGTCCAGCACAAAGAGGACCTGGCAGAAAAAATATACAAAGAGATGTGGATTCTGCGGCTATATCCGAATGTTCCAAAACATAAACCTCTAAACCCCCGAAATCTGGATGGCCACGAGTACCCCTGGAGAAACATTCCATCGCGACCCAGCATCTCTTGTGCAAGAAGGATTGCTGCCACTGTCAGACCCACCCCACCCTGGCTTGATTGCTTCTCAACCCTCGCTGCCCGAAAGCCACAGTTGTATTCAGGTGTCCAGACAGCGACAAGTAGCAGTGAACACGGTGTTGATGAGATCCTTGCAAGTGGGGTTTCGCAGGAATGCAGCATGGCTGGCCATCTGATAACAGCAGGTGCTGCGACCACTCTTCATCAAGGAACCAGCGACCATGTACTTACGTGGTCCTCTATAGCCATTCAAAGCGTGCAGCCGGGGCTCAAAATATTGATTCTCATCGCCGCAACTTCTTGACTGACAGCCTGAACATGCATCTTGAACCAAAACTATGCGACTGAACAAGTGTGTGCGAAAGTGAGCACCTGAGTTTTGACCATTCCAAGGCAGACTGCCTTCAACGGACGATTCATTCTTGGCTACGCGAAAGACAAAAACCCGTTCTACAGGCATTCCGAGACTGTGTCTGTACGACTTGGCTGAAATAGTGCTGCGAGGACATGTTGAACCCAAGTCTGAACTTCAGGGAGTGTACCCATGTCTGTTGATTTGCCAAGCAGGGCAGCACCAAGTGCCCAGCCAACAAGACATATTGAAACGCAAAACAGTTAGACAGGTAGCATGATCAAAGCGACCAATGACCACTGCAATGAAAAGAGCTGCGACACTGCCGCTGCATGCTCATTCCACTAGGGTATGTGGGAGGACACTTCCCATGACCGTGTCGAAGCGACTATCAACATTGTAAGGGGTTGTGGTGGTGGACAATGGGTGATGACTGCTACATGTGGGCTGCACTTTTCTGAAACCGTAGTCCACTGAGCACATCTTCACCACACAACCACCCTGCAGTCAACGATCTGCGCCCACTGTAGCTTCAAACTGTGGCGAGGGGCGGCTGTCAACCTCCACACCCAACGCGAAGAGGTTCAGCAAGCAAACAAAGGCTACCAGGCTGCAGAACCAGAAGCCATCCTCAGTTTGCAGCAGTGCCACAGAGCTAAACCCTGCGCGCGATTGTCACCACTTCTGGGTCCACGCCGACGTTCAACCATTTTGGGGTTGATGTGAAAGCAAAAAGGCGCATCGCAAAAGAGAGAGAGAGAGAGAGACAATATGTCTTTCTCAGTTGTTCTCTTGAGAGGCAAGGTTCGGTGAAGTTCTCCTGTTCTGAGCCTTAGCATCTTGCGATTCGGGGTGCATGACAGCATACGCGAACATGCAGACAGAATGCAAAAATGCGCACTGCCATGAAACCTGTGCCGAGGATACTAAGGGGGTGGCTGTGCAACGGAAGCTCGCGTGCCTTCCTCTGCAACATGCCGACATGGACAAAGGCGCCGCACACAAATCTCAAAACTCTCAACCCAAACACTGTTCGCTGCAGCCCCCTCCTGTCATCTCGGGAGGAGCTCCCACTGGATTCGGTCTGGCCATCGCATTGGGCTTGGGCATGGAGATTCACACTTCGGAGCTTTGAAAGGAATTGGAAGGTGTAGGAATTGGAGGGTGTCCCTGGCAGCACTGCCTCCACATAGCTGCCGACGGATTCATCGTCCTCGAGGCTGTTCAGCCTTCCCAGCACGGAATCAGCATTCGATAAAAGTTGTCGTCCCCAATGTACTTTTCAAGAGCCGACGGTTGAAAGTTGAAGTTAGTCGATGAAACAATGTGCCTTTAGCGCTGCGGGCAAATCAAGCATTCAGCAACAGTGGAAGGGATGACTCACTGCCATGATGGACTCTAACACCTACTGGATTATGTCAATGAATCAATGGTTCAGTGCAGAAATACACAAAAACATAGGTGCGGATTGTTTAACTTCCATGGCAGTATAATAGTTAAGCACATTCATCGCTGGTGGTTCCGCTGACACCTCGGATCCTGCGTGGTCATCGGCTCCCGATGCCGCGTCCTGACGGTAGGCAGCTACTAGGACGAATGGACAAGGTCTCCAACCCCCACACTCGCAAACAAGTCTGATTGCTAGCGCAGCAGCTGCGTCCTACATGCAGGCGGCAGTGATGCTTCCGTGCTTTGGGGACCATCGTGCTTGAGCCAGAGTTGCGGCGAAGAACACTTTAATTTCACCCGGAAGCCAAAAGCACATGCTGATTTCATAACTTCGGGCGAGAGCGCAGAACCGAAACCAGCCATCGAATGTGAAACCACTGAAACATGCTGAAAGTGTGACCCTGAGCGATGCAGCCGCAATGCACTGACTCTGACATGGATGGTTTGGGGTGCCCGGCTTCATCTCCTTGACTTCCTGGGCTCGCGCAGCATCGGCGGCCGACTTGCCACCCTGCCAGTGAAATACAGGCTGAGACACCGCCCCGAATCAGACATTCATGCATGGTTTTCCTGCAGCTTGCGGCAACTGCCGCACCGGCATCACCAACCCGTGCTCTATTGCCACAGTGGTTGGGTGATCTATTGCAGTTTCATGTTTTTGCTTCCGACCTCTGTGGCTTTCAAATTCCCGGAACAACATCTGACTGTGAGCACTGCAGTCCAACCAATCCCGTCCGTCGAGATGCTTCCTCTTGATTAGGGCATCTACAGTAAAATAGCTTCGCTCCATGGACCGTCACTTTTCAATGCAGCCAGCGGTGGGCAAAAAAAGCCGAATATCGAAAGAACCACCCTGCAGTGGCAAGGCCTGTCGTGGCGACCAGGATGCCGTGACATCTCGGCGTTCGGAAAGAGGCTGCACCTGCCTTGCCGCGGGGTTGTCTACAAAGGTGCCTACTTGGGTGGCTCCTCAGTCACTCCAGTGCTCTCCACTCCACTGCCCCCAGGCCATACTGTGGACCATGGGCCTGTGACAAAATCAGCACCGAACACGTGAGCCACAGATTTAGCCGATGGTCCTAGGAACCTTCCATAGTTTAACTTAACCGGGAGAGCCGAAAAGCTCAGCCAGAAATGTCCCTGTACAAAAATCTTCAAAGGGTTTTCCAGATCTTCAAGCCGGGCCGAGGCAGTCGACGCGCAGCGTTTTTACTAGTACTTCGAACTGAACTCCCCACCGTAAAGCACAGCGATTGGATCGGCACTGTAGGGATCATCTTGGATTAGGCACTCCATGCACTCCGCGAGATTCTCTGGGGATGGTCGTGGTGGGCACTCCAGGCAGCCAGGCAAAATCGCAAGGCAGGACAATGCAACGCACGTGCCAGTTATCGCAGCGCAGCACCACAATCCCAAACCCAACTTGCGGAGACTGGAAGAACAGATTGCCTATCTTCGACGCATCCAAGAGCGAACTCATGCAAAGCCAAGGCTGCGACCCCCTGATCTTGGGAGTGCGCCAAGCGTTGTGGTCCTTAGCATCTGCAAAGTCAAGGATTGCATCCTCTGTGCCTGCTTGACGTATCGCGAACTTGCGGCTGTGCAGGAATCGTGCTCAAAGCTGGCTGCATCTAGCAGACCTCAGCGTTCGTCCCATTTCTGAGAGCAGGGCGAAGCCAGGAGTCTCGTCCACAACATCCTGCCTCAACAGCACATTGACATGCCTGCTGGGGGAGTGCTACAACTACAAGCTGCGCTTCTCGGGGGGGGGGCCGGCAACATCCAACGACACTTGAATGGGGCTTGGCCGAAGTGGAATGCGTGCTTCCCTGAGTCGGTGGGGCAAAACATCAGGCTGCGCTGAGCACCCGGCGTCGCATATTGCTTCTTTTTGGGGGCGCCGGCGCCAGCACCCATCGTCGGGGTTTAGTCGCTGAGGCAGCTGAGCCTGGGTTCGGCGCACGAACCCCAGACTTTCATGAGATCTTCAGTGATGAAGGATCGAACGGAAGCCGAACTGGCAGAATTCGGCAGAATATGATCAAGCCCCAAATGGCCTTAAGCTGCAGCGGCTGCGGCAGGCCCTGGGCATCGAGCCTTTCAAAATCAGAACTCGCGGAAATCATGTGCGGCAACTACGTTTTATGTGCACAAACGCCACATGGCCCACCTTCAGGCCGTCCCGCAAGGCGGAACCCCAAAAAGCACATTTGGCTTTGAGCCACAGGCGCGCAGGATGTGCGGGCGAGGCAATTGACCAGAACAATCCGAAGTATTCGGAAGCCTTTTAGGAACCCAAGCCACTGAATCCATTGATGTGAATACCGACAGGGTTGAAACATGCAAGCGCTTGTCAAACCTCTCAATGAAACACGTGAGCTTCTAACAACCCAGAATCTACGCCAATGCTAAGACTGCGTGGAAGGGCAAGCTACGTGTGTGAAAACTTCCGAATGCGAGGCAGAGCCCGGTCATCAAGGCGAGGCCAATCAGCTCGCGGTTTGCGCCTTGGCGGTTGAACCTGAGAAGTTGCAAGTGTTCCGCGAAGGCGTTCTGCAGAGCAAACAAAACGCCTGGAACATTCACAAATGGAAAACACCGTTCGAGCGAGTGTATGGATTCAACAGCTGTGCTTTGGCGTCCTCTGCTGCTTCTGTGGGGCATATGATCTGAACCACGTAACAAAACAAAAGCTTAACCCTACAACTTTTTCTAGCCACATGCTTACATTTGGATCTAGCCACGTTCCTGGAATTGTCCTTCACTGGTTTAGGGTTTAGGGGGTTGGTGTTCGCTGTGTGTTGTCTAGGGCTTGTTCTTGTCTCGGATTGTTGTGCGTTGTCTAGGGTCGGCTTTTTGTCGTCCCTTATTTGTTGTTGTCTGGGTTTTTGTTCGTTGTCCCGGTGTTGCTTTTCGTTGTCTAGGGTCCCGCGTTTGTTGCCCTAGGGCTGTTCTCTGTTGTCCATCTAGGATTGCTTGATGTTGCTTGTTGTCGTCCTGGGCTGCACTCTCTTGCCTAGGGTTGTGTTCTCGAGGGTTGTCTGTTTGTTGTCGAAGGTTGTTTTGTTGTTGTGATGGCTTGCTTTTTGTTGTCTGAGGTTGTGTTTGCTGTTGTCTAAGGCTGTGTTTTTTCGTGTGCTGTTGTTTCGGCAAGGATAAGAACCATGGGGCTGTATGGGATACACGGCGAGGTCAGGATTTGATAGGACGGGGGACACTAGAGACACTGGCAAAGGGACGTGACGGACAGGAGGGAAACACGAGAGAGGTTGCGGGGATACGAGGTGAGGGGACAGGATGGGGGATGAGGGGGATACTTGGGCGGTATACGACTGGAAAACCTCTGAGGCAGCCGACTCTACAAGGTCCGTCGCCCGGCCCTGGCAGCAAAAGCATGGGCGGCAGTAACAGTGCTTGGGCACACTCTGGCGAAACTACAGAGTGTCCAACTGCATTTTGTTTCAACTATGAAATTAGTGAATGCATGAACGAAATACGAAGAGGATCAACTGAATGCATTTGTAAACGAAATAAGTGCACGAAATGCATGAGGTTATTGAACGAAGTGAATTTAGTTCATTTACATCCTTCTTAATTGTATTCGCGCACTTATGATCTTTATTCGTGCGCTATTAATATTAACCTCCAAGGTGTGAAGAGCATATTACTTGTATTATATGCGAACCAGAGCATATGGATGCAATTTAGATGTCAGCGAAACGGGTGATTTAACAAATAACCGGCCATAACCAAGAATTATTGACCATTGACTGCCAAGGAACAAATCATCCAAGAAGCATTCTATCTTTATCTTGGATGGTGTCCTGAAGCATGATTATGAAACAGTGCGATGGGCTTCAGATCGTGGGGTGCTGTAGTCAAACAAACATCGCCAATCTTAGATGGAGGTGGGCCCCGGCGCCGCTGTACATGGGTAGTCACTGCTGGACACTCTAAACTCGGCACGAAGAACAGCAGGCAGGCCTGCAACGAACGCCAACCCATCCATACTCGGATGGCCATGACCGCCTCTGGCCAACTTGCTTCGACATCCCTTTTCTCACATGGGTCCCAAGTTGAGATGGCAGGACGCACTGCCTCTCTGAAAAACATGCGGGAATGCATCACGTCTGTCTGGGGGCCTGTCATCAACTTTACGGCCACGCAATTAAGGCCCCGGCATTGAAACAACTAACGGCAATTGGCCTGATCACATTTCGCTTTGTGGACCCATAGGGCTGACAGCTGTGTACCGTATTACAGTTGAACAACGCAAAACTTGATCTGCCGCGGACACTGCCACATGAGCTCACATATGCTTGCAGCAATTAAGGGCTCGGCGGAACCACCCTTAGTGGTCATGGTGTGGAATGCGCCCATGTCAGCTTCAGGCTGTCAGCACTACAAGTAGGTGCCTCCATGTGCCTCCTCAACTCGGGCAGAGGCAGTGCAAATTGGCGAGAGTGATGGTCGACCTACATGCTGTTGGTGGTGCACACGAGGACGCACAGCGACTTGCATTGACAAACTGGAGATGCACGAACCCTGCAGGCATCTAGGTGCAACACCACGAGCATGAGGAAGGACACGAGGTACAAGATGGAAAAAGGCGCCAAACTAGCAAGCCTTGGCTGGGAACCACTATCCCAACAAACCGCCCACTGAAAAAAAAAAATCCGCGAATGATGTGCAACATGATTTGCTGCATGGCGTGGTGCTACAAGCAACAAGCTTCGTACCTGCACTGCGGTCTGGCAACTGCGAAAAACTGCACGGTTTGCTGCCTTCCAGCCCACCCATGCCCGAACCCAATCAGTGAGCGAGTGAGTGAGTGAGTGAGTGAGTGAGTGAGTGAGCGAGCGCGTGAGTGAGCGAGATTGCGATGAGTGAGCGAGCGAGCACCGCCGCCTCCTGTATTGCCCTCGCCCCCTCCGTCATGAGGCACTTCTTAACACCATCGTTCAAGTTAAAAAAAATATTTGTGTCTTTGCAGACTTGCCGTCTAAATGCCAGAAAACAATAGAAAACTAGCAAAAAATGTTAGGTCGAGCGCGGGTAACTCCCAACGCGAGTTGCTGCACAAACGTTCCTAACGAGTTCATGGACTGGTTTCAACACACTCAGGAGCCGGCACAACAAAGACCACCTTCATTCAGACATTGCCCAGATGCGATAAATGGCAAGAAACTAAAGGATGTAATGTGATAGCAGAGTCACGCAAGTGCAGGTGAAAAATGATGCTTAAACTGTGTAGTGGAAAGTCTGGAGCAAACCTGGCCGAAGCTCGACGTTTCGCTGACAGGCAAGCCATCCTGCGCAGAACGTTTGGATTGATCGTGTGTTCTCTGACGACTACTACCCTGCATGATTGAGCTGAAGCAATCCTCAGACCGCGGATGGTAAAACAACGCCAACGGCCTCATGCGACAAAACATGAAGACCAGCCGAACACATGGAATCGGTGATAATCGCTGCATGATGCTGCGGATGACTTGCTTGGTCGGAATCGAGCGCGAGGGCCCAGACACGATCGATGCCCGGATTACGGCGGCCTCTCATGCGCACAAAAACATATCCCTGCGCTGACAAATGGAAAAAGGAATTCTGGTCTTTCGCTGCCATGCAATAAGCGCTTCGCGATGCAGCCCACGATGTCGAACATCACACCCTGGGTTGACATCAGCATTCTAACGCCGGTCGGCACATGTGATGTTTCCGAGTTCACTGCGAGTCTGACAGCCTTGGTTTGGAGAGGCTGTTCGGACCTCGCAAGCTCGACTTCCCACTGGTGTTTCAACATTAAAGTCGTGCTGCCCTCAGGAGCTTGCAGAATGAAGGCATGCCACCTGAGCCACAGCGAGTCGTGTTCTTCCAACATGCGGAACGACACGCAGGTCTGACATACATCCTACCCACTAGAAAACAAGAACATCGTGGACAGGAAATGCCATCAAGGTGGGAGATTTTGTGTTAAATCATGAAGCTGACTTGCCTTTTAATTGTTTTTTTTCTCCTGGCACCTTTTCAGGAAATGTCCAGTGCCCAAACCGCACCGCTCGCACTTGGGGTGGGGGGGGGGTCGCATTGCTCGCACACACGGACTCGGTCGCGGAAATCTTCTATCTCCGTGGCCTTGCAACACGCGGCCCCCCGCACGCGAGCTGGGGGTACGCCCTGTGTTTGCGGCGTTCTGTTACATGCAGCACAACTCCACCCTCACGACTCACGATCCGCAATGTGGCACCCCAGAGCCAGTGAGCGGGGCTACCGGCGTTATGCGTCGCAGCACGGCGCAACCCCGTAGGCCGTGGACCATGTCAAGGCGGCGGCAGTTGTGGTGGCAGCGTGTGGCCAACTGCCTCACGAGCAGCCTGCCCACGCCCGTCCAAAAGGCGTGGCAACTGCAGGTGTTCGGGGTTGTTTGGCTCAAGGCGGGCCTCGGGGGGGGTTCCATGCGACGCAATAGTTGTGTGCGATCAAAATGAAGGCAACACTGACTCCGCCGGCACAAGGTGTGAAGAGAGAGGCCACGCGATCCCCATCACATGAAATGGACGGTGTCGAAGATCTTGACCCAGCGTCAATGTCAAATAAGGAAAGGCATTGGCAAGTGTCGGCCCGCACCAGCAATTGCTGGACTCCATAAATCCTACACCGCGTTCTCGCGCATCAGATGCAAGTGGTAAGATTGAACAACAACTCGCAGAGTTGCAGGCGCAAACTTAGTGGTCAGCCCCATCCAGCGCGACGGTAGCGCATGACCCGGTGCCGATGTGAGGCCAGCGCTGGCGCTTCAGCAGGCCCGAGCGCGCAAGCTCCGCACCTACCCGGAGCTCCAGCCAGGAGGGCAGGGACGTTGCCGGTTGGTGGTCTTCGGGCTCGAGGTTGGCGGGCGCTTCGACAGCCAAGCGTTGGCGCTGCTCCGAAGGCTCGCTCGCGCTCGCGCCCGGGACCGCGCCCCGTGGGCAAGTGTGGCTGCGGGGGGCCGCGCTGACGCGGCGCTGGACAGCCCTCGCGTCGCTGGCCGCATTGCGGGTGCACGCGCAGAGCTTGCTGGAGTTGCCGGTGCGCCCCTGCGATGCCGGTGACGGCGGCGAGCCGCCACTGGGAGAGCTCCTCGCGGCGCCGCCGTAGTGGCCAAACAGCAAAAAAAATTCTAAGTTTGCGTGTGGACTCGAGCTCGGTTTCGCGCGAAACCAATTCTACTGTGGTTGTTGGCGGCTTACAATCAGATGGGTTGCATGCAGCAACCACGTGGTTTAAAAACGCAAACCTGCAAGGATGAATGGGCCGTACTACGTAAGGACGTGCAGCAAATCCTGGATTGGCTGAGCTTGTTGTGGGCCTAGTTTTTTTTGGCACGCCTTTTTGCCCAACGTTCATCGCGGTCCCAGTGCAGGTGGCATTGCAGATGCCTGCGTGATCGGGAAGCGAGGGTGGGGGACGGGCAGACGACTCACGCCAAGCGGCTGGCCAGGGCAGGACCCTTGGACGAGTCTGCAAGGATGTCACTGAGGAGCGGCGCATACCCATCGAGGTTGGAGGTCCCGGCCAGAGGCAAAGCAAGAAGGCTGGCTGCGAAGGACCTGGCAGCTGCAAGGGAGAGGATTGCGGAGTGCGAAGGCAGACGTGCTGGCCGCGCGGGATGGCGGGGGGCGCAGCCCGGGCACGGCAGCGGGCGAGCAAACGGATGAAAGATGCTGCCTTGGCGCTCCACCGACAGGTCGGCCTCGAGGTTTCCAAGGGATGGCAGCGTGAAGCCTTTCGGGCGGTTGATATCGGTTGATGACTGTTGTCGCAGGGCCTTGCTCAGCGAGCTCGATGAGGCGTCGGTCGCGCTGCTGGATTCGCAGTCGGGCCCGTACTGTTTTCGAAGCATTGTTGGATGGAGTCGCGACGCAGATGCAACGTGGGAAGAGACGAAGCGACGCGTGAATGCCCGGGCATCGTCTGCTCTCAGGCAACATCCTGTGCCTTCGTGGTCCAGTGCTCATCGTGCTAACCAGCACAGGTTCGTAATGAACCTGACTGCGAAGAATGCTTGGCCACTATGCGCTGCAACCTGGAGTCCCTCATCCCAGCACAATTTCAATAGTGTGCCGAGACGACGACCTGGTCGCCCCCCCAAGCGATGGGATGATGAGTTGAACAAGTTTGAAATGTCGCAGTTCCCGGGATGTAGTTCGTGGTCTGATGTAGCTCATCGGCCAAGATGGCCGTCAACAAGACATGATATATTTTTTTTTCCGCACCTTTTTCAACCCGCATCGTCATGTCCGTCGGCCTTGTTCACGGCCTCTCCAGGAGCAGGTCCCCCAACCTCCGCCCCATCACCTGCATCCCGTGGGTGGACTGGCAGCTCGAGGAGAGTCTGCGCGTGGGCCCGCATGGCTGCGAGCGCTGCCAGGGCCGTCCAACGACGCGTCAAGGCCCGAGCAGTGGCGACCTGCGCCCAAGGGGCCCGCGTTCGGCCGCGGACCCGCGCGAGGCGGCGGAGGAACGCAAGCGTGCTCGTGCTGAAGCGGCCCCCTACCTCAAGGCCGAAGACGACGAGGCGACATCGGCCCCGCCCCCCCAGCTGCAGTTCAGGGTACGTGCGTTGCTTACGCCGGGCAGCCTGTTCCAGCGCGAGCCCTGGCCGCGCGTCTGCGCCGGGCCTCGCCTGCCCGTCGCGTCGGACAGGGCTGACCAACGTGGTGTCCACCGCAATCTGCGCCCCCTGCCACAGAGGCAGGCCGTTGGCCACCACCTCGATCCTCCGGCCATCCGTCGCCGGCGCGTCGAGGTTGAGGTCCCGAAGGGCGACGCTGGTGGCCACCCGTGCTCCGGCCTCACGGCAAATGCGCGCCGCAGCCCGTTCAAGGGGCCCCGCTCTCTGCGCGAGCACCCCGACCTGAGCACACGCAGATCTGTGGTCCCCGAGTTCATCAAGGGCCCCCCCGCAGCGGCAGCGGCGAGGGGCGAGTGGCAACGCCAGGCGCAACCGCCTCAGGAGAAAAATTCGGAACTCCCCATTGTCGACCACGAAGTCTGGGCCGCTCGGGACGACGGTGAACGCGCAGCTCGCACCTTCGCCGCTCTGGGACAGCAGCAGCGCTCGGGATGCAGGATCCAAGTCAGAGAAAAGCATCTCGAACGCGCGCTTGTCCACAGCAGCTCCGGCTCCTTGCTGCCAGCCCCGCCTCGTTGGGGCAGGGGGCCCGTCGTCGTCTCCGAGGTTTGGAGGGGCCATTTCCTCCAACAGCGCTGCCCACGTGGGCGCCTCGTACCCTTGCAGGCGCAGGGTTTGCGCAGCCTGGTCGGCCTCCCTGACACTGGGGGGCACACCGGTTGCCGCAACACTCAACAGGGGCCGCATTAGTGTGGCCAATGTGCCTGGATGGCACTCTTGCAGCGCGGTGACCGTGTCTGCCCATGAGGCCCAATATGCTGCATGCCTGTGCTCCCTGGCAGGCGACAAGCCCAAGCCCCCCATGCGAAGCGGCAAGCGAGCACGCCTCGCACTATTGGGAGGGAGCTCCAACGGCACATCCCCCCCAGACAACAAGGTCGCCAGGCAGCGCAGGATGGCCTCATCGTGCGACGCCGCGTACGCCTCCGTTGCGCTCGGCGGCACCGTGCGCAGCAAATAGTTGCACCGTGGCGCCGCACAGAACAACAGCAGAAGCCACGCGCTCTGGAGGCCCTGCACTGCCGGCAGCCGCGCGAGAAGGACGTCGTGCTGGCCTCGCTTGTCTTCTAGAAAGCGCGCGACGTACTCTCTACTACCTATGGGAGTCCCCAGCACTACAAGGCCCTGCTCCTCAGGCGGCAAGGTCCAGCTCCCGGTCCAACAGGGTGGGTCGCCCGCGCGGCGGGGCAGCGCAGCCACCAAGCCCGGAGGCTCCTCGCCAGCGGCGTTCCAAGCCCTGGTCTTACCGAGATGGACCTGGACGTTGGCGTGCTGGGACAGCGCCTCTTGGGCAGACCGCAGCGCGGGGAGCGTCCTCTCCGGAGTGGACGTGACGTAGATGTCATCCAGGAAGGCAAAGAGTCGCTCGTCCTGCCGCAACCGGGAGTGAAGGTGGAGAAGGGCAGCATGTTGGCCGAGCGCGTATAACCCCGGCATCAGCGGATCGCCTTGTTCCCCTCCCTCTCCCTGCAGCACCTCGTGCCCCTCCCCCCGCCCATCATAGTAGATGTAGCGGCTGGGCTGGCCATAGAACAAGTGCGCGAACGGGAGCAGGCCGGCCAGCGGGGCGTGGGAGCTCAGCGCCCGCAGCATACTGGCACGGGAGATGTGGTCGTACGCGCCCACGCCATCTATGCTCAGCACCGTTGTTCGAGGGTCGGCTTCCGTTGCGGCCCGCAACGCACGGGCCAGCGCTTCTGCGCCGGCGCGCGTGCCAAGTGCGAACTGGAATGGCGCGCACGCCTGCCGAAACTGTTCCCCGAACTGCTGCGCCAGCGTGCGTGCCACGAGCCGGCGAAACACATCCCCCATCACCAATGCCCTGACTCCGCCCGTTGGCTTGGTCAGCGCGACCATCCGACCTATCCTCAGCGCACATGCGATCTCTCCCGGCGCGTCAGCTACTGCGAGTCTGCCTGCTACGCGGCCGAGAAGCTCGGTGCCGAGCTCCTCGTCCAGCATGACCCGCAGATGCTCATTTGCACAGCCCGACGGCCCAGCCGCTGCACCCCGTCGGGCTCGGCGGAGGTTGTCCAGCAGCCGCCGTCGGCAAAGTTCGATGACGGGCGAGGAACGCGTTTCCAAGGGCGGTTCGAGGGGGACCTGAACGGTGGGAGGGCGTCTGTCCGGGTCGCGCAGCTCCGCCAGCGTTTCGGCAGTGGCGAGTGCCAAGGGGGAAGCGGTCAAGGCCTGGGCAGCGGCCGAGAGCTCGCCCATATGGGCGAGGGCTGCAGCTCTCTCCGCCCGTCGTCGGACGTCATCATCCGACCCGTCAGCCGGCCGGCTACGCGCGGGAGCTGTAGTCACTACCGCGGATTCCCGAGCTGCGGCCACACACTCGTGGAGCAACTGAGCCCACCTGCCCTCACAGAACAGGCGCTCCCGGCGCGCCAACTCATCACGAGGGACCCGGGACGCCCCGGGCGCCCTGAAGAGCAGCATCCGCGGCGCCAGGACAAACAGCTTCCAGCCATCCAGTTCCGTGTCCGTACCTGGGGCGTTCAAGATCGCCTCAAGAGCGATGCGCATGGCGTTTCTCAGGAGTCCACGCATTTGTCTGATTTTGTACAGTTTGACACGGCCTCGCACATTAATTAGCTCGTAACACCCGCCGTTGTCCCTTGTCCTGAAAGGACCGTGGTCTTCGTGCCTCGAACGGGCAAAGTGCCAAGTGCAAAGTGCAAAGTGCAAAGTGCCCGTACGCTGCTCGCTTTTTGTTTGCCCGGCCCACCTCGCCTGAGCTGCAGCTTGAGTCATCGCTCTTGCGTGTTTTGCTTCTGCGCCGGCTTCGCCTGCTGCTTCCGCTAGCTGCAGCTGCCTGCAGATGCTGCCGGCATCTAGATGACCTTGCGGATCACATCGCAGCATGCCCTCGGTTCGGCATCCTCGGTCCGGCATCCTCCGCTCCCGAGGCGTTGCGCTCGAGCGCGCGGCAGCCCGCATGTGTCGAGCGGCCGGGGCAACAGTGTGGCAGGGGCGACGGGTCAAACCTAGCGAGCGTCGACCACTCGGGCACATCATAGCCAGAGCCCGACAGTGAGGTAGCACAGTCCCGAAGTGACGCCAAAGCGGGAGGCACAGGCCCTTGCCCTTGGAGTGAATCGAGAATCCCCCCAGCAAACGCGGGCTCGCGACGGGCGAGGACCTTGAGCGCATCAGCCCAGGATGCCCAATAGGCCGCGGGCGCCAGCCGAGATCAGCCGAACAGCACTGCGCAAGCCGAGCCCCCCGTGTTGCAGAGCCAACTGCGCTCGGGCAACAGCAAGCAATGGCAAAGCAGCGGCCTCCCCAGGTGTCAGGAGAGCGGCAAGGCACTGCATGACAGCACGGTCGTGCCCCTGGGCGAAGTCCTGTACGACTGCTGGGGGGAGTGTGCGGAGGACATGTTGGGCCCGAGGGGCAGCCCAACAGGACATCAACAACCCAACTTGAACGTCTTCCAAAGCCGGGAGTTGCTCGAGCAGAGGGCCTTGGCGGGCCAACAGCTCTTGGAGGCGGTGCTGAACGAACTCGGGCGACCCGATACGCACGCCTAACACAACTACACCCCTGGAGGACGGCGGCAGGTCAGGGTCACCCAACCAAACGCGGGTGCCAGGTGCAAGCGCGGCGCAACCTGGGGGCTCGACACCGGCAGCATCCGGCAGCATTCCAAAAAGTTGTTTTGGCGGGGCTGAGCCGGATCTAGGAAAGCGCATGCTAGTTCCTGCGGCAGCAACTCACCAGATCACGCATGGCAGGCGCAAAACCTACAAGGGAGGAGGTTATCACACATCAGGCCGTGAAAATACACATCACCCCAATGTGGACGCTCATGCAAAGAATTACCCATCACGCGAGAGAACACACATCACAAGATACGAAACCCCAATGTGGACGCTATTTTGGGCTGTCAGCCACGGAGACCTCAAAATCCACCTAACCTCGCGGACGCTTATGTTTCGGGCCATTTTTACATCAATCTGGCATACGTTTTGGCAGCAAATCCCGAAGGAGACGCTCGGTTTGTATCAACATACGGAACGTTGATCTTCGAAGCCTTTACTGGCCTTACACACCTGAGACCCGCAGCTGCTCAAGTGCACACTGCCTGCCTGCTGCCTGCTGCATGTGTCTGGCGGACCAAACCCTGCGACCGAGACCGGTTTTGATATAGAAAAGCGCATTAGACCAGCTAGCACGGAAACGTCCTGCCAACTGCCTTAAACAAACTTGAAGCCGTGGTGGCAGCTTGGATCAGTGCCAAGTCTTGTCCAAAATGCAAACCCAATGCGGAGATTTGACGCAGGCGCTTCCTCCGACCATGGGCATGGAGTGGTTTGCATGCCAGACCCCATTGTGGACGCTGCATAGGCTGAAAACTGGACGGCTAGGATCAGTGCCGGGTCCTGTGCGGGACCTGCAAGACCCCAGTGTGGACGCCGAACGATGTGTATTTACACCACGCGATGTGAGATAAACCCCCCCCCCCAGTACCGAGAACATGCCTGGCATCAGGGGATCACCCTACCCTGGTCACCACTTTCCGCCTGAGCGATCACATGGGCCTAGTTCTCCCCTGTTGGTGACAGGGACATGGCTGTTGCACTGATCCGAAGTGCGAAGGCAGTGCGAAGGACATGGGGTCAGACAATCTCAGGGCGACTCAGGACTTGCAGGTCCCAATTCGAGCAAGGGAGCTTTCATTCATTGGTCTGAGATGGCAGTTGATCCAGCCGCAGCACGAACAGCCGGCGGCGCGCGTTGCGCGCGGAAGTGGACGATATCCCGCAGGAAACGGAGCGCTTACGCGTTCCATCGTCCGCCAATCTCCGCACAACCAGGGGCTGTCACCCGCCGCGCGTGAGTTCGGGGTAAGCCCTCTGCTTGTGGCACTCTGCGATCTGTAGTGCCGCGCCGTCGTCTGCATCCCCGATCATCCCCGCACGGATGTGGGTGACTTGTGCGGGTCTCGGCGACACAAGCGTGGCGTCACAGCAGAGCGCTCCCCCGTTGGCTGTGGCTCCATAGACGACCATGTCGAGGGGTCATCGTGTGGGCGAGCCATTGTTGTGGCACGACTTGGCCTTAGGCTCCGACTGCTCCCCTAGCCATGCGGAGACGCGCCCGTTCGACCACTTTTGCCCTTGCCCGTCTGGCCAGCAGTCCTATCCGGGGGCAGGCCACTGCATGGTCCCACCGTGCGTCGACCTCTTGGCCGCCTCCCAGGTTTGGGCCGCACCGGCGAGGGCTCAGGGGCAGAGGCAGCCGCTGGCGACGGCGCCATGCCCGGAGCATGGCTTCTGGAGTGAAGGGCGTGCTTGGCGACATTTGCTGGCTCGCACGAAACATACGTGTCATCCAAGAATGCATGTAGGTCTGCAGTGGCCCCGAGTTCGGCGTGCTAGGTGGATGCCCACTACGAACAGGCTCGGCATCAAGGGGTCTCCCTGTTCCCCGCCTTCCGCCTGGGCCACCTCGTGTGCCCGTCCGCAAAATTGACGGACAAAAGGATTCAACGAAGCCAGGCGAGCATCTCGGCGGAGACCCTCAAACATTGCCGCCCTGGCTATGTGGTCATATGCACCAACACTGACAACCGTCAGACCTGGTCTCCGTTCACGGAATACCGCCAAGGTCCGCGATACCACCCATGACCAGGGCACGTATGCCTCCGTTTGGCTTTTGTAACGCTACCAACCTCCCGAGACGTAGTCCGTCGACGATATTGCGTCCTGCGGCGACGAGCTGGGCGGCATGGAGAAGAAGATCGGAGCAACTTTGGTCGTCCAACAAAATACGCTGGTGCTCGGCTGTGCATCCAGATGGCCCGCTCCCAGCTGGGCCCCACGCAGGTTGCCAAAGAATGTACTGTATCAGCATCGAGTGCCCGGTCTCTGGGGAGAAAGCTGAGAGCCATCCCGGGAGCGGCACTTGGTTGTCTTGGGGGATCGCGCAACACTGCGAGTGTCTCGTCGGGGGAGGCCTCCAGGGCGGCCAGCGCCGCGGAGAGTTCCCCAGATGCTCGACCGCGACTGCACGTTCGGCCCGCCGCTGCGCGTCCGAATCGGCGGAGGTGACTGATGCGCCTGAACGGCTTTTGCGGCGGCACACGGCGGCGTGGTTGTTGGGGCTCCGTTTGGGCGGCCTGAGCGGCCTGGCACAGCAGTTCATCCCCGCGATCTTAATTAAGACAACGTACAGGTCAACCCGCCTTGCCAACTTTTGCGGCGTGACCCGTGTCTGGCCTTCTCAAGGAATAGCAACATACGCGGCGCCAACAAGAACAGCTTCCATCCAGCTTCCTGTTCTGGCAACTCCCGCACAATTAAGCTCCAGGCCCGCACGGACTGCTTGGCGGAGGGTTCCACGGATTTGCCGTGGTGGGCTTTGCAACGTGTAGACTTTGCGCGGCCCCCTCCATCTCTGTATTGAGAACGCAAAACCGCCCGCGTTCGCCGCGCGTCAACCCGTACCGCAGGGCCCGTAGAGTTATGCATAGGGTTATAACATCTGTAACATACACTTATAAGATCTGTAACCTCAAGTATAAGTCTATAAGTCCTTGAGAAAGTTGTGAAACTTGCTAGGGACTTATACCCCGTAGCTGAAACAACTTATTCGGGCTATTCTGTACTTATTTCCTAGTTATGAAAATGCGCTGTTACCATCTTTTCTCTTGCAAACAAAAAAGCCTGCAGATCATGCCAGGACCCCTCTCACACGTTGTGTTGTCGAAAGCTGTACAGCCGGCAGTTTTTTTGGCTCCTCAAGCGATCCGAGAACATTTGTTCGTCCGTGGAACCCAAAACAAAGAGGGACTTCTTGTTGAAGCAGCAAGAGTCGTTGCTTCGAAGATATCCCGAGGAACACTGAAGTATCGGCAGCGTTTGACAGTGAAGACTTTTGTGCTGGACCAGGTTTCTGGAGCCCGGCCGGGACTGTCAAACTGAGTTTTCTGAGCTGTTGGCGATGTCCGCGCGATGTCCGCGAATGTCCGCGAATGTACCGCGGGGCCCATGTCCGCGGCGACGCTGTCTTGACCGCACGCATGTCCGCGCATGTCCGCGCCCTCTAGTGCAAGATTAGGGGTCGCCGCGCACCGAATCGTCCGCTTCCATGTCCGCGGGAACGGTCCATGTCCGCGGGCTTTCGCCTGTTTTCTGGCAGAACCCGGACACACCTAAGCCGCAGTGTCATTGAGTCATGGAGATGTTTGTAGGATTCGGTTAAGTTATAAGGTTTGCAGAGTTTAGGGCTACATATATGGTTTAGGGTTTACGATTTAGGGTTTAGCTATATGGTTTCATATTTAGGGTTCAGGGTGCAATTTAGGGTTAGGGCTTAGTTTACGGGTTTTTAACCGAGTAGGGTTGAGGAGTTTCTGGCAATGGGGGTTTTCAAGCAAATCACCCGAATGCTGAGATGCAACTCAAGACCTTTCCTTTTGGGTTTTCCAGCTTTGGGAGAGAAGCCAGGAACTTAGCCTACTTTATAAGTGGATTTGTAATGCCACTAGTAAGTGCCAGACAAGTTGGCTACAACTTCTGTAACCCTATTTATAACACAACGGGCCCTCTGGTACGGCCTTGTAGCTTGGTCGAAGATTCGCCGCGCGTCAACCCGTACGGCCTTGTAGCTTGGTCGAAGATTGGCGTCCAACCGGCCGCACAGCCGACGAAACATGTCGCCAGTTGCAATGCCTCGTACGCCCCCACCGGGGTTGCGGATCGCTGTCGTTCGCATCATCGCTATGCCCTCTGCGATGTCGAGCGGGATGGCAGCCTGTGACAACAAGTTTGCCGCTTCAGTTATAGCCGACGTCATCCGCATGGCCCAGTAGCAACTTGTAGTGCTCGGCTCACGCACCTGACAGACCGGTGCACTCCCTCGCTTGGATTCGCGAAGGCTGCGTGCGACCGCTGAGGATGTCAGCTGTGTGGGCGACGATGGCCGGAACTGCAATGAACTGCAGAACCTCTGGCGGGATGGGCTCACGCGGTTGCAACGGGCGCTGGCAGGGTCCGTGAGGGCGGCTCGAGTCTCGGCATTGCCTGGAGCAAGCTCTGCGGCGGCCAGCACATGGCGGGCACGGGAAAACGCGCGCGCAAGCCACGTCTCGCAGTCTCGCGCGAGGGCCAAAGTCCTTGCTCGTATTGTGGAGTCGCACCATGAGCGTGCGGCGCCCGTCCCCACCCTGTTCGGCCGTGTGTGCGAAGAGCATGTGGTGTCGGCAGGAACTGTTTCCAGGCACGGGCACGAGCATAGTCGTCGAGTTGCCCGACGTAAGCCTCCCGGAGATGCCGGTGGAGGCTGCTCGCGAGTGCCCGGCGGCGCACGCCCGCTCGCAAGAACACAGGCAAGGTTTGTGGGGTCGGCACGGGGTGGCGAAGCTCTTCCAACAAGCTGACGTCGAGAGGCGGCGGCGGCGCGGGCAGGCAGCGTCCGGGAGCCGAAGTGGGGCACTCGGGGACCGCTGACGCTGGGAGTCGCATTCCACAGCGTCATGGCTCCGTGGCCTCACTCACGGCGCATCGCGCACACGCCCTGCGGCGGGGGCGCGGTCGCGCGGGTTGGGTTCAGTGTGATCAGAGGCGGGCCGCACCATGCTGCCGGCGCGAAACGTCTCAGTTAGCGCCGCGGCCTCGACTGCAATGGCGTGGCCTCTGTATGCTTCGAGTCATTTCGCCTGGGCCAGTGCCGGTGCACAGCCTTCACGATCTACGACGCATGCAAGTGCGCGGCTCAGAGGAAGGCACGCGGAGCTGTCCCCGCGAAGGGCACCGCCCAGGGCGTCAGCGTTTGTAGGCCTCGGTCGGCAGGAGGTCGGTCGGTGGCGCCAACCCACACGGAGGCAAGCTGTGGCTCAGCTGGCAACTTGGCAGGCATTGCGCCACGCCCAGTTTACGCTTCGGAACGTGTGACAGGCTCTGCAAACTCTGAGTCCTGAGGCCGAAGCGTTCATGCTGCAGCAACCGTGGTGGAGGCCAAGTCGCATGATGTCGCATGTTCGGCGACCCCACGACGGAAGGCGTTCAGCATATAAAGACATGGCTATATGGGCGATTATGGGATGATTAAGGGCATCGACGCCATCGATGCTCAACGCCGGCCTCAGGCCCTGCACATTGTGAGAACGGCACACGTCTATTTGAACGTTCCCCGAATTGCGTCCCGGAGTGTGCACGCCGGAAAACTTCAGTGGACTTTTTGCGGCCATCAATCGCATAGGCCTGGGTGAACAAGCGGATGATGTTGCGATTTTGTGCAAAATAGCGCCCTACGAGCATCAATGGATGGGGGGTCCATGGCGGCGTTGGTCCCACAAAATTCTTTGGACGTGCCTCGTTTCCTTCTTCGTGACCACCTGCGTCGATGCGTGTAAGCTCCTAGCCGTATGCCTTGGTGACATGTTGCACGAAAACGCTGGGCACAAGATGGCTGCCTGTCCAATGACATGCCCGCGACGCGGCAGCAGGCTGTGACTCCCATTTTTATCAGAACGACATTTTTCGCGCGATGGAACTGAGGCCGTCAGCCGTGACCGGCCTCTCGTCCCTTAATACTTTCATGACCCGCCCCAAGCAACCCCAAGAAAATCGAAGTGAGCGTGGCACACTGGAAGACATCTGGGTCGCACACATCAAAACAACCAGCTCGAACAGAGCCGACAGCTGTGCAACTCGAAACCTGTCGACGTGAGGGCTGTTCTCGCATGCTTTTTGCAGCATGCTTTGTGGCCATGTTGCTGTCTTCTTTGTACATGTTTCAACCATGTTGCTTTTCTTGTTTGGAAATGTTCATGGTCGATCTGTTTCAATGCAACGTCACCTGCATGCCAGGCTTGAAGACATCCCCTGCCGGCCACAATGTCACCTGCACCCACAAAGCCACGCCGGTGGCCCATGTGAATGCGCATGAAATGCGGATGAACGCAAGACTTCTCACTCGCTGGGACATCTCTGACATCTCGTGGGTATTTGTGGATTTCTGTGCATTGCTTGGCCTCGGCCATATCCATGGCTTCGGCAAGGACACTGGCGAGGGTAGCCGGGGCACACAAATGTCGCTGCCGAAGCCACTGCATTTGCCTGTGTAAGCCGGCCTTTGTCAGACTCCGTGCATTAGTACCGCACTCTGCAACTGTCTAGCGATTAGACTCTACTTTGAAGATCTTTCAGCCATCTCTCATGCGTACAAGTAGCTGTGAACCTTTTGCAACCAAGCCAAACCGGCATAAATATAAGCTAAACAAGCACTTCCTTCCGCCCATTGTTCTCCGTGAACAACTCTTATTGCTGCCTTGCGTCTCGTGTACCAACATTCTTGACAAGTCTGCAGGTGCCAGCTGTTAAATTGGTTTCTTCTTCCCACGGGCGTTGATGTTCGCATTCACAAAACGCACCCACGGAGCCACGATGTCACTGCCGAACATCTGTTCAAACACAGGGCTACCAGCCTGTTCTATGGTTGTCTGGTCGTGCACGACGTGAATTTGGCCGGCATCCGGTCGCTGCTCTTGCTCCCCGCCCCCAGGGTGACTCGTTTCCATGATGTCGTCGCTGACGGTACTTCGGCCACACCCATCCAGACACTGTCGACTTGCTGGCACAGGATGAGGCATGAAGGAGCCACATGTCGCTTCAGTAGTCATGAAACTTCCGAAACAGATAGTGACAGCAACGCAGCACAGCCAACCGCACAAGTGTTTTGAATGCAGTCGCCTTTCACCAGAAAGTTCGAACGAGCTCCCCGAATTAGCATCGACTGAAAGCCCCATGAATCCCCCCCATACGTACACTTGACTGTGGCCCTATCGAATGCCCCTAGCCTCAACCAAACTCAAGTCCAACAACTGCGCACCAAAAACTGCAAAACATCGTCGACTCTACGGTCTGTGGGGCAAACCAGCTCACATCGGCTCTGCCTTTCTGGTGAGACTGTCCGTGGGACGGCGTGTGAAAGACTCACTCAGACTCGCATAGGTCTTTCTTGCTCTTCTTCTTGCCTGCGCTCGGCTGGTTGTCAATGATGCCACTCGCTTGTGCGACTGCACGCAGGCCAAACAAGGCAACAGGAACCAAGTCAAAGTGACACAATGTTGAGGGTTCAAGTTGGAGAGCTTTCTCCAGATAGCTGATATTGCAGATATTGCACCCTGCCTTTCAGTTTCGCCTTTTTCTCCTTTGTCTCTTTTTTATCCTTTTTCTTTTTCTTCTTGTCCTGGGTTGCTTGCATGCGTCATAGCTGGACAATGCTACATGGCTAGTACAGAGGGCGCACGGGGTCCTTGACAAGTTTCTTGATCTTGCACACTTCCTCCTGAAACCACAGCATAAACAGAACATATACAATTGACTCCTGCGATCGCCTGCCATGCCTTGTTACATATACAAAGAGCGCTCACTGCCCTTTGCAAAAGCTATTCTTCTGAGCAGCGACTGCTAAGCATTCTGCGTGGTCTCAAATGCATTGAATCAGCAAACATTGCGCACAGCGCATTGTGGGCTCAGCTCGGCTGTGGCACTATTGAGAACGAAAATGAAGATTGGAAGCCGGGCCCTTAAAAAAACAAAAACAAACGCATGTTACTTCATGTTGATTCATGTTGCTTCGCTCCCTCCGGTCCTGAATCCGCCTTTTTTCCTGCACACGATGAGCACAGTGATACAAAATGACCCAGTGAGTTTTTCATGTCCGGGGCACAGCATCTGGCACAGCTCCATCATGCTGATCTATATATATATATATAAGCACATATGTATATTATATTATATATATGTATATGCTATATATGCTATATATGCTATATATGCTATGTCTGCTATATATGCTATATATGCTATATATGCTATATGAAGCTCCCGGGGACTGTCGCGCTCCACTCCGCGGGGCTGTCCGAAGCCAAAATTCTCTGGGCAACTTCCAGCAGAATGTCGCAAGGGATATAGTAAGGGTACTACCCACAATGCCAAACACTCCCAAAAAGGCCTTTTGTGTCCCGCAGCGCCCAACACCGAGTGAGGAGGTGGAGAGGGGAGTTGAGGGGGCTTAGGATTAGGGCTGAAGGGTTGCCACTTCTTCGGAAGGATGCTTGGGATGAATTCGTGTGCTGGGCTCCTAGGGTTCTAAAGTTCGAGCTCCCCCCCCCTGGACCAGTGAGGTGGCGTCATCTTCTTGAACGCCTGTTTGTCGCTGCAAAATGCTGCAACGACGTGGACCCGGGTCAAAGGTTAGGATATGATGTCATAGTTTATATGTGTAGATCATAATTAGGTGTTATTCCTAAACCCTTTTGCCGCAGTGTTCTGCCTAAACCCTACACCCGAAACCCCAAACATCCCCAAACTCAAAGCACAAGTTTAGAACCCTAAACCCTAAACCCTGTAAGCTACGCCCTAGGCCATCCGAAGGTTTTGGACATGGAGAACTCCAGGTTCCCCGTCGAGCAGGTCAGTTCGTCCCTAGAAGCATGGTCATGGTAGCCCGGCAACGTATCAGAATACGGGTACCCTTGTTTGAGGTTGGTTACTGTATAAGGGGCCCTTGAACCCCTCAAAAAGGGCAAACAAGTACGTCTGGGCTGCCAAGGAAGACATGATTTCATGCTCTCTCTCTCTCTCTCTCTCTCTCTCTCTTACGGTTTGTCACAATGCAAAGACGCGAACTCGGGCCGCGGGGGATCTCAGGTGAGAGGTTAGGGTGTGATGTCGTAGTTCTCGCCACTGAAGGTTGGGACTTGGGGAACCCCCCCCTTCCCGGCACCCGGCATTCGCGTCTAGAAGGCAGGATGAAAACGCCCGCCTGTCGCAGACTGTCGCGCTCCACTCCGCGGGGCTGTCCGAAGCCCAAATTCTCTCTGCAACTTCAGGCAGAATGTCGCACGGGATATAGTAAGGGCACTACCCACAATGCTAAACATTCCCAAAAACGGTTTAGGGTAAAGTTTACCTTTCTCAGAATTTCTGGCCTCGCACGCTCCTGCAAGTCGTGCAAGTCGCGATGCGCAGTCACGGCACACACTTCGCGGTTTCGAGATGGGTGGAGGGTTTAGTTCACGCCGTAAAACCTTAAGCCCTAACCGGCCTGTTGTGTCCCGCAGCGCCCAACACCGAGTGAGGAGGTGGAGAGGGGAGGAGTTGAGGGGGCTTAGGATTAGGGCTGAAGGGTTGCCACTTCTTGGGAAGGATGCTTGGGATGAATTCGTGTGCTGGGCTCCTAGGGTTCTAAAGTTCGAGCTCCCCCCCCCCTGGACCAGTGAGGTGGCGTCATCTTCTTGAACGCCTGTTTGTCGCTGCAAAATGCTGCAACGACGTGGACCCGGGTCAAAGGTTAGGATATGATGTCATAGTTTATATGTGTAGATCATAATTAGGTGTTATTCCTAAACCCTTTTGCCGCAGTGTTCTGCCTAAACCCTACACCCGAAACCCCAAACATCCCCAAACTCAAAGCACAAGTTTAGAACCCTAAACCCTAAACCCTGTAAAGTACGCCCCAGGCCATCCGAAGATTTGGACATGGAGAACTCCAGGTTCCCCGTTCGAGCAGAACAGTTCGTCCCTAGAAGCACGGTCATGGTAGCCCGGCAACGTATCAGAATACGGGTACCCTTTTTTGAACCCCAAAACAAGGGGCAAACAAGTACGTCTGGGCTACCAAGGAAGACATGATTTCATGGCCCGCCTGGCGCAGGCCGAGCGCGATTTGCGCGCCGAGTGACCCCTCTCGGGGGATGTAATTTCGAGCTCACCCCATATTGAAATGATGTCTCTCGCTCACTCTCTCTTACGGTTTGTCACAATGCAAAGACGCGAACTCGGGCCGCGGGGGATCTCAGGTGAGAGGTTACGGTGTGATGTCGTAGTTCTCGACACTGAAGGTTGGGACTTGGGGAACCCCCGCCATTCCCGGCATTCGCGTCTAAAAGGCAGGATGAAAACGCCTGCCTGTCGCAGACTGTCGCGCTCCACTCCGCGGGGCTGTCCGAAGCCCAAATTCTCTCTGCAACTTCCGGCAGAATGTCGCAAGGGATATAGTTATTAAGGGCACTACCCACAATGCTAAACACTCCCAACAAGGGTTTAGGGTTTACTTTTCTCAGAATTTCTGGCCTCGCACGCTCCCGCAAGCCGTGCAAGTCGCGATGCGCAGTCACGGCAAAAGGGTGCCACTAGGCTACCAAGTTTACCTCTTCTAGGGTTTAGGCTGGTTCATAGAATGTTACGGCATGGCTGAGCCCAGAGCCGGTCCCCACATCCAGCGAAAGAATCGGAAGAATTCCCGAGACATGCTCTTCGGAGGCCTAGATGCTAAACGCTAAGAGTTTCTTTCGGCGCTGAACAACCTCTAAGCCTTGAGGGGCCTCACAAGAACAGGGTGTCGTATGACCTCTGCCGTGGCCGCGCATGCCTCATACGATCCAGGCTGCCTGCCAGAAGGTTTCGAGCATACACGGAATCAGACGCTATCTGTTGCAGCTCATCCTGCATTGTTTCGGGTCTTCCGTTGCACCTTGCCAGTGCTTCTGTAAGAAGACGCCGAACCTTGTCACGCGTCTGCTTGCGAGGTCGGTGTGGTAATCGCCTCTCATGATCATCATGGCGGTGGCAATATTGGCACACCTTGCCTCGAGTACAGCCGTAACGCGAAAGAAAGAAAACACAAGGCCTGCAAGTCCCTTCAGCGTGCGGATCAGACTGCTCATGCGCACTGGTGGCATGAGTGCTGGCAATAGCCGCAATAGCCTCGCCATCGGATGTCCACTTGGTTGGCTCAGAGACCTCCACGTCGCTACTGTCGCTGCCGTGGATGCCGTGCGGTCCTCCATTCAATCGCAGCAAAACCTCTCCTGTAGACGCCGAGCTGGGGGTACTGACGGCTTCTGCGTCATCCGGAACATCGGAAACATCACTCGTCATTAGCGTCTACTCACTGAGCCACAATGCGCCTGAGCCAAAAAGGCTACTCTCTCTCCCTCCTTCTCTCTGCGTCTCTCTCAAGCTCTCACTCTCTCACTCTCACTCTCTCTCACTCTCACTCTCACTCTCACTCTCACTCTCTCTCTCTCTCTCTCTCTCTCTCTCTCCAGGTCTGACTATAGGGCCTGATCCTCTTGGAACTTGCGGAGCTTGGCCTGGCTCAAAGGGAAGGGCACAAAGGAAGAATGGAGAGCTGTTGCCGGGTGGCAACTTGTCCATGACAACATATCGAGGGGTGAGAACCCTGCGATATCGAGCGCCAGGCCGGCATACCAAAAGCATCCTTTTCGGGAGCTTTCGCTGTTCAACTGCACACTAAAACTGACGGATTCGGCACTTGGTCCACCAGGTCACTAGGCCAATGGCAATGGGCACAAAACCCCCCCCCCCCCTCAACCCTGTACCCTCTATCGCCACGTTCGTGAAGGAGCCTGAAGGAGTCTAGAGGCTGTGCGGTCGAAAAGGCTCAATCGCTCACAAAGGGGATCAAAGGGGTGCAGGCAAGATCGCAACTCTCTTCCCACATCCCCGGACCCCTAGGCACCCCGCAGACGGAGGGCAGAGCATGGAAAAACTCGCCACATCTGACTCCTAATGCAAAGGCGCCTGAAACCTGTCTGCGGCTTCAGCCTCCTTCTCCTGCGGCTTTGAGCATTTGAGGTTTAGCTGCTAAAGCTGTGACAGGACATCTTCGTACTGAGCCAACGGGTTCATGAGCGCAAGAACCGAGGCCCATCGCCACCTCGAAGGACTTCCGCTTCTTCAGCTCGGGCTTCTTTGGAGCTGGATGCGGGGGCTGTATATGTACTCGCTTTGCGGAACTGGGCTTCGTGGCTTCACAAGCTTGACGTTTCCTATCCGTTCCATTCGGCTTCGGAACTCAAGGATTGGGAAAATTGACGCTGCTAATGGTAATTGCGATTTGACTTGGAGCCTGGAGATCCGGTCAAAAGTGCCAACCGCCACAAAGCCTGCACACCTGATGCCAGATTCCTGCCCTTAGAAGCTTCAGAAGCTCCTGCCGTGCCAGTTCCTCAGGTGTTGTACCCCGCCTGGCTTCACCTCTGCCAGATCCTCCTTCCTGGGAACTAGTAGTGCCTGCGACCAAGCTGTTTTCACTGAAGGTGCCAACATCCCCACCACTTAACAACGCTTCAGCATTCTACCTCGGCATGAGGCCTTTTCAGGCATACAACCGGACTTGGGCGCCTTCTTGACGGGCACTGCAGCGTCCTGCTCGGACCTTGCATGCGGTTTGCTCATTTTGGTCGTCCTGCATGCTGCGTATGCGCTTGATTTGTGTCCTTTGGCAACATAAAGTGCAGCAAAGTGCAGCAGGCCCCAAGTGGTTTTAGCTTCAAGAATCTACAATGCGCAGGGATGCGAAGTGCTTGCTGAGTCTGCAGATGAAGCCACCATCCTTCCGAACCATGAGCACATGCCTCGATGGAAAACACGACAGAAACACATGGGTCAAAAGAGTCCTCAGAACCCTGCGTTGCACAAGTTGAGCCAGTAAGCCAAGATGAAGATGAGTCCAGGACTTCGCCCGGAGTATCCCAGAGACCCATCTGTCTTATTGCCGCAACCAGCAAAAACTCATGCAGGATGATCACACAACGCACTGCCTCTAACCAAGCCAGCACGTACTGTAAGGCCTGAAGCTGCGTAATGCCTGAAACAGCCTGAAACCCTAAACCCTGAACCCTCAACTCTAAACCCTAAATCCTAAACCCTGAGCTGGGTCTTTCCTCCCACCCCAAACCCCGCTTGGCTTTGGGCGACTCGCTCTCTGAGCTTTCGGAGCCTTCTGAGGCCGGGCTTCCTCCAAGAACTCAGCAACAGGGGGGGGGGCGGTGGGGGGGGGGGGGGGGGGGGGGGGGGGGGGGGGGGGGGGGGGGGGGGGGGGGGGGGGGGGGGGGGGGGGGGGGGTGTGGGGTTTTACAGCCCTTCTCCCTGGATGCCAGCGTCCTTCGGTCACCAGCTTCGCCGACTTCGCGACAGGGCCAGCACAGCGCACGCAGCGCTGCCGACCAACGGCGACCTCAGAACTTCTCCGAGCTGGGAAGGATTGGGGTTCGAGAGCTCAGGGTTTTGGGGTGAACGTGTTGGGTCTTGCAGTCGAGTGCCCTTGAGGCATTCCGCAAAGCTTCAGAGACAAAAGACAACAGGAAGACCCCAGAGACCCTACACCCACAAGGCCATCAAGGCCAAACCATATATTATATTGGCCCTCAGGGCAAGTTGGCATAGGGACCATCTCCGAGCCCCTTCCAAACCCCTAGATCAAAAGGACCGATTGGTGCTTCGAGACCCACGTCGACCAGAACCTAAATACAAGCAGCGAGAACAACAGAAAGGCAAGTATTAATAATTGAGGTAAAAGCCCGGGTCAAGGAGAGCTTCGATTGGCGTGCACAGGCACCAGGTATCAGAGACAAGCTCGGATATCCTCCAGGCTTTATGGGAGGTTCAGCGAAGCCGAAGTGACAGACCGACAGACATACGCACATATGTTATTATCATGCGGGTGCAGACATCCATAGCGCCAAGTTGCAACTTCTGGTTCCAGTGGCCGCGAGCACTCACCACATCTAGCGACCTGCACAGGGCCAGCTGGCTTGGGATGGACTTCGGGAGTGTAACAGCCGCAGCAGGTTCAGTGAACTAAACACGGCGACATTGTGCAGTCACATACAATCCTCAACCGGGCAAGGCTCTGCTCAGGGCCTTCCTGGCGCCATTGCCCAACAAGAGGTTCGCCTCGAAGATGATTCGACATCGGGTGTCTGGGGGGTCGTTGGGGTATCTTTAACAACAGCTTTTCAAGGGCAGAACACTGACAGAACGGTGAGACGGCGAATGTTGCGAGCTGCGCCCTTCCCTGCCTATCTGATGCTAGCTGCATCCCTAAATGGTGGGGCTCCAGCTAGAAAGCTTTGCCAATAAGTTCGCAAATGCTTCCTCTGAGATTTTGAAGGATCCTCTCATTCCCAATCCGGGGATCGCGCCTGCTCTGAGAGGTCCTCTGTAGGCAGACCCAGGGCATCGGCCTCTCCGCTCCCCGATGCTTTTGAGGAACTGTTGGCCCTTTTGGGAGCCCTTTTGGGGCACTGCTTGGGTTTGGGCTATGCCTTTTTTTCGGGCTGGGCCTCGCGGCGCTCGCGTAGGCGCTTCACCGCCTGGTGCAAAGCAATAAACTACGCCCTCAGATCACTCTCTGCGATTCTGATCACAGCTGCTGCTCTGATTGAGCTGATATTGGTATCAGGGTATCGCTATGTGAAGTCCTGGTCCCTAGTGCACAAATCATGCAGCCGTCGCAAACAGCCCGGCTCTTTGACATGAGATTCGGCGACCTTGTGCAGCGGTTCATAAGTGTGTGGCACGGGAAAGTGATGAATTCAGGGTCATGGCTACAATGTGTGCTCCGGAGTTTTGGCCTCCTTGTCCAACCCGCGCCCCGGCCGATATGCCATCGGTCTCTACTTTCTCAATCTGCACGCTACCTGAAGTTGCGTGCCTGTTTTACGCTGACGGCATGTCTGGATGCACGCTATTGCACCGGCGACTTGCTCCAACTTCCGCATGATTGAAGCTGGCTTTGTGCTTCTGTTTTACGATGTCGAGTGGCCATGAGGCCCCGGCGCATCCGGGCCAAAACAGCTGCTCGGCGCACCAGTCAAGACATTGTCACGACACATGAGCTGGAGAACGAGCGTTTGTGGCTTCGGGGAAAAACGATTCGTACTGCGAAAGCAAGCTCATGCATCAAGTATGAGCTACAGACATGCCAGGGCCGGGCCTGCACGCTAAAGCCACTCAGGGAATGCCAGGGCAACTGTCGGTATCCAATTTCCGTTTTGCGATGGCGGCCCACTTGTTTCACAAACAATCACGCCTGAGGCTTCAAGCATATTTCAAGCCCTTCATCTGTCGTGGCCAAAAGGGTCCTGTGAAGAAGCGACACGGGCCACCAAGATCGCTACCGTGCTGCTGGGCTACGCTGACTACGCTGACAATGCAGTTGGCTTGCTGCTCTGCGCATGACGTTGTCCTGAGCGACACATCGCTTCCCATTCTCGGCCAACCTGTGACCTGCGGCTTCGGGAAAGAAGATAGAGAACTCGCGGGCAGCGAGGTTCCATGTATTCTACGCATTTCCGGACAAGGTTCCAAGGATGACCGGCACAGACCAGACTCTAACAGGACATCGGGTGCAACTTTTGCAACGAGCTCCCACCGGAACCCCTCCCCCGCCTTACTAGAATCCAAAGTCTACCCTGCACGCCCTGCATGCCAATGTCCTTCCAGGCAGGTCCTTAAGCGCTTGCTGGAGAGCCGAGTGCCTGGGTCAATGGGCTGAGGGACATTGAGGAGGGTTCACGAAACGCCTCAAGTAATTACGCACAAGAGCCGTTGAAAGCACGTCTATCTAGCTCACAAGTAAGCTGACTGCCAGCACATTGCATCACAAACTGGCGGCAAAGACATCAGTCGGTGCGTCTAGCGCTGCACGCCTGGTACTGAAATCTGGACACCGCAGCTTTTTGCCGCGGTCAGATGCTAATTCGGACGGCCTGGTTTTCTTGGTATGTGAACTAAGATGCACCGTGAAATGGAAGCATCCTGTCTATGCACCCAGGCCGGCCACCAAAGCTACATGTTGAGATCGAGAATCGTCCAAGTCACTGAGTGAAGCAAGGGCAGAAGTAAACTGACTTGTGCGCGCAGCCTCCAGAAAAAACTGCTCAGCTAACTGCTGGGCGATGCCCTGGCTGTCCGTATCCAGGGACTGGCCATGCTTCTGGAGTCTGACACTCACTCACCGGCTGGAAATGCCACAGCTGGGAAGTAGTGCATGAAAACCCCGCTCAGTCGCAAAGTGGGCAACCTTCATCTGAACCTTAGGCTTGTTCGCTATTCCCTCAGTTTTTGCACGGACCCTCTCAAATTCTGGTCTTGTATGTTCGGCGTCACCAGATTTTGGGCCTCGTCCAAACTTCCTTACAAGCAAGTGACAGCCAGGCCTTGCTATCTTCAATTCAATGTTGTGCCAAGGGGCGCAGAGCAATCACCTCACGCTTTCGCCGGGAACTTACCCACACCACCTAGGCTGTTTTTTTGATGCCGATTCTGGCACAAGATTTCCCATTTGGCTGATTCCCGCTTGATGATGTTTGGATTATGTTTCGGGGCTGCAGCAGCAGGCTGCTGCGAATCACTAAGGTCACACGCCAGATTTTGTTGCAAAGTCATTGTAGCTCCATATGATTCGCTGCTTAGATCATTCTACCAAGGTCTTGAGCTCCATGATTTGAGGGCTGACGGCTTCTGGACTGCTGCTATTATCTCAGCACACTCTCGTCTTCTTCTGCTGGGGAAGCCAGGGTTTCCACCCTCTCTCTCTCGTTTCAACCCTGAAAATGGTAATCTGAGGTCTTGACCTGACAGGGCCCGAGAATCGCATCTCACTCTGAGACCTCCGTACCCTGAACCCTGAACTCATCCGCTCCAGCCACCGCTGACACGAAAAAGCCGGTGAGGAGTGCAGCCGCGAGGACGGCAACCAGGTATGCTGGGAAGCTCTGCCTAGGCTACGACGCCAAGAAGGCTTTATCTTGTGACTGGCACAGGACAGGCTGGTGCAGTCCCTTCTTGACATTGGGAGGTCTTGCAGACTACAGTGGGTGACGGGCAACTTGCCGACCCTTTTGCCATTCTTCTGACCTTCGCGGTCCTTTCCTGGCTGTAAAAACCCTGCAATCTACAGCATTCCTGTTCACAAGCGCCTGCGCTGCAAAATGCAGAACTTTTTTCAGCAAAGGACTCAAACCCATTATTGCTTTCCGGGCCCGCGACACAAAGGACTTGCATGAATGGAAGAAATCTTGCTGACTTTCCGAGCCCTCGGAAACACCAAAAGGCTAGAGAAAAAGGGACCGCGGCAATGGAAAGCTTCTAGGCCCTGAAAGGCGAATCGTTGGCAAACCCTGTAAACACGCTTGAGGCTTTCGGACTGCATTTCAATGCGCCTGCGTTTCTAGCTCTGCCGTTTCTGAAAAGTGACATCTTAGTGGATCCAACAAGGGCGGTGCACTGCAAAGCCGGAATGCACAGAACACCGTTCAAGTATAAAGTTGGTCCTGGGTACAGACCTTATTCGCAAAGAGAAGGTTCGTGCCAAGCAGCTTTGACCGTCTCAGGTTCCTCAAAGCGAATGCCTGGCACCCAGAGAAGAGAGAGCGTTTGGGGCGAAGGAATGCGAACACTCTGAGAGGCTCTGCGTGCTTTAGTTTGATGCTCAAGAAAATCTCAAGAAATCACACCATTGATTTTACATCATTTTGCAAATGCCGCCTCAAAACTCCGCTACATGCCGCATCACTGCACCCAACTCGTGAGGCATACATGCAACCTTCACCACGCGCCTTCGCGGCATCTTCCGTGGAGGCCTTTGCAGGTCCTTTCTTTTGCTGTGCCTTCTTTGCGGCCTCTTTGGCAGCCTCTTTGGCTGCCTTCTCTGCTGCCACCTCTGCTCGTTCGTAGGCAGCCTGCACCAAAAAGCTAGGTACTGGGTAGGCTGCGTGTGCGGAGGCTGGCCAAAAGCCACTTGGAACTCCAAGCCTCAAGACCCTGAACTCCATCGCGCGCCTTTCCACAGAGCCTAGCAGCCTCGTCCTCCAAGTTGAGGCCAGATATGCCCGACTGGCGAGCTCTTCCGAAGATGCAGGGAGCTTTGGATTCAACGGCGGCTAGGACAGCGGGATGGCATGATTGCTTTAGCATCATGTCCAGACATCTAGCGGCTAGCAGGGTTCCGGCTTGATTGCCCGTTCGGTGGGATGTGCTGCCGCAAATGAAATGATGAAGGGGCCGACGCACAGAACATTATTGACTTGCGTGATGTCCTAATTTCTGAATGTGCGCAGCCAAGGCAGTGGTGCGCGCGCGCGCGCACACACACACACACACCACACACAAACACACACACACACACACACTCACTGTACAACCTACAACAGCTTACGAAGCCTCTGACTCACAGCCATAGTTGGCACCCATCATGGCAACCTCAGCTTGATTTTGCAAGGGGCACGGACACATCACATGCGTGCCTAAACCGTCCAATGGCGCTGGAGAGAAGAGACAAGTCAGCCATGTTCGGCAAAGAGTCTTGCATGCAATTGTTGAGGCCATGCATGCTGCACCCTCGCTTGAAAACACCGTGTCTCTATGTAGCAGACGCAAGCCTAAAACATCTAAAGCCGACAAGGCCGCAGGCATCCAGCAACTTTTTCCGAAAGGCCACATTTGGGCAACCCTTATGATACCTGCTGTTGGGTTGCGTATGCCACGGCGGCACCCAAGCCATGGAAGCCTTGGTTTCGGCAAACTGGCTTCTGGAATGGTTGCTTCCAAAACTGGCCAAGACACCGTGCTCATCCCCCAACTTCTTTTGCATCTCGGACCTTACGGAGGGCGGTCTGTTATCACCCACACACACGCACAGACACAGACACAGTCACAGTCACAGACACAGACACAGACACACGATGACAAGGAAAAGCGCACACCTTTTGCAGGTTTAACTTGAGCACTACGCTCATGGTTAACCTTGCGTTCCAGAAGGTGTCAGACGCATAGACGAAAGTGACGAAAGGATGCTTTATCGTATTCACGAAGAGTGTGGACCCTCACGACCGACAATTTGGCCAGAATTTGGCAGAAGACCTGCACAAAGTACACAGATCAGGTTGGCTTCTGCAAAGAGAGCCGTGAGCTGGCTTGTGTGCATTACGCACATTATGCACATTGTCATCGTCTTCCTTTGCACGGATTCCGAGCATCTTACTTGCACGATATCACTGGAAACAACTCGCAATCTAGCACTTGTAAGTAGCAGCTGCGTGCCCAGGACGTCTCCTAAGATTAGCCATTGCCACCATCATGGAAGCCTCTTCATTTGGGAGGTACTTCCATGTGATGTCCAAGCGTGGTAAGCATTAACAATCAGAGCACACGCACAGACACAGACACAAACACACAGGCACAGTACCACGGTGCCACATTCTCAGCTGAGGGGCTTGATGCTCTGGCTGAGCTGGCTAACGCAGCCCCCATCTTCTTCAAACGGCTTGATTCGCTGCTCCTGTGAAGAGGCACCATGTGTTGTCACGAAGCCAAGAAGTATGGCAGTAAAGCTGTGATTTCCCTTGACCCTACACGATCTTCTTGGCCGTGCCGCAACACACAGCTCCAATGTCAACCCTTCGACTCACAACAATTAAAGCTCCTCACAGTGAGGATTGACATGATTGCCTGTTCAAGAGCGCTCCGCCTTCTACATGTGTCAGGCTCAAGGACGGCTAGGCGCAAGTGATCCCGCGAGAACCCGAAGGTTCAAGACCTCCTGCTCTTTCGCAGGCGATCACAGAAGCCGTTCAAGAAGGGAAAACTCCCAAATCCGAAAGGTCTGAAAACTGCTGAAGAGCTAACAGAACGCTCCTAGAACGACCCTGCCCTTCCCATTCAAGGGCCTGAACGTCTCTCTGGAGGCTCAAGGTCGCCTCCCCTGCTGCTTCCACGAGCTTGTCACAGGAGTCGCTCCTCAGCGGAATTGAAACGTTCTTAAAAACCTTCAGACGTAAGCCTGAGTAACCCTGAAACTTTTTCTGAGACCTTCGGCGATGGGTCAAGTAGGAGCTCGTGTGGATGACAGGTTCCATGTCCGTTTGCTGGAGTCTACGGACGGCAGTAGGCGCTTGAGATCTCAATCCAGTGAGGAGTTGCGTACTGTAGGCAATGCTCAGACGGATCGTCTTATCTACAACTGTCATCTGTTTCCAACATGTCTAGAATCCATCCAATGCACTTTTTAGTGCTGCCTCAATCCTGAATCCTGAAACTTCCACATACAGCAATGCATGCCCCAGCATCAACTGGCCGTGGAATGCATCGATGGCCTCCCAATGGAAAATTTGGGCGTGAAAGAAATTGAATGTGGACATGGCCCCCGAATACGTGGCGACCCTACGCAATTCAATCGCAACAAGCCGACGTGTCGTAGGAGTTGCTGTTGCTGGGTGAAGTCAGGACAAACATGTCTCCCAACAAGTTGACCGAAAGACGTCTAGACATCGATATATTCTCTCCAGTTTTCTAGTGGACCCCCGTGGATTCTAAGTACAAGGAGCTTAGCTTCCTACGGCTCTTGCAGGCCAAAGCCGATGACCGAGACATTTTCCGGCCTGCTGCTGCCAGGCATGCTCATCCTGACAGACACCGCAAGTTACCCTTAGCTCTGAGCAATTCGGCATTGAAAAGACTCAACAAGACCCTACTTCTGAGGGCTTCGTGTCTCTCTTTGCACGGCCATTGAAAAATCAGCAGTCCGCAGGCCTTAGCAAATTTCTTGAGCTTCGCAAGCATGTTTTTCACTGCATCGTTCTTGCCCGCCCCGTCCGACGTCATCGCCTCGCCGGCAGGTGTGTGATGTGACTTGCGCTGCAAGTCTTGGGCCTAAGACGAGTTCGGCACGTTAGGTACCGGTACTTCTTCAGCCTGGAACTGCAAGTCTGTCAAGCAGAGACTTCAGGTCGACGAGTTGTCTGCATACAGGAACGCAACACGTGGAATTCTAGATGTGTCGCATCCCGATGATGCTGTGGCGGTTCATCAAGACTGCTTGTTTTCGGGGAACTTACCTGGCGTTGATACAGAAACATGTTCACGGAAGTGCAGTGCAGATCTCCTGCAAACCCGCCCCTTCTGCCGTCGCGCCTGCAGCATGCTGTCCTCAAGCTTCTGTGGATTAAGCTGTGCCGTGATCTGATCAAATGCGCCGTAGTCAAACCTGGCGGCATGAGGTACTCTGTTTCAAGTTTCAGGGAGACAACCATCTTCAACCAGGAAAACCGCTGAATGGCAAAATGGCAGCCCTTGAAATCCCTCTCAGTGGAAAAAAGGCACATAAGTCACATAACCTCAATCAGATCAAGCGGCTTTTGCGACAGCTTCGCATCGCTCTGGACTTCCTTGGGGTGACTTGCGGACTGCTCTCCTTGCTGAGCTTGCTGCATTCCATCAGCTGGTTGCCGTGGATGTCTGTTGAGGAGTGCAAAGCGCAGGCCATTTCATGAACATACATGTGCCCGGAAGGCTAAGTTGCGTGAGACACTCTATCGCTTTACAACAACGTCCTGATACGCAAGCAGGCCTAGTGCAATTACAAGTTATTGCAAGCGCGTGGGCCTGCTAAACACAATCTGCCGCCAAGGGGCGGCAGGATTTGCGGCTGCAACCGCGAGCCAAGTGATGATGATGGCTCGATTCATCACTCTTTCCGCCTTGCTGTACAACATCCCTAAACCCAGGCTTGCAGACGTTTCAGCCGCAGGCTTTCCAGCATCTGTTCGCCCTGAACCGATGTGTCTCTCTTTGCTGCGGCAGAGTTGCTCGATGGGGGGGGAAGCCCACCCATTCAAGAGCTGTTGAGCCAGAAATGTTTCGCGATTAAGTTTCACACTTGGGCTCCGAAACATGGTACCCGGCGACTGTTCCGGGCACTTTACCAAACACTCTTGCCAACCTCTGACTCTGACTGTCGCAACGGCCAGATATGAAAAGTTACGACCAAGTTTAGACTCCCTTGGAGAACTCCGTCTGCACTAGCCTCCGATACCACCTCCGATGCCAGAAGCACTGGCACAATGCATCTGAATGCTTCAGACCTTCCCATACCCCGGTACAGGCTGCCTCGCTTCCCCGCAGCAGCTTTGCGAGGAGTCTGGGGATTGGCACATGCTGCATTGATGCTTCATAGATCTTCAGAGTTCCTGGTGTCGAGCCTCCTCAAACTCGGGAGATTCTGGTGTTCGCTTCTCACTGGAACGGCTGTGTGCAAATCATGTCAGCAGTCTGAGCCTTTCTTCAACTTTATGGGTAGTTTTCATGCTTGTGTCAATCCCAAAAAAATCACCACAAGAGGGCAAGCAAAGCAAGCAGACTGCACCTCAGGTACCAGACGTCCTGCTCCAGGCACTGGTCGATCCTGACAGGTGTATCAAAGGATTCTGAGAGACAGAATGGCACGGAGCGCCTCCTTTGTTCCTACTTCGACCTTGCGTCAGGTCGATCGAAACGACCAGCGCAGGTGTGTGAGGAGTGTATTACTGCGCAAGCTGCATCGTTGCGCTTCATTCTGCTCAGTTTGCTTGGGTGCCAGAAAAATATTTCGGAGTAGCGCGTCGGCAATTATCTACTGTCAAGTGGCAGGCTTCCAGACAAGTTTCATGGCACGCGGCATGGGGGGCAATGTTGAAAAAGAACTTGTCTCATGTCCTCGTACCACGGAGCTCAAACAAAACAAGACGGTTCCCAAACACACTGAAGAAGTCGGACTGACCTTGCAGCCTTGGTGGGCGAGCCTTCTGATTTCCCAGGATGCAATCGCGGGCAATCGCGAGACCTCTCCACTCACAGGCGCCCCACACGAAATAAAGGGAACGAAGATCTTTACTGTCCGACTTGTCGGATCGAACTGCGGAGCCGACTCCGACCTCTGTCGCGCACAACGAGTTTACCCCTGAAGAAGGCATCACGAGACCTTCCAGACACCCCAGACACCAGCCCTCCGGAGCTGCCCACACCCCTAAAATCCCCGAAGCCCTGAGCTGGCCCTCTGGGCGGCCCGGAGGATGTTTGCGACCTCGGATCTCCCAGAGCTGACGATTGTGGCACAAGCACAGCCTTAGCCTTATACTACAAGTAGAGCAAACAATACCTGCGTAGTACTCACATCCAAAGCAAGTAGATGGGATCGTGCGGCTAGTGAGGTTGAAGCAACACAACGCAGGCAACAGCATCAAATCTGTGGCGTCTTGCAGTCTTGGTTCGGCGATTCAGTCTAGTGGCAGCTCATTGGCTCGTGAGCTCATCATTGACAATATCAATGAGAACAGCGGTACAAACCATCATCGTACTAAGTAATAGTAAATTGATTCATTTGAAATGCACCTCCGCTTAAAGTCACCCCGCACCGGCCTTGATTCTGGTTCTACACAGCCCGTGCTCCTTACACAACTAAGAGAAGGAAACTGGCACCAGAGCATGAAATCACATGCCCGAGCAGCTCTTGATATTCTAGTAAATTGAACTGTCCCAGTATTTCGGTGAATGCTGAAAGGACCATTTGATATGATGATATGAACTGTTCACTGTCATGAGGAATCGCCAATAAAACTGTGTTTTGAACTCAAGGTACTCAAATTCTTTAGACTATTTCGCAGCAGCTTATTTAAAGTTGATGCTTCAACATGTTGCAACTGAGGCGCCTACAAGTCAGCGTGCTTGCAAATACGGCTGTCGAGCTAAAGCACCAAAAACATGAATGCCTGTTGCTGTTGCATCTACTTGCCAATCTGCAGCTCCTTGACCTGATCTATCTGCTGTCGTCTGTATCATCAAAAAGTACCTTTTGCGCCCCTGCATCGTGAATTTCCCTTATTTCCGCACTGCCAAGCAAATAACTTTTCCGTCCATTTAGTGAATTTCTGGTTTGCGTGACTATGCCGGGCCTTCCCCAAATTCCCCACTGCTCTGTAGTTGAAGAACTTCGGTTTATTGAACATAGGCTGAAAGCAATGGGCAGGGGACAGGGATCGCATCCATCTTCCCAAAGGGCGATCGACCGGAACTCTGATACATTCAATGCAGTCAAAGCTTTTATCCTACTGCGAGGAACCAGCACTTGGCAGCTGCGATTCTTCAACAAATTTCAGCACAAAGTAACAGCCATGGACCCGGATAGAACAATCCTTTGTGAGTCGGGGTACGCGTGGCCGAACCGTGGACCAGCGGTTGCGAAGGTCCTTCCCGGCATGCAGGTCCAACCAGGGATGGAGCTGCTGAGCTCGTAAGGTTGTAAGGGGCTCCTACCCTGCGCTATCCTACGCTGTCCTGCGCTTCCTGGCTGATGCAGTTCCTCTGTCCTGCTGCCACTAAATCCTTCCAGAACAAGGCCTCCATCCCGGGACTCCCAGCTACAAGTACAAAGAGGTGCAGAGGCCATGCATCGTCCGACCCCATGGAAACAGGGCGACACCTCCGCATCCACGTGGATGAAAAACCAGGCCTCAGACTGGCTGTTGGCCCACCCCGACTCTTCCGGCGTTTTAAAGTTGACAACCATCATCACACGTGTTCTGAAATGTCGAAAACAAGAAAACCAAGAGCCTTCTGGGGCTTGGGCATAAGCCTCCTCGAAATAGCTGTCCAAATCTGCCAGCTGGAACTTCTCAAACTGTCGCATGTACCTCGTCATGAGTCTCAAGCGACCACATCATCGTAGCGCATGCCTCCCTCACAGCCCATATGCATGACACCCTGCCTTACAGTACACCTCAGCACATAGGCATAATCTTACATGTCAAAAGCCTCGAGCTGTCAAGCGGTCCCCATCAAGCCGCAATCATCCACGAGACTCCGGCGGGTTCGGGTTGAGGAGCTCTGGCGAAGGAATACTGGCACAAACTCGGGCCCGCAACGGGTCCAAGCTTTTCCTTCCATGCGCGCTCGCCTGCCTGCATCGTAGAGTTGCGTTGTCATGCATGTTTTTGGTGTTTTGGCAGTCGACGATGCAGGCAGTTTGTCGGCAGCTGCTGACCACCCCAACAACATGGTGGCCTTGAATGACTGGCCTAGATTTCTCAATTGTGGTTTAGTATAGTAGCTCGCCATGTTGCCAAGGTCTGCCGTCTGACCCGCCAGCGTCTTTGCGCTGGCATGCAACATCTCTCGTACCAAAGGAGGGCCAAACATGTCAAAAGACGAACTCATCAGCCACAGGACGTGGTGGGGAAGCGTGAGATTCTCGAGGAAGAACTGCAGTACTTTCCCAGAACTGTCGACATGGTTCTCGTATTGCATGCAGAAGGCATGAACAAGAACAAGCAGAAGAGCACACAGAGACAAATGTATGGTAGGCAGTGAATGACACGGACGAGAAGGGCCCTTAAAGTGTTGATCACTTCGCTCTAAGAACCTCCTTACACGGCCACCTCCGCTTTCCCCACCCAGTGTAACTGGAGGCGGTGAGATTGGTGAGACATGGTGGGACACGTTGAAACATTGGATGACATTGGGGCATATTGCGACCTCGTACCGAGTTAGATATCGAGCTCTTGCTGGGCAGGTGTCAGGGATTTGAAAAAGTCTACACATGGCACTCTCAATCTGAGAAAAGCCTTGACATGAGCCGACGCCCTGCTCGCTATATGACTATCGCTGCAGGCAAGATCAGGTCCGAAAGTTGGATTGTGAATGGATTGGAACGTCATCTCAGGCTAAGGTTGCCATGCTCTTCAGGATTTGATCCGCAGGGCGGCGTCACGACCCACTCGCAAAAAAGGGCAGGCAATTTTCCTGCCCCGAGACATGCGAAATACCGATGCCTCCTGCGACAGCCTCGGCCTGTGTCATATGTGCCGTCGATGGCTTCAAATATGCCGCCGCGCTGCTTGGCAGCCACGTGGATGCCACGGACGCCTGCCATGGTACAGACAAAGTGCAAAGTTGCAATGCAGGATGCTGAGGATGCTCCACTCATCTATCGCGCATATACAGGGCATCAAACTTTGTCCGTGCTGCATGGGACTACAATGCTGGCGAAGAAGATGTTTGAGTGGGTGCTACTCCTACTTTGAAGAAATTACTGTACTGCTCTGTAATCTGCTTCTCAATTTAAAAGCGATGACAACGACGCCCAAACTACCCTCCGCATCCCTCCGCTTCAGCCTCACAGCACCGAGACCATTGTCGCGTCATCATTCGGATCAGTGGCTCGCTGCATCTTTTCCTCAGTGCAACTGGGTTTGGCGACTTCGGGTGAAGGTGCGCACCATGAATCTTGATTGATGGCATGCAATCCGCCGACACGCACGTTGCGAGTTGACATAGACGGGACACCCTGGCCAGTTGACAGGCTTGGACTGTTAATTTTGAGGAGCCTCCGTGAGCCTTTGTGCGGTGGTAGATTCTGGATTTAAGGCATTTTCGGAGTTGTTCAGGTCAGCAAAGTGTTTGGCTGTCTTCGGCACTTCTGGAGGCTGTTCAAAGCGGCACTGCCAGTGTCATCCAAAGGCAGCAGCAGCTATGGGGATTTACGAAAAGAGAGGACCCCAAAACAAAATCTCCAAGTTGTAGGATCCCCTTATCATTTGGCCCCAACAAGGTACCCCCGAGTTCGGAAACCCCCACTTCATGGAAAAAAGATCGGAAAAAGCCTCTGTAAGCCGGGCAACCTCGATGCTCTCCCGGAAGCTATAACGGCCAGCCTCCATAGTGGACCTGATGTGTGCATTTTTCGGCGCTCGGATTCGGGCTCAGGGCTTCGGCCCACTCGCAGCTGCTTCAACTCCTACGTGGAGCCTGTTGGAGGTGCCATGAGGCCTCTCTCACACAAGTTGCATAGCCATGGCAACTCTGGGTTGCCAGTGGCCCGGCCTGGTTGCAGTGACCGACAGCGGAATCCTTGAGTGGAGGCTTGGCGACCTTGTGGGAGTGTGGGGGCTGTGGGGGGGGGGGGGGGGAAGATGTCAGATGATGTTCTGATGCATGCTAGGTATTTGAGAACTAGAACCGACCATTCGGCCCTGAGCTGCAGGTTCGCCTCGACACCAGGCCTTGAAGCTCGCATTGACCCTTATAAAGTTTGGAGCTAGAGGCGAAAAAACGAATTTCGGAAGTGACGGCTTGCACGGCATCAAGCCTTCCGTTCACTCACTGATCTGACTGTTGAGCCTTTTGGCGAGACAGCAATCCCTGAAACCTGGGGCAGCTGGCTTGTCACGGGCGCTGGCTGCCACATCATGTGCTTGAAGGATTGACACATACCTTGGGCATTGACTTTTGTGGAAGCTTGGCATAGAAGATGAGGGGTCGCTGGGGAGGGGGGAGGAGGGTTGGCAAAAGGGTGAGAAAAAAAAGTATACATTGTTGAGGGGGCTGCCATCCCCCATGGAAGAACTATTACTTGAATGAATCCCGGCCAGAAGCCTGAAATCAAAGGGTCGAGGTACGTCGCTGCACGGCTGGACATGCGCTCCAGCTCCTCATTGCCTGTCAACAACGAGACACTTATTCGGCCCTCCACGCCTAAGCATCGTTGTTTGTTGTGTGCTGTTGCATCGACACCTGTCAGAGTGCCCTAGCCGTGACCCGAGACATGCAAAACCAACTCTCCGGCGAGGAAAAAAGGAGTTCCTACGAGGGTGACTGAGACATGGTGCAAGCAGTGCAAGCTGTCGTGAAGCAATTGCCAATATACTGAGAGGGTCAGCCAAGTTTTCATAGGATACGGCTGTTCTGAATTCGAACCGAGGGGCTCAGCTGGATGTCTGTGACATGCTCTTTGATGTTGCTACGCTCATCTCTGTTCTCGATCTCGCTGATCAGGAGAACACCTTGGGTGCAAACACCTTCCGCAGCTTGCATTTGTAGTAGCTATTTTGACGAGACACGGCTACTTGTACCTGACTGAGGGTATGTCTAAGAATGAAGGAGATTGTATGCACTTGTCATCACCTGCACGTAGAGGCCAGGGACGGCTTGCAGCCAAGTGACCGAAAATTTGCAGATGAATCCACATGGCCCCCCCAAACTTGTTCGCCAGGAGGGCAAACCTTAAGCTTTGGCGTGGAATAGGCATCAAACATCCCGTGGCTGTCGCAGCAAGCTGGGCACGGCTCCATGCTCCATCAGGCCGAATTAAGCAAAAGCGGGTGTGAGTGAAAGTAAAAGTCGTAAAAGCGAAAGTCAGCACTTCCACAGTGCGGCCTGCCACGTCCCCCTCAACTGCTCAGGCTCTGCAAGCATCATCGCCGGGGGGAGAGAACAGTAGGAATACAAGCATGATGACAACCCAAAACAACTCAGAACTAGCAAAAGATAAGGGAGATCTGAAGCCTCATGAGGGGCAGGATTTGCTTGAGAATCCTACCCAAACGCAGCTCATGAGGAGCAAAAAATTGCTTTCGTGTAGCATTTCATAGCGAGGCATGCTTCGGCTGTCGCACCCAATACGCCTTACAACTCGTGCCAGTGCCGTTTTCAGACTCACGCCGGCCTGTTTTCTGACTCGGTCTTTATCGTTTTCTGACTCGGTCCATCCCGTTTTCGACTCGTTTTCCCGACACGGCCCCCACCCCAGTGTGGAGGGCACGAACGAGCATTCAGATGCTCTCAAGCAAAGGTGTCCAACGTTCACCGAGAGGGTAGTGTCGCCCTAGCAGGGGACCGTGGAGGGAATCCTTGGCAATTGGTACTGCCCCCAGGGGTCTAGGCTCGGGGGAATCATGCCAAAGCACTCGTCTGCCTTGATTTTGATGTAGTAGCAGGTCCCGCTGCTCGCCGTCAGGCGGCCGCGGTGGTGCCAGTCGGCCCAGAGGGAGGGCAGGCAGAGCACATCCTCGTTCTTGACCTCCTGGTTCCTTGTGAGTATCCCGGCCTGGTTCCGCGCGAAGTAGTGCATCATCCCTGTCCATTGAAGTTTTGAAGGGCTTATGTCAATGTAGTTTCGGCTTAGTTTGTACATTCGGGTTTAGGTGCTACTCGGTTTAGACTTTAGAGCTGAGGATTCATCAAGTCACGTGGCTCAAGGGCTTTCCACTTTACGTTGCACACCCCTTTTTACGCCTGTCTCGATAACCAGGACATTCTTGCAGTCGGTGCCAGGCATGAACACGTCCTGCTGCTGTGTGCAGACGTCCTCGGAGATGCACGTGTGGCACAAGTTGGAGTAGAAGTACTGATGATCCGGCTCGGCAGTGGGCCAGAAGCCAAGGACCTGGACCAAGGGCAGGTACATCTCTTCATGCAGCTGCATTTTCAGCCGTTCGGGCATCTTTGCCAGAACCGGTACTTCACCTGAGTTCGGGCAAGCAGTCACCGAAAGAACGATGCTCCAGGCAGTCTTCGCACACGTGGCAGCACACGCGTGGGTACTCTCCCAGGGATGCCCGGAAAGCAAAGACCGAAACAGCACAAATTCAGCACCAATTCCACAAAGCCGCTCTCCTTCACTCGCACGGACGCCAAACCATCGATGCGAAGGGCCTCCTCGACTTTTCCATACAGGCCCACAGAAAGGTTCCTGCACAGCTGGCTTAGCAGCACGGTCGAGGACGAAATACAATCACTTGGCTTCCAAGCTTCTGCATGCGTAACATTGTACAATGAGTACAACATTGCAAACTGGGTGAACACAACGAGTCCATAGGTAGGCGCACGCATGTCGGCCGAGGTAGTCTGTGGACATGCCAGAAGTAGCTACCAAAACAGCAGGATGAGTAATTCCTGAATATTGACAGTCTAAGCATTTCGTCTCACAGGTGGCAGTTGACGTTACAGCATCAAATGCGGCAGCTGCTCCGAAGTCTCGACTCAGCATAACTCAGCCGTGCGTCCGCTGGTTGAAGAAGCGGAAAAGCGTCATGTGAATCTTGTTTGTATCGTCCCGGGCTTTCCGGAGAGAGCTCATGGTAGCAGTGATGGAGGTAATAAAGGACCTGACATGCGCGCATCGACTAATTCTATACATAATAATAATAATATAATATTAATAATCATAATAATAATAATAATAACAACATATATATATATACACATGTAGATGAAAATGCATATGTGCGCCGTACTTGCCTTGACCTGTCAAAATCTCACAAGTCACGAGCGCCCCGTGCCAGCTACATGCCGGCATTACGAGAACACTCCAATGGCCATGAGAATCACGAGGAGCGCGAAGACACGCTCCAACTTGGTGTTCAGTATTGTGAACCGAGCACGGAGTTTGAAGTTTGGCACGGCGGTGGTGGTGACTAAGGGGAGTTAGGGATTAGAATCGCGGCACAGTTACATGAAGGCTGCTACTAGTACTTCTGAAACTAGGTAACAAGCGCTGTCGAACTTTTGACGCGCAAGCACCACAAAGCCCAAACACAAAACTTAGACTACACATGGAGCTTGCATAGCCGGGTAGCCGCATTGCTCGGAGCGATGTCTTGCGTGGCTGGCGTAAACTGGGTCAGTGCCTGGTGCATGCAGGCAGTACCGCTAGGCAGCGGTCAACTACCGAAGTTTTCACGGTCGGCAGTCAAAGCAACCACGACCAAACTATACACTGCGCACCGACAGGGCAGAGAAACACTTGCAGTGACCCACACATCGCAGTCTGGCAGAACGGGCTGAAGCTCGAAGCTGACATGCAATCAGGATGCCCAATGCATCGATGCGGCATAAGCCTGACAAAGATGCCGCCAACAAAACGAGCAGTCTAATCAGAAATGTTCTGCTACGTGGGCCGGCAAAGTGCAGCGCAGCACGCACGCTCCACAGCGGCACTAGTTTCAGTCTTGCAGTCACGAGGACTTTACGTTTCGTCGTTATGCCATCTTACTTTCATGTCCCAAAGCAGGAGCCCATAATCGCCAACATCTGGGAATATGATCGAGAGCCTGCCTCGCCAAAAGACACAGTCTGCATGTCAGCTTGTGCAATCCAGTTTTTGCCGTCAATGTCAAACGTGCCGATACCTCGGGTCACTCATGACATCGCTGCACCATCTGGCACCCAACCGCACCCAACAAGGCACTGAAGGAACGCCGTGGACGTCGACCTCCTCAACCATTCAACCGGCGCTCTACACCGAGTACTGAAAAGACTGACATTCCGTTGCGTGCCCCTTGGACCACAAGGTTCATTCTTGGCGAAGGAGTGTGGGGGTAGGTCCGAGCTGCCGTACCAACAGCACGCGATGATGTGATTGATCATCAACATCATCACCAACCCGACGCAGATCTTCACAACCATAAAGGCGTGGGTCGAAAGAAAGCCTCAGCAGCTTGCTGACTTCTGGGTTCGTGCTCTGAGGACTGAACCTGGGAATCCTAGAGCACTCCAAACCATGAGGGAAGCCTGCTCCAAAAAATCCTAAGCACATCAAGTTCAACAAAGCTTCCATACTCACTCCCTGCCTTGTCTCCGTGCCCCTGAACTGAACTAACTTGCACCCCCCCCCCCCGGTGACCCAGGAGCTGTTTGCCAGGAGCATGAGCTCCTGCTGCAACTTGGCCACACGCACAAGGCCTGAAGTCGCTCATGGCTGAGGGCTTCGGCACTTCGGCACGCTTCGGAAGGCCTATGATATGGTTCTAATAATCTCTATAGATGCCTATCGATGCCTTTAGTCTACATATAGGTGGTCTGGAAGCATTTAAGGGGGATGTTTGTCTTGCGAAGGGTCTTCTGTCTGCTCGGTTCTGCTTGGGTTTTCATCCGGCATTAACGCATTGCTTGTAACATGGGCATGGGGCCCTTGAAATGCTGAAAACTGAATGCAGCCGTTCAATGTGTTTGAACGACACACATGCTGCAAACTCGTTCATGACTGCATTTGCACGTGTCGGGCCACTGCAAAAGTTAAGTGTAGTGTTTCAAGGTGAATGGTAAGGCACAAGTGCTCACAACCGCACTAGTTGTGAGATGTTCTACAGCTTAAGATGATGTAAGCCCTGCGCTTCCCGGGGTTTTGCAGCTCCAAACAAACGCCAATTACAGCCCATCGCGCCGCAAGTTACTGCAATTGGAGGTGTCCGCTTTTTGACAGAACATGCATGCTGCAAGTGACGCATGCCTTTTTAACGGAGAGGCTCCGCTTTGACAGGTGATCGTGGCACGGCATGTGGAACCCCAAAATGAGCGTGTTTTGTCTCTTCCTTCCGTCCTCCTTCCTCCCTTTCCTTTCCTTCCCTTGCCTGAGCCCTGTTCTTTCCTTGTGCCCGTCCGTAAGAAAACGGAGGAAATCCTATGGGAACCTCAAGCATATAATAATAACAAAGAATAAATACAAATAGAAATATGTGCAAACCGGAAACATGAGGCCTCTCCGTTCCTCAATGCGCGGTCAACAGTTCCGACAGTCAAGGTTCTGAACTTTCTGAAACAGGGCTCTGCTATGCTCTGCTCTGCTTCAGGTGCAGGGTGCGCCTACGAGCCCTACGTATCCGGAAGCTTGGACTCGGTCTCCCTGAACCCAATGACTCACATGACTAATGTCGGCCCAGCAGGCGCAGCAACCGAAGGAGGCGGAGTGTTCGAAGGAAGCGTGCCGACCGAAAGATGGTCGAGTTCCTGGTGGGCAAAGCGTCTGTGATAGCTTGGTCCCCGCGCGAAGAGCGTTTTTGTAACCACATGCTGCTAGTAGCCTTTAAAATCTTTAAAGCCTCTAAAGCCCGATGAGCCCGTCCCCCTGTTCGAGGCCAGGGGTCACTCCCATGTCACGAAGAGCTTCCACCGTGATCAGCGTGGCATCCAGCCCCACGATCAAGACATCCACCCAGAACCATGAGCCTGGGTCAAAACTCCTGCAACCCCATAATGAAATCTAAACACCATCTTGCAGCGTTCAAACTTGTTGTTTCATGACTAAGACCTCTCCTTGGCTGACAACTTCCTTCTCTCAGCCCCACGTTTACGGACTGGCTCGGGAGGAATGCCGTTGACAAACTTTTCGACTCGTTTGAGTGCACCGCAGTCTGGGAGACAGGCAAAGGCTGGGGCCAAGGGGCGCAAGTAGTGCCGCGCCAAGACAGAAGGCCGCATCTCGAGCTTCCCTTGAGGGCTGGAGCTCCGACCGAAGAGAAAAAGAAACGAGAGCAAGAAAGTGCGAGAGCGGAGGGAGAGGATAAGGAAAACAGTTGAGGCAAACAGTGGGCGGACCTTTTCTTTCGACGCCGAAGAAGAAGTGCACGGGGATGTCAAAGAGCCAATACCTGTCTGTGTCTGTGAAGGCTAAACATCGTCGACAGAGGCTCCAGAGAGTAAGCTTGGAAAAGGCAAATCTGGATGCACTAGCCAAGGCACACGAAGGAAACCCGTGCTACGTTGCTCATTGCTTTGATGAACTCCTCGAGAACGGGGCTGCTTTGTCGTTTGCGTACTTTCGGACTGATACTCAAACGAGCTGCATCCGGTATGAGAGATCACCAGCAAGGTACGCCCGCGCAAATGCAATACATACTGAATACGTATCGTGAGCAAAAAAAGCTAAATGCGCAGCTGATCTCCTCGACCTGGAACAGGCCCAGTGGGATAGTAATCCTCAGACGAAACAGCATGGCAAGGTCTTAAGAGGAGCTGAAAATGGTTGATCCTGGACACCAAACAAGCCTGCTTAGCGGGCTGAACGTAACGCAGCCTGGCACCTTCGGCCTTCTTCGCTTGAGCCGGGCAGCAGATCCCAAACGATCCAAAGGGTTCCCAGCGTGGACCAGAACATCTGCTGCTTGCTGCGTGGGCCCACAACAAAGCGCTGGAAGATGCTGTCCTCCTGGGCATGTGTGATGGCACTCATAGCCCATGTATGAGTTCTGAAGATGTCTCTCGTCCGCCTTTGGGGCCCATGGTGTGCCTTGCCTGTTGTCGGTTCCGTCAGCGAGGCACTTCAATTTCCTTTACCTAGGCACCTCCATCAGACTCCTTTTGAAGAGATTGCATCACAGGGCAGGCCGAACTCTTTCCACGCAGCTCCTCCTGCACCGCATCTTGCATCCGCAGCGAGGAGTTGAATCCGGTAAGTGTCGTCCGAAACGATCCTGACAGCATCAACAGGCTGGGAACGATACCTCTGACTTACACAGCCCAAATGCGGTCTGTGTCCCTATGGATAGCGATGAGAGGTTGCACGAGTCCCATGTATAGATGTATTCTTTTGCTATATTTGCATTTGCTCATATCCTTAGTATTTAGTTGCATGTGTACACATATACATATATATATATATACATATATGTATATATATGTATGTGTAAATATATATGCTTTTGCGTATCTTGTACAAAAACTCCAACGGCATCTGTACTGTCGGTCGGGCGACTGACTTGACGCATGTGGTGGACGCCAGCCGCCCAGGTAGCCTTCATCTGCAGCGGCACGGGCGCGTAGCTTGCCCTGAGGGTGCAGCGCATGAATGGCAAACTGCCGTTGCCGAAGGATGCACGGAGCTCTAGGCCCGCATACCAATGGTCGATCTGCACTCGGTTCAATAACCTTACCCGTTATCAGGCGTAGTTTGAAAAATTATACTGCAGCGATCGACGGTTACGCGGAATAATGCGAAGTTCTTGGGCCGGGGGGGCAAGAAACTGCCACAAACAATGAAGAAAATGCCATAAACAAAAAACAGGGTCTTCTGGGGGCAGCTGTTGAGCCAGAAAGTCTGAAGACTGTGCCCTGGCTTCTGACTATAGAGGGCGACACTACGCAAATCTGAGCCTTAAGAGTATGCACTGGGATTCACTGGGATGCACATGTGGGCCAGGTTTTACCATGGCTGCCGTGGCTCGCCAAGGGAGAACTGGGGCCATCCTCCTGCTGCACTGCCTGCCACGTGTTGCAAGGCCAGCTTTCAGTTGTGGTGCTGAGGTCGCGAGAGGTGAAGTGTCACACAGGATACTGTACTCCGTCGGTTGAGTTCTGTTCGAGCTTGTTGCAGGTTTCTAGCATGCTCAAAAATAAGACATGTGGAATGTCAAGTTCATACCCCCTACTTCGCCAAATGGCCCAAAAGCCCTGAACCTAGGCCCTTGGGCCTCACCGTCCAGCAGGGAGGCAGCGAGAAGAGCCCACCTCTGGGTCTATTGAATCTATTGCTTTTGGTGCTGGGATAGCGCTAGACATGCACTGGCAGCTCCCCTCAGATCTGCAGAAACCCCGCCTCTCCGCGGGTTTGAGCGCATCGTCTCGCTCAACCCTTCCAGGATGCACTTCCTCAGTCCAAGTGTAAACTTCCGGAGGGATTCCCAGCATCTTAACACAGGCACATACACAAAAAATGGTCACCGCCAATGCGGAAGAAGCGGCCACCAACAGCGGGGCGCTTGCAGCCGGAAGGTCCTGGAAGGCCATATCAGATTTGAAGCATGAGCTCTAGGACTCTATGACTTCCAGATACGTGCACTACATTGTTCGCAGTGGCCACCAGCAGGCCCCAGTCAGCGACCCGTGGCTTGCCTTGTCCGCCACGGTGGTCACCAGTGGGTCCTCCTCAGAATCAATGCCCTGGCAGGCCAGACTTGAGATTCGTCAGCGCTGCTCGGGCCTTGTCACAAGCCTACTCGGAGCTACGTCGCTACGCCCCCTTCGGATTTCGGACCCCAGAGCCTGGCGCGCCAGGCCCAGCTCCGTTCGGAGCTTCAGGTTCTGCTGGCGCAGCCGCTCCATCTCCTCAGATTTTGTGAACATCTGCAAGCAAATGTCGCGTGGGCAGAAAGAACGGGGGCTGTTTGTAGCCTACTTGCGTTTGCTGCACTTTCAAGCCAAGAAGGTTTTTGGCTCTGAGTCCGCTCTGTTGACGGCCCAGCTGCTGTTCGGTGATGCTGAAGCAATGTGGCACGGAGTTTGTCCAGCTGAGAGGTGAGAACGACCTTGGAGATGGTTCAGGAGGAAGAGATCATCTGGCAGTTGCTGGTTTGGGCATTCGCAACTGTCACAGATCCAGATCCCTCTAAGCCAAGAAACCTCATAAACAAACTCCTCTGGCGGCGGCCCGCCATCGCAGCTGCAGAAAGCCATGGCGCCCAAGGCGAGGAGCGAGAATATGGAATCCCCAAGAACCTACCAACGTGGCAAAGAATCTGATATGCATGAAATGTTGCTCAGGTCGCGTAACACCATGTAAGCAAAACAAACCCTCCCATTTTTGTTATAGTTATAGCTACTCTTGTCTGAAGTGCTCAAGTGGAGTACAGTATCCATTCAGCATTCCTCTAATATGAATGCCAGGCACCAAGTCGAAGCTTTCCAGACGAAAGTTGCGGGGTCGGCCATGGATCCAGATGTTCAACAGACCGTCCATAACGTCGACAGGATAATCTGTAAACCGTCAAATGCAGGTTATGACTTAGCCACAGAAGCCAGAGATGCCATAACTGAGAAGCAAAATCGACTGTGACGAGTTGTACTCCCCATTGCTGCTAACCCGGGCGGGGTCACATGTACGGATGTATGAAGCACAGGGGTCGGAGGGACCAGAGTGAACAATCGAAGGGCACTCCGAAACCAGCCGGCTGACGCCGAAGGTCAGAGTAAGGGCGATGCCGAACGTGCCTGGACATGCGGCAGTTGCTTGAGGAGAGGACTCCAAAGGTATCTTCGGGGCTTCAAGGCCCGAATTGCCAAACAGCCTAGTACTTGGGTGCTGAAAACATCCCGCTGAATAATCTGAGCTTGCTGCTGGCACCAAACCAGCGGCTACCTTCAAGTTGGCAGACAGCCGCAGAAAACACATTCACAGCAATAGGCAACATAGGCTACATTCAGCCGGGGGAAGCAGTTCCTCGACTCAGGTCTGAGCCTGCCCATCGGTCGTGCAACAGCTTGAAACCGACCAAGGCCGGAACACCTTTGGCTCACCCGCTTCGGCTTTTCGGCTTCTCCCTGAGCTTCCCTGAGCTTCCAAGAGCTTCTCTCCGTTTCATGAGGCTCAGCTGGCAAGAAAGAGGGCAGGACCTGCGTCTCAAAGACTTTCCGATAGCACAAGGGTTGCAGGGGAACTGCAGGCGCCGTGCTTCGGGCATCGGCGACGTCAGTATTCAAGCCCCCTAAGCGCACTGCCAACCAGGCAAGACGACCAGAGGACAGCCTCATTCTGCTGCCTGTGAGGCATCATAGGAAGCACTGAGATATCGAAGCCTGAGGTTGCATGCTGCCGGGCTGGCAACTTGCAGTGTACGAGTAGCCTCATCATACGGCAGCCTGGCCTTCGCACACGCTGGCTCACAGCACTGGTGACGGTGCACACCATCTCCAACTGGCGCAGCGTGTCCTCATTCTGCGCACTTGTGCCCGTAGCTTGGGGGGCTCCAAGTTTGGGACTCCGATCTCCCAAGCCATGTCAGCAAAGAACAAGGCCAAACTCAGACCAGCACCAGGCATCCCACAAGTCGAACCATCACTACAAATTATGAGCCAGGACCCCATCAAGTCCTCCGTCGCCGTGATGACCTGGGTATTTGAAGTGAGGCTCTGTCAACAATGAACCGCCGACAAGAGAAATGCCCGAGCGGCGTCTACAATTCTACGAACATGCGAATCGTCGACGCATCGTTTTCACGTAGATTTTGCAGCACGTGTGTTCGCCTTCTTCGCTAGGGCAAGACTCTGAATCCAAACCCCACAGATCAGCACCCAAACCGAAACCCAACACGCCTCAAGCGTTAACAGGTGCCGAGCAACATTGTCCCAATGGCGCGTTCGGGCGCGGAGGACCTCCTGGACCACCTCCTCACGCTTTTGCCGGAAGGCCTGGAAAGAGGGCTGGTTAAAGGCACGAGTACCCGTCAAATGACTCGCGCTGCGGGCCCTGCAGGCCAATGAATTTCTTTCTGCTGCAGGAAGCTGATGAGAGGCAGGACGGGGGAGGAATGCACAATGCATTGCACGGTGCAGTAACAGCTTCCAGCTTGACAACATCTGGCAGCACTTGCCAGCACAGCGCCGCTTGGTGCTACGAGCAGAAGCGAGTCGACTATGCCACCCGGCTGTTGATGCAACAGGCCGGACGGGCGAGGGGGTGTCTCATAGTCGCCTGGGTTGTGGCACCGCTCAGCGGCACGCGTGATGAAGAGCTGGAGCTCGAAGGCCAAATCTTTGTAGATGACAGCCTCGACAGCCCTCCGTCGACGCAGCAGCCCACAGCTTGCAAAATACTGTGCGGGCAGCGGCCGACCAACAGTTGCCTCTGATGGGCATATACGGTTTAAACTTGGGCGGAAGTGAAAGATCTTTTTTGAGATCTGGCGCGCAGGCTTGCCCAGAAGCGTGAATGTGTTCTTCGGAGAAAAAAGCACTGCTGTCGTGTGCTTTCATTGCTGGGCTGTGAACAGCCCTCAAGCCCTGAAACATCATGAAGTCCTGTTGCTGTGCCCAGCCTGCACTGCAAACCCTAAACCCTAAACCCTAAACCCTAAATCCTCCCCACCCACACCACCCCCCGCCCCTCCCCCTTGGCCCCCGCCTCCCCCCCTCGACCCACAGGACGCGAGATCTTTACTGCCCCATACACATCCTTGCTCCATACTCCACAACGTGCCTCCAGCGGGAGCTTGTGCTCGCGGACGCCATTCCTGAGTGGTGGCTGATGCAACAATGTACTCAGGGTTGCGCGTCTCGCGGGGTCTGTGGACTTGCTGAGCACTGGATGACTCTCAGTTCTGGACTCCGCGTGCTCCACGCCAGCCTGGGCTGGGGATCTCATGACATGTCATGGCTAGTCACGGCAGTCAAACCTATGTTTGCACCTCCTCGCACCCCTAGCGCCTTAGGCCTTGGCATTGTACATGGTGTAGATCTGGGGAATGTCCTCACGAAACGATGTGACCCTCGCCGCAGCCCAAAACTTCTAGACAGCCCCTGCTTGGGCCCTTGGGTCCGGATGCGTAAGCTGCTGAACCGCCAAACAGCCATGCAGCTTTCACACCCCTCTGCCCAGGCCTTCCGAGGAATTACCTGCACACCATGACAACGGTTTGACTCCAGGTGAACTACATCCTTTCCGATTTGCAAACCTAGAATTGGAGCCCTCAAACTCGTCGAATAAAACGATTCCAGTCTTGAGTTTGCATGCTCACCGGTGTAGAGTCTGCAGCAATCCGAGAACGACACAAAACCAGCAGGTTCAGGCAACCCCTACAACCCCTGACCTTGGACAGCGCCCACCCCAGCGTTCCATAAGCGCGAGCGAAGTCTACGCTGCTGTCGAGCTGGTCCACCTGCGCATGCTGGCAAATGCAACGACAAGCATATCTCAAACCAAAGCTCTTCAAGGACTTCGTGACCTTGTTGAGGATGATCACGAACTTGTGGTCAAGCCCAGCCTCAAGGATCTCCCGAAGCCCCCATGCGGCTTAGGGCCTGCCTGAGGCCAGCCTGCAACCCACAACATCCCTATAAAGTTCAACGACCTCGTCCTACCTCAAATTCTGAATCCTGGGGCTTCGAATCTGCGACTCCGGCCATGGATCGCGTCAGCACGTCCAAGGACTCGCCTGTCGTACCAGGCCTGAAAAGGCTCGGCCCCACAGTGAAGGGCTGATTGCAGTCAAAACGGTTGCCAAGAGATACACCACACAGCAGAAGCTGCCAACACCGATGACAAGTCAGTTTGAAACGGTGTGACATGCCTGAATTGCCAGGACATAACGGAACTTGGCACAGCACACCTCTTGGAGTTGCGCAATCAAACCAGATAAACAAGCTGGACCTCGCCCAATGGGTCTTCTCCTCATCACACATCCGGGGGTACAGCTCGTTCACCGTGCTGACTCTGGACAACAGCCCACACGGCCGGCGTGAACGCCCAGGGGCCAAGCCAGCACTCCAATTGGACGGTGAGCACGAGCTGTCTTCCCCTGCATCCCAAGCCTCCTCTGCTAGGATATGGCACAGGCCTGCAAGGAATTAGGAGCAAACTTGAAGGCTCGGGTCTCTCCCTGGCGCTTCTCCGTAGCTCTCGACATGGGTCAGGAACTTGCTGCCAGAGACTGGCGGAGCCTTTCCAAGTGTTGAGTTTGTCCAGCATTGGCAGCAGAGGCGGGCACGGACGAGCCCAAAGTAATGGCCACCAAATGCTCGGTATGGTCTCATCCGCCGTTCAGCCCCTCATTTTGAACTTCTACAGGCCTGGTGGTTGGCACTCGTCCCGGAATTTCCTGGGCAACCCCAAAAGTAAAAGCCCAATCTGTTCGTCTGTTAAACCCTGGCCCAGGCAGCTTCACCCAAAGCACAAAGTTCAAGCCTAAACCGTAGCCCTATAACCACAGCGGGGGAAAAACCCCGAATTCCAAAACCCCAAAATCTATTGAAACTCTCACGGCGAACACCTTGAACACTAAACCTCACAGGCCCAACAACCCGACCCCAAGCCTCAGACCTCAGACCGAAGGGCCAGGCTGTAGGGGAAGGGCGACCACAGGCGGGGAGAGGGCCGGGCGTGACCAGAAATGCAGTCGGGGCACCTGTCTGGATCAAAAAGGAGCAGAATCAAATCCGCACCTTGGCATGTTGGACAAAACATTCTCTCTGCCATATGAGTGAAGTACTGGAAAGTTCTCTTTCTGACTGATGGGACGGCCCAAGCGAACGACACGGGAGTGAGTCTCGACCTCTCTGGGGTGGTGTCGTTCGGTTACCCTTCTGGCGTTTCGAGGAAACCAGCAGCAGCCCTTGCGCAGAAAGGAAAGGTTCGTTCCTCTGACCGGCTGTCTGGTCGACGGCAGGCACGAGTCGAGCGCAAGGTCTTCTCCGCTTTTGCAGAGGGGTCCGATGAAGCTGTACTGTTTGCCATCTTCGTTGATCTTGGGCGTTGGGGACTGACCGCCTCTACTTGCTCTATCAGAGCTGTGCAGATATGTGCAGATACCAAGCTCAACGGCGTGAACAACAGAGCACTTCTCTCCTACTCTCCGACTCTCACATTGTGACGTTCGTACGTGGACTGGAGTCACACACAAACAAGTGACTTCTCCAGCACCTGGACCATAGCTTTTGCAACCAGATACAAGAAAAAGGGTCAAGAGGGTCAACAGTAGAGTCAGTAGAGGGCCGCACGCTTCGCGAACCAACGGACGACCTCCAGGAAGTTGTAGCCTGCTGGCAGAGTCATGGCCACACGTGCTCGCGTGGTCAGCAGTAGGCTGCTTTTCGTTCTTGGGCACATGCTGAATTTTCTGAATGGCTTCAGGAGTTTCGGGCCACACGCACAGCAACGAACCTCGGCCACCAGCCATGGACTCGGACTTTACGGGCATGTCGATCCTTAGAAGCAGGGCGATGCAGGGCGATGCGCACTTCGCTCAGAACAAATTCAAGCGTGCCATGCCACAGCCCATGGCAGCATGAACCCGAGAGTCGACTTACTTGCTTGCATCTGCCACGAGCCCCGGGCATTCCGGGAGTGTCCACGATCTGAAGCCCATAAGGCATGATGGTGTCCTTAGCTCAAGACCACCGTTGCATAGTTGTCAGGATCGTTGAGAATGGTTCGGCATGGGGCCAACCCAGGCATGCCCAGTGAATGCCTGACGCAGAATGCCCCGAAACATCCCGAAACCCTCTCGTCCCCGTGAGGAGCGGCCTCCGGAAGCTTGAGCTTCCTCCGTCGGAAGTGGCCCCAGAAAGGCTGGCCGAAGCGTTGAAGCTCCTCACAGGGCACCGACTCTGAAGCCAATGTCCCAAGCTCGTAGGGTGGGTTGCACGATGTGAAGAGATGGTGTGCCAAACTGCAATCAACTTGGCAAGCGGCCCGAGGTCCTTGAACGGTCGGTTCTCTGGACAGCTGAGGAGCGTGGGGCCGTCCTCCACCTCATTACCGACAGAGACACCAAATTGTCCAAGTTTCGGTACATGTACATGACCCAGGCCTCGTTGCCTGTCGGGTGGCGCTGAAGAACCTGGGTGAACGGTGGCATATCATACGGAAACATGCATACACATCTACATAACCTAGGTGCATACGTACACAAATACCTACACACCAGCACACGTCACGCACACACAAGCATAGGTGCATACATGCATATACAAACATACACATGTACACATGATTGCTTCTACATGTATACACGCATACTTATATACACATATGCACATATGCACACATGCACATACATGCACAGATACACAGATCCACAGATACACATATACACAGATACACGAATCACATACACACATATGCACATACCCACACATACCCACACATACAAACACATACCCCCGCATACCCACACAGACACACACATACGCACACCGTACGCATGCACACGTACACACACATGCATACATGAATGCATATCTATGTCTATGTCTGCGTCTGCGTATATACCTTTTCTCTGTATGTGTCTTTACGTATTGCTAGGGTTTGGGAAGTAACTAGTAACTAGGTCCCAGATATCCTTGTTATCCTCGAGTGCCAGTAGCCGACGTCTTGCGCGCCCCAGCCAAACCACGAGTGCATCGTTTTCTCGCATGTGCACGTACTGACATCTCTGCCTCCTGATTCTTGGCTCTTGGCCTTTGAGGTAAATTGGTCCTTGGCCTGTTAGCTCTTCGTTTGGTCCGCCGCGTGGCCATGGGAGAAGATGCCAAGAAATAAGAACCAGGAACGTCTGCGAGCAGCGCAGCATAACCAATAACATAACGCAGCGCAAACCCTGTCAAAGCGCAAGGAACTGCCTGCTTCAGACCTCCGACGACTCCGGCAACTTCCGACGGCCTCTGCTTCTTAGAATCAAACAGAACCAACGCCAAGCTTCGGACCCGCGCTCTGAACTCGTGTGTCTCGACAGAAGGACAAAGCCCGAAACGTAGCCAAGGAAGCGCAACTTGACAGTTGTATCTAAACAAACATTGTTGATCATTGTTGCACGTAGCAAGGTTTGCAGTACAAGCTAATCTTGGCCATCAGAAAACTCCGGTACCAGGTCTGGGGTCTGCAGGGTCATGGCCACAGCCTCGTACGCCACTTCGGCTCTGCAGCCTGCAGCCCTCTCTAGCACTGTTGCGTGCCACGCATGGCCCCTTGAAAGACTGAAGCTGGAGAGCATCTGCTGTTGAGCCCCACGGCGTGCAACATTATCATCTTTGAGATGGGCGAGGTCACATCCGCGTATCTATCCTGTTTCTGTGGGTTTTCTTACATCGTCAGACCTTGACTGCCCTTGACTCCTTGCCATGTGAGAGCATCCGGACCTCCATCTCAGAGCTTCGCGGCACTTGTGGCTGCGAACTGCAACATCTCAGGGGTGCCATGAGCTCCATGGACAGTCTGCAGAGAATCCTTCTTTGGAATGCCCTGCTTTGACGGCAAACATCACCTTCGTCAGCTTCGCCTGTACCAAAAGCACGAAGCCGAAGCTGCAAATCGAAACAATCGCCGCCCCACGGCGAAAATCCTCTGTACATCATGGTGAAGCTTTCGCATAGCTGATTCTGCACATAAAAAAAGCTGCTGTTCGTTGCGCAGCTTGGCCGAAAGCCGTGCGCAAGTCACCACTGGAAGCCTAAGCGTAAGACGTAAGACTTTAAGAGTACACCCCCGAAGTGAAGTCGTCGACTTCTATCCACCAACCAAAAAAAGAAAACAACAACTCCCCTTCCACCACCCTATTGCCCTATTGCCCTATTGCCCTATCGGCCTGGCAAGCTCATGACTCTGCGCATCTCGGCGCGCGGTCACCGCTTGACGGAGCCCATCAGCGCCTCTCGCGTTTGACTCCACAGTGTAAGCATGTGTAAGCGCTGCAGTGTGTTATGTTTTGTTTGAAGCGGCGGGCGGCAAGCTCAAGGCTTCGGATGGTTTCATATGGCTTCGGCGCCCCCCCGAATGGTTCTCTGGTGTTGAGTATCGAATGTATCGAACTTCTTGCATGGCCCGACGCCTGGAATTTGCGCCTGCAGAAAGCAGCGACAGCGGGAATCGGGCCCGGCCACTTCGGGTCAAGGCCATGCTCGAGATGCTATTTTGGGGGGGTGCTCCGGAACCTCTCAGACGCTTTTTGCGGGCTTGTAACCTTGCCCTTTGTAACCTCGGACGTTGGCTTGAGGTTGCAAGGTGCCTCTTCCAGGAGCTGTTTGGCGACATCCGCCTGCAAAGAACTGGACCATCTTGGAGCTTCCGTGCCAACCTACTCTTAGTGCGAAGCTCAATCCTGGAAATACTGAGAGCAGTGCTTAGGCAATAACAGCCACGAAGTCAGTCGGGCGAAAATGAACGGATGTAGCAGTGATGTAGCAGTCACATGCGCTTCCCAAGATGAATCAAGCGTCACCATCGCCTTGGTCCAACCCCCGTGTCCTGCCTTCTTCGTGTCCGAAGCCTCACGCTGCCCTGCATCGCGAAATATGCGCGCGAGCCGGAGCAATGCCTGCAGGAAGCGATCACTGTTGTGAAGATTCTCCTCTCAGACTCTTCCAGAGCCTCTGCAACATGTGCTTACACAGCGGTCGGCCTGCGCCCGGCGCACACGCAGCTGCCAGGGGATGCTGACGTCCTTGACAACCTCGCGGGCAGAGGGCGCAAAGGGAAGTCCTGGGCAACTCGAAGGGCCAAGAACCAAAAGCGCGCCGTTTAACTAAAGCCACGGCAATGTTGCCACTATGTTACACTGAAGCCCGGCCCGGAGCCTTGCCCGAGACGTTCTTCAGAGTGGAAGTGATGTCCAGAAGGCACACGTCCCAAAGCGTCTGCAAGAAGACAGGCAACTGGCCTGTAGGTCATCGATGAGCCCGGTTGGCTGCTTGTAAGGCTTGCAAACAACAGGTCCAAACTCAAGTCATGGCTGACCTTCCAATGATTCAGCGATGTTGCTATCCATCACCTGCAGGGTAGCTGTCTGACCACAATCAAAGATGTTTCCAGATTCTGGGCTGCCCTGAAATCCCTGAAACCTTTGGGCTGACAGCGGCTGACAGTCAGGTTCTTTACCTCAAGGTGCCTTTTCAGTCCAGCTTTCATCACGGCATGTCACAATGTTTGGGCTTGGTTCAAGTTTCACACCAACGCGAAGACCAAGAAATTGCAGAGAAGGGGCGCTTGCCCCTTCCGGAACATAGCTCGCACTGAGGTTGCTCTCGCCTGCAATCATCAGACCCACTCCAGCAAATGCTCTCAACCATATATAACTGCCCTCGTGCCAGCTTGTATAAGCTTGCGTGCAGACCGGTGCAGGGCCACGACACCGAGCTAAGCACCCAACTCATTCGCCGATGGACTCTCGCAGCCAATGTGTTTGCAGCGTATGCAGCCTGTGGGAGAGACCACTCAAAGCTAGGCGATGTCGACGCCGAGGCGTCCAACAAAACTGAAGCTTAGATCCTTAGATCCGACATGATCCGACTCTCCCGATCATCCTGAAGCGTGAACGTCGCGATCGCAAGATGAATTCTCGAAGCCGCCATGAACCCACGGCCTTGGCCAGGCTCAGGCCAGCCGAGGTCTTCAGCTGGGCATCCTCCGGCTGTCAGTCAGTTTTCTCTTTTGCTCAGGGAGCAAGCAATTTGGTCGGAACCGCACGAGAGGTTTCCGTATACTTTCATTCTACCCTCTCTTCTTCTTCTTCTTCTTCTTACTCTGATGTGTCTTGTTACTTTTCGTCTTGGATTTCGTCTGCTTGTTGTTCTTCTCCCAAATGTGTGCTCCAGGCGACTGGCTGCTGGTGTGCGGTGATTGCGATTGGTTGAGTGGCTGCTAGTGTCTCGCCCCGTAGCAAACCAAGACTGAAAACACAGAAGTTTCCCTGTTGCAGAATGCCTTGAAGAAGTGCCGGCAGCAACACGTTGACGAGCACTGACAGATCTTTCCAGAGGACAGGCAGCGATTGGACGTGCTCTTGTCCTGGAAGCCATGGCTCCAGCGGGAGAGCTGCGACTCCAGCGTGAGCGGGCCATACAGGCCTGGGAAGACTTGAGCTGGGTCGGGAGTAGTCGGCAGGACAATTTGCTGCGTTTGGTGGGCTGGCTCGTTTAGACCATCACGGCTACCCCCAGGCTACGGAATCCGGAGCCTTCTACTCACACGTAAAAGGAGCGAGGTGGATCGCGTACTGGGCCATGCCGCTACTTGGGTCGCCGGCTCGAGAGGTAATCCTCCGCGGTGCTCTGGTAGGCCTGGCTGATCGCCTTGAGGAGCCTGCGGGACACAGCATGGAAGAAGGGCCTTTGGCTGCCCAAAGAACAAATTTTAACAGCTGGAAGAAGCAACATTGGGCTCCCACTCACAAGTGGTGGGACACATCCTAATCGGCCAGCCTCCCACCGAAAGCGCACTGATTGAGGCTGCTGGCCTTGCCAGGGGCACTGACATGACCTATGCTGGTGAACTAAGCCTGTGGATCATGAACCGCCGCAAGGTGGTGCGGCGCGCATGATCTTACGCAGTCCTCAACTTGCGCGCAAATGGCTACTCTGCTCCTAATGTTTCGTGCAGATTCACCTCCTCCGAACTTTGTCGGACAAAACTGCGGCCATCACGTTGGACGGCCCACCTCGGAAGGCATGCTCGAGGCTGACATGCCAAGCCTAAACAGGCTTGATCTGCAGGCGTATTGCATCAGAGACACACGTCTACGAGACGTCGCAAATGACGCGCGCAGCGCACCTGTTCTCAACCGCAGTCAAGAGCCAGTCTAGTTGGTGCAAGGAATTACTTCCGGGATGCATTGTTTTTGTGTTTACAGTCAATTTCGGAGAGCTGCGCAAACGCCCGGCACACATCCGCAAGTTACTTGCGGCAAGTACGGAATGACGACTCTGCCCGCCCGTGCCCGCCTCGCGCAGGTGCTGGCGCAGTGGCATTTGTCGGTCGCACCTGTTCAGGACAATCCGAGTTTTTGCATTCACGGAAGAGCTCTCCTCCCGAATGGAGACTGAAACTTTGTTGGGATTGTCGATGCGTGAAAATGGCACCATATGGGGCCTGCTTCTCACGCCTTCCTCAGCTGTGCTTTGTCGCTGAAGCTCTTTGGCCAGCCTTGGGATGAGGTCCAACTCCAGGCCCATGAGCCACATTGCTGATAGTCACTTGCATCGAGAGGCATGTCCAGCGTTGGTGTGACCTACGCCACGCCTGGAAAGAAGGCCAGCCGAGTGGCTGGTTCGTCTGCATGGCCAAGTACAACTTGCCAATGTACTTTTCGCCTCAACCCGACTGAAAAGACTACAAACATGACAAAGCGAGGCGCGCACAAGCTCCATGGAACAATGCTGAGCAGCAATATGACAAGCATAAGCAACCCAGCAACAATGCTCCGAGCCGAAGAGGATGCCGAAGAACAGGATAGGGTCAATTGAAGGCAGCTCTGCCTCTAAACTTCTCAGCACTTGCTTCAGATTGTGCTTCAGACTGTGTTTCAGCTTTGAGGTGCCTGTTGGAATATTTGCCATGAACGGGCCTCCTTGGTCGCCTCTTCCCCTATTTGGTCGTATCTCTCACGCAACCTCGCATAGAGCATAAGCCAGGGCATGCAACTGAGTCCTCTTACTACCACGCCTTAATCTGCATGCCTTAGCTTACCTCACGAGCACACCTGCGAGCTCCAGCCAGGCGACTGTGGGTCGCTGAGCACTCGGTACGCAGCCGAAAGCTGCTGGAACTTTGCGTGTGCTTCCTCGTCCCCAGGGTTCTTGTCCTTAGTCAGTGAAAAGCTGACACAGACACAGACACAGACACAGAGACAGAGACAGAGACAGAGACAGAGACAGAGACAGAGACAGAGACAGAGACAGAGACAGAGACACACACACACACACAGACTCTGGCACGGCAGATGAAGTTCTTGAGACCTCTGCCAACAAAGGCCTACTCTGCCAGCCGATTGCGACAGTATGCTATAGAACACCACTATGTACAAGCAAGTTGCTAATTATGCTGATGAAGCACCGTAAAAAGACGATAGTTCCCAATATGAGAAGTCTGGCCGAAGGAAGGATTCAACTCAAGACCCTTTAAGAAACTAAGACTCAGTTGACCTCATTGGACCTGGGGCGCAAAGATTCCTCAGAGCGCCAAGCCACTGGATGAACTTGCAATGCGGCTTTGTAGTAGGCCTTCTTGATGTCCATAGGCAGAGACCCAGGCTTTACGCCGATGATGTCGTAGTAGGACGAGTCCTTGCGCTGGCTTGGTCGTTCTGGGTGCTTCCTAAAAATAAGCGGCACGCCGAATATACCCCCCCAAAATACTAGAAATAACCGTGATACAAACCCCAAAAACACAGGACCTCACGTTGCCCAAAAAAAATCACAACTCTCAAGCCAAGGAGCTGCCACCTCCTTCTTGTAGGCGCCGCCGAACAGCGGCGAGTCCTCCTCCTGAGCTGCGGAATGCTTTGCGGACGTTTTTGAGACCGGAACGATGCGCAACGCCCTCCTGTCATTCTGGCCAAGCGGCTGACTCGCACTCCTCGGGGGCCTTGTCAGCCTGGAAAAGCTTCAGATGCTCTCTCTTTTGTACGGCAACTAGACAGCGGCCAACATGAGGTGAGCAAACAATGCCCTGCAGCATCACTCGCAAGCGCCTGGAGCGCTAAAGCTCAAGTTCGGTCAAAGCGCAGCTGCTCAACAAATTTATAGATTCAGTGCCACAGCGCCCTGGCATGACCTAACATGCGCTGTTGGTCTCGGGCGAAAGGCCCGGCTTGTGCCGCACAATCTTGGCGGTCGCCTGCGCCTCCTCTTCTTGAAGGTTAACAAAGTCGTCCACCCACTTGCCGCAGGTGCCTGGGAGGATGTGGGCTTGTGCTCATGTTTCAGACACTGCCTTGCCTAACGGGCAAGGCACCAATGCAATGGAGAGGCTGTCCCATCTAGTTCCGTCTTGCCGCATCAGGGCCTGCACTACTGCGGTATGCTGCGGTTCCTGCATGATGCCCATGCTCGCAAAAAAAATGTGCAGCCCACCTCCGGTGTGTTCAGCACGCCTCTGGCCACCTTCGACTGCGGACTGAGTCAAAGCCCATTCACTTCTCATCCCCCCACTCCTTCTTTGCCCTCAGGACTCTTTGAAACCTAGGAAGGGAGCGTACCTGCGCGGCGCAGGCCGCCGTGCCGCACACGGCCAGGCCCAGGGCCGCGGCACTGCCTTGGGCTAAGCCCAGGACCTGGCATTTGTGTCCACCGTCAACGGGTATGTTTGCTTCGTGTCGCACTTCGTGTCGGCTTCGTCTAGCTTCCTCCACTTTTTTCTTACTTGGGTTCAAGATTCCGACTTTCTCCCTTCGTGAAACACCGTGTCGCAGGATGCTGTGCTGCCCGCTGCCCTGGCCACTGCTCTGTGCTGTCCAGGAGCGAATCCAGGCATGCCACCCTGGACAGCCATTGGCAAACTTGCACTGTCTTAAGACTTTGTGCGCGTGCCTTCATGAAAGCTGCTCTGCTGATGTGTCGACGTCCGGCCTCGGAGAGGCCCACAGCAGGCGCAGCTACCAGCGCAGCGCCGCCTGCAGCGAAGCCGACAGAGGCGGCGGTGAGGCCTGAGCTCAGCCCGAGGGTCCGGAGAGGTCGTCGGTGCAGCCATCACGGAAGGATACGGGAGGCTTAAGGCTTCCAGGGATTTGGCATGATTTGACACAATGGGGACTTAACCATGAAAGTGGAGCTTGCGTGCGTCTTAGCCTTGAAACCTTTGGGGGGACTCTTCGCGCCAAGGGGCCGCTCCCCACGCCGTCGATAAGGTCCCTGGGACGGGTGACGTCCATGAAACCTCACCCCACATCGGATCTCCCACCAAAGTCGTAAGGGTGCTGTGGGTGCTTTGACTCTGGCACAAGGCGTTCAAGGCCGTGGTTGTGTTTCAATTTCCAGCAACTGTCAAAACTCAGGCTACAAGGTGCGGTTTAGGGTTAAGGTCTCCGGCCTGAGGTACGGCCTGAGACCTTACCCATCACAATCCTTAAACCATCAACGAGCGGCTGGGAGCTGCGGGCTCTGGATCCTCAGCACGTGCTTGGGCCTGGGCCGAGCAGGCTGGAGAGTTTAACAGAAATCAGGAATACTGTCTCCAATACTGATGCTGCACACATCTTCACGCTCACACCAACACTTAAGAGTTTTCGCTATGGTGCCTTCTGCTACTTGCAACGCTTGGCCGACCAGAGATGCTTTGCTGTTGCACTGCCGTTCGAATGCAGCCCGCGCTGCCTCCCGCACGGCCAGTGCGCCGTGCTCTGCCTCCACCGGCTCAGGTGGCCTGGAACGAAGGTTCTGTGGCGCTTTCGTGGCTCCTTGGGTACCAGGACCTGGAACTCTGGGAGTGTGTTGTAGCATCATGAACAGTACGAGCTGCAAGCAGGTGATGCAAAAACAAGCATTCCGTATCCGACGCATGCAGGAAGACGAAAACAGCTTGAAAAGTACAGAGGGGCTTCTTGGAATTCTTGGGCAGCCTGATGGTGGCCGTGGTGGCCCGTGGCAAAGCTTCTGGCAGCGTGACCTGGGAGAGTCTTTTTGCTTGGGGGGCAATGCTTTTGGCTCTCCTGCTGTGGTACGAAGATGTATGAAGCTGTAAGAGCTGTGGCTCTGGAGAAGGATGTACTCAAGGCCACAGTGACAGGCCTTGAGCCGCAAGATTGGACCGCGCTCCAGGACCCGCCAGCAGCAGCCGTGCCTGACGGTCGGGGCATGTCCCGGCTGCATCCGGCTTCCACAACACAAGAACTTAGAGCAGCAGCTGGGTAGTCGTGAAAATGAGCATCGCCGAAATATCGCTATGCTCCCACATTCTCCCACGCGCGCGACTCTCCGTAACCAGCCGGCTCCCGAAAAAAAAACTCAAGAGGTTAGCTTGTGGTTTCTTACGGTTTCCTCAGCCGTGCCTGTTGCACTCGCTGCCGTTGACAGGACGGACCTTCGAGCCAGGCTTGATTGCTTCGCGGGCAGGCTTGCATCAATCTTCATGCTCTGCTTCTTGCTTTGATCTGAGCTGCAGATTCACTGTAGATTGCTGAGATTGCTGAGATTGCTGAGATTACTGAATTGCGCGTCTGGCGCTGGCCTTGCACCATTCGTTGTGGAGCTCCTCAGGTGGAGCTCCGAGGAAGGCATCAAACGCTGCCTGCTCTCGAAAACACGTTTGGGGCATCGCAACAGTCCATGTCAAGCCAACCACATGAAGATAGTGAGGCGTCAACACACACCGGATCGCAGGGCAGTAGCTCAGACGCACAAGGAAAGAAGTCCGGCTTACTCCCAACTTGCTTCGGCTGCCTCGCTGGCTATGGGATGGGAGAACACCAGGCTGAGGTACACGTCGAAGCGTGCCTGGAGGTCGGGCAGGTAGGGCAGTGTCCGGGTAGTTGCTTCGACTGTCGAGCTGAACTCGCTCAGATTTGGACTGTAGCAGAAGCAGCTGGACGCAATTCGCACAGCCAAGGCCTCGTTGACATACCAGAAGAGGCCACTGACCCCCGAGATGAAGTCAGAGCTACCTTAACGGCTTCTGCCCACAAACCGTCGTGGAGTCAGAAGATTTAGCCCAAGAAGTAGCGTATAGCCAAGAAGCAGAGTTTCAGGGTTGTTGTGGTGCCCGGCGGCAGGCAGTCCACAGCACCATCCACCCAGCTGCCATGCTTGAACCAGTCGTTGTCGAAAAGGAAGGACTCTGACGACCTGAGAGAGGCATACCACCAAAAAAACAGCAGAAACTCCGGGCACTCTCATCAGCCCTCCCCTGGACTCCGTTGAGACCCTCGTTGAGCCCAAAGCTGGTTTTCGATTTCGACCTCCAGGCGGCGCTCCGTCATGCGGACGCTCTTCCTCTCGAATGCGGCGGCATGAGCTACAAATGAACTACCTACAAATATGGCAACCACCTGCCGTGGCAAAATGTCTCGTGCATGCCGTTGCCGAGCAACAATGCATGCTCATAAGATTCCGGAAAAAGGTACGACAGCAAGATTGCAACGCACCAGAGCTGCAAATACCTGCCACAACCTCGGGAGCAGAAATCTTGCTCCTGCCAAGACTAGTGGCGGCAGCCCCATCTTTGCCCGACGTAGCGCACCTCGGCTTGCAGTTTTAGGCATCAGCACGCTGGGGAGTCTCAGACACCAACTTGCCAAGGAACCACGCGGCGGTGGTCAGCGCAGAGGAGAAATCGTCAGAAAGGCCTGGGAGTTCTGGCTCTTGTGCCCAAAACAAAACCGCAAACGACTCTCTGTCTGCAAAGGCACGCTTGAGCTTGCTCGGAAGCAGCACGCAGCGTATCACCGCCATGTCCTGCAGACAAGAGTGGTACAAATCGTGCGCAACTCAAGCCGGCCAGAGCAGGAACGGCTCCTGGACTCCAACATCGAGGACTTCCCAGGTGCCTTGCAGATCAACACAGCAAGTTGCTCTTACCAACACAGAGCTTCTCCTCTGCTGACGCTCAATCTTAGTCCAGCTGCACCCCTCGGCACGGGTGAGACCGTGGTCTGCAGGTTGCAGCGGCGGCGCATTCCTCTGAAAATGCGCGAAACTCTGTCCCATTGTCTTGCAAGCCACTCTCCAAATCTCTCCAACGTTGCACGCAAACAATGCAACATGACGAATTAATAGAGCATGCTGTACTCTATGTGCCAAGGCTCTCCAACAAGTTGGCCGGATCTCGCAACCTGAGCCAAGAAACGGTGCAGACAATCTAGATCAGTCTTTTTAGATCAATGGAAGTAGTGAAGGACACACATCAAAAAAAAAGAAACAAGCTCCACCAAGATCTGACATTGGAGCTGCCGCCATGGTACCCATGGTCGGCACCGAAGCGAGCAGTGAAGCAGCACGAGCCCAGCAAGGGGTACGACACCTCAAACTTCAAAGCAAGGATCAAGATTCTATAAAGGATCAGTTCAGAGGTTAAGATGGCGAAGGCCAAAATCCGCCGAGGCCTCGGGCCGAAGGTGTATAGGTTGTCAGAACAGGCACCCCCCTCCAAATCCTCCCCCCAAGCCCAAGCCACTTTTCGGCCGCTTTAAATGGGTACCCCCCCTGGGAGAGGAGGGTCCGCAAGCGGATGTCTCGCCAGGACCAGAGGCAGTTGCAGCCCATCCCAGCAGGGCCCCCCCCGTTTTTCGCTTCCTCCACCCCTCCCCCCCCCTCCCCCCCCACCAACCCCCCCCCCCTACCCCCCCGCCGACCCCCCCCCCTACCCCCCCTCACCAGGACCAGAGGCAGTTGAAGCCCCTTTCCAGCAGGACCCCCCACCCCCCCCCCCCCCACCCCCCCCCCCCCCCCCCACCCCCCGCACCCCCCACCCCACCCCCCCCCCCCACCCCCCCCCCTCCCCCCCCCACCCCCCACCCACCTCCCCCCCCACCCCCCACCTCTGCCGAAGAGTCGCCTTAAACCTTAAGGGGCCTGGCTCAACCCTACGATCACTCCAAGCCGAACCCTAAACCCAAAAAAACCCTCAACCCCAAAGCGTGAACCTTGAGCCCTAAACTAACCCTCAACCCCAAACCCCAAACCATAAACCATAAACCATAAACCCGGAACCCTCAACCCTCAACCCTCAACCCAACCCTTATTGCTTGGGGTCCAGCGACTTGGGCGCTGCGGAATCACCATGCTCACGCGGATGCGCTGGGCCGGGCCGAGGCGGGTCGCGTAGCGTTAAAATTATTCTTCCCAGGCCACCGAAACCTCCACTGCATAAGTGTCTTCGGATTGTGGGGCCCCTCTGGCCAACTACTCTTTGGAACGCTGGCAGCACCAAGCGCTCCGTCACCTGAAGATTCTTTGGAGTGGCCTGGGAGCCATGCCACAATAGATGACCCTCTCCCAATGCTGGCAGGCGGCAACAATACATAAAAATTGCGAGTGGTCGCTGCTGCGAAAGGTAACCTCGACTTCAATAACGTGCGACGCCAGTGTCGTATCTGAGTCCCATCGCAGTTCGGCGATACCCGTAACATGCCAGTGCGGTCGAGATTCATAGCCTGATAGGCCAGATATCCAGCTATTGCTTTCTAGCTCGATGCAGGCATCCTCGTCAGCGTGAAGGTGAGGAGTGCGGGGCGGTGGGCATGAGTACTGCATACATAACATGGTGCATGCTAAATCCCATCCTCGCCAACCTCCTCCAAGCGAGGGCCGACCTGTCATGGCTAGGAAGAACACATGAATGCTTTGGCAGCTCCACAGAAGCCCATAATGTCTCTCCCTATCTCTTCTTTGGGGCATGGAGCAGGGCTCCGCGCCGGAGCGCGCCCCCATCTGTATGGTCTGAGTCCCTATCTCCCTATCTCCCTATCTCTCTCTCTCTCTCTCTCTCTCTCTCCACACGCTAGGCCCTCCCAGAAGGGGACACAACAAACCGAAGGTAGATACCAGGCCTGACATTCCACTTCCCTCGTCAGCAACAGGTCCAATCAGAGCAAGAGCAAGCGACACTCTTGATCATGTTTGCATATGCTTGTGTGTATATATATATACAAATCCGCCGAGGCCTCGGGCCGAAGGTGTATAGGTTGTGAGAACACGCACCCCCTCCCCATCCTCCCCCCACACCCCCCCCTACCCCCACCCTACCCCCCCCGACCCCACCCCTACCCCCCCCCTCCCGCCCCGCTGGCCCCCCCACCCCCCTTTACGACTCAAGCGCTGCGGAATCACCATGCTCCGCTGGGCCGGGCAGAGGCGGGTCGCGTAGCGTTAAAATTATGTGTATGATGCCATCTATTTTGGTAACGTGCAGGCACAAGGCTGAGCGCATCGATCCACAATCTACAAAAACACATACATACATACATACATACATACATACATACATACATACATACATACATACATACATACATACATACATACATACATACATACATACATACATACATACATACATACATACATACATACATACATACATATATACATATATACATATACACATATACACATATACACATATACACATATACACATATACATATGCATATACATATACATATACACATAATACGAAGCTACTTGTAGGTCTAAACATGTCTCGAATCTGCTGACAAGGCAGAGTCACCTCACCGCATCTTGCATTTCACTCCTGGTTGTTTGTGGGTGCTCTGTGCTCTTTCAGCGACCCAAGCTCATTCGGATCACATCCTCAAGATTCCTCAAGAACAAGGGCACCCAAAGCGACACCAACAGCGGAGAGGCCACCCAGCCACCCGAGTTGAAAAACTCCCCGGCAAATGTCAGCAATGACCATCGCGAACCTTCAGCAAGTAGCTGGGATGCTTCGAGGTTGGTCAGATGCGACGCTGCGGCCAGGTCTGTCTCTGGACAAGGCGCAATTGATGACTTGAATGTGGACCTTTCGCCGGAAGAGGGCATCCATCGCCTGAGATGTTGAGATGTTGAGATGCTTAACTCCCAGCTAGACCCTGGACTCGCTGGCGCTCGGCCTCATTGCAGAGCTTGGGATCGCTTCCCAAAACTCAGCAAGGCGGTGGTGCAAGGCGCTGCAGAGCCAACACGGCCACAAGGCATCCACGGAGCCGTTCCCCTTCGCGGAAGAAACAACAAGACTCCACTTTTAAGATCTTTCAAGGCTGTTCCTCGACTCACTTCCAGAGTAAGAAAAACAGCTCTCAGCAGTACACATGTGATCTGTTGGCGCTGAGTCCCCGGGACAGTAAAGCCGTCGTCCGTAGGAGCCACACCCGTTTCCTGCGGCAAACAAGGCATGTCTGGGCAACGCCATGAGAACTGTCCCTTCTTCGGCTGTCTCCTGCACACTGGTGCCAAGGAGCCGGTTGATGAAGGTGGACCTGCCAGGCACGCTGCCCACCTTTTTGAGGGCCGACGGTGAATGCGGGCTTCGCATGACTGAGGCTGTTGTTTCACCTTGTCCTGGGTCCAACAATGACTTTCAGGTCTTGGCTTCCGGCTTTCCAGCAGAGTGGTTCCCCACCTCATGTCGTGAAGAGTCTGCATTTTTCTATAGTATGATCCTAGGCCCTCATTCAGCCAGCCACTGGGTGGGCGCTCGGAATATCAGTGCTTCTCAAGAGCATGGCGCGGGGGGCGCCGGCAGCACTTTCATTGCCGTTTCTACTCATTGCGAGTTAGACCTACACTGGCACTACTATGCGTTAGACCGTTAGACTGCACATCACCGACAGCTACGCATACAAAGGCACTCACGATATCATCAAAGGCACCACCAGGACCATCGGTGTGAAGGGGAAGGCCAGCAAGTCGTGCTCGAACGGTTTGCCTGCCAAAGCCGCTTCGTGGCTCTTCTCCCATGGAGCCGAAGAGATCTAGGGGAGGTAAAGGGCACCAAATTCGGGGTTCTCACGATTCTGCCGACGGCGCAGTTACGCCCAATGTTCGGATTCTCTTCCATCTCAAGCCAGCACTGGCTGCATTTCAAAAAAATTGCCCTTGCTGCATGCAGTTCTCATAGACATGCAACCTACTATTTGAAGTAAGCGAGACAAGCTTGTAGCCATGTTCCTGCTGCCAACTCGCGCATCATTGCTTTGAAACCCGTTGTTGCACATGTCAATACAGTATCACATCTTGTTGTACTTTACGGACCTTAAGGTATGTTGCACAAGCACTTAGAGAGGTATGGAATCAGGTGTTGGTCTGTATTCATTTGGGTTTCAGAAGAAGTTGAAGTTAGCCCTCGCAGCGATTACGTAGCAAGCGAAGGGGTGTTTTGATTTGCAAATTGATGTCATCAGGCTTTTGGGGCAACTGGCTAATTACGACTCCCGGTTGAATCACCATCTGGACAGGAATTAACTTAACTTATTGTGCTAAAACTTCCAAAGCATCAGCACATGCTTAATCTCGTTCTGCCTGCATCCGAAGAAGCCTCATCCAACACGGTATTCTTTCATGATGGTATGTGTGCAACTGCGTTATTTGCTTCTTCCAAGTGGGTCCCAGTGCTTGCGTCTTCTCAGGCCGCTTTTGAACGCCACGTTGGCCCCGGGCTTGTCAAGGCGACAGGGGTCGGGAGCCATAAGGAGGCCCTAGGGGGCCCCCAAAAGGCGTAACAGGGGAGACCCAGCGCCCAAGGCCTTCGGCCCGAGAGGTATATCAAACATTCGTTGAGTTTTGGTTTTTTGGGGCTCTCTTCTGGCATCAAACACATCCCAAGCCCTCGCCTGGCAGCCGAGCATCCAAGGGCCGAATGATCTCGTCCTGGTGCAAATTGGTGCGAGGCATGGCCCTGAAACCTTGTCTGGTGGGCTCCCTCTGGGGCTGGGGCCTGTAGCCAGGTGACGACTCGTGTAAGCTCGGCCAGGGGATCCTGTGCGCCGCCGCGCACAATCCATCGCGAAAGGCCTCCCTAAACCTAAGCCTGCGCTGCTGGACATCAGGATCATTCAGGAACAACCGACCAACAAATCCATTGTTTCTTCTGGGCAGCTTGTTTGGGCTGCCTGGCCTCCACTGTTTCGCCGTTTGCGAGGTCCTGAAGTATGCTGGGTAGTCTCCAGATATTCTTGCGATTGTGTCGGTTAGTGCAAGTCTTTGTTTCAAGGGGTTTTGATTGAGGTATTGATGTGGGGTTCTCAACTATGGTGCGCTGCCATTCTGGCGCCCCTCCACACGCCTGAGCGAAGGATGTCCGCCGTCCGACTTCTTTGGTTCAGCGCGTTGCAAGAAACCCGTCCTTGAGAATGAAGGGCCGCTTCAACGTTCTCGCACTTTGGCTCCTTCGGATGAGAAGTGCCAAGCACCACAGCAGAACATAGCCAAGAGACATGAATAAAGTGCAAAGCCGAGCAGAAGTTCTTGCACGTTCTGCCTTTCTTGCACGGGGTTTTGGGCGGGGCAAAGAGGAGCGGGGTCCAGCAAAAACTCCTCTGGCGGATATCCTTACAAAAGTTCCTGTAGCGTCCAAGGGAGGTCTGAGGGGCGGCTTTTCATCGTGATTAAGGTCTGCACAGGGGCACGCGGGGTTTCCAAAAGACTAAAGGGTTCCGAGGAGATTTGCGCTTGGAACTTATACGGACTTCCACTTTTGAAGGCCACATGCTCATCGATGGGTCTTGGGGGGACTTGGGGCTTGTCCTTTCCCTTCTTTACCCGGTGCGGAACCAGAGAAATCTCTACGCCAATTATTCCACCTGAAACATCACAAGCCCGAAAGTCCGAGCATTACCAGGGCGCGGAGGAGACGTTCTTAAAGGTGTCGTGCCTCCAACGCCAGAGGAGGCCCCCAAGCCCTGCGAAGGTGGCGATGCCCAGGGCCTTTGGGCCGGTGCCGGGGGGGGGGCGGGGGGGGTGGGGGGTGGGGGGAGCGGGCACTGGGTCACTGGGGTTAGTGTGCACCTTCAGCTTCAGGCACGGCTCAGACAAGCTACCGTCGGCTCCCTTAAGCCCCTGGCATCCCACATCCTGCGACCCTCACAAATACGAGAACCTTGCAACTCTGCGTGTTCGAGGTCCCCACCGCGCCAGCTGCCTCTGGGCTTGGGAAACTGTTGATCGCTTGGGGAATTGGGAGGATGTTGGGGAAGAGTGAGTTCAGAGGGTTCAGAGTTTGTTCCAGGGCCCCAACCTTCCGCTGGTCCTCCGGGAGCTTGTCTAGAAACCTCGGTGCCGCGCTTGTGGTTGTGGTCTTTCAATCCCCTACAACCAGCTTCACAGTTTCGCATGTAAGTGACCGACTCCATGGCCGGGAGCAGCTCTTGCAAAGTACTATCACAGGTACTATCATGTACTAGCACTACGGCTCTAAGATGAGACTCTTGGCCTCATGCCACCTGTGTCTCTGGCTGCTGACCCTGATTTTAGGAAACTGCGTTCGTGCCACATGGACCCAAATAACAGTCACACCTTAGACAGCCTTGACCTAGTCCTCTAACTCAAATACGCGGTCGGCTACAGCTGCGCCGCAACACCATCTGAATCGCCATGTGTGCGTCCTGTTCTTTCCGTTCTAAGCCAATGGCCCTGTGCGGCTCTGTGTCAGGTCGGTGAAGGCTTGGGCTTTGCACGACGTCGATGATACAAGGGTGGTTTCGTGTGTAGGTGTGTCTGTGTGTGTGTGTGTATAGGTGTAGTGTGGGATTCTGAATGAGAGTCTTGGCTTTTCTTGCAGATGCGAGGTGGAAAGCTTGTCTGGAGATAAGGCTTGCTCACGGTTTCTTTAAGTGCTCACAACGCGGTTCGGGGTTTCGTTCAGGGTTTACAGGGTTCACGGTTCGAGGAGGTGTTCAGGGTTGGAGGGATTGCATAGTTAACACGCTCAGGCCTTAAAGTGGAGGACTTGGATGTAGAGCCGGTAGGGGCACGTACAATTTTGGCTGTGCCAGCTCAGATGTGGCAACCGACGAAGAGGCTTCTTGCCCCGCGCTGTGTCTGCTTCACAGACAACATGCATGAACTAAATTAGTCCTGGCATGCAGGACAGCTAACTATGGCGCAGTTGCTTTGCCGCGCAGATGGCTCTTCTCGCCTCCCTGAGTCTTTCAAGGACATTGCGTTCTTCCGAATCAAAAAGTTCGTGGCCGGCTAGCCGGTGGCTTGTACAGCCTCAGACAGGAAAGCTGATAGAAAGCTGCATATGGCTTGCCGGGTACTTCAAGAACACAGATCTGCAACTGGGTCTGAAGGGGTGAAGCCAAAGCCTGGACAAGTTCTGAGCATTGCTGCCTTTGAAACATGAGACAGATCAGGTTTGATCAAGGCACCTGAAACGATCAACAAGCAACACCTGCTCAGGCCGTAGTTTGTGACGGGGCCCCGCACCGTGCAGTGACCGCAGCATGTTTGGCGGACTGGGCGGGGCTCGTGTAGAGTCGACAATCGATCCTATGTCTTGGATCGCTAGTCAAAAGCCCCTACAAAATTGTATAACTTCGCGCGCCTACAGATTAACTATTCTTATGTGGCTTTCTAGTGAAGGAAGTAGCTGCTGAAAAGTTGGACAGGAACCCACTCTCCAATCCACCTAACTCTCATAGCTGGTCTAGCCGTTCCCTTGGAATCACTCCCTTCTTCACCACACCTTTACCATCCAGGTTGCCAATCACCGGAAGTCAACGCGATACTCCTTCCGAGCGGCCATCGGACGCCGCGGTCGCTCGTGCTTGCCGCCGCTCCGCCTGCCCTGAATCAAGTTGCGTTGAGTGAGCTGCAGGATTCATGGTGATTGGCGGAAGGCCAATCGAACACTTGAACCTCTGGACTTTCGGCACATGTCGAGATGTCTGCTAGCACGAACTCCATCCTGGGCACATCTCAAAAGGCGCAGACGCATCTGTGCTGGTAGACGGTGTCTTTGTACTGCCGAACATCGGTCTCGTACCTGAAAGCATCTGTGGCTCAGAATTGAACGTCTTAGAGTCCTATGCTGGAAGGATTCAGTTTCTTTTTGCGAAGGCAAGCACGCCATCAGAGATTCACCGAAGACGAGGTGACGAGGTCCGCACTCAGCCCATGGAGAACGGGCGTGGTCCGCAAATGCCCTGTCGCGAGATGGTTGGAAAGATGGTTGCCACGGGCCAGAACCCAAGCACTGCAAGCACCGCATCAGCCTGCCTCTTAAGTACTTCTTAGACTACCGTGGCGACAGCTCCTGCTGCGGAGACTCGACAAACCGTCTCAAGCCCTGGATTTCTGAGATTGTGCCGACTGTATCATGTTGTGATGGTAACAGAATGTAACAGAGTGAAGACCGGCACGTCCTAGTCTGCGCAAGGATGGCACGTCATCTTATCAGGAGATGGCATGGCTGCACAAGGCTGACATGTAGGCTTGGATGGCTCAAGAGTACAAACCACGAAGTGCTTGTGATCTAGATCCCTTGGCGTAGATTCTCATTTGCTCAGGGGCTTGAAAGGACTAGAGGGAGGGAAAGTCCGTTTGCAGGCCGAGGCACTTCAGGATGTGGCCAGGAGTGGATTCCGGAAATTAAGGATATGTGAACTACGATGCGCTAGCTGATGCCACAGCTTTGTCATTCGCACTCTAGGCACCCGGACAATCACGCACACCTCCCCCATCCTCCCCCATCCTCCCCCACTCTCATGCGACCTGCAGCCGCCTTCCAGACGAGCTCCCGCTGGACCCCTGCCGAGGCAAAGGGCAAGGTACGCGACAACCATAGTTTCGTGTGATCAAAACATGCAAAGTCCTATTCAAAATGCATCTTTCGGGATTCATGAAAGTTGAGTTCACACCAATGTCCGAAAGATGGAAACCCTGGAAGACCATTTTCACGGTATGGACCATGATCCAGCCCCTGGCGTGCGCACGCAAAAGGCTCTCGTAAGATTCCTGCAAGATGCTGAGAAGAGCGCACACATGCGTACATACCATGTAACCCCAACCTTCTAGACGCCCTGTGGCCAACAGCCTCGGTAGCGCCACTCCCTGGAAGAGTCCTGCAGACCTCTCCGTGTGGAAGAGCTGGTCCTGGCGCAGATCGGCTCGGGGAACGAGAGAGTCTTAGACTGAATTCCAGGATCCGGGAATCGAAAGGTCAAGAAAGTCAGGGTCCCACGGCCTGGGAGCCAGAGAGCACAAGAAAGCAGACCGGCAACGGCCAATCAAATCAACAAAGCTCAGCAAAATATCCGCGGTAGTCTTCTCACCCTCACAAGTCAGATCTGCGCCGAAGCTGCAGATCGCGAGCGGCTGCGCCAAGTAAGACAGCATCGGAGATGGAAACGTATGCGAAGGAGTCGAGGTGAAGGTATTGTTGCCAGGAATCAGAGCCACAAGTTCGGGTGCACGATGGCGTCAGGCTCGGTGGCCAAAGGTGGACATCGGCGCGCTTGCTGTCGACATTGTGGTTCTTCTACTCTTGCTTGCTGCAGCGTGCCACGATGGCCTGAGTGTGCGGTTGCCTGCGTGCATGCCGTCTAGAAACTGCATGTGTTAACACCTCAACCACCGAAGGCTCGACAGAACACCTTCGAATAAGTCGGTCCTTGCCTTCACTTCCTGACAACCGTTCAGCCGTTTGAGTCAAAAAGCCAACACAAATTGTCTTGACATCGAAGGGGTCTTCCGCTGGTACGTCGGCAGATGCCACCAGAGGAGGAAAAGAGTTGCATCTTCTGTTGAGACATGTTTGGGGTATGGTACGGTATGTTGGGGTATGCTAAGTTGAACGAACCTTCAAGCAACTAGGACACCCTCAGATGGCTTTGTCACACTTCCTAGACTACGTCCGCACTTCACTTCTGCCTCTTCCGTGCCTGAGACATTGAGCCAACCACTGAAGAAGACCCAAAGCCGCACAGGTTCTCATTGTCCAAGAACTGTACACCGCCACATCTCAACATCTCCTAACCTCAACGAGAATTCACATGTCGCCCTTTGGCAGATCCTTCTGTGCCTCTGTGCTCCGCATCGCCTTGGATCTCCCCGGAGCAGGTGTCAAGTCTTGCAAGGCTTCCGGGCTTTCCCTACGGTTCCCTATGGTTCCCTATGGTTCCCTATGGTTCCCTATGGTTCCCTGCGGTTCCCTATGGTTCCCTATGGTTCCCTGTGGTTCCCTATGGTTCCCTATGGTTCGCTATGGATCCCTAGCGGTTCCCTCTGCGTAATCCATGACCCCGGGGGAGATGTCATGCCGTGGCCTAGGAGACGGCTGCAAACTTCAGAGGGTGCCCACGCGTCAAAGCTGCTACACAAGCTCATGTGCTGTGCACAGCAAGCTGCGCGCGCATGATCGGGCATGGCATGTCTTGACTATTTGTCGGAGAACATTTATCAGGACCCAGGGCCACGTCGTCCTGGCAGTGTCTCTTCAAGCATCGGAAACATGTGGCACGCGCTGCGAGACGTCCACGAACCCTCTGCTAAAACTAGACGGAAGAGCTTGCCTTGATGCAGCTACACTGCCTATAAGAACTTTGCGAAGCAGACCGGCAACCTCTCGTTTTATTCTTTAGCATGCGGACGATCATTCGGGATGATGACGCCGTATCATCAAGTGGCTGGCTGATTCACACTTGCAGCAACATCACTAAGACACAAACCGCTCCATGAACTTGCCACATGCCAGCATGTCACGCCTCATGACTCGTTGTGCTTCGTCCAGATTGCAGCAACAAGGTATTCACAACTCGATGATGCTCATGATGCTCGCGAGGCCGGCCAAAGGCGGCTGATGCTCATGATGCTTCTGTCGCAAGTGGCATACTTCGTAACTTAAGCAAGTAATGCTATTGCAGCGACTTCTTGCTAGCAACCCAGCGGGTATCCGAGCCCGTCTACCCTTCAACATGATGCAACTTATTCTTGCTGGCAACACGGCAGCTATCCGAGCCCGACTATCTTTCACTTGTCACATCACAAAAGACCTTGCATGCACCTCATGTGAAAAGTGCCCATGGAAGGATCATTTTGTGCTGATTAAGTTGAGCTACTGAGGAAGCAGCACCTTTCACGAGTCTCCTACCACCACATTAGAACCACCAAAGTCGACAAGAACGACCCAAATGGAACAGTCAATAAGTCCTGAAGATCATATCTAGACTCGTAACCCTGGAGCCCAATAATATCTCTGAGCACAGACTGCACTCGCATGGCCAGTTTCGTGATGCTCAGAAACCTAAAAAGCCCAAACAACAGAAGCTCCTTCGCAATCCATCCCTTCGGACAGTTCCCGAAACAAGGCCGTCTGGTACATCTTCCTCGCGGTAGCCCTGCTTAGCTTGGGTGGCCAGAATTCGATGTCTTCAACTTAGGGGTGGCAACTAGTGGTTCTTCTTGCACTTCTGGCGCATCAGGAGCTCCACTCTGTGCCACCAAAGCCACCCCGACGGCTAGAGCCACGTGGGTGGAGTCGTAGGTGGGGCTGGACCTGATTTGCTGAAGATGTCATCGAAAGGCCTGTGTGCTGATCCTACCAGGCCCTACCACATCTGATGCAGCACCTCATGCCGTCTGATGCCGTGTTCCAGGCGAGGTGGCGAAAGGCGCACCGGTTGCGTCAGAACCTTTCAAAGCCCATCTCTCGGGGCCTCAGCAACAGCCCAGTCCCCTGCAAGTCTGCATAAGTTGCATCATTCCAGCTTCAGTACTGCACCATATTCTATAGACCAACCACACATGGACAGATCCACTGCACAAGACACCGGAGCTCATGCGGTGCACATCAATGATGTGCATGACACATGAAACCAAGAGGCCTACTGTCAGCCTGCTACATGCAGCTACAGTTCACCAGATTGCAAAACGTTGATGAAGATAAAATGATATGAAGACAAAACGAAAAATTGCTGTGAAAGAAACCGTGGGGGGGGGGAGAGCTGTGCGATACTTGCCCCCAAAACTTCCACAGGATTGATTTCAGGTGCAGTTTCCGAATGTGTGCTACTTTCCGTGTTTGGGGTGGTGAGCGGTGGACGGGGCCGGGGGGGGGGGGGTGTCTATCAGAAGGTGTCGATCAGAATGCTAGCTACAACTCGAAAGCCACATGCCGGAAGCAAAACATTAAAGCAAAAAGCAGCACACAAAAACGGAAAGCAAAGGTAAAAAGCAGAACGCAAACCAAGCAAAAGAGCAAGAACAGCCAACAGCAACAAAAACAAAAATCGTGTCAAAAACGAGACCTTCTTGCACAACTGCGGCAGCTACTTTGCTGCTTCCAACGCGGCATAGTTCTGCCTCAGGCTCGGGCCATCCTCCCGGACACTGTGCCGGCGTTCGAAACCTTGGCACCATCTTCTGCTACAGCGAAAGGGGCCAATCCATTCCAAAGTGTGTTTTGATTGGGGGTCCTTCTGTTGAATTAATCTCATAGAGAAGAACTTGCAAGGAGGACCCGAATTGACAGCCGCCAATGTTCACAGGCAGTCAACGATTTATGTGTGCAAGGCTGGCAAGAGCTTGCAAACCAAAACTGCCCCACAAAGACAAGCAAGAAAGGTGCCGGGGCGTTTAGGGTTCCAGGAATTGCGGTCTTGTTTGGGGCAGCTAAACAAATAAAAGGAGGACGTAGGACGTCAGCGTTGGCACCGGGGTCCGCCCCAAGCAAATGTCCCGAACAGTGCTGGACAAGCCTGTGCCAGACATGCAAAAGCCTCATTGCTCCAAGCTGACTCTGCATTCAGCCTGTGGAACATGGCATCGGGTCTGTTTTGTTCAGCTGCAAACGACGGCTCTGGCATTCTCCTCTACCAGAGCAAAAGGCTAACAAGGTGTTTGGCCAGTCGCCAACACGTAGCTTTCATCAGATCTACTCGACACGTGCTAGCACGTGCCAGATACCGCAGTCATTCCTTTCGGTGGGTGTTCTTGTTCGGTACCTATCAGACAGCTGCGCTTTTCGCTGCAACTACATGCGCTCAGTCACTCAGGCTGCTTCCTTCTTGAAGATGCAGGACGACTGAGAAGAGTCACGGAAGTGGCCTTGACATGCTCGGCACATCTACGCATGCAATACAGAAGTTTCACCAGCCCCATAAAGCCAAGGTCACACCCTGCGGCCCTGCACCTGTAGCAGATGCCCAAAAGAAACCGAAACAATCCACGAAGCCTCTCAACTCGGCACTCTCAAAGCCGCGGGGCTCTCAGTATCATCGAGGTAGCCATCCACCAACATCAGGTTGACTGTGTCGCACTTGTCGTCGAAGATGCCCCAGCACTTGTGACCCATGCGCAAGCAAGCTTCCTGGGCGCATTGCGGACTTCGGCTTGACGGCTTTATCCTGCTGAGTTAGAGTTCGTCTGCCTGCATCCAAGAGTCCCGAGCAGAGGCCATGTTGCTGTAGGTCGTGCCGCGGATCAATTTCGTCGACTGGGATGCGGCAGAAGCTCCATTGGCACAAAGGATTTAGAAGTGCAGCCACCTACAGGACAACCACAAGGCTTGCGGGCGAACGGCAGTGAGATATTTGTTCTCGATCTTGGTGTAGTTGTCCGCATATCCTGTGTCCCAGCTCGCCACAAGAAAAGCTCTACAGGGCACGAAAGGCTGGCCAGGCCAAGGTCATACGCTGATCAGCAAGCCTCAAAACGCCTCAAAAACCCCCCAAACCTGTAATGAAGACTTACATCATAAGGCACTTCCGTGCCGCCGAGCGTCCATCACATTGGGTAGGCTTGGTAGAGAGCACCTCAAAGCCACTGAAAGCTGCAGGAGGATCCCAACATCTAACAAGTCGCTCCCTCGATGTGAAAACGAGGCTCCGAAGCCCAGCATCCTCTTCGGGCTCTTCGGGTCTAAAGCGCTTCTCATAACTTCTCAAAACATGAGAACATGAAGACCGCAAGATGGAAGTGGCCCTCTTCCAGCCGAGGTGACGGTGTTGGTGGCGGATGCGCAGCAAACACCGGTTCCAACTGCCTGTCCATGCCTCTGGGAAGGGCGTGCCATGAACGGTTGGTGGGCACTGTACAGGTCAACTCAGATACTCCCAGGAGCTCAAGTCGAATATGGGGGAGGGGGGGCGGGCCCTACTTCCAGCCTTGCCTGAATCCGGGGGAAAAGGTGCTTTCTTTGCCGCGCGCGGAGGCGTGAAGGCGTGAAGGCGAGAAACGCGGGACCGGGAATGGGCGACGCGGAGTGAGACCAAACCTACAAACCGCAAAAGCCCTGAACCCGAAAAGCTCAAAGCCCAAAACCCTATGAATACAAAAAGCCCTGAAACCTAAAACCCGGAACCCCTATCAACCCCAAAGCCCGTAACCCCAAAGTCCCCAACCTACAAACCCCCAATACGACCTACTTCTACTGCTACTGCTGCTGCTGCTGCTACTGCTCCTGCTACTGCCACTAGTACTTTTCCTGGTACTGGTCCTGGTACCAGTATACTGGTCCTGGTACTGGCACGGCTACGGCTGCTGCTGGCTTCTACTACGCCGACGCAGGAATTACGAATTTTCGCATACCGTTCATTGTCGTGCGTCTCGTCCATCACTGCCTCCCTTTTTGTCACGTTCATGGAACATCAAGCCCGCCTGTTCTTCAGCACCCGCACGCCATTGGCTACGCCGGAGGCGACGCATTCAGCTGCCTCGTCCAGCTCAGCATCGGCCTTGATTGTAGAAAAGGGAAGACAAGGCACCAATACCGCCGACAACCCTGAACAACTGCTAATAGCCTAGCAGCTTCGCTGGGTCAGTGAGTGTCTTCCTCACCCCCGAATAGGGGAGAGTACAAGTGCCCGAAACTTCCAAATCAAGGCAGACAAGGTGCACAGCCACTGAATCTGAACACCTGGGACGCGCACAGTAGCTCAAAGCGCAGAGAGCATGAAAAACTTGACAGCCTTTAAAAACGACATGGAGACAACAAAATCCGTCGCTGGACCTCACCGTACTCCTGCTTGTCCACGTGATAGGTCTTCCAGACGGCAGAGGGATCCTCTTTTGGCAGCTCATGGTGCAACAGCAGCAAGACCCATAAGAAAGGACATGCACTACGCACCCACCACGGTCCACATCAGTGCGCGAGACATTGACCTCGTAGCTGCAGATTTGGGCGATTGTGGTCGTCACAGTCGTTTCGGAGCCTCAGCTGCACTCACGAAACTCTGGAAACTGCTGGACTCCTTGAAACCTGCCACGAGGCGACGGGGCCGACGCTAACAGTTTGGGTAGGGAGTCGCAATCAATGCGATTTGGGAGATCCAGGAACGCTGAAGCCGTAGCCCATGTAGAGAATGTAGAACCCCCATCCAGTGAGGAGAAAGGAGAGCCCAAAGGAACCCCACAAGGTCACAAGGTCGGGCTGCAGATGCAGATCCGAGAGGCCGAGCTTCATGCGAAGGACGCAGCTGCCAATGTTCGATTCCTTGCTGCGATTTACTTCGGCCCTGGATCAAGCAAAACTCTGCAAAATGACAAAAGTTGAATCCGGGTCGATCTGGGCGCTGAAGTACAGTGCACGCAAATGCACGCAGGTCCTACGGACCGGCGCAGCAGAAGAATGCTCGGCGTGACCCAACCAACCCCCCCAAACTCTTACAAACCCGCTTTTTAGGCGCCCCTGCCTTGACGGACTCCAGGTCCAGGCCAGGTGCCTCTTGGTTCGTTTGGTTATGCTTGGACAGTGGTAACAGGGGGTCTTTGAGCCTCTGGGTGCAGACGCCTTCTCGGGTGCATCTCAAGTCTACAAAGATCGGCTGGCGGCTTACGTTTCGGGAATGCCTGTAGTCAATGCCTGCCATGATGTGGCCCATGTGGTCCTACACCCCATGCGTTCCGGCTTTGTACCGCATGCGTTGTTGTCACGGAACCGATAACAATCCCCTCCACGAGTGCCTTGATCAGCTTGACTGGGGACTCCTCGGTCGCGCCGTCGCATTTGGTGTCGTAGATTCCAAAGCACAGCCTCAGTAACCTCTCCTCTCGTAACAGCCTCAGAAACCTCTCCTCTCGGAACATTCCGGGACTTGATGTTCAGCTTTGACACCTGCGGAAGCCTCCTTGAAACCTTCGTTCCATGTGTCTTCTCCGTGCCCGCGAAAGTTCAACTAATCCGTCAACTACTGGACCCATAGGGCCAAAAGCAGGCAACCACAAGAACTCTGCTTTCCAAGCTGCACCGAGCCCATCATCTCACAAGCCGCTTTGGCCTGATTCAGCAGGCAACGCAAGGAATTTGGAGACTGCTGTCGAAAAAAGCCTGGACTTTCAATCTCCCAATTTCGGAATCGGACCTGAAAGCTTGCCGAGTCGATTTGTCCAACTACCCTAAGCACCCGAGCCCCAATGAGGCCCAAAGAGTATCCAATGTGCATTTGGTGCCTCATCCATGGTGCCGAAGGCTGCCACGTGGCCTACAGGGCACGAGAAGCGAGGCAGTGCTGGCACAGGGCGACTGCTTTCAGGTCCAATCCGTGGCCAGTGTCAACTGCACCCCGCACAGCTTCGAAGTCATTCAGGAAACGATAAACTCTGTCTGCTGGCACAATCTTTAACTTAAGGGTTAACAGAGGTGGAGATGGATTGTGGCATTAAGCATGAGGGGCGCTTTTCCATGCTTATTGGTGTTGATCTACTTCTTCGTCCGAGCCCTCGCAATGCTTCGACGCCATCGGTCAAGCTTTGGATGCCTTGCGGACCCTGCGTTTGAAACTCCACGAAGGAGGCTCACTGCCAAAGATCGGCCAATGAGGCTCATGTTCATCCCAGTGCTTGCCGGGTGCCTGTGTCAGCATCGATCATGTAGTGCTCTTGAGTCCTTAGGTCACCCCGAGAATACACGAACGGTGCAGATGGGACAGCACTGCCCCATCAATGGCCTGCTTCCGGGATCATAGCTTTGTCATCAGGAGCACCACCACCAACACGGACACCCGAACGACAACAACACCACAATAATAACAACAACAATCACTTGTGCATCGTCATTCCAATGCCATGAAGTCTTGTCTTGGCCACCACCATCGCCAACGGAATAGGCCTCCTCCTCCTCCTCTTCCTCCTCGTAGTCCTCCTGCTCAGCTCATCACCGTCATCCTCCTCATCCGCCGCCTCATCCTCCTCGTCACTCTCCGTATCTTCCTCATCTTCCTGATCCTATAGACCATCATCATCATCATCATCATCGTCATGATTGTGTTTTTTGTCGTCACGGTCATAGCCATCGTCATCGCTAGCTCATCGTCGCTGCCCATCGCCGTCGTCATCGTGAATCATGTACGACGTAACACAGGGCCCTCGACTGCATGCCCAACCCTAGCACTGCGATTGCCACTCCCGCCAAACTGAAGTCAGGTTTCACGAAGGCGTTGTTGTAGATGCTCCAGCTGTACCAGTCAATCGTGCAGCAGGACGCCAGGCACTTGTTCGCCTGCAGCTGCGAGGTTGGGCATTTATAGTAGACATAAGGTTCGCTGCGCAGTGTTTGCACACCCCCCGTGCACTCACCATAACCAACACGAAACCCTGTCCTGAATGCCGTTGGCAGTGTACTCCGTCTCGTTGAAGTTGGGGTCCGAGGGATGGAGGATTGACTGAACTCCTGGTTTTCACCAGTGGCTGTCTGGATTGTCCACACATTGTACATGCCGCGCAATCTTACAGGACTCTTGTGCTGGTGTCGGGGAGTGCGAAATCCACTCCTGGTCACCATGCACTCAGCTTCTAAGTTATGCTGAGAACCATGTCTGGGCTTTCAGATTTCGGAAACTTTCAGGCATTTTCAGGCTCAGCATCCTGAGCAAACCTCCGGCGTGGTGAAGCCTTGGTTCCCAGAAGGCCAAGTCAAGGTTGGTAATCTGGCAAAGGGTAGCACTGGTTGCCGAACTGCTGTGGCTTGAGAAGCAAGTCTCCATAAAGACATACACGGACCTAGCAAGCTGCTTGTGACCCAGGAGCTTGGCTTCTCGATGCCTGCATGGCTATCCACGCAGCTGCTCCTGAACATTGACAGTGCTTGTCCGCCTGGCTTTTTGGCCCACAGGCTCATCAAGGCAGATGCGTGGCTTCGTGCAGACATCAATCTCATGCAAACAAATGCAAAGACCCTAATTCATCTAGACAACCCTTGCTGGTCCTGACTGCCGCGGCTGAGTGCCTGAGGAGAGGGTATTTCAGGGTCAGCTTGATGGGGTCTTAGAGCCTGATGTAGCGAGCGCTAACGGAAGCCCTTCGTCTTGTACACGTAGGCAAGAACCCTTGCCTGAATTCTTGAAGTACTAACCCACTTGTAGTCACTGCATTGAAGATGAAGAAGCTCAGACTCGTGTCTGCATGTATCGGGTGGCCTCGCCGCGATGCAGGCATCGATCGCTGCATCCATGTCCGTCGCTGAGAAAGCATCCTGAGGTTGATCTGGGCAACCCTTGCGCTCAGAACCTTTTAGATTTCAGGACGGAGACCAGATTTCAATTTGGGTCTTTTCGAGATTCCGTACTCCCTTGGTCTCTGGAAGTCGTTGAGAGGGAAATGGAGGGAAGCCACAAACAGACTCTCCTTGCAACCCCGCGTCCAACAGGCACATGATTCGCTGGATGGCCTTGTACTCAAACTTCAGGTCCTGGCTCTCGCAATCTCTCCCAAGCTACACCCCAAAAAAAACCTTCGAAGCAAACGCTCTGGGCTTGGACTGCTGAGTCGGCCCTTCAGCTTCGTGTCTACCCCGTGGGATTTTAAGAAAAAAATAGGACTACAAAGAAAGATGTGTCCGTGCTCAAGAGCTATTGCTACTGTAATAAAGACAATTTTTTCGAACCCCAACCGTGTCTGCTCTTTTGGGATACTCGGAGACTCTCTGCTCCCGTCTTTAGGGAGATTCTCTGGAGGTGGGAGATGCGACAAGTGCAGTTTTGGAAGAACCCTTATTGCTGAGCGCACGTCTATGCTGAAGCTGGGCCCTTAAGCCTTAACTTCTGGACATTCATGCATGACAACATGCAGACCCGGACCTAAGCCTCCTGACCAACACCAACTCGCGTCAGCTCCAGGGAGCTTTCGTGACAACTGGAGGGGGGGGGGGGGGGGGGGGGGGGGGGAACAAGCACTATTAAGCCTAAGCCCAACAGAGAGGGCCTGGACAGTCTTGTTGGAGGCTGCCACTTCCATCTCCTTGGCGGATTTGGCTCGCGCTATTCACAGGGAGTCGGGAACGTTCGGCCGTCGGACTGCGTCCTCGCATGCCCTAAACGCTTGGTTGCTCTTTAACCGCCCAATAAAAATCTGATTTTAGCTCCCTTAATATGAAATTAGACGAACCCTAAACTTATAAAGTGATAAAGTTGTAGTAAACAGCTTGAATGTGCTGGCCAGGATGCATAGTTGGTCCACTTGGCACTGTAGCAGGCAGGGAGGGAAGCACAGGACTGGTTGGTCCTTTTTGTCAAGTCAGGTCTTCCGCTGACGTATGGACTCGTGGCCTGTACCTTAAAACCCCTCGCCGCTCTGCTGGCAATTTGGCGACTTACGCAGAACCTGTTCTCAAAGCGCCGTGTGCCCTTTTGCAGCAGCTCAGGGCAACGACCGTGATGGATCTGTACTGAGATGAACAAAGTATGTTCCACACTTCAAAACTGAGGGCTTGGGACAAGTCCGTCGGCCCATTCCTTCCCAGCCATTGTCCTCTCATGCACCTGGCAGGCGGTCTCTTCCAGCTCCAGCTGGGCAGCTTGGCCTCGAGTGCGGTTTCCAAAGACTTGACTTGATTTAGCCGAGCAAAGCACCTGTATTCATGGGGTGGGTGAGTAAGGGGAGGGCAGTACCACGTGCCGCTTAAGCTATAGAATCTACAAGAACTGTCAGAGTTGAGTAGGGAAGTCGATCCCAGCTGCACCATTGTGAATCACTGGGAGGAGGGAAGTCTCACTGGTCAAGCCGCGAGCTGATCGCAGATATCGCAGCACAAGAGGTTGCAGGAACCCAAATTCAACATGCATGCCACGGGGCATTCCGCAACCTTCTCGAAATACTCGATCTCCTGCGGTGCAGCACGAGCAGATCTCAGATGCCCTTGCTAATGCGGAAGTTCATCGAACTGTTCGCGACTACGTGCCTGTTGGGAAAGTGCTGCACATGATCTGAACAGTTGCATCTCCTCTCATGTTTGCAACATCCCAGGCCTTGTCTGTGCAGTTCCACTGAGTGATGTTCTGCGTCACGTTTTCCAGGTGGTAGTACGTTTTCCACCATGTCAACTCGGAAGCAGGATGGAGCAGGGCACACCATTGAGGTCCATTAACGCTTTGAGAAGGAAGGTACGGAGGTACAGCTTTCTTCTCAACGCACCAAAGAACAAGGCGCCACGATGCAACGGCAGTACGAAACATACCATGTACAAGATTTGCAAGACACAAGCCTGCTTGTTCTTGAAGTGGTCGCGCCTGGTGGGCGCTTCAAGTGCTGAGACAGGTCTGGGTCTTGGCTCTCCTTCCTGCTACTGGTACACATTAGCAGCCATTAGCAGCAGCACGTGCCTTGGACTCTGCATACTCCACATTGGGCACTCTGCTTTGCCCATCTCTGCCAAGGAGCATGGAGCCCAGGTACAGCAGAACGTCCTCTCCCTTGACGGCGCACTCCTCCAGAAAGACATGGCTGCTTCAGGGGAGCTGCCTCGCGCCCCGAAAAGAGGGCTAAAGCCCCTTGAGGAAGGAAGTGTCACAGCTCCCGGCAGTCCTCCGGACTTTCAAAGATGTTGATGCCTGTCAGGGCTGCCGCAGTCAGGGGAGCTGGAGACTCCTTTACATGAACTCTCTTCCTCCGCTATCATGTGCGCTTCTATCCAACCAACTTCGCAGGAGGGACCTTGGAACTCCGTCGTAAGTGTCTGTTCCAGAGAGATGAGGCTCTCCCGACTTGTCTTGCACGCATCGAGCTCCTGGCAGGGCAGGTTGGACGTCGGCCAGATTCGATGGTTAATTACTGGTTTAGATGCAAAAATGTGGCAGGTCAGGATGTTCATCCCAATTACGCCAGGCCCTTCGTCGATACTCTGTCACTCTGCAAAACAGGACATGACGACTAATCATTTAAGCAAATCTAGCCGCGATGCAACGAGGAGCCTTGGCACCTCAAGACCCTTGCCCTGTCGGTCTCGCCTGCTTCTTGGCAACGATTTCCGCGCGGCAGGCAGCATGCGTAGAGCGGAGCGGGGCAAAGTCACCTGTGAAGCCTCGGGCCGCGCCAGAGGCTGCCGAAGAGAAAGTCTTTGATCGTTCAGGTCTTGCAAGGCAACGCTGCGACCAGTGGGGGCCGGGAGTAGACATACGCAGGCACAGGTGGCTTCAGTCAACACTACAACACACATGACGACCTGCAGCTTTCTTTTGCTTCAACCTCACGCTCACCGAGAACCCTCCTATTCTTATCAGAATCCCACCGCAACCCTTAACCGACCTTCGGGAAGGAAGGTCGTGTTGCCGGAGTAAAGAGGGCATCCCACAGAGATGTTCGCGAGGGCCTCCAGGGTTCGCTGAGGGCTTGGTGGTTGGGATTTTGGGGATTTTGGAGACTTGAGACATCCGAAGCTTCTCGCACACGAGCTTCAGACAGATGACGGCAAATAAACACAAACAAGGGAAGCGGGAACAGCAGAGCTCAGCTGCCGGGCTCTTGGCTCAATGCCTCTCTAACCCACTCGGCGCAAAGCTGACAAAGCAAACGCAATGCTTGTGCTCTCCCACAAGACCTGCTTGCAGCCGGCTTCAGCCACACCAGCGGCATTGAGAACCTCCCCCTGCATCTTACCAAGCTCCTGTTCCGGGCTTCTGCGGCAATCGCTTTCTCGCTTGGGAAGCAATGAACCCCAGTGGGGTCTTCCGATGTGCACGCAACGCTGCCCCACTTGTGGACTGCATTCTTTGCTCAAGATGCTCGCTGAGAGAAACCCGCCGCAGCCCGCAGTTGCGGTCCTCTTTGATCTGCTTGACCAGCTCCGTCACGTTGCCGTCAGCGCCCTGCAAGGTGCGAGACCATGTCGAGAGATCTCTGAAAAAACAGGCTCGGTTTTGCCACACCAAGAAAAGTAGCCTGGTCTCACGCCAGGAGCCTACATGCATGTTGCAAGGCACGATACAATACCTTGAATCATGCCGTCAGGCTGCGTTGACAACCTTGAGACGTTCGCTTCCACATTCCAAACATCTTCCACCCCTGGCCTGCGATTGCTTCCTTGCAAGCTTGGCCTGCTGCGCGAGCAACATGACCTTGGGCCATGCCGTGGAATGTTCTGGCCCATTTTGTCAAACTGTACCAAAATGCGACAAAAAAACACACACACACACACAAACCAAAAAAGAAAAAGGAGTAGATCAATAGCTGCAAAGAAGAATATGCTGGGTTCGGGGGTTGTCGTGTACCGTTTACCAGGGCATACGTATCCCAAACGAAACAGGCAACCCAAAGACCCAAAGACCCACAGATCCAAAGACCCGCGGCCAATCTTGAAACCCGAAAGCACGACCCAGCCCCAGTGCAACAAGCAGCCATCTGCTCCATCTCGCTAGCCTTGGCCTGTGGTCAGGGAGCTTCTTCTCAGGGGCTTGTAGTCATCGGTTACGGCTCGTCTTCACCCCCATTACTGTATCAACGCAACAGGTGTACAAGAAATGAAGAACCGTAGCATCTAACACTTGGCTAGCACGTCTGAAAGTCTGATATGAAGTAGGGTATATATTTCTTGTACCCCCAAAAGGACACCAGGTATATACACTCACCAATTTTAACAAGGAACCTTATATACACTCACCAAAAACAGAAATATATACCCTGCTTCATATGTTTCTGAAGGCAGGCATAATGTAGAGATAGTAAACCACAAACCGAAGATCCCCAAAGACACGCACACAGCGCGGGCCTGAACACGCAAACGCACACGTACACACGCCCGCATCATCGCATGAACTACTGACTGGCCGTGACCATCGGGGCCCACCTTCGACTCGCTCGACTTTGGCACGTTGGCAAGCATGTTTACGATGCTGTCCTTCGTTCAAGAATCTCAGCTAAGGGACCTCTGACACGCTCACGCATGGCTCCCATACCCGAACAGAGGAGGCTTTCGGCTCCTGCTGGCTCGGGATGGGCACCAGCTTTGCCGCCTGCAAGGTGTTGAAGGCTGCAAACCTCATGCCCGGAGGGATCAGATCGATGGGGCTCTTGGCTTGCTGATGGTGACGGCAAGCGGACACTGCGGGCTCAGGGACTCCAGCTTCGACTCTTAGGGCTAAGTTTCGCAGAGGAGCACAGCCAAGAGCTTGAAGGACATGGTCTGCGCCCAATGTGAAGTTACCTGAGCTGGTCTCACCATGTCTCACCCCATGCCTTGAAGGCTCTGGGCCGAAGTGCAACAGAACTCTCAGGGGGCCCCCAAATTGCCCAATGCCGGATCCCCAAGCATAGCTACGTGCCGCCCGAGAAGCACAGACAGAGAGTTGTCCTGCAGGTGCAATGTTCACTCAGCAGTGCCTCATCTCCACAAGTTAATGAAACACAGAGCGTCCGCATGCCAAAAAAAGGACACGGTGGCATCTGCATGAAACTCGGTCCCGTCCTTGCTGCATTAACAGGTCCTAACCCGCGGTTCACTCGAGCCAAAGGTGGCTGAGGCTTGACAGACGCGAATCTCGCCGGCGGATTCGCACAGCACGGCGGCAGTGCTTCGGTTGCGGTGTGCCCAAGGTGTTAAATTTGGGAGTAGATCATTCCTCACAATTGCGGGATGCAACCCGCAACGACTATCCGACTATCCCCGACTTTCGATGTAAAGGATGATACTGCACCAGCTGCAAACGGGTTGTGACCACTCCCGGGATTCCTCATGCTGATCAGGCCCATCTCACCCCAACAAGGCCACAACTATATACAACTATGAACCTCGGCGCCACTCCTCCGAGCCGCGTCCCTCTGGGTCCCCTGGCCCCACTGCGATGCCGGCTTGCGTTGGCGCCCTGGGCCTGGGAAGGGCCCATGGCCCCTTTCGAAGCCTTAGCTGACTGGCTCTAATGAACCCTGCGCTGACTCAAACAGACAGAGAGGGCAAAAGCTCATCTCGAGCAGCACCGAACATACAAACGACCCCTTGAGAAGATGACTGAAGATCTGCGGTACGTCTGAGAAGCGAGTAAAAACGAGGCCCCAACCCCACGTTTGGCGATGATCTCTCTCCATCTCCGTCAAATCCTGTAGGTCCTGGCATCTGGTGGCAGAGGTACGGGGGATGCCTCTTTGCCCTTGAACGGAAAACTGACATGAGTCATGAGACGCCTCGAAGGCACCTGGCGCGTCGACATTGTCACGGCGGGGCATCGGCTCCAGGGCCGGCCAGCGTGGCGATGGGGTCCGCCTTCAATGATGTCAAAGAATCTCACAAGATGCACCGAGATGTATTTGTTGCTTAACCGTTGTACCGTGTGTCCACGCGACAGATCTCAGATCTAACAGTTAATCTAACAGCAAAAACTGCACGTGTTTGGGCAATCTTCGTGTGGCACTGAGGTGCCGGCGCGGAGCGCACGGAGCATGCGGAGCTCGGCGGCCGGGTGTCCGTCAGGTGCGAGCTTGGACACGAGCTTTGGCGCGAGCCCGGTCGGCAGCCCAGCCTCAGGACGGGGCAGCTGATAAGGGTACTACTGTAAGATATGGACAAAAAGCTCATGCAGAACAGGAGACACCTCAAGTACCCGAGGAAAAAACAGACCCCGCTGAACCCAGGGACCCTGCCCAATGAACACGGGGGGATTCTTGCGTGCGTGGAGCATGGGAGCCCGCTCTGCAACTTCCTCCGCCTCGACCGGCTGGAGACCTCACAACATGGGCTGGGTAGTGGGTAGTGGAAAGGCGGGATAGGCCATGGATGGGACAAGCTCTGCCAGGGACTTTCCCTCTTGTACGGGCAGCGACACTTTGGCCGACAGAGCAGGCACAAGGACGCCCCTGCCTGATTGGGGTGGGTCCAGCCCGAAGTTGACACAGCGCCTTCAGAGAGTCGGATGCAGCGTGGAGATCTGGGAACTCAGAGCCTCTTACAAAGCTCTGTGCATCTCTCATTCTTAGCTCTTCTTCTTCATCTCCTCCAACTATTATTGTTCCTTCTCCCTGGGGCCCCTGTTCGACGGCCAACACCGCCAGCTTCTGAAAGCGACGGATTGATGCGTTGATTCTTAAGGGCATCGGTGGCATCGGCTCTTCTCTGTGAGAGTTTGTCTTGCCCCTTTCAAGGTTGTTTGAGGTTGGCTCTGCTCCCCCTACTCCTCGCGTCAGTTCTTTCTAAGGTGCTTGTGGAAGGGCCCGACAGGGACAGTCACTCAAACTGCAGGACAGTCACCCAAGCCGCCTGCCTCCGGTCTTTCTCTCGCTCGCTCTCTCTCTCTCTCTCTCTCTCTCTTATTCTTCTGCTGCGGATAGGGGAAGCATTCATGGTTCATGGGTCTTCGGAGACGCGTGCTACAAGAACCACGGATAGAAAGGACGAGAATTTTACGTGCGGTCCGAAGGCAACTCAGAGATGATTGGGGACTACCAGTAAGGGGTGATGGTGAGGTTGCGGAAGGAGGCTGGGAAGCGGGTCAGGGTTTAGGTGAAGTAAGCTTTCGATCGACCCCCTTGCAAGGAAGCGAAAAAGAAGAGACGACTGAAGTTGGGACGACAGTGCACTTCGGTGCGAACCACCTCGGGGAAAGCTTGCAGGAAAGAAGGAGGCAGGAAAGAGGGGAAAAACCTTGTGGCGCAAGTCGAGTAGCCTCCCATAGCCTCCCCCCGGCTTGGGTCTCTGCGAGGCAAATGTCATGGAAGACAAGATCTTCACAATTCGGGCGCAGCAGCTGGGCGGTCGAGTGGAGAGCGTTTCAAGTACATGGAACGGGGTTTATGGTTTGACTGAGGTGTTGCTTCCACTCGGCACTTTGCGCTCTGACTTATCGTTTCTCCCAGCATGAAACTCCTCGCTCGGCTTTTGTGAGGCATCCACAGTGCGCGTCTGCGGCAGTACGGAGCCTCAGTGCGGGCACCAGCTGCGGTCGGTAGAGGAGGAAGCGGATGTCAATCCGGGGGCCGAAGTGGCCAACCTCACGGGGATCATCTGGTTGGGGACACCAGGTCTTTAAGCATTGGGAGCATCTGTGAAGAGTGCCTTTGACAGCCAATGTGAGTGTGGCACCCCAAGGCTCAATGACACAAAACACAAAGGCCCTGAACTCTGAGGATCAACTCCGAAGTCACTACTAAGTCTTGTCCCCGGAACTGAAAGCCTCGGCATCTACGATTTGGGAGGATCTCCGACATTCCTTTTGGCACTCTCACGGTGGGCCCCCCGACAAGCCACTCCATGTCCGCAGGAGGGATGCGGATTTCCTCCGCCGACACCGCACTTAGCATCGCTACACGCAACATCATGTCATGACGCGTATGCACACCTTCAGGGGCAAAAGGCCGCGCCTCCGAGGACTGGAGGGTCTCTTCGGCCTCCAACCTCGTCAAAGAGATCATGACACGTGCTTAGGCGGCTTACGTCCTGAGGGCTTACCTCTTTCAATACTGGTTTCATGGATGCTGCATGGGCTTGCACATCGGACATACAGAGGACTTTACTAGCGGCACTCGCGCCCGCAGTCCTGCTAAAGGAATACTGCCAGCCACACTATGCAAATGCGGCACAACATATGGTCGGTGACCAGGTGAGCCCCTTGTCTCGTCTGTGGCCACTGCTCAGCGTACAGCGCTGCACCTGTCTCGGGTGAGAGGCCAAGGTCCATCACCTTGCCGAACTTTGACTCTCCCGGCTAGAGTGCTTGCAGCTTACGGACTCACAAAAACCGTGGTGGGTTACAAAGAGCTCGAACCCCAATTCCCATTCCCTGAGGGACAGACGAAACTCTGGCAGTCTTCCAAGCAGACCGGAGCATCGAACTGCACAAAAGTCGGTGGCGTGGATGTCTTGGGCTTCGAGTTTGGGAGAACGTACTGCAACCATTTGCAATCAGGATCATGCGACATCGGCATTTTGGGCACAGAGCTGTGGCGAGCAATAACAGAAGCTTGCAGCTTGCAGCTGGTAGCGGTCACACCTGTCTTTAAAACCTTGCAGCTGGTGACTGCGAGGTGCTGGGTTCACAATGTTCACAACCCTATACTTTCTGCCTACGGGTCTGGGGTCTGGGGTGTCCAGGACGAATCTCCGACGCTGGGAAAGGATCCCCTCGGCCATGACGGCCAAAGCTAAGCAACCGCAGAAAATCAGAACAGGTTGCAACCAGGAAGAACCATCTCTGGGAATCCTTTCCGCTCCGAAGCGAGGGCCAGCTTGGGGCTTGGGCGGAAAATTCGCCCCAAGCCAGCTGCGGCTAAGCCGCCGCGTTGCGCAGCTGGAGGCCGCGGAATGAAATCGATTTTCGTGGAGCTGGGAGCTCCACAAGCTTAAGCTGCGTAAGCAAGCTGCCGTATTCAAGCTGCGTAAGCAAGTCCTGCCTGCATCGTGCCCTTGTAGCTTCTCACATTGCAATGGAGCGCGAGGTCAGAGGCTCCGATAGCCAGGTCACTTGCCCTCACCTGCAGAGCACCACACTGCTAATTGAAGGCTGAAAGCCTGAAGCTTAAGTCTCACATCAACTTGAGCCCTTGCCCGACCGTCTACATTATCCGAAACAGCCAGGCCACGAATCCAGACGCGGTAGTCCTTGCTGGGAATGGTCTTAAGGCTTTTGGGGGTTTAGAAGCTTGACGTGCAAAGGCTCTTCCGGTGGCCCGCGTTCATGTGCTTGCTGCTGACATCTCGCAGACGATCAGATCACATCAGATTTGTTGTCCTATCCTACCTATCCTTTGTTCTTTGCCCGAGCGTCCGCGCCCTCTGCGCCCGGGGCCCAGCCGCCGTCCACGCCCGAATGCTTTGGCCCCAGGGCGACACGCAGCGCTGCTGGGGAGCCGATCCTCAAGCAGATCACTCTATCAAGGCTCCGTCATGCAACTTAAATTGGGGCTCTGAAGGGACTTTCAGAGAGGTTTGCGCCTGAGGCGTTCTAAGGCGTGCTTACAAGGGCATCATGAAGGCTCTCGAGCAATGGCTCGTGCTGTTGAAGAAAAAAGGGATGGCATGGGGCGATAGTGGCGACTGCTGGCGTTGGCGATGGCAACGAAAGCTTCGAAGGCTCGAGGTGCAGGGCTTTGTGCGAGCTGGGGGAGGAAACGGTACGTCTGCGGCTTTCCAACTGCTGCGTTCAACCTCCTTCGTCAGACTGTTGTAGGTCTGATGTCCATGACAGTCAGCCAAGCCACTCTGCAATGTACAGGTCTTGGTCAGCACAAAGGATGTTCACCTGGTCATCCACCTTCGGAGAAGTGGAATGCTTCTACAGTGCTCCGACTTTCCCCATCTCAAGGTTGAGGGCTCATATGGGCTCATGCTTCACTCCCAAGTTGCACGGAACCTGACCAGCACAATGTCACTGTGACAGCAATATGCAGCTAATCGCGCCAAGAACTTCTTAAGAGCTCCAGACGCTTTGTTTTCCGACTTTCTGCTCACTCAAATACCAAATGCGCTGCAGGAACTTCAGGCGGTGCCTTGATCCCTGCCCTCCTGCGCAGCTGCAGAAGCGTCTTGATGCGATTTCGCATGTCCTGCCAGGAACCAATGGTAAGCTTCTGCTTTGCAAAGTCAGCCTTTGCAAGCTTGGGCCAAAGGGGAAGGCGCACTCCTCACCCCAGTCGCAGACGTGGTCCCAGAAGATGCATGGGATGCCTCACAACACATGCCCCAGTTCGGTCTTGCTTGGTCGTCTTTATGTCCGGCTTTTGGGGCTTGGTCGGCTTCAGAGTTCGATTTGAAGCACGCGGATGCCAGGAAGGTGCCAGGGTGAGTGAGAATGTAGGCGTAGCCCACCAGAACCTTGTCGTTTGGAAATGGCCTGCAGGCGCAACAAGCCCTCAGGCTTCAAGCAAGTCCCAGCCAAGCACGGATCAGCTCCAACAGGTAACGGATTGAATCTACCACCTCATATGTCTCATCATGTCTCATCTGAGGGGCCAGTGGGCTTGGGTGCTCCCCGTGTCGTGGTTGTCCAGGAAGGTCACTGCGTGAGTCGGCATCCAGCCCAGCAGGCCTCGCCAGGAACCCTAAAAGCCTCAAAGCCACGTTCCCGCGCTCTCGCCACTCTGCATCAGAATTTGTGAGCTTGCCTGGAGGCTTCCCATTGGAGTCCTTCAGCCGCCAGTACTGGGTATTGCGGACTGCTTCCTGCCCGGTGCTTGCGCATTGAAACTTGTTCCGGGCATCGGGGTGCATTGCACATGCTCCGGTTTGCTGCTTTGGGATACTGCTCATGCCAGGGCCTGGAGGATGCCTTTGGTTGTGAAGTCGAACGCCGTGCTCCTTTTGGGTGCTATGTAGGGTGCAATCGTTGTGCCCGGTATTGCCACATCGTCCTATGGGGGTTATGTGGGGTTATCGTGCAACATGGCATGTCACAACCTTCCAGAGCAAATAGAACTTTGGGTTTGGCGACGGTCTTTGCCAAGGCGCTCTTTGTCCGTGCCGTTGATCCAGTTCACAGTGTCCTGCCTGAGACAAGTACATGCACAAGTACATGCAGCTGCATTCTGCAGTGCGTTGCAACGCCGCACGTGCACGGATGCACCTCAAGCGATTTGCGACTTGAAGTTCTCCGACTGCTTGCTCCCGATGGCATCATCACTTCACTGGCTGATTGTCCCCTCCGCTCCTTTAGCCCATCAATACCTGAAGCTCCCGCCTGTGCTTGTCCTGGTTGTACTTCAAGCCATCGTGGTCGTACCTTTGACTTGACTTGACTTAGCACTGGACGATTCCGATCTCTTCATACAAGAATCAACCTTCACGCACTAAACTTTAACCTTCGTTCCTGCTCTTCCAAGCCACTCCATGTCCAACCACAGCTCCCCGACAGCCCAGGAAGGCTCGCTCTTCTTGCCTCAAAGTCACAGTTGCTTGGAGTTGCTTGTCGCGATTGCACGCCTTGCTTTTTTGCTGCCCTGCAGCAGTAGTGGCCAACATATTCGGCGCCATAGCCTCGTGAAGCAAAAGCGGGTTGTCGCGTATTCAAAGCCACACACACACAAAGACACACACAGACACACGCGCTCTGGAAGATGCTCTTCTCATTTGTTCACCGGCACAACATGTACAAGATGCGGCCACGCAGCCTTTGACAAAGTCGAAGCGCCAGGCATCGAAGCCGATGTCCAGGCGGAGCCAGCGGAGCCAAATTGCGATGCTGCTTTGCACCTGACACAGCACACTCTCCATCAGCTCCATCAGCTGTCTCCATCAGCCATCTCCCAGCCCCATCTCTTGGCCTTCTTGTTCCCGTGGTCAATATCAGGCGCTGCGTCGAACTTCCCGTCGTAGTTGCCAGGACCTGTTTTTGCAGTTTCTGTGAAACGTGGGATGAGAGGTAGAACCTGCACACATCGGCACACTTCGGCCACCCAAAATTGTTTCAAGTTGCCGGCTTGGGGCTGCCGCATTTGGGGCTCTTTGGGCAACTTTGGGCACTTCTTCTATCATGAAAAAGCTTGGCGCTTCTCCATCTAAGTCCACACCTCGCTCCCCGGTTCCGTCGGAGAACTTGTCGCCAAGCGTGATCGCCCAGCCTGGCGTTGATGCAGGGATGGTCGTGCCTCCGAGACAAAGGCCCACAGGACTCTAGACTCTCTGGCCGAGACAAAGGCGGTCTTCATGTTCAGATGCATTTTCTCGTTCTTTTGGTAAGGCTTATCTAAAAAAAACCTGAGAGAAAACCCTGGCGCGCCCTGCCAGTCCATGATGCCATGGAAGCTCTTCCGGGATTCGATGCCGGTGCTGGTGAATACGTTCCACCGACCCTGCTCGTCCTTCAGCAGGAAAAGATTCACAGGCACCACATACAGTTTAGCAGTCGCTGCAATTGCATGCTGTCAAAAAAACTGCCTACTTGGTCACAAAAGACTTCTGCCTGGGGCGCGATCCCCTAAAACCTGGGGTCCCATCGGAGATGCAAGGATGCTGTAACAAGCTCGTAGGGATTGGGACTATCAGGGCATTTCAGGACTAGGACGAAACCCCAAGACGTCAGACCAAGTCCTGCTTGTCCCCGCAGCGATGGTTGATGACGATGTCTGCGACGCCCCGCATGCCCTCGAGATTTTCCAAAGAAACAAGAGTCGCAGAACCAGAACCATTTTCGTCTCCAAGAAGACTCTCGTTGGATCTGGAGATGGGTCAAGAGTCAAGAGAGGCTGGTACAAGGAGCATCGTTCAGGAGCAAGTGCAGTTGAGGTCGCTTCTCCTTGCTGCCAAGCTCTTCCTATCAGACTTCTGGCCTTGATACCTTCACCAAACATGCGCCTTCAATCCTGCATTGCATCATATCATCCTCTACACTCGCGACGAGGCCAAGTCGAGATGTCTCAGCCCAGACCTCCCCAGCAGGGCCTTGTCGTGCAGCGCTTTCAGCAGGGACTTCAATGCATCCTGCGCACGACTGCAGCTTTCCCAAGGTTTGGTTGCCGTTTTACGTCAGTGAAAGAACACGCAAGCTCCCATTCGATGAGTTTGACTGTCATTGCACCCAGGGATATCCAAACATCTAACATGTCTTCTCACAACTACCGAAGCCCTAGGAAAGCAGCTGCGCCTTTTTGCCGTAGGCAGATGCATCGAGGTTGAACAGCTGCGAGGGCAGGTAGCCCTTTTGAGACAGCCGACATAGTTTGGGTTGCAGCTCGGATTCTCCATGCCAGGGGAGCTCAGCACAAATCCCAAGTCCAAGCACAGTCTCCACGCTGCCCTTCATATGCCCACTCATCCAAATTTCAGTGTCGCTATGTGTGGCTCCTTGCTCACACCGCACCTGGGGGGCGACGGACTGCGAGCAGGGCGGCAGCCAAACGTCCTGAAATTAGCTGCTTGTTACATTGTTGCTCGTGGTCTTGCAGGTGAGGGCGAGGGGTGTCGACAGGGTCTCTGTATTGCTCCTGAAACATGATGTTGGGCACTTGTGAGAGTAGAATGGCTGGCCACAACCAACTTGAACGATCGATGGCCCTTTTCGATTTTTCCCCTAACACCACGGCCAAAATCCTGAAAACCTGACACAACGGCTCCGTGATTCCCAAATCTGCGAGCATCTCCACCTGGGTCCATAGGCCGTACTTTGAAGGTTGGAATTGTGCTCATTGCGCTTTTCAGCACCTGCATCGACAAAGTGCGACTCTTCCGAACGACTTCAACACATAAAGAAAGGGGCACCGTCAGCTTGGAGACTTTTTGGATTGTATGTTTTGTGTATTCCATTTTCTGTTCTCTCCCGCGGTGATTCAAAGCCTCTTCGGCCTCCCCAAACCTCCAGATGCACCAACAGACAATCAAAGCAAACCAACAGAGCTTCCTTCTTTGCATCCCTTTTTGCGACCGAACCTGGCCTAGCCCTTGAAGCCCCCCGCGGCCTTGCCTTCGACTCCACGATGCCATACCAGTTCCCTTTGCCGGCTTTGTGGCTCTCCCAGTTGAAGCCTCTCAGACAGGGCCCCCCAATGGCCCCAAGAATCCAAGGCCACAGCATGGCCTTCAACCTGGCCTCTAGAAACCTTCTAAGGGAAGTATAAGGGGAAAGACCCCCTTCGAAGGGACCCTGAATCTTCTTCCCCCTGTCTAACCCATATATATATATATATATATATATATACCTTCTATGGTCTAAGGTCCCTTATAAGGGTTCCTCCTTTCGACCCCTTGAAACCTGGCATACCTGGCAGACCTGGCTTAATGAGCTTGATGAGTTTAATGACATATGGCCCTCTGACACTTGTCGAGATTTCGCCGCTTTGCTTTGTTCGAAAAGGCCCCCCAAGGCATTCAGACTGGAAGTCGTGCTCGGGCCCTGCATTTGGCCTTGTAGCATCACCGTGCCAGACGGGTCTGCGTAGTCGGTGATCTTTGCCATCTCCTTGCGCATAATGAGACAATATGGGACAGATATTATGACAGGTGGAGCATTCTTCCACTTGAGGGGTTGTACAAAAAAGCTCTAAATCTAGAACAGGAATGAGCGCTTCTGTCGCCCGGCTGAATTGTCATTGATTTGTAGGTTAAGCTTGTGGTACTGGAACCAACCTTCCCATGAGCCGGCTGATTTTCATTGATTCGTAGCACACAGTGAGCCGGCTGAGTTTCATTGGTTTGCAGTACTAACTTCGTACTGTAATATCGGCTGCCTGCCCCGATACAGCAATCGGACCGCGTCATAAAGTCATCGGTTTTCTTACTTAACTTGCTACAAACGCTTCGGGCAAATCCTTTCATAACACTGAGCGCACGCGGTTGTTGTGCAACTCCACTTGGGCATTCTGGGATTATCTCGGAGGCTGCAGCCGCTCTGTCCTCAATCAGGGTGGAGCTGGCGATACGCCTTGACATGTGCCGTGCAGAAATACAACAAAGGGTGTCAAAAAAAAATTGACCTGAAGAGAACTCGGGGGATTCGAGCCTCTGCTGCGCGTTGAGCCGGTCCCGTTCCAACTCCACAATGTGCCCCTCCTCGGCTTCCTTGGCTTGGGCCATGTCGGAGACTGAGCGACGCAGAGGAAAAGCATCTTGGCAGACTTCAACGCGGAGGACATCGAGGCCTGTAGTGTAGAATTAGTAGAATTCTTCTGAGCGACCGCTTCCGCACAGAACTCGTCCATGTCCACCAGCATCAAGCTGGCCGTGCGGCTCATCCTCGCATGGACTGCACAACAAGGAGCCAGCAAGCAACATGCGGAGACAAACAAGGCACCTGGCGAGCAAGGTGGCTGCGCTGCTTCCAAGGCTCTGCATGTTGAGCGAACCATCGGAATTCTGGAACAGGTGTCTTGACCTGGGCAGCTGGTACATTCCCAGTCGCGCCCTGATTCAGACAAACCGAACCTGACCCTCGGCTAACATTTTCTCAATGCACAGAGACGTCTCCCAAACTTTTGGAAGATGATTCTACGCCTCTAAGCGCTTGTTCGACAAAATTTGACGCTGGGCCCGCTCTGGGTCTAGCACTGGCGCTTCTGGAGCGGTGGCCCCTTCTCCGTCGTCCCCTTGCCAGAATGTCACGGCCACTTCGAGACGAGTGGGGAGGCTTTGAAAGAAATTGGGACCTTTTTGTCTGGCTTGTGGTGAGCACAGGCTGATCGCTGGCATCTCTGCATTGGGCAGAAGGCGCATCGAAACTGGCCAGAAAGGTGCCAGACATGAAAGGATAAAAAGTTTCGCAGAACTGAGGCATCAAAAGATGCTGCGATTGCGATGAGCATCGATGAGCCTTCCGAGCCCTCACCCGGAGGCGCCCTGCACGGGACCGCGGGAACGAAGCGAGGGGAAGCAACGCGAGCAAAAGCAGACAAACACCCCTTTTGACTGTTCTGATGGCTCGGGTCTGTGGTGGTGTATTGCTCAACGGCTGATGGTTTCTCATCCGGTGCTGGTCTATGGACATTGACATCATGCATGTCGGACCTGGACCAGAAGTGAACCTGCACACCTCACAACCTGGACGGTAGACCAATGGCGAGCGTGAGCAGTTGGCCTCTCGTGCTGTGAATATTCTCCCAAGTATTCCGAGCAGGGGTGTCTGTCCGAGACCTAAGATGGGAAGACGAGATACAATCAAGGTGACTCCGTCAGGCAAAACATCTTGAAAGGCAGCATGAAACAGTGAAGAAGGCGACATCCCACAACATGCTGACGCTTTCGCCTGAGTCAGGACGACACCGAAGACCTCATCCACCGCATGATGTGAACACTCAACGTATGGAGGCGTTGACTTACTGGTTGTTGGGGGCCACTGAAGGTTAAACCGGTGATGTGACTTCAACAAAACCTATGATGGGTAGCTGTCCTCCATACGCAATCGTACTTACGATTACTTACATGTGCCATGCCATAGGCTGGAAAACTTTCCCGGCCAAGGGACGCTATTCCACTGCTTTGGCCGCTTTGCGGTCTGTGGAAGAAAATTCGGGTGGCCGCAGCCCAGCGCAGTATGGCTTCAAGTCATATGTGGGGGGAGGGGGCAATACAGCTGAGTATGAAAAAAAAAACAGGCAAAAGACAAGCCAGGAATAATTTAGCTGCAACGCAACGTTGGCTCCCCAAAGGTGTCTCATGCCAACGGACTCAAAAGCCGATAAAGTCCTCATGCGTCTCCGTTTTTGTTGGAGGCGGAGCTATTGGAGCCCTCTCAGCCACAGAAGGCCGCGCTTCGTGCTTTTGCAAGAGGCCGCGCGGGGACGCCTCAGCCGAAAAAACCAGAGACTTGCACTGTGCCGTAAGTGAGGCGGGAAGACATCAAAAGCAGCACATAGCAGCGTCAAGACTTGAAACACGCTAACATGCTGTGACATGCTTGTGTTGTACCGTCAGGGAGGTCTTTGTCATTCGGCCAGGCTTCCGCAGTCCCACGTTTGGAACCCGAAGCAGCATGAAAGAGCACGCCCTTCTCACGGATGGTATCGCAGTAACCTCGCCAAGATGCAATGTCAAGAATGGTTTTGGAATTCACATTAGCTATCGCATCAGCACGTCTCTGCCTCGACTCTAGATGCACTCGCCACCTGTCAGCGCAAATCACCCCGACGTGCCCCAGCACACCTCAGAACCGCCACAGGCACCACCATTTGCTTTGTCAGGTGGCGCTGCGTTCGGGAGACCAGCTCCGAGATCTTTGCCATCTGTGCAAGGCTTCGTCTCAAAGTAGCTTCGGGTGGCCACTGAAAAAGTCTGCAGACGTTGCAGCTTCCTCCTACATGAGTGCTGATTGCCCCCCTAAGTCAGCGGCCTCACAGCACAGGTCCGTCGCGAGCTCACCTCCCTCGTCCATGGCCTCGATCCTGGGCCGGAGGTTCGAGGGGCTGCAAGGGCCTCAAAGACACAATCTCCTGCCTACAATCATTGTGGGGAATAGGGGGGGATTGGGGGTTCGCAAGTCATCGTACTGCTGCTTGAAGCCCAAACCTGTCCCTTCAGTTGACAGGCTGCGAGCTGATGAAGAGGAATCCGAAGATTTGCAGAAACTGCCAAAGTGGGCCGCCTGCGTGAGCAGCCAGCCTGCAGATGCAGGAGATGAGCTTCGCATGACGACCGCCCACTGCGGTTCCTACGATACATTCTTTTGGCCTATCACGCAGGGACAGCGTTAGCTTTGAGCGATTGTGAACGGCGGAGAGGCCGTCTTACTACAAAAGAAAGCCCGCAAACATATGAAAACAAATACACACACACCCACACACACAGACCCACACGCACACGCACATGCACACGCACACGCACACGCACACGCACATGCACATGCACATGGACATGCACATGCACACGCACACACGGAAGCGACGCTCCTGGAGAACTGAGCGACGTCTATCCCGATGTAGTAGCAGGTGCCGAAGCCTGGGATGGAAGCGGGGCATGGCGAGGCTGGATAGATCTGTGCCTTGGAGCACGACCAAGAAACCTAAAATCTGCCGTAGCTTGAAACAGCCGATACATCGGTTGGAAGATTTTGGTAGAGTCGAAACTGCGTGTGCTCGTGGAGTGGCACAGCACTTTCATGTACACTTGCGCCGACAAAGTCGTACCACCTTCGTCTCCGCTTTTGCAATTTTTGGCCTGGGAGGCCAAAGGTCCTGGGACGACAGAAGTAGGCATGAGGGCGTTCATGGCATGCGCATGGCGAGCGCCATCGATGAGCAGGGCTTTGCCCAGAATGGTTGAAAGCGTCCGGAACAAGCAGACCTAGGCGATGCAGCAACCGCTTCTCGCGGGTACCACTGAAGAAAAGAAGCTGCAGCTTGAAGTTTTCTCAAGACGCTTTGTTGATCTCGCGGATGTCTGGCTTTGCTAGCCCTCACCCAGCATCAGCCTCTTTTGATCACGCGCAGCATCAATGCGCCAGAAGCGCAGGGACTCCTCCCCCCCCCCCCAAAACAACTTTGCGGGACCGTGTAGGAGGCCCTTGAAAAGCCATCGAAGCCTCTAGGAGCGCCGGGCGTTTCGTGGAAGGCCCCTGGGCAGTGGAGGGCATGGGTTGGGCCGGCCTAACCGTCGAGGCGGCACGCGCAAACAATTCGCAAATAGCTTTTCGTGGCAGCAAGGCATGCTTCGTGCGGGTTGCAGCTCAAAAAGACGAGGAACTAGCAGACAGCCGGCCCCGATATTGCCACTCGGCCCAAATCGCAGCCATGCAGAGGACGGCACCTGGGCTAACGCGGGCCACCTCTTCTGCATCTGCTTCACAAATTTGCTGAGCCGACAGTGAAGAAATCAAAAAGGCGCCTTCCCGGACCCGCTCGCAGTGCCAGGACATTGCAGGCTCGTAGGACATGGACCCTCCCAGGGAAGGATGATGATTCTGCACATTGCCACAGTTACCACAGCTGCCGCAGTTCCCGCAGTCACCACCGTCACCAAACTTATCACCGTACCACAAGTCAGCCAAGCACCATGAACCCGATTCAGGTTGCGATTTGGGGTATCAGCTATGAGCTGAGTCAGAATGGGATTGCTCGACAGGAATCATACAAAATCTGCACAATCTATGTAAGCCATGCTCAAACGCTGCTACTGAGTGGCAACACGTCCAGGGTTCAGGGCGTGAGAGAAGCTTTTCTCAGCAGCAGCAGCAGCAGCAGCAGCAGCAGCAGCAGCAGCAGCAGCAGCAGCAGCAGCACTAGCAGCAGCACTAGCAGCAGCAGCAGCACACAGCATGAAAGCTGGAAAGCGGCATTTCGAGCTGAGGATGACAAAATCGACAGCCGGAAAATTGAAGATCAAGGGCTCCATAACTTTTTGCGTGTTGGGATGCTTTGGGTTGGTGCCTGAGCGAGCGAGAACGTCGTCCAAGTGTCTGCTAGAGTTCGGGGTATTGTCATAAGGTCTTCTCTGCTGAAGTAGAACAGTGAGGCTCCAACATTCAGGGTTCTGGGCTCAAAGCAGTGTGGCAGAATCACAACATGAAGAACACATATATACTACCAAGACGAATTACACCTGAGCGCGCAACTACCCAACAAATTGCACCCACTGCCCATCCGAAGCCAGCGCAGATTGTTCATCGTGTCCTTGCCTGATTCCACGACACACACCTCCAAGCAGTCCCCTTCGGGGGTGAAGGCATCATGTCCTTTCGTCGTCACCTGCACCAAATGGTTTGACATGTGCACTGCAGTAACGCGACAATCGAAACAAAACCGACCCTTCGTCTCGCGCGAGATATCAGGTCAGGGGTTTAGGGTTTAGGGATTAGGAGTTTAGGGGTTTAGGGTTTAGGGTTTAGGGTTGAGGGTTCAGGGTTCAGGGTTTAGGGTTTAGGGTTTAGGGTTTAGGGTTTAGGGTTTAGGGGTTTAGGGGTTCAGGGGTTTAGGGTTTAGGGTTTAGGGTTTAGGGTTTAGGGTTTAGGGTTTGGGGTTTGGGGTTTAGGAGATCGCAACGGACAATCAATGCCGCCCCATGTTGTTTGCCGGGTGGCCCGCTCCGCCATGGCACCGTGGCACAGGGCCTTGAAAAAGTGCTGGTCCTGCTGGATGCTTCTGGCTGCAACCCAAAGAACGCGACTATTCACACGAGTTTCAACATAAATCCATCAAGAAAAATGGATCCATCTTCAAGCTTTAAAAATTGCTAGTATCCATTCAACCAGTCGTTGTGTTGTATCTATGCTGCAGTGCAGATCCTTTACCGCAGTGTCGAACCTGCAGTCAGTCATCTAGTGGGGCCTCGCTTGAGGGATGTTCATGCCCTGTTCTGCCCCTGGTCTGTACTGTGCTCGGGTTCTGTGGTTCTGCCCGGATTCTGTTCTACTTCTGCTTTGACTTTGCCTTACTGCAGTTCTGCTTTAATTCTGCTCATGCCGTGCACCTCCCATGCAGAAGAAGCAACCCATGCAGACCTCGAAGTGGCTCCAGGCCGGCCAGAAGGGCAGCCGGTTCAGTTGCCTGGGTTCCCGCATGCTCCCTCCCGGCAGCCCTCGTGGTGCCCTCCGAAGCCTGGACTTGGGGTGATATCTCGATGTATCTCGATGACTTCAAATCAGTTCTGACAAGGCCCTCCGAACCGGCCACAAGTTGCTTAGTAGAAGCCAGCATGCGACAGGAACATCTCCTCATGCAGCTGGAACTTGAGCCCCCCTGGTACCTCAGGTGTTTTGCAAGCACGTCCGTCACCATCACGGGGCATTTAGAAAAGCCATCTGAAGCAAGAAACAACCCGCAACAACCCTCACTCAGGGGCTTTGCCTTGTGGAGGAGGTGGACCTCATCCTCCCTCAACCTGGCATGGCCACTCAGGCTTGCAGAGCTCTGCCAAGAGCTCAAGAAATCTCAAGAAGTCTTCAGAAGCTTTGACTCTTGACTTCCTGCAACCTTCCCAAGACACAGACACTAGGTCACTAGGTTAGATAACTCCCACGTCTTTGCTCCAGAACACCCCTTGCGCCTGATGCCCGTGTGCCGCTCTTTCCGAATCACCTCACAAGGTAGGATGCAAGAACTCAGCGAGCACACGTCACACTTGGGGTCACGCGAAGCCTCCCGGATCTTGCCATAGAGATCCGTGGACAGGTTCCTTTCCGTGAAGAACCGGAGGAGCAAAGAGTGTTGATGAAACCTTGGCGATAGGCTTTGGCACCGGGCATCGTGTCACACTAAGGCAGCAGGCTGTGAAACTACGCATCCTTGGGGAGATCGGGGTCGGGCTACGTGAGATAAGGAGCTGCTCCATTCGGGCGTTGCGGTATGCGCTCACTGTCGACGTGAGCGCACTGATGAAGGAAGAGAACCTGAGCATTCAAAAGAAGCAGACAAAAAGGTCAGGGATTCACTCAGCCCGCTTCTCTCGCAAGGATTCGAGCTCGGGGACCTGGAGCTTTGAAACTACATAGTTCACGAAACCTGGACGTGGCAATACTGCCGAGAACTAGACAGGCAGAACGCTGCCAAAAGATCAATGCAGACAAGGAGCATTCCCATTGCCAGCAAAATGACGAAGATCGCAAACAACCTGACGGGAAAGCAAGGATGCGACGTGAAAGCCGTAGAATGCCTGCTTGCTATGATAGCTCCAAGCCTCTCAAATGCGTTCTCCGGGGCAACGTTGTTCGTCGCCGGAGTGAATTGCGTCAGCGCCTAGCAGGGGGGCAATCTGGCTTTACATACCTTTACATTTACATTCAGCTGCAAATCAGCACTCGTCCTGACCTGAACTTGCCCCTGTGCGACAGCACCGCATGCACCGCTTGACCGTACGGCTTCTTAAGAGAACACAAAAGACACCACAAGTAACCATCGAGTTTGGGATTTTTGGGGCATCTTGGGGCCCTGACCCAGTGGATGGATGTGGCATAGTAGTCCAGGAAATCCGCCTTGATCCGAAGCTAAGAGACCGAACAGTCATGTTGCGGCGCAAAGTCATGCGAAGCTTGGCCAAGCGGCCAAATGGCTAAACCATGGCTAAACCTTACGGTGTTTCGAGTTGACACGGTGCAAGCTCAACCCGAAACTGTGATGCCCTGTGCCGTCCTCCTGCATCTCCATGCGCACGATCCAGCTGCGCTCTTCCGTCCTGCGAGCCACTCAAGAGGACGGGGAAGGCATGGGAAGGCATTGTTCAGGAGCAAGGCTCGCGGATCACGAACAGCGCATGCAAATACCGGAATGTATGACGGGTCGGCAGGCTTTTACTCGGTTCAGGGTCAGGACCCGTGTTGGAGCGGGCCAAGCACAACACGCCATGGGAACCCCCTTGTCCAGCTGCCCAGGCCATACCAGGTGCATGCGATGAGGTGGTTCACTGCCTGCAGCGTTGTTTGACGTGCTTCTTCGTGAGCAACTGGTTTTCCAAATCCAGTGTCGGGCCCAGCGAACATTGCCACTCGGGACTATAATAGGGGTACTATAATTCCTTTTAAGGACTGTTCGTATAAGGGGGAACATCCCCAAAATCGGCACATAGAAAACCCATAACCTTTGGCCACCCAAGCTGCAAGGATCCCGCAGAGGCCGGCCACGACCTCTCGGAGAGGACTCTCTCCAAGTGACTCTCCATGAGGACTCCAACAACTTCACGATTCTAGGCGATCATATTAGTGTAGGTTTCGTTCTTCTTGAGAACAGCAAGTCAACAGCCATCATCACGTAAACCACACCTGTGAGAAAAAGCCTCTTTCTGCGACGGAGCGCACTCTAAACTCAACCCTGCACTAAGCACTGCTCGGTGCATCAAAGTGCTGTGCACCAATGAAGCCTTCATCACCATGAAGGCGTTTGCAGAGAGGAAGCGGTTTGCCAAAAGTGTGAGCTGGTGCTGCAACCTCGCTACCTGTGGCTCCGTTCTGGCGCAACAGACATCAAAGTTCTCGAATGGGATAAGACGATGCGTGATGCCGCCACAAACCAAACGACTCGCTTCTACCTTTCGAAGTTGTCAACAATCGGATCAATCTGTGATGGCTATCCTTGCGATGGCAAGGAAATCGCTTCTAGCCCTGATCTACGCAGTCTTCACTATCGGACTGCTGGCCAAATCATCCCTGTGGCTCGCAGAAGTCGCACCAGCCGCAACAGACGCAGCGCTCGCAGGAAGCGCGCCGACTTCAGGCCAGCCTCCCAGAAGCTTAATATGCTTAAACAGGGACCCGAACCCCTAAACAGAGAGCAAACTGCAGCGAATAATTGTTGTCCTCAACGTTTGTTTCAACTTGGCCCAACAAGTCTTCAGGATTTTGTTTATGCTCAATTCATGCTTTGGACGTCTGGCTGGTTGCTAGACTCCACACGTCCACGACTTGCCTCGCTGTCTTCCAGAAATATCAAAACCGCGTCCAAGCTCACTACAACCACGTCCAATGCCTGAGAAGGAAGAAACAAAGATCAAAGGAGGATTGGCATCATCACCGTCACCACAAGCGCACTGCTTACAGCTCCAAAGCTGCGCTGCGTGACCTCTTGACCCTGCATCTTTCTCCTTGAAGCCTTTGCTTTTCCTCGACGTCTACGACTGCGAAGTCATGTCAACACCTCTCCTCGAAACTCTAAGCCCAAAGAAACCGAGCAAACGGTCCCAAATCGCAGTGCGGAGCTGCGAACCAGGTTCGCAGGTAAAGGCGCGCCAGCACCGGCGGCCGAATTTCCTAGTTCGGGCGACGGGAGACGAGGTGACAAGTTGGGGTTCTCCAAGGCGAAAACAAAGGAGACCAAGGCCATTTGCTATTCTGAGCTCCTAAGCTTAAGCATCCAGGACCGTCCAGGGCTCACAAATAGGACAAAGGCCGCATCCCCGGATTGAAAACAGTGTCAATACAGCCACGATGCAATCTTCCCTTCCACCTCCACGCCCAGGATAAACTGCAGCGGTATGTTGAGGACCCAGAACACAAAGGTGACCTGTGAGATTTTCTGAGCTTGGTGTGCAGCCAGGCGCAGAAAGAACAAAGAAGAATCCAGAGATCCAACAGTCTTAACCTGACACCTTCCCGCAGGCCGTCCTTGCCGAAGCTGACCAGGAAGCTCTGGAAATTGGGCAAGTCGAAAGGCTCCAGGGGGATTGTGATAAGATCCCACACCTCAAAAGGAACTGATTTCGGGTCTAGCAAGCCGAGAGTGAGATAGAGTGAGCTTGCGAAGCCATGCACGTATACGTACACAATCGTACACAGCAGAATGTAATTGAGAGACAGGGCACGATAAGGCAGCTGCACAATGCCGACAACACGAGCTGGGCCAGGCTTCCAGGAGGAATGATGAAGCCTTGTGAGTTGCTTTGGGTTGGCTAAGAGTTGCTGTGAATGACTTCGTGACGTCTTCGACGGCTTTGCCATTTGGATCTAGATTCCTGGAACCTGCCGGTGGCCAAGTGCCAAAACAAGAGATCTGCTGGCCAATGGCGCTGGAGACACGAGGAGTCCTTGATGGCTTCGTTCATCCTGAGCGTGGAGGTCGACTCCTGTGTGCAGGCTGTCGCGCGAGGCTGTCAACAGGTCCCACAACATGGAGATTGGGGAGTGAGGGTGGGCAGTTGGGAGCCGTTGGATTCTTCATTGCATCTTGCAGAGCCCGAGCCTTGACTCAGCTCCCGAAGAATGCACAGTGCAAGAAACATCGCTACTCCAGAAATGCACCGAGCTCCGAGAAACTGGACTTCAAAATCCAGGGTAAGCTCAAAGGAAGCAGGAAGAATCTCGTGGTATGCAACTTGCTGGTGCTGAGCTGGTAGGCATCTACAAATCTCTTACCAACACCAGCAGTCTGAACACGCCTTGAAGCAGACTGTCTACTTCCAGTGTCGCACCTCCACCCCTGGCATGTGGTAGTTTCGCAGTTGATGTCGTTTCATCGCCTCTTGGACGGAAATCCTGGGGGGCAGGCGTCGCGGGTTTGACCAGCTTAGGTGCTGAAGCTGGTAGAAGCGAAACCACAGCCTCGTTACCTACTTGACAGGTCAACTAAATTCTAGCCATATGAACGTTGCAGTGGGCGTGCACGCTAACTGGTTTTGCCTCACTTGCCTCCCTTCCGGAGTCGGCAATTGAATTCTGCCACTTGACCCGCGCTCCCCGTTTTTTCCTATCACTTGTCCAACTTGCCTCGCTTGCACACCGCTTGCCCCAGCTGATGGGGAGACATCAGTCTGGAAGATGTGGTGTGGGGGGGGGGGGGCCTCGCTTGCCCCACTTGCACCTTTTTGGCACTTGCCCCGTTTTCGAAGTGTGGCAAGTGACGTGTTCTCACTTCATATGCCGGGTACAAATAATTGAAGCAAGTGGGAAAAATAAATTGCCTAGCTCCTCCAGACAACCAAGTGGGGGCAAGGGGGAGAACTCGAACAATGGTTCTCGGCTGCGCCCGCATTGTCGTCCACTGCTTCCATCGCTTGCTCTGCATACAGTTCGGCTGGGAACTAGATCTGGAAGTCTTATGCATGCACACATCTGTTGCATCTACCTTCCAGGATTTAGGATAACGAGATGACGATGACAAAGACAAATGTGTCCAAAACCGATGTTGAGGGGTGAAGTACGAACGCATATCAAATCAAGCCAGGCACGTCCAGTTGGGATGCATGACCTGAGTTGGCAATACACTTCAATCTGCTTCAAAAGACTTGCCGTATGGGGCTGCTTCGTGCTTCAAGACCACAAAGTAGCGTCCCAGTCGCAAGGCTGCAGTTCACGGAGGTGGACAGCGCATCCTCCTCCATGTTCCGTACGTCGCTGTCTGCCAGCTTGATCGCGAGGTCGGCCCACCGATACGGGATCGTCCCCAGGCCATTTTCCAAGGGCTCTTGCGGATCTCCCATGGGCACCGAGAGAGGCGCCGAGAGCGAGGTTCCTAACGGTGCCCAGCCATGGGCAGATCCGTTGTTTCGCTCCTCTGCATAGCATTGGGCATCATGAGCCTGAGTCTCCTCACAGGTACAAGCTGGGCCCCTATTCTTATCACCAAGCACGAAAACCACTGAAACCACTGGAGGGCTGAAGCGGTGAAGCCTGAAACGCCGCTCCTTCGGCGGCGCGTTGAGCTGAGAGAGCTCTTTGCTGAACTTGTCGCGCCAGGACTGGTCGAGCCGCTCCTCGAAAGCACTAAACCACTATGCAGAAAGCTTTCCAGAGAAACTTTGTTCACGAAACGGAGATCTCTGAGCGCAGCCAGTAGAAATACCCTTTTCCCACTCTCTGCATAACCCTGGTGCATACACCGAGCACACTGCCCATTAATATTTAACATGTATCGCAAATGACCTTCAATCTTGTTCTTTGCCACAGGCTCGGTCTCTATCCGGTGCTCAGCCAGGAGCTTCTCATGAAGCTGTTTCAGCTGCACCGCCAAGACGTGCTCCTTAATTGCCAGAGAAAGGAAATAACCGACCAAGCTCGCTGTGACCACCTGGGAATTTTGGGCCACTCGTTAACCATTCAGTTGGCGCACTGTGCCTACCAATTCAAGCTTTAGCCAAGCGGCGTAAGAACCACCATTTGTCGTCAGCGATTGCCAGCCCAGCATGTTCAAGCAAGATTCAGCTGCACACGCTCAAGACATGTCTTTGTCTGCGTCAACTCCTGTAGATCTGTCTGGTGTTCTCCAAGTCTTATCACTGCGAGAAGGATTAAGAACGTGAGCCTGCACTGCCTGCACTAAACTAGCCAGGAAGACTCTCCGCCAAAAAATAGACATGCCCGTGGTCGTTTGATGCTTATCCAAGATTCGACGCCAAAGCTTGCGGCAACAGGAAATGCAGCACTGCCACAGTACTACAACACGTGTGAAAGGATGCATGCAGGCGCAAGCGCGGGGGCGCGCGCGCGCGGGGGCGGGCAATTAGGAGAGGCCGGCATCAGAGTCATGCCATGGATTGCGGCGGATCTGTTCACAACATCCTCAACGAGCCTCGTCCTTCAGAGGCTCCTCTGGGGCATCGTCTTCCTCCATACGCGAGCTGGTAATGGCTAGCTTCTCGAGCTTCATGTCATGAGCTGAGACTCTGAAAGAAAACAACACCGAGCCCTGACCCTGGAGTTCGGCACCCATGGCTGCCAATCAAAGAAAAGACGAAAGGTTCACACATCCCCTTCTGTGCACATTGCACCTTCGCAGAGGAGTAGCCGCCTGTGGGCTTCTCCGGCTTCACCTCCTTTTGTTCTCACAACAGGTCTCAACTTAAAATAGCAGCAATTTCAAAGTGATGGCCAGCACTGCAACTGCATCTTCCTCCGCAGTGGGCGTTGCGCCATTGACGAGTTCAGGAGCAGGGGTGGGCTTGTCGTCCTGGACAAAATGCATCTGCAGAAGGGGACCACATCTGTGCGGGACATGCGCAGATTCAGGATGATCTTTTGGACAGACTTGAGAAAAGGAAACATTTAAAGTACAGCTTTCCGTCATGTTTTGCGCAGATTCAGGCAGCGAGCTCGAGGTGTGTGGAACATGTTTATTATGCACCTGGCTGCGATTGGTGCTGACACAAGCGGCAAGTATTCAACTCAAACAACCTTCCAATCAGGATAGAGACGTGGCTCACTTGTAATCTCAGAATCGACAACTGCAAGATCTGCGGCTACGACTTCTATGCCTCATGCTAGTATGGCCTCGAGCGGGAGCACTGTTTCGGGATGTAAAGCGTTTCGAAAGCTGCTGCATTCTCACTATCCTACAACCCTAAACCCCCTAAACCCCCTAAAACCTAAAACCTAAAACCCTGAACCCTGAACACTCTAAACATGATATGTCACAAGCGACGATTTGCAGGAAGGCACAAGTGACGCTTTGCTGATGCTACAAGTGACCCTTCTCCCGTCAGGATATGCCAGGATGGTACCCAGCATGAGGCTCCCACATACAATACAACAACCTCCTGCAGTAGGTGGTGCCGGGGCTACTTCTAAGTCACGCCCCAAGGGTCGTTGGAAGCCGCAGATGTGGCAGCAACGAAATCGTCACCTGCGCAAGAAAGAGCAGATCCGAGCTTTGGGATACTTTTGTCTCGGACTCTCTCACTCTCTCACTCTCTCACTCTACTCTCTCTCTCCACACGCAAGGCCCTCCCCGAAGGGAGAGACGCCACATCTGTTGGAGAAACCGACACATCACCCCCGTTCTCCGTCAAAGTAGCACACCTCTCTCTGTCTCTCTTTCTCTTTCTGTGTCTCTGTGCAGCGTTGATAGGGTTCACAGGTGAGACCGCTCGTCAGCAGCCCGTTCAACAGGGCTCTTCGCAACCCTTCTCGGGTGAGTCAATGGAAGGACTAGGGTCTAGTTTCCGGCAACCGCGGGTTGGAATTCCCGCATGAGACAGGTAACCTCACGGCACTCAACTGCGATGCAGGTTGCTGGTGGTTTTGGGGCCAACTTAGTATCAACAGCAAAAGAGTGCAAGGCCGTGCCAAGTTTGATCGTATAATAGTGCTGAAAGCGTTTTGAATGGCATCCGAGTCTATGGCACTCCTGCACTTGCCGCTGAGGTGCTGCCCCAAGAGCATTTCACCTGGCTCTGCTTCCCTTCATACAGCTGCCTCGGCAAAGCTTCTCAACAGCCATGATCAAGGTCCCATGTCACCATGGGGTGGAAATCTGAGTTCTGTTCTAGGGTGGGCATGGCTCTTCTGTGGTCTCAAGTGGTTGTGCGGGGGTCCCTAGGGCTCAGGAAACGATGACGTGACCAATTTTAGGCGGGCGGCACTTCCTTGTTTTCACCACCCTCCCAGCGAACCCCGTTCGGGCCAGTGATGACGATCCTCGGACTGCAAGGACTCACGAGCTTGATAGCCTGATCTTGTAGGGTGCAATGCAAGCAAGCAGCTCAAAGCTGTACATGCGCGCGATCCGCGTTCTCGACCCCCGCCATGGTACCCCCCCATCCCCTGCCACCCCCAAACCCTGACCGTGTAACACCACCACGAACCACAGAGCGGGACCATGCCCTAACCCCGAAACCCTGAACCATACACTCACCACGAACCACCAGAGGGAGCCGGGAAACCCGAAACCTACACCTCAATCCTAAACCTGAACCCTAAACCCTGAACTCTAAACTGCTAAACCGCCATGACCACGGAGAGCAGAGTGTAAACCCTAAGCCCTAGGCCCAAGACCCACCATGAACCACAGACCATGACCCACCCTAAACCCAAAACCCGCCATGATACCATGAGGGGAGGGGGGTTCAGGTATGCTGCCGCATATATTGGTGCCATGCCATCTGTCCAAACTCCAGTTTTGCCGAGCATCTTGAATGAAATTTTGGCCGGGTCGACTGGAACCTAAACTTTGCAACCACATGTAGACTTTGTGCTCATCAGGAGGATTCTGCGACACGCCGAACCATCACATTCACTGCGGAGGCCGCTAAACACAGAAGATCTGTCCAGAAGCCCAGAACTCTTCAAGGTACCCTCAAGACCTGGACGAGATGCTGCGGCAGATAGCCAGCTTGGAAAGACGCTTGCCTGCTGCAAATCCACCGTAGAATACACTCGACCGGTTGACACTCTGGTTTTGCCGATGTTTGCCGAAGCCTGTGGCCGACTCCGTTCTGCACGCAGTGCTGGGCTCTTGTCACCTGTGTAGCACGCATTGTGTTCTTCTGCTTCGTGGAGTACGGCTGACACATCCCCTCCCCCCCCCTTCCCCATGTTTTCTTTCCACGTCGACAAGGCGGCCCCGCACGCCGAAAGCAAAAGAGGTCCAGCTTTGTCTGAGCATGGATTGGGTTTAGGGTCCGCTAAAGACCATATTCGCTGCCCATATTTACTGTTGTATCTGTTGCCGCGCATGCGTGCGAGCAGATACTCCACGAGATGAAGAAACCCTTGCTCCATCACCGAGCGCCCCCCCCCCCCCCCTACCTGCCTCCTTTTCCCTGGTGTACCGCCCCCCCCAACTCCAACCCCGTCTTTCCCCTCAAAGTATCGATGTATCGGTGAATTCGGTGTAACTCTTTCCATCCTCCACCACCTGCCCGTTTCCCTTCCCCCCCCCGATACCCGACACAGACGGTGTATCGGTTTGTCGGTGTAGTTTCTGTGTCTTGCTGCCCCCCACCACGGGCACACTGTGATGTCCTTTGTTGATTTTGGAGTTCGTTGTTCTTGGTGGCAGTAATGAAGTGTTAGGGCTTGCTGCTGCTTGCGGCCTCAGCCGGCTGCCGCTGTTTGACTTGTTGGGTTCAGTTCCAACGCTGGTCATGAGATTCATGTGCTCGCATCCACGCGTGACGGCACGTCACAAAACGAACGTACACTAGCCATGGCTTCATCACACGCCTCAGGCGAAGAAGGAACAACAAACTCGCTTATGAGTCTTGCTTTGCCAGTCGTCTGTTGTCAAGTGCGCTGTGGTATGCACGGCCGATTGTTGGCTGCAGCAATTCAATATGTGACGCTGGAAGGGGGAAGCTTCTTGCTAGAACTTAGGCCAATGACCGTGGGTGTGGTTCGTTCATGCTTGGCCGCGCCCCTTCCTCCCGATGTTCTTCTTGGTGCCTGCGCCACGTGCCAACCTCTGACCTGGCACCTCTGACCCGGCAACGCTCAAACAGCGCAAGTTGGCAAGGCTCCGCTCCAAATCCACAACCCTAAGCTGATCCTTAACATTCCTTAACATTCCTTAACATTCCTTAACATTCCTTAACATTCCTTAACCTCAAGACTTCAGTCAAAGGCCACCCGGGCCAACCCAGGAGCCTCCGTGGCAAGCTCCAGGGCCTTTTTGGGGTCCCACTCGCCAAGCCTCCGGTGACTTCTCGCACGAGCAAGCACGAGCAAGCACGAAACTGGGCAACGAGAGGGCTGCGTTGGGACTTTGCGGAACATGTCAGACGTCAAGACAGCTACATCGATGCGTTCCAGCTTGCTGGTCGACCTCACACTACAGTACGATGGCTACAATCGGACCCGTGCAACAGCTATGCTGCTCGGGTGCAAGCCCATGGTAACAAAACGACAAGTACTGGGCCAAGGAGTTTAGGCAGAGCGCTTCATGTCATGGTATGGGCTTCTAGATCTTCTAGAAATCTGTGCACTACACTGCACTCCTCAAATCAAACCCTTACTCAAGAGACATCAGCCGCGCGTCTGTGGGCACGATCCGACAACTGCCACGGTCTCGCCAGGTGCAGTGTCTTGGCAAACGACTTCGAACTTCCTGGTGAGAGGAACGTTTCATAACGCTCCATCGTCAGTGTTGGGGGGTAGGTAACATGTCCCAGCAAAACCGCAAACTGATATGGTTGCCAAGCAGCAAGCTTGCCATGGCTGTGGACAATGGCAATGGCGGCAGCCAAATCAGGCACTGTTTCGAAATGATTCTGAGCCATGCTTCCTCGAGTTTTTAAGAGTATCTGCTGCGTTCCGGGCCACGCGGCGTGTCATTTCATGTTCCTAGTAGAAAAAGCTTAAGAAAGCTTATGCGGCTGAAAGCCCAAGGCTCGGCGATGCTTTGTCGAGATGGCCCCTTACCCACTGCTACTCCTGCGCCCCCTCGTCTCCGCACCACGCTTCAAGACACAGAGGACGCCTAGCGATGTCCATCAACATCGAGGCACATCGAGGCACATCGGGGCACTTCGAGCCCCATTTCAGTCTTCCGAGTCTACACGGAGCCCTACACTACTGGTACAACCACCGATTCTTGCACCTGCTCGACAACAATGCACCCCAAGCCGTTGACCGTTGCGCCACTCTGAGAACACGACCCAAACACGACCAAAACATACCCAGCACACGGCCTCCCAGGGTCGTGGCTGCGGCGTCCTGGAGATTCCAAAGGCAGCAGAACATAGCAGAACTTAGCAGGACATGGCAGAACCAGATCGTGGGAGGGCAGTGTTTTTGAGGGAACTTGATGCGACTAATCGGGCCTAGCTGACCCAAGAAAAAGAAACGTGGCAGGCCTCTGCCTGATGTCCAGGGCAGGCGCCTCAATCGGCACACATGTTGGTAACTTCACCTTCGACTGCAAATGTTGAATTCCTAAACCCAATGCCGGTAGAGCCTGTGCACACCAGGGGCCAACCATGCTCAAGAGATCCCTTCATGAGTGCGAGAGTCTAGGCAATCTAGGCATAAAGAGGCCATATCGGCGTAATTTGGCGTAGCTGCCCTGAGAGAAGTGAGCAGTGCTGAGCTCACGGCTGCCTTGGGCGTTTGGCCAGTTCGGGGCTTGCGCAGCGGAAGGAAGCCAAGGCTCAGCGGAGTCTGTCAGGCACCCAAACATCATACAGACATGCGCTAGCAACAAAAGTGGGAGCAGCTTCTTCTTTTAGATCATAGTTTGCTCGTACTTTCCTATTTTTGAGAACAAATCTCCGATTGCGCTCTGCAATGGGGAGCAGAGCTTGAATCGCTGGAGTCGTACTCGCTTCCCATCCACGGCCTGCGGGCCGCACTCCTTCTGTAGATGCCTCTGGCCGTCGCCTTTCGGCCGGTACAGCGCAGATGAGGGCACCTTCGGTAATGCGCTCGCCGAGGAAGGAGAAGAGGGAAAGTGCAAGCAGGCTGCGTGTCTAAGTGGGTGTGCGACTCCATGTGCCAAGTTCAGCTCAGTTCCTCAATCGTCTGAGGCCAGCACACGGCTTTGGTCATCCGCCATGTCAGGCTGGGTGTGCCGAGAAGCCTCACAGCAGTCCAGTCATTTAAAAGCCCACATTCACCAAATATCCGCCCACAGGCCCGTGCCTCTTCATGATCCGTGCATCGCCGGCACTCACTCCGGGGCCGGTAAATGGACGTCTGATGCACCTTGCTGGACATATCTCTCTGCCATGGACTGTGTTGATATCTCGGACAACCTCCGGATAAACGTGCTGCTCCCAAGCAAGGACTGTCCGGCGAGGCATCCGTCCATAGCAGCCGAATCAACAAAGCACACCGTGCTGCTAGAGCAGCACAAAACAAACTCAATGGCACATCCGCCTTCCCCTTTGGTCTTCTGGCCTCGCCAGCACTGCTAGCACACCTCGCGCTGAAAAGGCCCTGGGGGCCAACGCCTTTGTTGGAAGCATCAAGCGCCACGTGATTCGCGTTCGCCACGGTGCTAAGTCTGAAGTATTCTGAAGTGCTGACAAGTTGGCCTCCCGAAGCTCCGGGCCGAAGAGAATCCATGTGCAGCTCTGCGAGGCGCGTTGTTCCGCTACTTGCGTGGCCTGCCGTGGGTTGAGAACCCGCCACGGTGCTAACAAAAGCCTTGCTTCGAAAGGGCAAGGTATGCACACCTATACACATCCTATGCACGCCTACAATGCCGAGCTTGTGAAGTTTCGACTTAACGAGACTTGAGCCAATGCTGCAAGTACTGCACATGGTCACTAGCACCATGCAGCTTGGCAACAAATCTCGCAAACAGCACAATGCAATAACCGCTGTGTTTCTTTTGGGGGGTCGGGCATTTGTGGTTTTCTGCTTTTGCTTGCACCATCCAGGCGCGAGCGGACGAGCCATTGCTGTTGGCTTCAGGATTTCGGTAAAGTCCTGGACAACTCGGCACTTCCTGCGGTCTCCTTTGGGCTCTAGCACTTCTTTTTTCAAACCTATCTCCAGTTTCCGAGGCTCCGGAAACGCGTCTTCTGTTCCACCCACCCCCCCCCCATTTTGACCCCCCCATGACCCTCTCCATTGTTAACCCCCTCCCCCCCCCGAACCCACTCCACGAAGCCCGTTAATCCCTCATTCTTTTTGGATTTCCCAGCCTTTCTTAAGCCCCCTCCCTCCGATCCCATCTGGGTTTTCGAGGCCCCGTCTTCTGTTCAACACCTCGACCCTTCCTTGCTCTCTTCATTGCAACCTCCCTTGCCCTCCCTGCCCTCGATTTGATTTCAACGCCTCCGCTCCATTTAAACCTTAAACCCTCCCCTTCCCTTTCCATACTAATCCCTCCTTCTATTTTTCCAGACCTCCCCCGTTTATCAACTCCTCTAGACACCTTCCCCTTGAACCGCCCCGCAAGCCCGAATATCAAATCCGGAATGAACGCAAGATAACACAAGCAAGGCCGCAGCCAGTGAGAGCGCTTTGCTTGCACATCAGAATCCCATGCCATCCATGCCGTTGTTTTTTCAAGCACACGTGTTACCATGCCGAAGATGGGGCCAACAGGCTGGCACGCATTGCATCGTAAAGATATCGTAAAGCTGCTGCTACCTCTGCTGAAATGCTCAGCAGCTTCACACATGATCTTGAACATTGGTGCTTCTCAGCCTTACTCGACCGTGCAATCCAGGAGCTGACGGCCGAATGTCGTATAATCTGTGCGGGGGCCTTCATGCACCGTCCCGTCTGACCGGAAGATTTCGATGGTCTGCCCCTCCACATGCGACACTGAGAAATGACTTGAGTCTACATCGCCAACTCTGAAGTTGCCGATCTGCACAAAGCGATCTCCAAACGTAACGCCCTGGGGTGCACCGATCTCACGATGCCACAAGCCGTAGTCCGTGCGAGGACCTTTGTGCAAGGTGCCATCAGAACGGAAGATCATAAGGGTTTGGCGAGTCCCATCGTCTTTTTGGTGCGAAATGGAAAAATGGGACTCGTCCACTTCACCCATTCGGAACTTGCCGAATTGAATGAAGCGATCGCCAAACTTTATCCTTTCATGTTGGACCTGGAATCGGATTCGAGGAAATCGGGGCCGCCGGCGTCTTCCAATCCCCTGCAAGAGGGAGGCACCCGGCCTTGTGACTTTCTTTGCCTCAAGGTCCCAGCCACCCCAGTCCTCGCGGGGGCCTTCGTGAAGCGTCCCATCGGATTTGTAGATCATGGCTGTCTTATGGTTGCGGTGCGAGATGCTGAAGTGGCTGTCGTCCCTGGCAGCAAGGCGCCAATCGCCCAACTGCATGAATCGGTCTCCCGTCGTGATGCCGGGACCTCACTGCCAACATTGGTAGCAAAGAGGGGGGGGGCTCTTTTCTGACTAAATCTTCGCTACTCCGCTACTCCCAGTCGAGGGGCAGGTGCCAAGGATTGTCTGGATGCCGCCACAGTGGAACTGGGCATAGCGATTGTTGAGCTTCCCGGCCCAGGACGCCGATTCATCCGGGTCAAGCGTGCCGTCCTTTTCGTAAAGCTGGAGAAGATTTCCGGTTTCGAGATGGGTGACCACGAAACGCCTCCGATCGAGACTGTGTGGCTGCACCCGGCTATTACGAAAGTGAATAAGGACTCTGGATCACAAGCGACACCGACAAAGCAGTCGAGTAAGGACCATTTGCCTGCCATCCACGTCCCCGATCCGGAACTTCCCAAGCTGCAGGAACCTGAAGGAGGAGCGGCTTTCTGGGGAGAGTTGAGAGGTTCTGTGGAAGAAAGAAGGACTTTCTGTGTGACTCTTGGACTCCTTCTGACTTATAAGGGGGTCTTTATTGGCGTTCAGCTAGCAGGCAGGCATCACTGGAGGAAAGGGGCCCTTGAATTTTTTCGAAGGAGCAGGCCGGGACCTACTAGGACTACTTGCATCCTTCCGCTCTGCTGGAGCGGTTCACAGCTGCCTCTGCTGGATTTTGCTGGCGCATGATCATGCTACAATCATCTACAACCCATCCCACGCGTGGAATCAATCCATGTTCCTCCCCTCACCCCCCGGCCCAGCTGTGAAACAGCTCCCTGTTCAAACCCGCCGCGCTCGTGTCCAGGATGGGTTCCAGCCAAGGCAAAGCCTAGCCTACGCCCTGCTCAATCAGGTGGCATTGGCAGCATGCCTCGTGCTTTTTCAAAGCGAAACCTGCAATACACGAGTAAGAAGCCCACCTGTCCCCGAATGTGACACCAGATGCTGGTCCAGCGGTAATCCCCCACAGGCTCCAATCTTGCCTGGGTCCTTTGTGGCGGGTTCCGTCCTCAGCGCCAAGGTTGAGGAAGTTTAGGACATTTTCAGAAAGCCCTCACGACCTTCATTCCCCCCAAAGAATTAGGAACAAATACGACTGTACCCACTTTGAGCTGAAGACCTCTCTGAAGATCTGTATGGTGTTGCCATCGCGGTGAGATATGGAGAGGTGCTCGTCATTGGCTGCTCCCAATCGGAACTTGCCGATCTGGATGAAGCCGGGCCCAAAGGTGATGCCGAAGGGAAAGCCGAGCGCTCTGTGCCAGGCCCCGTAGTCCGTACGTGGTCCAGGATGCAAAGAGCCATCGCTGCGATAGATTTGGGCAGTCTTGCCGTCTTCGTGCGAAATGGAGAAGTGAGTGTCATCGATTGCCGCAAGCCGCCACTGGCCAAGCTGGATAAAGCGATCCCCCCAAGCTCCAAAATCTGGATCGCAAACCTGTGCCAAACTGCTCGGGCCACCAAACGACGAAACCACAACAGCATGAAAAGCAAGTATCAGGTGTCACCTTCAATGTTTTTCGAGAACCCGGCCCCGAAGGCCATCTCGGCAATGTCCTTGCATGTCCACGCAGCAGGGCTCCGCTCCTTCACCTGTTTCCAGGCTCGCACGGCTGTGCAGTACCGGAAACCAGAAACTGGCATCTAAGCATGCCCAGCACATGCCTGTCGTTGCGTTTCGACACCTAAAGCCTACAGCACAAATCTCAACATCAACCGTCAACCGTCTCACCTGCTTGCCCAAGTTGTTCACCGAGACAGCTTTGCGGATGCGTTTGGTTGCTTTGCGAACCCGGAATTTCCCACGTGGCTTGATCACGAATGGCTTGAGCTGGAGGAGGCTCTCTTTATGCCTGGCAAGGTGTCGAGACATGCCATGAATGCCAAGCTTGGAGCTCCCAGTATGACCTGAATACAAGTTCCCTTTAACTCCACCGCATGGCGTCTGCTTTTCCGCTGGACCCTGCCTTGGACCCAAACCCACCTCCAACTTCACCATCCAGCATCCAAACCCCCCCTCGCCCCCCTGGCATGCTATGAGCTTCCTCTACTCGAAAATACAGCAGCCACGATTATTCGTTTGGGATGGCCAACAGAATACATCCAGCCAAACAGAAACAGCCCTGACCTTGTACCGTCGTGGCGATAAACCTGAATCACGTCTCTCTCTGCGTGGGTCACAACCAGATTGTTGCCATTGGAATCTCCAATCCGGAACTTGCCGAACTGAATGAACCTGACCAGTTGGCACAACTCGGGAAAGAGTCTGCGTCAAATGAGCTTGGATCCAAGTGCCTATCCCCGAAGCTGATGCCGGCTGGCATGCCTTCCGCACGGTCGAAGGTTGAGTAGTCCTTAGTCGAACCCTTCTCGGCTCTAAACCCTACTTTGGGAAGATGATACAAAGCAACAGAGCACAGTGGACGTACGGAATCAACACCACTTCCACATCAAGAAGCCCTAAACTCTGCCAAAAGTCGTCCCGGGGCCCGGGATGCAATGTACCGTCGCTTCTGAAAATCTGGGCAGTCTTGCCATCAATGTGCCTCGAGACAGGCTCCACAGGGCAGCGGTGTTTTTGTGCTGACGGTGCTCTGTCTTATGTTGACTGGACATTGTTTCTGCTTTTGCTGTCCAAGTTCGATTGCTATGATCAGGTCGCCCTAGGCAGCACGAGCGACAACCTCTTGCACACTGGATTGGCGTTCGCGGCAAAGGTCGTGTGGTTTGAGTGCGTGGTGTGCGTCTGAGAGTTGTGTTAGTGAAGGGGCTGCGAGGGCATCGGTGACATAACTAGGTCTGTGTCTGGTATGGGTGGGTTGTCTGCTGTGGGTGGATGTCGGTCAGCCATGGCAGAATTTAACAGAAAACAACTGCCGAGAACAGTATACAGTATACTCTCCATGCTATACGAAAATATGGTATACTATATCTGCCCAGTTTTTGCACCCTTTATGCCTGCAATGGGTACCCCCCGAGGCAAACGGGGGTCGCGGCGCGGAGGACCAGGGCAGCTTTGGGCGACACGCCCCCCATTCACCCCCTCCCAGCCCCCCTCCACCCCCCCCCCCCACACGCCCCCCCCACCCCCCACCCCCAGCCCCGCCCCCCCACCGCCCCCCCCCCACCACCCTGTTCAGCGTAAAACAGAACTGCACCTTTGTCTGGCAGGCAGGCAGCCAACCCTTTCGGGTTTAATCACAGCTTGGGTATGTGTTGTAGGCAAAAGTAAGCCCTGCCTCCCTAAACGCCCCCATGTCCCTCCTCTCCGAAAATTGCATTCGGCCAAACCGAAGCGGGTCGAGTATCGTTAAAATTCTACGATCTATACTAGACTATGCGAAAGCGGACGGGGCCCGGAGCTAAGGGCCAAGCGAAATCGTCAAATGCGTGTCGTCGTAAGCACCCAGACGGAAGTTCCCAATCTGGATGTACTGGAAACCAAAATGGATGCCTTTCGAGGCTCCACTCTCCCTTAGCCAGCATGCTTCGTTGCAACAAGGCGGAAACAAGAGCCACGAGCCACAGGAAATGTCTACTATGTAGTCGAACACAACAGACTATACCGTACACAGTAAAGAAGATAACCAACCATACACTACACCCTGTATTAGGGAAACGAAAACAACCCTACACTGGACCCCATATTGAGTAAACGAGAAGTAAGACGGGAATGTTTTCCGCCCCACTCCTGCTCCAGGAGCCCCAATCATCGCTCGGGCCGCCGTCCAAGGTGCCATCTTTCTCGAAGATCTGTGCAGTCTTCCCATCCTCCAAGCACACTTCTAAGAGCGACTCGCTGTGCCAAGTTCTACACAGTCGTACTAGCACGAGTGGTAGTGGTAGTGGTCGTAGTCGTCGTGGTGGTGGTGGTGGTGGTGGTGGTGGTGGTGGTGGTGGTGGTGGTGGTGGTGGTGGTGGTGGTGGTGGTGGTGGTGGTGGTGGTGGTGGTGGTGGTGGTCGTGGTCGTGGTCGTGGTCGTGGTCGTAGTCGTTGTAGTAGTCGTAATAGAAGTAGAAGTAGAAGTAGTAGTAGTAGTAGTAGTAGTAGTAGTAGTAGGAGCAGCAGCAGCAGGAGTAGGAGTAGGAGTAGGAGTAGGAGTAGGAGTAGGAGTAGGAGTAGGAGTAGTAGTAGTAGTAGTAGTAGTAGTAGTAGTAGTAGTAGTAGTAGTAGTAGTAGTAGTAGTAGTAGTAATAGATAATATATAGTAACAGTAAAAGTATTAGTAATAGTTATAGTAGGAGGAGGAGGAGGAGGAGCAGGAGCAGTAGGAGTAGGAGTAGAAGTAGGGGTGGGGGCAGGAGTAGGAGTAGGAGCTTTGTTCTTTGCCTATGTATGCCACCCAACATCGGAGGCATCTCCTTGTGCGAGATCGAGAAGTGATCGCCATCAATGTCCGCCAAGCGAAAGTTCCCAAGCTCAATGAATCGATCGCCCATCGGAATATCATGACAGGCTGCTGCCGCCCCAGTCGATTGGACATGGTTTGTGACCTGCTCGGGGACCCCATGTATGTATCACGAAACAAGGGCTCTACATACTTGTTTCGTCGCCACTGCGACCATGAACGGTTTGCTGGAGGCCATGACATACTGCTGCGAGCACAGCATACGCCTTTTCGAGACCGGGACGCTGTGGGAGTGCACTTTTTTCCATTTATTGAAAGACATTTTAAAACCACTCTCGCAACGTACCCGTATTGTATATAAACAAAATCACGAGACATGCATAACATGCAAGTACGCCAACATAAAGCAGCGATACAGTGTATGTCCTGACCTGAGTTACTGTCCCCGTTTTCTAAATAAATGGGCCAACTTTATTAGAAACAACAATAGGAATCCTCCATTTAAATCCATAGGAACCCTATTTTAAATTAATCGGCGCCGTAAAGTCAATAGGAAGCCTCTGAATATGAATTGGAGGCCCCTCAAAATTAAGGAGAATCCTCGTAGAATTAATAAGAACCCTGTTAAACTGAAGAGGAACCCTACTACAATTAACACGAACCAATCGGACCCCTATAAAAAAATGTGAACCCCTAGAAAAATAATAAGAATCCTACGAAAATGAACATGAGCCTAAATCGATAGGAATCCCTTTAAAGTGAATGAGATCCTTATTAATATTAAAACGAATCCCATTAGCATGAATAAGAATCTGACAACAAAAGGATAGGAATCTTATTACATGAGTAGGGGCCCTTGTAAAGTAATTAGGAACCCTATGAAACTTTATTGGAATCCTATGAAAATAAATAGGAATCCTCTATTAAATTATCGGAACCGGAAAACAGGTAATAGGAAGGAAGCCTATTAAAATGAATAGGAACCCTTGACAAATCAAAAAGAACCGGGTTATAATTCACAGGAATCCTATTAGGACGAGAATGAATCTTACTAGAATGAATAGGAACCAATAGGCCTGAAAAACAATAGGATCCTTTAACAAGAACTATACCTTTGCGAATCCCAGTAACATGAATAAGACCGCTGTTTAAATTGATAGGAACCGTATTAAATTGGTAGGAGCCTTAGGGCGTGATGTCTTAAAATATGTTGCTAAGGTACAGTGTTTAGTATAGATATTAGGTTTTGCTTATTGGGGGGTGATTGCTTGAAATATCCTAGCTAAGGTATAGTTTTTCAGGATAGATGTCATGTCTTGCGTATTGGGCCGTGATTGACTATATGGAAGTTTTGGTACTCTCGAGATTTTGCTGGATTCGATTTTTTTTGGTAATGCGGTGTGCTTGATTGTCCATGTTAGCGCGTTTGTCACGTACAAAAGGGCACTCAGAAATAAACAACACACACACAACACAAATAACAGAAACAACTGTGCAAACAAAAAACGTACAAAAAGGAAATAACACCAAAGAACCTAAAGAAGGCCCAAAAAACACCCTTCAGAAGATACCGAAAAACCGTACAAAAGGAAATGATACAGAAACATCTCCAAATACACAAAAATCCTCCAAAAACCAAAAAAACCAAAAAAAACCAAAAAAAACCAAAAAAACAAAAAAAACCAAAAAAAACAATCCTGAGAGACTCTTCCCAGGGGTCCGGCTCCCCAACAGAGTCCCTCAGGATTGTTTTTTTTTTGGTTTTCTTGCACAAAAATCCTCCAAAAACCAAAAAAACCAAGAAAACCAAAAAAACCAAAAAAACCAAAAAAAACCAATCCTGCGAGACTCTTCCCAGGGGTCCGGCTCCCCAAAAGAGTCCCTCAGGATTGGTTTTTTTGGTTTTTTTTGTTTTTTTGGTTTTTTTGGTTTTTTTGGTTTTTTTGGTTTTTTTGGTTTTTTTGGTTTTTTTGGTTTTTTTGGTTTTTTTGGTTTTTTGGTTTTCTTACACAAGAACCCCCAAAAAACCAAAAAAACAAACAAAAAACAATCCTGAGAGACTCTTCCCAGGGGTCCGGCTCCCCAACAGAGTCCCTCAGGATTGTTTTCTTTTTTTCTTGGTTCTTTTATTTTTGGTTTTTGTGGGGATTTGTTGTGTGTGTTTTTTGTTTTTTTCACGCTTTTCGTGTGTTTTTAGGTTGTTTTTAGGATTTGCATGTGTTTTTTGCGGAAAAAGTGCACTCCCACAGCGTCCCATTTTCGCCTTTTCATACTGGTGCACGCAACGGAAATTCAGATTCACTTTCGAGGCTCAAGGCTTCAACAAAATGCAACCCGGCACTTTCCCTGCTTCATTGCTGGCATTCAAGACATCTCCGGTGCTCGGCAAGCCTGGTTGCTTCGATGCTTTCCGTGCTCAGATGCTTCAATGCTTCTGCACATGTACCCAACGAAGCAGCTTTCGAACGTCTTGAGCATTCGTGCTGTGCATGTGCTGTACGGTATTGGGAATGTAGGCTTCTTAACTTGAAGGCCTGGTGCAATGTCTTCAAGGTCACAAGTGACATCATCAATCGCCCGCATTCGGACAACACCACTGCTGCAGGAAGAGAATATGGTGGGGAGGGGTGGCGATTCTCTTGTGGACTAATCCGTACACCCCTTGCGCAACAAACATCACGGCACCACTTGCAGGCTCTCGCTCAAGCTCAATACTCACAGAATCATGTCCATATTTGGACTGGCGTAATCGCTTGATAATCTCGGTGTCACACACTCCGTCCATGAAAGGGGCAAAAGCCTTAAGTATTCCAACAACATGAAGAAGGGCTTGTGCGAGTATTTGCGAGGGCGATCTGCCTCATCATCTTGAAAAAAAATGGGCTGTTGTTGCCGCTCTACAGATTGCATAGATGTTCTGCATGTTGCCGTCATAAATTGCGTCTGACCCCGGCCTGCTCTGGAGGCGCCATCTCAACTCCACCTGGGTCACTAGCGCTTGCACCTCAACCTGCTACAAGTTCTTCGATTCCTTGTATGACCCCACCAGGCAAAAGTCATCACCAGCTTCTGTGTTCCGTGGAACAGGCCACGTGGCGGTGGTCTTCCGGCAAACTTGCAACCGATCTCCGCTGCGCAGGGAGCAGCCTGGCTGCAGCGTTGATTCATTTTGGGCTTCTTTAGGCTGAAGGCAAAAGATTCTGCATTACCCCGGGACGATTGAGGGAGCGGCGTCGAAGCCGGGGGTCTTGAAGACCTCCTTGCACCAGAGCTTCTGAGGTGCCATGAGCTGGATGGACTCCACTGAGAAGTCGAGATTGAGATCTGGGATGAGGCCCGTGATTGCGGAGGCCGCCGAGTTGGCAGCCGACATGATCGTGTTCTCGACTGCATCCCCGCCTGGAATGCAGGCCATTGCACCTGTGACCAATCTTGTCATTGCTGTGGCACCAGCAATCACAGCGGCCGCAATTTGTTCCATTAGGAATGAAGTAGAAATCGCCGCCCGGAATGAAGACGGAAGCGCGAAGCTCGTGATGTCTACGTCAGCGTATGTGCTCAAGGCCTCGGGCAGCCAAGGAAAACCCACAACCCTATGAAATCTCCTGAGTCCGACTCGGGTCAAAGGGTTCGACGGGTGATGGGCTGCTTATTCGTGGACTAGGGACGGCTGCGCCGCACATTCCGATCTCATTGGACCTCGTTGAGCTTGCATTCATGTCCGTGCCAGTCGACTGGTTCGACTCCTCTTGGAGCAAGAACATGCCTGAGCTGAAGCTCAAAGTGCCCATGGCTTTGGCTTCGGCATTGATCATTGCATGGAAGTTGATGGGAATCCCTGGAACCGGCCACACCTGAGCTGCATTTTCTTCATGTTGGAGAGCCGCTGTAAACTGCAGCAAGTATACACGTCACATACGGCACATACGGCACACTTCACCAAGCTAAACGCAAACCTACAAACCATTATTAACCTATGGTTTTTCATCGCCGAGACGAAGAAGCATTTTGACGAGCGGCTGTGAGGACCGGGCCCATCCCCACACGTACGGACGAAGACGCACTTGCGCCAAGGGCAAAGCCGTCCTCCGGGAGCCAAAAGCACTTTCTCTTCGAGAATGTAGCATCGCATAGCGGTCCAACCGGCTCTCTGCTACTAGTGACTGGGTGATTTTACAAGTGAAGATTCTACTCTTGTCCTCACTTTCTTCAGCTAATGCTTTGACGAGGTCATGGCCATTTTCTTCTGCAGCCGTGCCTGGTGCTTGATCGAGGGGTTCCGGAAATTTGCATGTGCCTCGCCCAAAGGATTGACCGTCACAGTGCCTTCAATTTCGAAGTCCACTTCAGCCGAGATCTCGAGCGTGCCCGTGAGCACGCCCTTTATGTCCAGCGCCGCGACGACTGACAGCATTCTTGGTATCTCTTGCTGTCATTTCCTGTTCTTCCTTTTATGATCAGCACGCCCAAAGCTTGCCTAAATCAGATTTGGGTCTGGCTGGAAAAGGGACCACCGCATCTATGCACGCAAGGCCGCAACAACATTTTATTCGCTCTTTTCATTCACGTGCTCACTTCGTTCACCATTAATAATATAATCCTGTTGTTCACGGTCGAAACAGAGGTCAGTTAACTCACGCATTTGGCCGTTCACATGACTGCGTGCTTCACTTCGTTCATTACCAGTCTGTTCACTTCACCTTTAATAATAAGCCCCAGGAACCAGCCGAAGCGTGTAACATGACTTCATGATATGGTTTAGCTTGTGGATTAGTACTAACCTGGTGAGTGGGGTCCCGAGGGTGGGTTCTTAGTGGCTTGGAAACAGAGGTTGGGTCTCAAGGTGTGACAGGGAGAGAGCGGTTAACCTTTACTTTTCCTTGCTGTGCTTGCTTTGTAGCTAGATTGCCTCTTGCATGCACTTGGGTCATGACTCATAAAACTTTACCAGGCCCGGCATGCCTGGATCGTTCCAGCTCCAGAAAACCTCGTTGATTTCGTGCTCATGCTGTTTGATTGGCGCGGCTCCTTGCACATCCTTGAGCTGTAGGACAAACTGTTGCGTGCTGTTCTCTCACGTCCCACACGAATTTCCACATTCTACTCTGTGTGTGAACATCCTGTACCAAACAACGCAACTCAGTGAGCCGATTGCTGTCAAGTTTGTCCTAGAGGGAGACGTGGCACCAGAGCAGGGACTGCTGATTGCAACTTGAGTCTGGCGCCGCCTACTTACCTTTGATCGGCTAAATGCGGCGCATGCGGAAAAACGTTGCAATACATTTCGCGGGGTTAATTTTGCACCGGCTACCACTACAGACATCCACATACTCATTCCTCGAGTCCGCTGCTGCTAGACACGCGCAGATGCCAATTCAACCATGCACTCGTACCAGTTCTCTTCCAAGCACACGGCAAGGCCGAACTAGTGTGCGTGTCAACAACCTCTTACGCACTTGTCGTGCGGATCCCCCGTCAAGCTGCTCTGCTACTGGCATTTTAGCGGCATTTCTTGCACATAGGAGTTTGCAGTCCGGTGCGTGGTGGTGGGCAGCAGCACGCATCAGCACTTTCCTCGTGTTTTTTTGCGGTTCTGGTGAAGTCTTGCAGGACAGCAACCGATCGGCTGAAAAGGAGAAGCAACCGAGCAAAAGCGCAGAAAAAAGAACGCGCCTTGGAGCATGATGGCCAAGCAGAAGTAGGCCCCGCAGATCACCTGGTGGCAACGTCACGGCAACGTCACAGCCGCTCCATGCCGCTTCCAAGAGACATAGATGAAGGGAAAATATTTGGGGAGAGATGGGTCTTGCGGGGTATTGCGGGGTCGGCCTTGCTCTTGGGAAGCCTGGGAATGCCCTTCTCCGCGTGGAAGGAGCAAGAGCCCTGGGCGGAGACCAACGCATCGACAGAGGCACGGATGAGGCCCTTGATGCTAATCTCCGTGTCACCATTGAAGCTCATGCTAATGGAGATGTCCGGTGCGAACTGAGCTGCACCCTCGAAGGCCAGGTCCAGGCCACTCTCGCAAGAACCTACGGGTGCTTTGGCCTTCCTTTCCTTCAGGGCCTGTCGGGACCTCAGGACTTGGCCTGCCATCTTGTACGCTTGGACAAACTCATCTCCTGGCAAGATGACAGTGCCCGTAGCAGTGCTTCCGGGAAATTTCTGGGCAGGCACGGCCCGGATCCCGAAGCCCGATGCAAAATCTGAGGATGAATCAAAGACACATCTCATGGAGAACCCGGATGCGGAGGGAGTAACGTGTGAACCAGCGTTGCAATCACACACGCCACCGAGGAGAACATGGCACAAGGTCAGGGACTCAGTGAAGCAGCTCAAGAAGCCCTTGATCTCGTTCCAAGCAGCTTCCGCCAATCCTGCTACCAATGGGCCCAATTTGGCAACTTCGCCCCCCAAGGCTGCTGCTTTATCTGCAATGAAGTTGCCCAGTTTCTCGGCCATCTTCACTCCTGTCCAGCTGGGGGATCGCTGTGCTTAACTTGTGGCAAATCAAGATCAAGACCTTTCCTTAAGTCCAAGTTCAAGTTGGGCAAGTTTAGTGTTTCGAATGCCCGCTTCGCGCCTTGCTGGATAGAACTCTTGGCCCTTTCAAGGATGTCTCCTGCTAAGTGAAGACTGGCATCCGCAGCAAGCTCCCCTACATCCGCCACCACGCTTCCAACCTGCGCCGCTGCATTCCCAATGTGCTCGGCCGCAGTCTTGATCGCAGCTGGAAGGGCTGCAAGTTTGGTTTCTGCTGCTTTGACAATATGTTTCCCGACCACAACGGCCGCATTGGCCACAGCACTGCCAAGTGTCATGCCTGCTTCCGCAAGAGTATTCACAGTCTGAACAGCCGATGTGGCAATTGCGTTGCCAGCCGTCTCGACCACACCACCTAGAGCATTGCCTGCGTCGCTGAATGCGTCGCCGACAGCTTCCAGGGCTTTCGCTGAGACCACGGCATCCAGGCTGGAATCCAGGCTGGAATCCAGGCTGGCATCCAACGCCTCCTCCGACAAGTTGGAGGAAAGCGCGCTCCGGGCATTTCTCTGCGCGCGTCGAACCGCCCGAGCGGAGCTGGAGCGCTCAACGAGTGCCAACTTCAAACTTGTCGGCTCCTGGTCAGGAAATGCCCAGCAGCCCTTCAAGCAGAGCCCATGAACCAGGCCTCCTTCCCGAACTTCCTGGCGATCGCCGCCGGGATGAGCACCCTGTCTTCATTCAATTTTCGGAAATCACGCTGTAGTGAGCCAATGCAAAATGTCACTCTGAGTTCGGGACCAAAAGGCCAACGACGCAAACCATAAAGACTTCATTCTATTGCATGGGCTCACGCCCAGGAAACTGCGAAACCTAACTTGGTCATCGCTTGATCAGAAAGGCAGGAATGCACGACCTTCATGCTCAGGACTTGCTTCACACATTTTGGCTGCTCCGTGAAAAACATCAGCAGGCCTACGTGCACCCATGATAAGGCACTCTCGTACGGTCATGAGGGGGACAAGTTTGGCAGCCCGTGCCCGCATAATCCTTCCCCCCAAAGGATGTGCACTGATTATCACTGAATGCTGACGATCTTACTAAGTTTACTAGCTCTGGCAGCCGCTTGGTTGCACCAAAGTGAATGCTGCAGCGGGCCCACCCCGCTTTCTGCAGGAGCTGGCGGGTTCGTTCCGCCCGGACCCATCCTGGACATGTGCTTTTCCGCGACTCAAATAGGTGGAAGCAGGCACGTAAAAACCCGGGTTGTTTCGTGGATTTTTGGAAAGGTTTGGGTTTTGGGGGGGGGGGGGGGGGGGTTGGTTACGACCATGTTACTCTATCCATGCCAAAACACCGGGAGTTACAGCATTTTTGCTCCTTTACACAACATGCTGCAACAGGAAGTTTGAGTGAATGACAACATGCAATGAACGCGTGAACATGTGAGCGAAATAAAGGACGTCCTTTTGCCCGCTATAAAATGCATTTCCATTTCGTGCGGGCTTGTAGTGAGATGGTGAGTGGGCCCCGGGGGGCGTCCAGTTCGCAAGCTCACTCGTGAACAACAGGGTCAACAGGAAAGATATGAAGGTAAGAAGGTAACAAGTGCATGAAATTAGCGATGGAAAGAGCACCCGTTTTCTTATCATGCGTGCTCACTCCGTTCTTTGTATTATAAGATGCAGGATAGGATTCAATGGTCGATCAACGGGCCCAACATGACACGTCACTTTGCTTCGTTCATGTCTTCGCTTCGTTCGTTTCACTTTCTACGGTGTTTCTTGCAAATTCTCGCGTTCCTGGAAATGTACATACAGGCTGTGCTCGAGCAGCCAAAACCCACGCGAAAACAGCGTCCGCACCTCCAAATCACGCGCCTGTGACCAAATAGGTGTCGCTGTGTCAGATCAAAGCTAAGCTTCTAGATAAGGCAGTGAGTATAGCAATAGAGCGACACGCTTCTTACTACTACTACTACTACTACTACTACTACTACTACTACTACTACTACTACTACTACTACTACTACTACTACTACTACTACTACTACTACTACTACTACTACTACTACTACTACTACTACTACTATTACGACGACGACGACGACCACGACGACGACTACTACTACTTCTACTACTTCTACTACTTCTACTACTTCTACTACTTCTACTACTTCTACTACTTCTACTACTTCTACTACTTCTACTACTTCTACTACTTCTACTACTTCTACTACTTCTACTACTTCTACTACGTTCTCCCAACAAGCACTGCATGACCTAACCCTAGTTGGGGAGAGGAGTCAAACCCTAATCCTAAGTCCCAAAAGGGAGGGGCTTAGGGTACAACCGACTCGCTCTCCTGTTTTCAGCGGTGCTGCTCTGGGCGAAAGAGTAGAATGCTTCGTGGGAAAGGCTGGGCAATGTCCCACGAGCATGAAAGGCCATCACACCCCCTGTTGAGGTGAGATGAGGTCCCGAGGCGGGACCGGGGCTACTCCACTTTGGGAGGCAAGTAGGCAGTTCTGAGGGGCTACTCCACTTTGGGAGGCGGGATCCGGACGGATCCAGGCTTTTGGAATGCTAGGCTTTGAATGAGAAAGGGCAGTGGTGGGCGGGCGAAGAAAAGCAGAAGGCCCCACCTAGGGGTTAGGTCAAGGCCAGCTGTGAGCCGGAGATGCTCCAGCTGTGCAAAGGCATGCCTGGGCAAAATGCAAACGGCGGTGCATGATTCACTTGTGGGAAAACACACGGGAACCAAAAACCCGAAGCGTTCTCCCAACAAGCACTGCATGACCTAACCCTAGTTGGGGAGAGGAGTCAAACCCTAATCCTAAGTCCCAAAAGGGAGGGGCTTAGGGTACAACCGACTCGCTCTCCTGTTTTCAGCGGTGCTGCTCTGGGCGAAAGAGTAGAATGCTTCGTGGGAAAGGCTGGGCAATGTCCCACGAGCATGAAAGGCCATCACACCCCCACTTCAGGGGCCCAGGGCAGACCGGTGAATGCATTAGGCCTATCTACCCCCACCGCGGGCGGTCTGGCTGGTGCCCGGGGCACTAGACTGGATGTGCTGAAACCTGCACTAGGCCAGTGCTCCAGTTGGCGTTGGGCCATAGGCTGACCTCGTGCTCCGACCGAGCTAGGTCTTGCAGCTTGATGTGGAATCTCTTGGATTTGGTCGCGCCGGTGAACTTCTGCAGGCGGTTTCGGCTAAGGTCGTCAGCGTCCGTGTTCTTTACTCCCGGTATGTGCCCCACTTCTAGGCTCAGTCCTTTAGCGTGGGCCCAGGAGGCTACCTTCTGCAGGAAGAGGCTGAGGGGAAAGGCGGTGGTAAACAGCTTGTTGACTGAGGCTTGTGTTGGGATGTTGTCGCTGGGAGTGGGCAAGCAGAAGCGAAGGCTGGAGCAACCGGTGGCCGAGTAGTCCATCTGCAATAGGACCCACTGCGCGATGGTCTCGAAGCAGGCAATATATTGCTGGGCATCCTTCGTGAGGAAAGGCCAGTGCGCACGTAGTTCTGCTATGGACCACTGTTGTGCGAACCAGAAAGTTTGGCTGGACGTGCACAACCAGCCCCCGATCCCAACTTGCGAGCCATCTGCCATGGCGTTTGCTGCAGAGAAGCAAGGGAGTAAGGGCGGCTGGGCTAGGGGCATGCGGAATTCGTGCGTAAAGCACTGAGCGAGCCAGAGTAAGGCGGCTTTGCTGTCGTTGCGCAATGTGATTTCCTGTGCGTTTGACCCATACAGTCTTGTCTGCAGCTGGGATGGGCCAGATGTCCGTTTTCGACGACACCGGCTTCCCTTTGACCTCAATTACCTTGGCCTTTATGGGCAATTGTAGGAATGAGGCGTCCTTTGTGACCCGGCACTGAGAGTCTAGGCACCACAGGAACTGTGGCCAGCTGCGAGGTGGGATGGGGTATTGGGTCCCTGGCGGGCTGTGCAAGTCTGCGTATAGCGGGGCGGCAAAACAGCGCAGGTGTGAGCTTATGCTAGTGGCCCACATCAATAGGCCGAGGCAAGATCCGAGCTCCTTGCGGGGGACGCGCTTGTGCTCTAGAAGGCCGAGTAGCTGGGCGCGCAGCTTGTCCAGCTTGGGCTGTGCCAGGCATACGGATTCTGTGGCAAAGCAGAACTTCCAACCGCACCCCACGAGTTGGTCGCCGAAAGCGGCTTTCTTCCAGCTGAGTGGGGCTCCGATGACCGTGAGGAAGGCCAGTGTGAGGGCTAGCTGTGCTGCGTGCGTTGCGTGCCTGCGAGTCATCCTAAGCCCTGAGGCACAGGCGCGCTCGATTTGCGGGAGCTTGGGCTGATTTTTGGACAGCATCTCTCGCGGAGAGATTTGACATTGCAAGTGCAGGCCAATACTACTGGCAGAAACGGCCTTACTGCGTGCACGGCGCGCCGTGCTCGATTACTGGGAGCCTTGGCACTATTCGGCCGACTTTTGGGCAGCATCTCTTGAGGAGATGTTGGGCATAGGAAGTGTAGGCAAAGACTGGCAGAAACAGGCATTGCTGTGCCTGAGGTCCGGGCGCGCGCGATTGCTGGGGGCTTTGGCACTGTTCGGCCGACTTTTGGGCCGTGTCTCCTGAGGAGATATTTGGCATATGAAGTATGGGCAGTGCTGGCAAAAAGGGGCATTGCTGCGCCTGAGGCACATGCGTGCTCGATGTCGGGGAGCTTTGACCCTGTTATTATGCAGACTTTTGGGTGGCATCTCTCGCGGAGAGAGTTGGCTCGCAAGTATAGGCGAGTACTGGCAGGAATGGTAGGCGAATACTGGCCGGAAAGGCATTGCTGCGTGTACAGCGTGCCTGCGTGTCATCCTAAACCCTGAGGCACAGGCACGCTCGATTTCTGAGAGCTTGGCACTGTCAGGCTGACTTCTGGCAGCTTCTCTCGGGAAGAGATTTGGCACGCAAAACGTATGCGAACACATGCAGACATGCGAGTATTGTATGTCTGCGTGTCATCCAAAACCTTGAGGTATTGCGCGCTCAATTTCTGGGAGCTTCCGCAGGCTTCACTCGTGTTCTTGTGTGAATTCCTGCATCTACCCCGTGTGCGTGCCTCGGGGTCGCATCTCTCAGGGCGAAGACTCGTGAGAAGTAGCAGCCAAAGACATGGGCATAGATGGCACCGTCGCAAGCAGTATGCGGGCGCGCGCCATCCTAAACCCCGAGAACCGAGGCAGGATGGCTGGGTTGGCGTCGCGAGCTTCGCACGCGGACACTAGGGCGATTCTCTTAGGCGCCGGCTGGACTTTTGCGCCTGCATTTTTGGAGGTCCTTGTGAATTGCTCGGGCGCCCCGAAGGCTTTGCGACTTCTCCTCATGGTCGAGGGACAGGTTTTACCGCTCCTCTCGAGGCTCAAATGCATGAAAAATGGTAGCCAGAACATAGGCATAGATGGCATTGTTGCGGCAGGTGTGGGCGCGTGCCATCCTAAACCTTCAAAGGCTCAGGCAGGATGGCCGGGCTGGCTTTGCGAGCGGCGCCCGCGGGCATGAGTGTGATTTGCTAAGCAGTGGCTGGACTTTTGTGTCTGCAAGTTTGGAAGTCCTTGTGAATTGCTCGGGTGCCCCGAAAGCTTTGAGACTTTCCGCATGGTCAAGGGACAGGTTTTACCGCACCTTTCGAGGCTCAAATGCATGAAAAATGGTAGCCAATACAAAGGCATAGATGGCACTGTTGCGGGCAGGTGTGTGCGCGTGCCATCCTAAACCGTCAAGAACTCAGGCAGGATGGCCGGGCTGGATTCGCGAGCGGCGCCCGCGGATACAAGGGCGGTTTGCTTAAGCATTGGCTAGACTTTTGTGCCTGCAAGTTTGGAAGTCCTTGCGAAATGTTCGGGCGCCCCGAAAGCTTTGCGACTTCTCCTCATGGTCAAGGGACCGGTTTTACCGCACCTCTCGAGGCTCAAATGCATGAAAAATGGTAGCCAATACAAAGGCATAGATGGCATTGTTGCGGGCAGGTGTGTGCGCGTGCCATCCTAAACCCTCAAGAACTCAGGCAGGATGGCCGGGCTGGCGTCGCGAGCGGCGCCCGCGGACATGAGGGCGGTTTGCTTAAGCATTGGCTGGACTTTTGTGCCTGCAAGTTTGGAAGTCCTTGTGAATTGCTCGGGTGCCCCGAAAGCTTTGAGACTTCTCCGCATGGTCGAGGGACGGGTTTTACCGCACCTCGCAAGGCGCAAATGCATGGGAAATGGTAGCCAATACATAGGCATCGATGCCAGTGTTGCGGGCAGGTGTGTGCGCGTGCCATCCTAAACCCTCAAGAACTCACGCAGGATGGCCGGGCTGGCTTCGTGAGCGGCGCCCGCGGACACGGGGGCGGTTTGCTTCAGCATTGGCTAGACTTTTGTGCCTGAAAGTCTTGAGGGCCTTGTGAATTGCACCGATGCCCCAAAAGCTTTGGGACTGCTCCTCATGGTCGACGGACAGGCTTTGAGAGACTTGAAAGGCCATATCCTGGGCAATAGTACCGGTGATGCGGCTCGGCTGTGAAGAGGGCTTGGCTGCTTCGTGGCTGGGGAGGCTGGGTAGATTCTTGACGAGCTCTGAGGCTGTGGCCCGAAGGGAAGGGAGTGGCCAGAATGCAAGGCCAGGCCCTTGACGCCGCGGCTCGAGGTTCGGGGCTTGATTAGGGCTCGTCAGCCTGTCGGCTACGACATTTGTGGTGAGCGGCCTTGGCGTGGCTCGTGCAGCCGGGCGTCCTGGCTTGCTGGCGCCGGGCAGATCCGAGTTCTGTATGCCTTCGTGCAATACGCGTATGGGTCTGGCGTGCGAGGAGGCGAAGGAGCAAGCTGGGCTGTCAGGGCAGCACGAGCTCAGAGCATCTTGGGGCGCATGTCGCCCGCAGGAGAAACGAGGTCGGTGCAGGGGCTGTCGTTTGCGAGGAACGCTGGCTGTGGCTTGGCGCGTTCATGGCCCAGGCTGCAGGTTGAGATGAGTGCTGGCCCGCTTAAGGCTGCGGCCCACATCTTCAGGCCAGGAAAAGTTTTGGTTCTTGGCTCGCCTGACGGTTGCGGGCTGAGGCAGAAGGCGAATATAAGCTCTTGGTGCAGCAACAGCTGAAGGCTAAGATGGAGGCCTGGCCCCCCTTTCACTACACGGCCTGCTTAAAGCCAAATTGGCCAAGAGTTTCCTTGGTCTTTTGGGGCTGCAACCCTCGGCTTCAGGCCACGTGTGCCACCCTAAAACCCCACGTGCACAGGCAGGATGGCCAGGTTGGCGTCGGTAGCTGCGCGCACGGACACGAGGGCCTTTGCGCATAAGCAATGGCTGGACTTTTGTGCCCGAAACTTTTGAAGTCCTTCCGATGCCCTAAAAGCTTGGGACTTCTTCGCATGGTTGAGGGACGGGTTTTGCCGACCTCTCAAGATGAAGATGCATGGGAAGCGGTAGCAAGTGCCTAGGCATAGATGGCATTGTCGCGGGAAGTGTATGGGCAAGTGCCATCCCGAACCCCTGTCCCCAAGTGCACAGGCAGGATGGCCGCGCTGGCGTCGCGGGCGGCGTGGCTTCAAGCTGAAGGCCAGGATACAGGCATTGGCCCCCCCCCGAGACTGCGCTGGGGGCTGAGGGTTGAGGCTGAGGGCGAAGACGCGGGCTTGTCGTCCTCGAGGCTTGCGCTGAAAGCCGAAGGCTAAAGAAAGAACTGTTTAGCCCCTTCCTTGAGATTGCCAAGAAGAAGGTTTTGGCCGCTCTGAGATTGCGTCTTAACTGGGGACTGCGGGCTGGGGCTGAAGTCGAAGGCGTGGGCTTGTCTGCCGCTCAGGGCCGAAAGCGAAGATAACTGCTTGGCTCCCCTTGAGGTTGCGGCTTCAAGCTGAAGGCCTAAGATAAAAGCTGTGGCCCCCTTGAGACTGCGGCTCAACGGGGGGCTGTTTGCTGGGGCTGAAGGCGAAGACGCAGGCTTGTATTCTGTGAGGCTTCCCCTTAGAGGCTAAGATCTCTGCTTGGCCTCCCTTGAGGTTGCGGCTTGCAGGTGAGAGCCAAGATGGAGGCTTCGGCCTTTGTGAAGCTGCGGCTCGACTGTGGGCGGCGAGGTGAGGCTGGCGGCGAAGATGCAGGCTTGTCTTTGCGAGGCTGCCGTTTAGGGCGCCAGGATAACTTCTTGGCCCGCCCTTGAGGTGGCGGCTACGGCCCCCCTAAACTGCGGCTCCGTTGGGGGCTGCGGGCCGAGGCTAGAAGCGAGAATGTGGGCTTGCCCTCCTTGAGGCTCTCGCTTGCAGCCGAAGGCTAAAGGCGGCCAGGACCATGGCTTGGGTCCTTAGTCTGCTGTTCAGGCCGAAGGCTGAAAAGAGGTTTTAGCTCGCCTGGGGGCTGCCGGCAAAGGCGAGCGTAAGGGCTTGGGCGCTATGAGGCTGCGGCCTGAAGCGGAAGGCTGTAAGATCCCCGTTTGGGGGCCTGTGGGCTCCACTTGGGCAGTTCATGGGCAACTCCACCGTGAAGAACTCTGCCACGAGGAAGTGAACTGCACCTGGCGAGAGGGGTTGCTAACCCTAGCAAGGTCCTACAGGCGGTTCGTGGGCAACCCCACAGTGAAGAACTCCGCCACGAGGAAGTGAACTGCACCTGGCGAGAGGGGTTGCTAACCCTAGCAAGGTCCTACAGGCAAAGAAAAAACACACGCGCAGTTGTTTGTGACAGTCAAACCCACGCGGGACCTGCACAAGGACATGTGGAGGTCACTGAAGGCCGTGCGCGTGGCTGTGCTGGCTAGGCGTTCCCAAATGCAATAGGCCATCCGTGGCGTAGTAGGCAGCATATGAGGCGGGCCAACAGTTTACGGACCCGCAGGGCAGGTGCAGACGTGGGCGTGAGTCAGGCCCAAACGCGTCTGGGGATGTGGCTGTTGGCAAACCCAAGCCGTGCGCCTGCGAGGAAGGTGCCTGGCCTTGGCGCTTGTGGACCATATTGGCTGAAACCTGCCCATGTTACGTGCGGGCATGTTTGGCCTCTTGCGCAGATTCTTTCCGAGGCCAAGGCAAGGGCTGTTGGCGTGGCCAGGGCAGGGCCAGAAGGCTTTACCTGACAGGGGGCTTGTGTGAGGACTGGGAGAGCTGATACTTGGGCAAGCTCAAGGGCAAGGGACGTGGCTACTTGTGGCAAGTCTGCCACAGGACGTGTGCATTTGGCAGACTGGTGGCGAGTAGGGGTTACCCTGAGGAACTCCACGACGATGTTGTGGGATGTACCTGGCGAGCGGGGCAGCTAATCCTAGAGATGTCACAGCTAGGTCAAGGCAAGTTTGCGGTGTGCCCTGAAGACGCGCGGTCCTGTGGACGTACTGACGGCTTTGCTGGGCTGGGACAGTCCCAACAACAACAGGCCATGATGTGTTTCTTCCCGACGAACGAGGAGAAGGCTTTGCGGGCACTGGCTGGCCGACCTGGGCGGTAGCTGAAGGCTAGCCGACCAGGGCGGTGGCTGATGGCCGACTTGGCGGTGGGCGAGTCGGCGTGGGCGCGGGTCCTTAGACCGCTGGCTGTCCCGTGACTACCCGAGGCGGGGCCGTTGTGGGCACTGGCTGGCCGACCTGGGCGGTGGCTGAAGGCTGGCCGACCTGGGCGGTGGCTGATGGCTGACCTAGGCGGTGGCTGAAATCTGGCAGACCTGGGGGCTGGCCGACCTGGGCGGTGGTTGATGGCAAGGCGGTCTGCACCGACTGGGCGTCAGCGGCAGGCGGGCCCTGTGCAGGGACTGCCGAGAGCAGGCGCTCACGAGCTCTTGGGCCCAATTGCATGAAATGCAAAGTTCCAGCTTGATGGTGCAGACTGCCTGCGGTAAAGCAGTCACTGTAGGCTGCGCGGGGCTGGGCCAGCCCCAAGACACTGAGAAACATCCGAGGCGGATGTGCTTCCCCCGAAGATGGAGGAGAAGGCGGAGTCTTCCGACTCAGGCGGAGGCAGCTGGGCAAGGCTCCAGTGTAGGTCCGAGGCGGACCACCAGTCTATGACACGCAGGGCATGTCTAAATGTGGGCGTGGGGCGAACCCAATGGCATCTGAGCGCACCGCTGTTGGCAAGCAAAATTTGCGTCTAGAGCCAGGCACGCAGACGTAGGCGGCTGGGCGGAGTTCCAGCGTAAGTCCGAGGCGGACCAGTAGTCTGTGACATGCAAGGAATGTCCATGCGTGGACATAAGATAAGCCTGCCGGCAGGGGCAATGCGCTTGCGAGGGGAATGCTGAAGCTTCCGACTCGGGCATAGGCGGCTGGGCAAGTCCCAGCGTGAGTCCGAGGCGGACCACGAGTCTATGACACGCAGAGCATGTCTAGACGTGGGCCTAAGAACAAGCCCGGCGAGAACAAGCAGCGCGCTGCAAGAAGAAACAGTGGCAGGGCTTTTGCGGTGAGGCATGAGCAATAAGTAGGCAGCTGGGAAAAAACCTCCAGCGTGAGTCCGAGGCGGACCATCAATCCTTGCAAGGAAGAGCGGGATCTTCGATTCAGGCACAGGCGGCAGGCGGCTGGGCAAGGCTCCAGTGTAGGTCCGAGGCGGACCACGTAACTATGACATGCAGAGCATGTCAATACGTGGGCCTGATATAGGCCCGGCGAAACAAGCAGCGCGCTTGCGCCAGTGCATGCCATTTCCTTGTGGGGGATTCGCTGCAGCGGGGGTCTGGGCATCCCTTGCTGCCCAGATCGCACGCTGGGCGCTGTGAGTCCCTCGGAGGCCAATGCCTAAGTCTGTCTGTGCATTTCGCAAGATGTCAGAATTGGCGCACACAGGCCTCTTCAGGGCAAAGGGACGAGCTTGACCGCATCTCTCTAGGCAAAAAAGCATGATGCCTAGGCATGGATGGCATTGGGCGCGCGCCATCCTAGACCCCCAAGAATTCAGGCGGGGTGGCCGGGCTGGCGTCGCGAGCTGCGCACGCAGACGCGAGAGCGGTTTTCATAGGCATTGGCTGGACCTTCGTGCCTGACATTTTTTGAGGTTCTTGTGGATTGCGCCGGAGCCCCAAAAGTTTTAGGACTTCTCTTCATGGTCAAGGGGCGGGCTTGACCAAAACTCTCAAGGCGAAAAAAGCATGAGAAGTGGTAGGCTAGCACATAAGCATACATTGGCATTGTCGCTGGCAGCGTATGGGCATGAGCTATCCTCAGCCCCTAAAAGTCAGGCTGGAAGGCCAGGCAACCGACGTGAGGCGGTTTTCTTAGGCATAGGCTGGACTTTGGTGCTTGACAGTTTTGAAGTCCTTGTGTTTTGCACAGATGCCCCAAAAGCTTTGAAGCTTCTCCCCACGTTCAGGGGACGGGCTTCACCGCGTGTCAAGGCGAAAATGCATGAGAAGCGGTAGCCGAAAACCTAGGCATGGAAGGCATTGTCGAGGGCAGCGTGTGGGAGTGTGCCATCCTAAACCCCGGGGAGCTCAGGCAGGATGGCCAGGCTGGCGTCGCGAGCTGCGCACGGACGTGAGGGCAGACTTCCTAGAAATCGGCTGGACTTCGTGCCTGAAAGATTTGAAGTCCTTGTGAGTTGCACCGATGCCCGAAAAGCTTTGAGGCTTCTTCTCATGGTCAGGGGACGGGCTTGACCACTCTCAAGGCGAAAAAACACGAGAAGTAGTAGCCTATACATGGGCATGGATGGCAGCGTTGCGGGCGGGCGTGGGCGCGTGTCATCCTAAACCCTCAAGAACTCAGGTAGGATGGCCGGGCTGGATTCACGAGCGGCGCGCGCGGACGTGAGGGCGGTTGCTTAGGCCTTGACTGGACTTTCGTGCCTGAAAATTTTGAAGTCCTTGTGTTTTGCACCGATGCCCCAAAAGCTTTGAAGCTTCTCCGCATGTTCAGGGGACGGGCTTCACCGCGTGTCAAGGCGAAAATGCATGAGAAACGGTAGCCAAAAACCTAGGCATGGAAGGCATTGTCGCGGGCAGCGTGTGGGAGTGTGCCATCCTAAACCCCTAAAAGCTCAAGCAGGATGGCCAGGCTGGCGTCGCACGGACGCGAGGGCAAATTTCCTGTTAAGGCAGTTTTTTCTAAGCAGTGGCCGGACCATTTGTGCCTGAAGTTTTGAAGCTGCTAGGGATTGCACCGATGTCTCAAAAGGTTTGGGACTTCACCTCATGGCCAAAGGATGGGCGTCGATGCTCAGGAGTGGTAGCAAAATGCATAGGCACAGATGGCATCGCTGTGTACCGCGTGTGGGCAGTGTCATCCTAAACCCCCAAAAACTCAGGCAACATGGCCGGGCTGGCGTCGCGAGCTGCGCACACGGACGCTAGGGTGATATTCCTAAGCAGTAGCTGGACCATTGGCGCCTGAAAGTTTTGAGGCTTCTTGTATTTGGCAGATGCCTCAAGAGTTTTGAGACTCCGCCTCATGCTCAAGGGACAGACTTCGAGCGATGCTTTCCGAAGGCCATTTCCTGGGCTAGATTCACCAGTTCTCCAAAGTTTCCCTCCTGCGCTCCTGCCCGTTGCACAGATGTCTCAAGGGCTTTGAGACTTTTCCTCACTGCCAAGGGGGGCATCGCGCGTGCAGCTAAAACGGGGCCATTCCTTAGGCTGGAGGCGCCAGTTCCCCAAAGGCGTTTCAGGCTCAGGGCTGTGAAGGGGGCTTGGCTGCGGAGGCTGGGTATTGGCGAGTTCGCCCAGGCATACATCGTAGGCTGTGTGCCTGCAAGGTCAATAAGAAGGCTTAGCTTCCTGGCGCGCTCGATTTCTGGGAGTCCTTGTCCTGCCCTGCTGGCTGTTGAGGAGCATACCTAGGGCAGGATTTTGCATGAAAAGCAAGGCCAACGCAGGCAGAAACAGCATTGCTGGTGCTTTGATGTGCCTGCGTGTCATTTTATCCCTGAAGGCAGCGCGCTCGATGTCTGGGAGCCTTGGCGCTGTCAGGCTGACTTATGGGCACCATCCCTGGGGGAAAGATTCTGCTTGAAAAATGTAGGCAGACGCAGGCAGAAACGGCGTTGCTGCGTGCTTTGTGGCTGCGTGTGATTTTGAAACCCCGAGGGGTGCTATGGGCTGCGGCCTGAAGCTGAAGGCCGAGATAACAGCCTGAGTTGCTTGAATAGCAGTGGCTTGGGGCCGAAGGCGGAAATCAAAGGGTTTGGCTGGCCCGTAGGTCTCGGGCTGAGGCCGAGGCTAGATCTTGCCCCCCTTGACGCTGTGGCCTAAAGCTGGCGGCTAGCGTAGCAGCTTTGGCCTCCTTTGAGGCCTCGTCTCAAGGCCGCAGACTGTGATGAAGGCTGGCTTGGCTGGAGGCTGCGGGCGAAGAAAAGGGGCGGGCCCCCTTAGGCTGCAGCATAGAAAGCGCGGCCACCCTTGAGGCTTTGGTGGCGTGTGCCAGCGCTTCATCCCAAACCCCTATAGGTTAAGCAAACAAGGGGGGCATGGGGGGGGGAGGCTGCCATCACATGCTGCATGCGCAAGTGCTGGACCTAGTTGCGGCTTGTGCAATTTTAAGCAACTTCCCTGTTTTGATTATTGGGAAGAGCTTGCTTCTCAAGGCGCAGAGATTTTTAGGCGAGGGCCTGCAGCTCATAGCAGGGTGGCAACGCTGGAGCACGGAGGGGCACTCGGCGAGGCGGCGTTGCAAGAGGGCAATGCCGAAACCCAAGCTGAGGAGGCAGGGCCTGTGTGCACGCTCCAGTCTTTAGAGCCTCGGTGTTGGCAGGTCTAGCTTTGAGGGTATCACCTGAAGGAAGGCCTGCGGGAGTGCCACTCCCCAAATAGGGCTTAGAGTTGTCCTCCACGCGGTCGTTCTCGTTGTTGGTGATGCTGAGGTAGTCGTCGCGAGCACCTGGCGGGAGGGTAGGGGCAGAAATTATGGCCTGCGTATGTTACGCGGCAAAAGGCTGAGCTCTGGCGTGGGCTAGGCAGGCGTCGGGGAGGCATGTCGCGTAGGACTGCTCAACTGAGATGCTTGCACAATCATCCGAGGTGGATGGGCTATCTCAGTGGCCGAGGCAGGGCAGGATGCGGGAGGCTGGCCTGGATCTGAAAATAGGCGTTCAGACAACCCGCACTGCATGACCTAACCCTAGTTGTACTAGAAGAGGGGAAGGGCGAACCTCCCAGGCCTAGGCACCTAACGGGGAGAGGCCTAGGGGGTGACAACGCCTTCCCCAGCGACGCTCACTTGTTTTCACGGGTGCTGCTCTGGGCGATTTGGCAGCATGGCCCGGGGGATCCCCGGGCGAGAGATCCCCCGAGGCATGCAGGCAGGCAGAACCCCCTCTTTGGAAAGGTTCATAGGCGGCCTACTGGGATAGGCTACTCCACTTTGGGAGGCAAGTGTGCGGCGAATGGCTTGAGCTTGAGGCTACTCCACTTTGGGAGGAAAGTAAGAGGCGAATGGCTCCACGTAGAGCTTCCGTCGTGTGAAGAGCGTTGGTGTCCTCTCGGAGGCAATGGCTGTGCAGCGAGTATGAGAGGATAAACGATGGGCCCGCAGGATGTGTTTGAGCTGGGCACGGGCGGGTGGGCGAAAAACACGATCCAACGGGCCCCAACTACGGGTTAGGTCAGGGCCAGCTGAGCCAATGAGCCAGCTGGGCATGGGCATCAACGTGTTGTCATGATTCACGTGTGCCAAAACACCTGGGATAAAATTACCCTCTGCGTTCAGACAACCCGCACTGCATGACCTAACCCTAGTTGTACTAGAAGAGGGGAAGGGCGAACCTCCCAGGCCTAGGCACCTAACGGGGAGAGGCCTAGGGGGTGACAACGCCTTCCCCAGCGACGCTCACTTGTTTTCACGGGTGCTGCTCTGGGCGATTTGGCAGCATGGCCCGGGGGATCCCCGGGCGAGAGATCCCCCGAGGCATGCAGGCAGGCAGAACCCCCACTTCAGGGGCCCAGGGCAGACCGGGAAAACTGGAGGCCTATTCACCCCCACCGCGAGTGGTCTGGCCGGGGGTCGGAGGCGAGGCAATGTCCAGCGGTTCTTGGCTCCGGTTCACCGAGGTTGAGGCAAGTGCGACCATGCCTTGAACTTCTGTAGGCGGTTCCGGCGCAAGTCGTCGGCGTCCGTGTTCTTGACCCCAGGAATGTGCCCGACTTCCAGTGCTAGGCCACGCGCATGTGCCCGGGAGGCCACGTTTTTCGGAAAGAAGCTAAGCGGGACTGCGGCGGTGAACAGCTTGTTCACCGAGTCCTGCGAGGGGCTGTTGTCGCTGAGTGAGGGCCCACAGAAGCGTAGGCTGGAGGGCCATGTGTAGTAGGACCCACCGTGCAGTGGTCTCGAAGCAGGCAATGTGCTGCTGCGCGTCTTTGGTGAGGAATGGCAATGCGACCCGCAGCTCCTGTATGTCCCATTGCTGTGCCAAGCAGAAGGTCTGTGAGGGCGTGGATAGCCAGCCCCCTATGCCCACGGTGGAGCCGTCGGCCATGGCATCTGCCGCAGCCAGGCATGGCAGCAGAGGCTGTTTGGCAAGGGGCATATTGAGTCCGTATGAGAAGCATTGGGCCAGCCAGTGTGTCGCGGCTTTGCTTTCATTGCGGAGGGTGTTCTGCGAGGCGGAGGGGTCTGCAGTGCGAGCCCATGTGGTCTTGTCAGCGGCCGGTATGGGCCAAGTGTCCACTTTGGCGCGAACCGGCTTACCCCTGACTTCGATGACTCTGGCATGGAGAGGCCGCTGTAAGTAGGCGGCGTCTCTGCATATCTTACACACAGAGTCGAGGCACCACAGGAATCGTGACCAGCTTCTGGGCGGAATGGGATAGCATGTGCCCGGAGGGCCGTGCAGGTCCGCTAGATGGGGGCCGTGAAGCGGCGCAGGTGCGTGCTGGTGCTTGTGGCCCACATTAGCAAGCCTCGGCATGATTCCAGGTCATTGCGGGGCGTCTCTCGAGTTTGGGCTGGGCAGGCTTGATCGTTTCAGTGCGGAAGCAGAACTGCCAGGAGATCTGCGGCCCGAGGGCGGCCTTCTTCCAGCTGATCGGGGCCCCGACCAGGGAGAGATAGGCCACGACCAGTGACAGCTGTTCTGGGGCGCGGCTGTGGAGGAGTGCTGGGAGCAGATCATCCACGTATAGCTAGGCTCTGTGAGGCTCGAAGGCTAAGAGGCGGTGCAGTAAGAGGCGGTGCAGTAGGCGTAGGAGCAGGGCCCCGATTCGCTGCCACCAGTAGGGCGAGCGGCGGGTCCGAAGGCTGTGCAGGGGGCGGTGGCGGCGTGTCTGCCGTGGAGGGGGCGAGCCCCAATGGCTTTTGCGGAGGCAGAGTGGGCCTGGCAGGCGAGTTGAAAAGTGTAACGGGCTTATCGGGCGCCCGCAGTGCGCCGTGTTCTGGGCTGTGTGCGCGCGAGTATACAGTCTTGCGCTCTCTCACAAAAGTTGGGGTTTTATAGAAAAAGATATAGAACGCAATCTGTGTACAATTTATTCCTCATGATTGGAATAAGCTTTGGCGAAAAGATCTTGTGAAATCTCAAAGTAATTCCATCTTCTATGTACACATGTGAAACTCAATCCCATATATGTGTTGAAGACTCATTCGGTTACACTGACGCGCTTTTTCTTCAGTCGTGGGGCAAGCATGCACAGGATGCGATCTGGTTTCGCGATTTCCTGCTCTCCCGAAATACCCCCCCAGACAGACCCAACACTGAGACGGGTGGGTGGGAGGGACAAAAATTTTCTCTCAGCCCGAGCTTGAGCAGCTGTTCACATGAATGCGGCCAACTGTTGATTCAAGCAGGCTGCAAGTCACACAGTTGAAAATGTCGTTCAAGATGCTGAGGAAAATTCTTTGAAAACTTGAAATAATTTTGCAACTCCCAAAGGTCACAAAAGAACTCTAAAACCCCGCGCTCGAAGGTATAGCGCTACAACTTTAGTTTGAGAGAGAAATGTCAGGCAAGCTGAAATTTTCCCTCTCACAAAAGTTGGGGTTTTATAGAAAAAGATATAGAACGCAATCTGTGTACAATTTATTCCTCATGATTGGAATAAGCTTTGGCGAAAAGATCTTGTGAAATCTCAAAGTAATTCCATCTTCTATGTACACATGTGAAACTCAATCCCATATATGTGTTGAAGACTCATTCGGTTACACTGACGCGCTTTTTCTTCAGTCGTGGGGCAAGCATGCACAGGATGCGATCTGGTTTCGCGATTTCCTGCTCTCCCGGAATACCCCCTTTTTAAGAGAGCTATCAGGTAAGTTCGAATGCTTGCCGAATCCATGGAAAAGACTGACACGCAGCAGCTCCCGAAATTCTCAGAGCCTCCTCAGGCTTTCCCCGAGAAGGCCCATCGGCGATGTTTGAGTAACTCGGCACACGACATATCCAGGTATGACTTGGATTGGCATCCTCGGCAGCAGCGAAGCTCCTGATCAACGTGTCCATCGTGTGGGATTTTGAACGGCCTTTTATGAGCCCAAATCGACAACCTTCATTGTCTGTCCAAATGATCACCCGGCGTCCTGAAAAACGATGAGCCAGGTGTATCCGCATGGCCACGACAGCGTAGGTTTCGATTTGTCCAATCAAGTGATCACCGTCTGTCTGTTGAAGCGACTCGACCATGTCCTTTGGCATCTCGCCTCCATAAACTTCTGCAGATCCATCGTGTGAGTCGAAAAACACAGCCCCAACTCCGGCCACACCTTTTTCCCAGCTGCCATCTGTAAAGAGATGCACCGGAGAACTCGGCATGTCTGCTTTGAGCTGGAGGGGCTTAGACGATTCCAATGCAGTTATGGCGCGTCGACAAAGCATCTTAACCGCAACAGGGGAAGGGTGATGTCCATGATGCACTATGGCGTTCAAGTCCTCACAGACATAACGTAAAGTTCTGCCTCCGAAGAACCCAGCCGCGTACCGCAGGAGGCCCAGAAGGACCTGGCCCTCGTGGCGGCTGAGGACTGCCGACTCCTGGATCTCTCGAAGGCGCTCAAGGAGTCGATCAACCCGGCCGAGCTTGTTAGCCACTGTCAAAATCCCTGAAGATATGCAAGAGACGTCGAGATGCAAGCCCAGCACGTCAAAGGATTTCGCAAAGGGGAGGCCTTTGTGACCCTCACCAATTTCGGCATGTTTCCAACCCAACAAGTGCAGGAACTTCGTGCATAAGAGGCCCACCTGTTCAGCATCTTCCGAAGGCACAAGGATTGGATAGTCGTCGAAGAAGTTTGCATGAGGGATCTCCAGCACGACGTTCATTAAGAAGCTCAAGGCCCGAGCTATTCTTAAGAAGGCATAGACTGAAGCTGAAGCCCCAAAAACCAATGCTGAAGAAATGAAAAAGATTGGGTGGCCGTCGGCATCACGCAGAAGCAGAACACACAAGCTCCGATGTTGCTCACAAACTGCCATCTGTTTGTAAGCACCACTTAGATCAAGGCATCGGCCACTCCACTCTCTAGGTACGACTCCCGGCTTTCCCACGACGCGCTTTGCAATTTCCATAGCCAAAGAGATGCAAAAGTCACCGTCCTGTAACTTTAGCTTCATGGTGCTGGTGAAAGTGCTGTTCAAGTCGGAATCGCAGGCGTCGTCAATCGGCCTCAGTTTGCCTCCTTGTCGAACGCCGAATCTTCGCATCAAACTCCAATCCGACCTCCCCAAGTGCTCTGAAACTTCCTTTTCACTGCTGAAAGGCCCCTGAAGCCATCCAGCCTTTGCCTCGTCCATAGTTACCTTCAGCAAATCGCGTTCGAGCTCGGGGTCGGAGACACGATTTTCCAGAAGTAACGCTGCTCGTTTCAAGGGAGCCACTTGACGGAGCTCCGCTTCGGTAGACGTAGCAGATTTCACTTTGACATCAAAGGCCGCAGGGCATTCGGACACACCCGACAACCTCACCCCCGACTTTAGAAGCTCGATCGCCTCCATGTCGTCAAAGTTGTGCTGTCTCAACAATGACTCCAGAAGTAAGATCCTCTTGCCTTGCATCACAGTCTGCATCCACGATGGCATAGCTGAGTGAAGCTTGCTCTCGTCTTGTTCCAACTTTTTGGCAAGGATCTCTGCCTTCATCAGTGCGAGTTTTCGACGAAGAAAAAGGGCCCGGCGATCAGCAACCATGTTGGCCTCAAGGGAAGCCTTCAGCTCCTTTGGGAGTTCGTTCTCGGAGTCAAGAGGGTGGTACACTTTCTTGGCAGCCTGGAACCACTCACTAGGATCTCTGTAGAAACCAACCTGGCAATCCTCACCCCTATCCAGACCAAGCCCCTCACTGTCTGGAGAAGTTTCAGGAAGAACTTCGGCGGCCTCCCCCGAATCACCCCCTTGCACGGGAGGCGCGCCGAGGACCTTGCAACCGGAGGAGGGAATTTGGCCGCGCGGCATGATGCGCACGAACTTGTATTCGGAAACCAAGGGCTTATGCTTACGGGTTTGGCGACCCACGGCGGACAGAGACTGCAAACGAGGGTCGGGGGCTTCCGGCTGGCCAGGGGAAACGTCGCAAGCAGACGCAAAGCAGGCGGCCCATCGAGCCGCCAACACAACAGGATACTGGGCCTCGAGATGAGTGGACCAAACCCAACCTCCAGCGCGCCAGCTGACGCCCCAAGGTTCATGCACATGACGGCCGCTGCAGCGGGCACGAAGGCAGCCAAAGGCATCGCGATTGCTGAGCAGCTTGGTGGACTTTGGGCGACGGCTGCCACTACGACCACTACCTACTTCTTCGACAATGACTACAATGATGATTACGACGACAACAACGAGGACTACAGCAACCTACTTTGACTATTGCTACTACAACTACTACTGGACACGCCTGTACACTTAACACAAACCCTTTCAAATCCTCGAGAATGCAAAGCGGGCCACGAATGCACCGCCAACCTTTGGGGGCTGGTTCCCTGGACCCCATTCGGGAGGGCTTCAAGCCCTTCAAGGGCTTGAAGAGCTTCGAAGGAAGGGGGACCTGTTCACGTTGGCCTCGCATGCCCTCCTTGGAAAACTCGCCGGCGAGCCCGGCCGCGAGAAGCCTTTGGAGACCCAGATCAAGCTGTTGTCCGAGTCCCAAGAGGTTTTGCAGGTACCTAAATGCTCTCCCTACTCCTCCTCCTTCTGCACCCTGGCCAGGCAAGCGCAAATGGGATGACCCCAAAGGGGGTGAGAAGGGCGATAAAGGGAGAGGTAGGGGTAAGGGCAAGTCGTCTAAAGGTGAGGGTCGCAAGGAGTTCACGGTGCCCGAAGGCTGTGTGAGCCGCGTGAACGACAAGCCTGTATGTTTTGCCTTTAATCAAGGAAGGTGCCGCTTTCGAGTCAACTCCAAGAACCGTTGCGGCCGTGGTTTCCACATCTGTTGGAGAGCCGGGTGTGGTAGCGACCGCCCTGGCCATCTGTGCACCAAGGGATCTTGACTCCGGGCGGGGGGCTCCATCCTGCTCCCGGAGCCTGCGCCGCTCTCTCCGCATTGTGTCACGCCCGTGCCTTTTGAGGCCAACTCCGTTGGTTTAGGTCCCGAAGCCCTTGCCGAGCAACTGCTTCGCAAGCCAACCTTGGCGGCCCTTGATGTTTTGAGAGTTTTCGACTTGTTGCCCAGGAATCCATCTAAACGAGATGCCTTCCATCACCGGAGCTTTGGTTGCGGTGCCCGGGTGTTCGGGTCCCAGATCGGAATTCGTACTGACACTAAGTCTTTTCCAAAGAGCGCCGCTCTCTTTTGCCGCTATGTTCACCAAGTGAATCCTCATCACACCTTTTCCAGCTTAGTCTTGCTTGATGATGTTCAAAGCCCGCTTCATGTGAGCACCACCGTGCTCACAAGCGTCGAAGACGATCTCATGCAAGTCATTGAACCAGCGGCGGACCTTGGGCGAGGCGTGCTGTCGGACCTTCAAAGCCAGTACACTCCAGAACCACGAGTTCGTGGGGTTTTCGAGAGTGAAGACACAGTCGTGCTCAGCGCACCAAAGCAGGACATGAAAGACCAGGTCATAAAGACGATTGGCGGCGGCCAAGCGCAAACCATCATCGCTTTCAGGGTCAATGTGAGGCAAGCCGAGGGGAAAGTCGGCGCTCCGAAGCGGCCGAGGGTCACGGAGGCCGAGGGCTCGTAACTTTGCCGGCAAGGGCCGCTCACGGGCCCGAGAAGAGGTGCCACAAGGGGGGCCCAGATGCACCGCGGCAGGCTTTTTGTCACTCAACAAGCGAAACAAGGCATCGCGGCCCAGACTGGAAGCAAGGTCAAGGTGAACCGTGGGAACCTGAGGGCGCCGGGAGCAGTTGTCAACGGCAACGGCCGTGAACCCGAGCCTCTGGGCGGCTCGAGCCAGGTTTGCAGAGCCGGAAAACACCTCGAGAAAGAGCTTGGGTGGGCCAGGGATGGGCAAGGCGGACGGGGAGGGTAGGCGAAAGCCAAGTGAGCGTAGCCAGTCACGGTCGGGAGGGGGAAGCTTAGGACTATCCCTGGGGGTGAAGGCAATCAACACAACCCTGCGGCCCTGCCAAGGCAAAACAGCATGGCGGTTCACGGCGGCATGAAGCAAGACTGGCTCTGCGGATACCTCATGCAGACGCCCCCAGAAAGTGCCAGAAGCGTCTTCAAAGCGGTCAGCCCCGCCTTCGCATTCTTCCCAGATTTGGCCATTGCGAAACTAGTAGTAGTCGTCGTCGTCGTTGTTGTCGTCGTCGTCGTCGTAGTAGTAGTTGTAGTAGTGGTCGTCGTCGTCGTAGTAGCAGTAGTAGTAAAAGTAGTAGTAGTAGTAGTAGTAGTAGTAGTAGTAGTAGTAGTAGTAGTAGTAGTAGTAGTAGTAGTAGTAGTAGTAGTAGAAGTAGTAGTAGTTAGTAGTAGTAGTTAGTAGTAGTAGTTAGTAGTAGTAGTAGTAGTAGTAGTAGTAGTAGTAGTAGTAGTAGTAGTAGTAGTAGTATAGTAGTAGTAGTAGTAGTAGTAGTAGTAGTAGTAGTAGTAGTAGTAGTAGTAGTAGTAGTAGTAGTAGTAGTAGTAGTAGTAGTAGTAGTAGAAGTAGTAGTAGTGGTAGTGGTAGTGGTAGCAGCAGTTTTAGTAGTAGTTTTAGTAGTAGTAGTAGTAGTAGTAGTAGTAGTAGTAGTAGTAGTAGTAGTAGTAGTAGTAGTAGTAGTGGTAGTAGTAGTGGTAGTGGTAGTGGTAGTAGTAGTAGTAGTAGTAGTAGTAGTAGTAGTAGTAGTAGTAGTAGTAGTAGTAGTAGTAGTAGTAGTAGTAGTAGTAGTAGTAGTAGTAGGAACAGCTACCTCGCACAGATGAAGGAGGAGAAATCCATCCACTCTCACCGACGGATCTTACCCGCGGCTTCCTGATTCATGAGGATCAGATAAGCAGACTGATGCACCAAAGCACGCTGGTGATCAAGATGACAGCCTCAGCGCCACTAGCGTCTAAGCTACTCGAAGCAACAGCGCAGTGGAGGCGAGAGCATACCCGAGGCAGGCCACATCCCAAGGGGCCAATCTATGTGGCAGTGGCCCACCAACTACTGTCAGAACTGCAGGAGTCACAGATGCCAAACGGTGTCAACCAGAATGCCTGGTCTACATTTATGGATGTCCTCTCTGACCTGACCAAGAAGGCACCACCGAACCCCATTCTCGAACAAGAGCTGGTGCACTGTTCAGCTAGGCTGACAGCAAGACGAACAGATGTTCTGATAGAATTTCAGCCCCACCTCATGGGCACGCTGCAGAAGCACGCCAACATCTACGTGAGCGCCATGCAGCTTCAAGGCGGCGAACTCCTCGGCAGGCGACCGCCCGGGACTCTCTCGCGGAAGGCCAGAGGCTTGCCGATCACGTCTGAGCAAGGATGAGCCACCCCAACACAGAAGATCCAGCACCCTCTCAGTCTGACACTGTCAGAGCTACCATGGGACACTGTCCCAGCACGCTGCTTATTGCTCTGCTTATTGCTCAGCTAAAGGCTCCGACAAGGCCAAAGCTTCTGGCACTGCCAGAGACTGGCAGCCATTTTTTCAGCCCTTCTTTCCACTTTTAAATTCCTTCAACAGACCTAATGCAAAAGCGCGGACATCACAAAATCTCTTTGAGTGTGCATTTTGGGCGTCTTTTTGGGATGCTGGCAATGCAGAACCCGCTTCATGTGCAGAATGGTGCAGTTAAGGGCCACGCCCCATTCCTTGTGTTCGCCACCGGAAACGACAGTGTGGATGCAGCCACTTCTCTCCCAGTCCTTTCTCCTCTTCTCCTTCTTCTTTCCGGCTCTTCCTGCTCCTCTTCGCTTCTTTGAATAGACTCCAGCTGCCCGAGCACAAGGCTCAAACTGCTGCTAGGCCCAGCCCAGTATACCCTGCCTACGCTACAACGTGCCATGCCCTTCATTGTGGACGACAACCAATTCCCTCCAGAAAAGTACGAGTACTACTTGCGCCTCTTTCATCAAAACGTTGCAGCTCACAAACGAGAAGCTGAGCAAGAAGCTAAGCAAGCCACTTCCAGCCTGGAAAGCGTCGACGACAAGCAATCCAGCTCCACAAAGACCAAGTCGACATCGGACGCCACTGGCCCCCAGCTGACACGCCCGACACGGAAGCCGCCTTCTCCTCCGAAAGCGCGGTCCAAGAAGCAGCCGACAACGCACTGGCGACCGAAATAAGCTATTGACAAGTGAGAGTCGCGGCACTGCCGAGCTCGCTTACACACACTGTGTGAGGCACCGGAGCGTTCCTCTTTAATTTGGCCCACGCAGCAAGGCCGAGGCAACTGATTTTTAAGCCTGGCACATTTCGAAGAAAACGAGTCAAAAAGGGAGCGCGAGAACACTGACCCATGAGCTTAGTGAGACATTCGATGCCATTCACCTCTGCCTCCAGCCTTTCTTTCTCTCTCTTCTCCCTTCCTTCATCTCTCCCGCGATTACTGTGGCAGATCATGTTCAAAAGTCCGGGCACAGCGGCAGGCACATTTCTCTTCAACTCTTTTGCAGCCAGCAATGGCCATGGCGGGAGCTGATCAACGCAGCAAGCAATTCCAGCTGCATGAGGAAATGCTGGGCAGGATCACCGCCCTACACAAAAGCTCTATCGCCAGGGCACTCACGGAGCCTATGGGCCAGCAAATTGGCCATGGCAACAGTGCGTACGTGACCACGCTGGCCTACCCGACCCCGGAGGGACATCGACTGGTCGTCAAGCGTGCAAAACAGACTCGGGAGGCCGAGATGCAAAAAGAAATTCACCGCCTACGGCGTCTCCCGACGATCCCCCTCTTTCAGACCATCCTGCACACTGAGGTCGGCGCTGCGGTCATGCTCACACTGTGCACAGTTGAGGAAGGCATCAAGCAGCACCTCTACCGGAAAAAAGCCCGAGCAGGATGGACAACCACTTTGCAGACAATCCCCAGCACTGCTGAGGGGGACAAGGATGAGGCACTAGGACACTGTCCTCCTGCCCGAATCCCCTTCTCAGCATGGAATGAAGACGGCACTCCAGCATACCCGTCAAACCCACTCCAGGCGGAGGAGCAGCAATGGTACGACAAAATGGACCAGAGGCACATGAAAGAGCTCTTCGACACCATTGCTGAGGACATGCAGTGCGCCCTCTCAGTGCTCCACCAGCACGGCATCATCCATGCAGACATCCACCTGGGCAACATCATGTCGTCGCAGTCAATAAGCCAAACCAGCCCACAGTGGGTCCTCATTAACTTGGGCGACAATGCGGCAGAGGCCATTTACTCAGTACAGGAAGGGTATGGGGCGCACGTCAGAGGAGGAGACCTTCACCGGCCGCCAAGGGTGGACAAGTCGCAATACCACACGGGTAACGGCGACTTCTACCGCCTCTCGCTGACGCTCAGCAAGCAGATCCTCCCACTTCTCCTCCACTACACCACAGGTCCAGTGGCCACCATGGGAGCTGACGTCCCCACGGGAGCGATCTCCAGTGAAATTGCTGATGACATGCGACGGTGGGTTACCCAGGCAAAGGCGGAGACACCCCCGGCACACCCCACCTCCATGTGGCCATCGGGATCCTGGCTGAAAAGCGCTAAGAATCTCATGCTGGTCCTCAAGGTCAGCCTTGGGACAAGGACGGCAACCCGGTCACCTCAATGCTTACGATCCAACCCCCCATGACAGACGCTGAACGTACTCCCCAGGAGTGCCTCAAAAGCAATTTCTACGGCAATGCCAACGGCAGGATGGTAGAGGAGGCTCAGTCTTCCAAGAACAAGGGCACGGCAGCTGGGAGCGCACGGCTATTTCCGCCAGATGGACCCTCATGTGTGACCTGAAGACCACCGGCAAGTCCTACCTGAAGGTCAACCAGACAGTCTACCCGAACAAAATGTACGGGAACAGTAACGGCCGCCTTGTGATGGAATCGCGCCCACCACAAGCAACGACGGCCAGCCCGGTGCCCTCCAATACAGGAGGACAGAAGAGGGTTAGAGACGCTCCAGCCCAATTCGACTACGAGCACTTGTTGATGCCTAGAGGACAAGGCATCTGGGCTGATCCTCCTCCTCCACCGGCGGACACGAGCGCAAGCTCACCTCCAGCGCCAGGCATGCCAGAACTCGAGCTTCCACCTCTTCCACCACTTTCGACGCACACCGGCTCCACGATGATGAGCAACGCCGACATGGTCATCCTCAGCACCTGGCTGGCGGCGCTGCCACCTGAACAGCGTCGCATTCTACAATGGGCGGTGTTCGCCTACTTGCAGGTGTCGCGCTGAACAGCTCCCAAATTCGGTCGCGATGGAAAGGGCAAGCACTGGACACTGTCCAGACCAAAGTACAGACTGCACTGCAGCCGTACATCAAGTACTTGTACAGACCAGAAAGCTGACCTATCAAGCCGCTGACACAGCTCACGAATCTCACCTTTCACCTTTTCCCTTATGAGCATTCATTCCTGCCAACCACGGCAGCACCGGAAGCTAAAACTTCAAGGATGCGTAAAAATAATCCTCACAGCTGCTGAGCCACAACTGACCAGCTGCCCAGCTCTTCCCTCTGCAGGGCCACGAGCTTGCCGAGGACAGCCTGCGTGGAGTACATCACAGCCCTCCAGCTCAAAACATTTACGACTAGCTCTCATCTCATTAAAGTAACTCTTTGCAACTTATTCACGTAGGGGCACTGCGTCTCCCAAAGGAGCGATCCGGACTGAGTCAGACTGAGACAGAGCCTCTCCCGTCCAGCAATGGCAGCAGCGCCAAGGTCCCCGTCTCCTACGCCAGTGCTGTGTTTGGTGGACAGCACCTTTCAGCACCTCCTCTACAACAACGAGACCCAGTTGCACCAGAGCTATGGCGTGAGGACCCTTGCCTCGGGCTACGCTGTCATATGTCCGGGGGCCACGCTGACCTCGCGCTGCACATGGCAAGGCAAGACCTGCCCCAGCATCTTGGAAGCCCTGGTGACAGCGGCAGGACAGACCTTGGTAAAATCGGCATATCCGGACGGATCTATCCGACTTCCCAAGGCCTTCATGATGTCGGAGGGGGACAACAAAGCAGCCTGTGAGGGACTGGCGACCTTCCTGAACAAGCACCAAAACCATCGGATTAACATAGGCCTGATACCGCTCGAAAGATCCCTCCGACCGGAAAAGCAGGTGAACTACGACTGGATTGGGCAGTATCGCACAGACTTCCAGCTGCGCTCCCACGAGGTCCCGTTCCACATCATGGATCTCGACAACGAAAACTTGCAGCTCTACACCACCAAATCAGTGCACTTTCGGCCGGAAATAGCGCAAGAGGCAATCTGCCAAGTGGTGGCAGCGGCCCTCCAAGCTATGGATGCGAAGACGACCCCCCAACCAGGAGCACGCCCCAGCATCCACGTCCTGCTATGCTGCTCCTGGAATACCGTGAAGAACACAGTGCACAAGGAAATGCTGGCCACCCGTGCACTGACTCGGGCAGACACTCTCAGTGCACTGCTTGCTGAGGTGGCCCAACATGCAGGAGAAAGCGCCGCGATAGTATATGCGCTAGGCGGCCACTACCTGACAGCTCAACCTCCTCTTCGAGTCTTCCAGACCTACGTGCACGACTCACAACCTGGTCCTCACGAGATGATGGAGGAATGCTTCCCAAACATCCCGAGGGAATTCTTTGACGACGCCAAGCAGGTCGAGATCATCGGTGCGCTGACGTCTGGCGGTACACAGAGCACTGGCTTCGGGGAGGGATGTACATTGACATCAAAACGCGCTTTGTAGTGACGTACCGGACCCTCATTTCCTGCATCATGAATGAGTGGACATCCACGCTCTCGAGGCAGGCGCAGCACAAATACGGCTGGATCAACCCAGCCACTGGTCCGCCAGACTACTTCCTCACCGCCATCGGAGCAAAGAAGGACCACATCTTCCAGGGCATCTTGCTGGGACGACGCCGTCACCCATTAATGACGTCCGCACTCCACCACTGCTTAGCCAATGACTTTGTGCGACGCGAGCACACCCCGTCCTACATGACCTTCTGCACGGTCCTCTTCCAGGTCATCAAGGACGACCTCGGACTTGCGTCCACGGACCAGCTGACACCTGGATGGCATCTTTGTCCTCGTCTGGGCCCAATCTACCTTCTGCAGGAAGAGATGAGCACAGAACTCCGACAGAACGGTCCATACAGAAATGATGGGCACTTCTTCACAACAAAGACGGGGAAAAGGGTGGCCTTGACTCGATGCTGGCAATGGCGACATGGATGGAAGAACGACCCGGGCACCCAGCAGGCACAGGAAAATGGCATTCTACGCAACTTGCCTACTGCACTGCAGGAGGGTCAATAAACCCGTACCCCGGACACTGTCCGGGGCGACGCGGTATCTGCATCGTCCCAGATACCGACGGCAGCCAATGCAGTGCCTTTCAGTACCCGCCATCTTCAACCAGAGCCCGGAATGCCCACCCAGGAAGCCTCAGCGGTCAAGCCGATGGTGACCCTGATCACAGCCCATGTCACTGAGGCCATGGAGACCAACCTCCTCCAGAAGATCCTGCAACAGATCGAGGCTTTTCCACAATACTACGGCTCCCTCGAACTGCGAGATGTTCAGGCTCTGATCCCGCACGGCCTCAGCGTCAACCCGGACACCCTCTACCTCCAATGTGCGTTCTGCAGGAACAAACACGGCAACAACATCTCCTTCTCCAATGACGTGGGCATCAAGCAGCATTTCGCCAGGCAGGGGTGGCATGCCAACTCGGCAATCAAATTCAGCGAAGCCCTGGACCGCAAGACGGAGGCAGAGTTCACTCCGTCTACTCCAGAAAATCAATCACCAGAGGTCTTCCAGAACACTGTTCAGGCAAAACCCGAGGGCACTGCCCTAGCGGCCTCGTCCAGCAGCAGCGCCGGCACTCAACATCCTCCCGAGCCAGCCGGACCACCGCCTGGAAGGGATGCCACAGCATATCCTGACCATCCTCGAACAACAACGATGCCACAACCAGAACCTCAAGCTCTGCCGACCACAGCTCCACCGGAGCCTCCTCAGGTCCTTCCTCCAGTTGAACAAGAACGGCCGTACGAATCAGCAGGAGTGCCTCCTCCTCCACCACAGCGGCCACTCACCATGCAGGAGCAATGCAGCGATCAGGGCTTCCAAGAATGGGTCAAGACGGCCAGCGAGGTCCAGGTCATCACGAATCCTCAGGTGATGGGCCTCTTGACGGCAGGGGAATGGGCAAAAATCTGGCAACGCAGACTAGATATCTTGCGTGAACCTCCCAGAGTCTTGCAGAGTCTGCTCCGCGCACAGACAGCAACGGGGCTCACATGGCAGGTTCTTATGACTGCCAAAGTCACCATCGGGCCTACAGGAGCGGTCACAATTTCCACCCTTCGCGAGGGACACTGGGTAGAGCTGGACTCACCGACCCGCTGGATAGGCGGGCTTCACGCCATCATCAAGGCAGCGGTCCAGGAAGGCTTCAAAATTCACACGGATCAAGATGCTGAAGACTACACCATATTCGCGGCTACCTTCTCCACCATCTACGACCTCACCTCAAAGCGAGTTAATGGGACGGCAAAGGTCTCCTACCACATCAAGCAGGGACCACAGCGAGAAGCTCAATTCACCATCAAGCACAACGACTGGACGAAAAATCCGTCCAGCAGAGCCACGCAGCCAGCACAACCTCGCGGTCTTCGAAGGCCCAGAGAAGACGCCGGCGAAGACAGCCAAACCCAATGGGACAAAAGATCCGGATGGTCCTGGAAAGGCCACAATTACTAGAAGCGGGCACCTCCAATTCGCAAGGTTTGCACGGCAAGCCCCAGCTAAAGGACACTGTCCTTAACGCTGAGCCAACAGCAGCTAAGCTGCTACGATGTCAAAAAGTTTCTCCATCCTCTTTTGCCTTCATTGGCCGCCTGATACAGCTGAACGGACAGTAAAACCCCTGCAAGCCTGAGGACTTAGTTGTTCATGACAACTGTTTATAGTCCTCTTCTCACCTCTGGCAAATTTCAGTCAACTCACCTCATCAAGCAGAGTCTGCCGTTTCTCATCACTGTGTTGCAGGCAAATAGCCAAGCTAAGCAATGCTACCAAGGTCCACGATGCTCCAGGATGGAGAACCCAACGAAGGCAGCGAGCCCAGAAACAAGACAGAGTACTTTCATGACAAGTAGAATGATCCTAACAGCCACGCACCGCTCTACAGACTAGCAGCCACACTTCACTTGGCAGGGCACCGTCTCGGCTACTAGTCACACGAGGCTGGCCCCCTTCTTCAGTATCGCTCGTTACCACAGGGGTGCGCTTCTGTGCCGGACTCGTTCTTGAGACGAGGAGCAGCTCAGTGGCTAGAATAGCTGCCGATACAGACACAACTCGGCAAAGAAATTTACCCACTACGTAATGGGCTCTGCGGCTGGCCTCACTTTGTGAGGTGCGGATACCGGAATTGCCGCCTAGAGCGGTTCACCCCGGCGGACCGCCGGGCAGGTCTTGAGCCTGGAGCAGCGTATCCCTTCAACAAGTGAGGCCGGGTCTGCTCAAGAACAATCCGAGTGTGTTCGCACGCTAAACGCTCTGCCACGGTACCAGGCAACACAGGTGCATCAACAAACAGTGCTTAAAAACGCTTGTTGTACTAGGCCCTGGCTCAATTTCTCTGTTCTAAGTGAAAGTCTCCAACTTCCTCCGAATGTCGCCGAAACGCCATTGTCGCACAGAGCCTGACGCCATGCCAGCGATGACAGGGGGCAGTGAAGAGGAGCAGGACGGCTCGGAAGCGGAGGCTGTCGACTTAGGTGAAGAGTCGGAGACGGATTCACTATTTCGATCCTCCCCAGACGAGATGCCCACAGCGCCAGCACGAGACACTCTGCTGCGCCCAGCAGCAAAGGCTCGCACTGGACGACCAGAGGAAGGAGGCCTTCCTACCACGCCTGCCCCGAACTCGTCCATCGCTTGGAATGGGGTGCCTCCCTACATTAGCCCGGCCGGGCCACCACCACCATCACGCAGTGGAACGGACTTCCCACTCCCGGGAACAAGGCCAATGCACGAGGCTGCGCCCCCAGTGTATACGCCGGGGGAAAGGCTGCAACTCTGGAGCTTGACGCTCAGCCCAGGGCCGGTAGTGGTCATTCAAGGTGTTCCACGCCGCACCTGGTTCTTCCAGCTGCAACAGGGGCACGTCCACAACTACGAGGGGCCGGCTGGACCTCATCAACACGTCCTCGTCTCCCCGATCCACACGCTTACTGGCCCACCAGTTCCAGTGGTGGGATACAGCACGCTTGAACAACAGGCAGAGTCTGGCAGTTCAGCTCCTGGACGCTGAACACTGGCCAGTTTTTTCTTTAATCTTACAGCCGAACCAGACTCAATCTGAGCACTGCTCAGCTGGTGAAGAGCACTGCTCCCATGTACAAAAGTAACAAACATCGACGATTGAGAGGTCGCACAGCACTGGGGAAAAAGCAGGTCTTAACACTATTGCAGTTTGAGACCGTTTCTTCACCAGCCATGTAACTAGCGAGGATTGCCTCACTCTGAATCCGGGAGGCCCAGCCCAACACTCACTGCTGCAAATCTGCCACAGTGACTGCTCTACGGTCCTCTGCCTCCCTGCATCAATGATCCATGTGGGACGCCACAAGATGGACATTGAGGGAGACGGCCAATCAGGTACGACCCACTTGCAGGAAGGTGCGTGTCTACTGGACGCAGTGAGACACAGTAGGATGACGGGAGCTACAACTTTTTCACCCATAGGACAGCTAGCTAACAAGCTACAGCTCCTGCTCAACACTCAAACCAAGTCAAGAAGCTCGCCTCGTCTCACACTGATCTACACCTAGTGAATTCGGTTTCACCTCTCCAACCGCAGCTCCAAACTAATTTTCGGTGCTCAGAACGGTGCGAATCGCCCGCAATGAGCAGAGCCCGCTCGCTCAGCGTTCAATAAAATAATAGTAGTAGTAGTAGTAGTAGTAGTAGTAGTAGTAGTAGTAGTAGTAGTAGTAGGAGTAGGAGTAGGAGTAGGAGTAGCAGTAGTAGTAGTAGTAGTAGTAGTAGTAGTAGTAGTAGTAGTAGTAGTAGTAGTAGTAGTAGTAGGAGAAGTAGTAGAAATGGTAGAAGTAGTAGAAGTAGTAGAAGTAGTAGAAGTAGTAGAAGTAGTAGAAGTAGTAGAAGTAGTAGAAGTAGTAGAAGTAGTAGAAGTAGTAGAAGTAGTAGAAGTTGTAGAAGTTGTAGAAGTTGTAGAAGTTGTAGAAGTTGTAGAAGTTGTAGAAGTTGTAGAAGTTGTAGAAGTAGTAGAAGTAGTACAAGTAGTAGAAGTAGTAGAAGTAGTAGAAGTAGAAGTAGTAGAAGTCGTAGAAGTAGTAGAAGTAGTAGAAGTAGTAGAAGAAGTAGAAGTAGTCGAAGTTGTAGAAGTTGTGGAAGTTGTAGAAGTTGTGGAAGTTGTAGAAGTTGTAGAAGTAGTAGAAGTTGTAGAAGTTGTAGAAGTTGTAGAAGTTGTAGAAGTTGTAGAAGTTGTAGAAGTAGTAGAAGTAGTAGAAGTAGTAGAAGTAGTAGAAGTAGTAGAAGTAGTAGAAGTAGTAGAAGTAGTAGAAGTAGTAGAAGTAGTAGAAGTAGTAGAAGTAGTAGAAGTAGTAGAAGTAGTAGAAGTAGTAGAAGTAGTAGTAATCGTCGTCGTGGTCGTCGTCGTAGTAGTAGTAATAGTAGTAGTAGTAGTAGTAGTAGTAGTAGTAGTAGTAGTAGTAGTAGTAGTAGTAGTAGAAGTAGTAGAAGTAGTAGAAGTAGTAGAAGCTTCGGGTTTTTGGTTCCCGTGTGTTTTCCCACAAGTGAATCATGCACCGCCGTTTGCATTTTGCCCAGGCATGCCTTGCACAGCTGGAGCATCTCCGGCTCACAGCTGGCCTTGACCTAACCCCTAGGTGGGGCCTTCTGCTTTTCTTCGGTCAAGGCCTTCTACGCTCTTAGTGCTTTTTAGAGCCTCCAGGCCCTGTAACCCCGGTGTTTTGTAGCCTGCCTTTTCCTGCCATGGCCTATCGCGCAAACATGCCCATCCGCACAGAGGTTCGCAGTGCCTTTGATGATGGGCGTCACGACTACGTCGGCGCTTGGGAACAGCTGGTTTACTTGCATGAGGGGAGACTGGCCCTCTTTGCACATCCTGCCCGAGATGACCACACTACGCCTACTGCAGAGGCCTCCGCTTCGGGAGCTGCGAGACACACTCCTCTTGGAGCTTTTGATTTGCCTACTACAATGGATGCGCACACGGGCCCATCCGAGCCCCATCTTGGAGTTACGAGATCCACTCCTCTTGGAGCCTCCAGCTCGACTACTACATTGGACGAGCCTATGGGCCCCGCCGAACACGTTGTTGAAGCTAAGCGTCTTACTCCTCTTGGAGCCTCAGACTCGCCTTCTGCGCCTGATGACTTCATGCCTTCAACAGAGACGTTGCCACCTTCGCCCCAGCCGGGTGCAGCCAGGTCGGCCGACACGCCCAACAAGCCTCATGACCTGCAATACATAAGGTCCTTGCTTGTATACATGCGCAACCACCTGGCCTGCCAAGATGCCTTGAGCCGCACCCTTATGCAAACAGCAGAATCCAGGCGCTTAGAGTTGCATGCAGTTTCCGCCCAATTGCAGGAAACACGTGCCAGCCTGGCCCTTGCTCAACAGGCCTACACCGATCTCAGGCACGAACTCGATAGCACCTCTGCCGATTTTTTGGCCTATCGCATTCGCACAGAAGCAGAACTGGCTTATCTTAGAGAAGCCTTGAGGCCCATGCCCTCCCAAATCAATACCCTCAAGCGCATTGCCATCTTGCCCTACAATGCACATCTTCAGGCCCTACGTACCTTCCAGGTCCCAGCAAACAGGTGTGAAGAGGCCAATCCCCACGCCCTGCTGCGTAGAGAAATTCTACACCTAGAGGACCGCCTCCTTCGCCTCGTTGCCCCGCTGCCAAGGCACTGGGTAATTTTATCCCAGGTGTTTTGACACACGTGAATCATGACAACAAGCCTCCCAGCTGTTCTGTGTAGAGTCGCCCGTAGTCGGTTTTTGGTCTGGTTGTCTTTTGGTTGGGTTTCTTGCGTGTTTCGTTCGCTTTTCGCCTTTGCCTTCCCCTTTTCGGTTTCCCTAGGTTGGGGCAGGTCCTTGCCATGGCACTGCAAGCTCCCTCTGCAAGTGATCCACTGGAGGTTGCCATTCCGAGCGATCCCTTCGGCGTCGTGACGCGCGCTGAGCTGCAGTTATACGTACTGGCCTTTACTGTTCTGCCTCTGCTTGCCTGGATAATGTGTGGATATTATTTGGTTTACAGGCTACGAACTTCGATGCACCTACGTGCAGCTGATCCCGGTCCCAAGTCCGGGAAGCATGGCTCATATTTTTCTTCAACGTTGCACAAGCAAGCCATGCTGGAGCCGAGGGTTAGGGGCTCTGCAGACCAGCAACCCCTTGTAGCTCACTCACGAGCTGCCGGCTTCAGTCCACGTCTTGGGGCAAAGCCTAACGGTCTGGCTACATGGTGCGGCTTCCATTTCTGGACTGCCTTCATCATAGCCATTATTTGGAAGATGAATTCTGTCATGACTTTCTTCGAAGTTGAGAACGACACTTCTTTCCACCTTTGCTATGATTTTATTGCGGACTCTCTGCTGCTGGTGGTCAGGTCACTCACTGTGGCTCCCTCGCTTTCAATGTTTTTGGTGGAGATGGGGCCATGGTATGACCATTTTCGGGAAACTGTTGCAGTTCTGCTGAACGCGCAGCCTCTGAATGGTTTTCTGCACGCGCAATGGTCTCTGCAATATAGCAGCTCGAAGGGGATGTGTGCTCCTTGCTGGGTAGGCGGTCACCGCACCTGGGAAGTTGTAGCACGGCCTTTTCGGACGATGTTTGCTTCGCTGGATGAATATGAATGGCTTATCTGGTGTATGGCTTCTGAGACACTCGGCTTAACCCGCATGATGATGTTATATGTGGCGACATATGCTTTGGCTTCGCTCCTGCAACCATGGATCTCCACGAGAAGAAACGTGGTCTGGCCTGTCACTGCTGGGGATGAAGAGGTATGCTACGCGATGTGGCCTGCCCCCGTAGGTACGCACAGTGATGGAGAGCCATTGCCGCACCATGTTGGTTTTGCTGCGCAGCTCATGCCTTTTGTCTACTTGCATGGTTCTTTTTGTAGATGGATCCGGCCACCCGACTTGACCCGCAAGCTGACGTTTTTGTGGCGACATTTAGCATTGGCTTGTTCGCACCTGCTCATGTTGTCTCCTTGCGAGACCGTGCAATGCAGGCCTGCCTAGTGAGGAAGATGTGGTATATTGCGCGATGCGGTCTGCCCCTGTAGTATGCACTATGGCGGAGAGCCTGGCCTTCAGCGATGTTGGTCATTTCGTGAGGCTTCTTTCGTTTCTGAACACTGCTTTTGGTTGATGCGCTAGACTTGAGCCTCTTCTGATGAGTGAAGTGAAGTTCTCCCTTGTACAGTCGTTCTTTTTCCGCTGGGTCTGCGGTCACCGCACCCATGCTGTACATGACAGTTTTCTCCTGTTTTATAGTTGCCACTAGGCTTTGATGAACCTGCGCTGCTCATGGGGCTTTCGAGCCGGGTGCAGTGGCAGTTTGTTGTCTTGCTCTCTTGAAGAGCCGTGTACAATCTTGTACATGACGTAGCCCGCAGTGCGAATACCTCTTCGCAGCGTCTGAAGAAGAAGAATCATGACAACACGTTGATGCCCATGCCCAGCTGGCTCATTGGCTCAGCTGGCCCTGACCTAACCCGTAGTTGGGGCCCGTTGGATCGTGTTTTTCGAGGCCGCTACGCCCTGTAGTGACTTTGCCTAGAGGTTCCAGACCCCCGGTAATCCTGGTGTTTTCTCTCCGCTAGGAGAGTCGCCCGCGCCCATGGCTTCAGGAAGTCCCGTGCCTATCGGAACCGCCCACGATCCCGCTATGGAGGAGCACTGCTCCAGCTGGGCCCAGCGGGTCAACACCCATCGAGAGCGCATCGCCTTTCTGCAGGGCACGCCCCTGCACACGAGCCCGGACTGCCCGCCAAGAGGCCCTTACACGGGACACACTGGAGGCCCATGCTCTCCGGCAACACGCTTTGTGCCTTTTAGCCTCGATGGCCCACCGGAAGGTCCTGCGCCCACTGGATGCTCGACTACATTGCCGACAAGATCCTCACAGCCTGCAGTTGCTCCGCCTCTATCGGCCCAGCGCCTTTCTTCGGATGCCCTTGCGCCCACTGGATGCCCAGGAGAGCCTCCCGCCTCCTCGTCTGACTTGCAGCACAAATTGCTCCTCGCGATGGACTTGTTGGTTTTTCAGCACAAACAGCTTCGCGCCCAGGACATATTGTCCCGCATGCTCAGCCAACAGGCTGAGCACTTCAGGAGACACCTCTCGGTCTCCCAAACACGGCTCGATGCCGCCCATAATAACCTCAACCATGCCCTAAACGCTCTAGCCTGGCCCGAGCTGGGTGCCCTGCCAACAAGCTCCTGTCTCTGTCAACTCAGGGGAGCATGTTTTGCCTCTGAGCCTGCCCAAGCCCACGCACGCAAGCCAGTGCAAGCGCCTCGCCAGGTATCGACACTCACACCGCCTGCCAACCGCTGGCCTGCTCGCATCACAGTTGCGGCTCGATCTGGCCCTCTCAAGCCGGCCCAGCAGGAGCCCTTAGGAGGCCTCCATCCTCCCGCGCACAGCAAGAAACTTCACATGCTTCTCCCTGCCGGGCACCCCATGCCGGTGCCTGACCCGAAGGCAGCCCCTGCGAGATTGTCATCCAACAGGCCTACACCTCTCTTGCCAGGTGCCCACGGCCCAGACGCCGAAAGGCCGCCAACACCTGCGCCATTCTGCACGCCTTCTAGGCACCGCCTACGGGCCATAGCCTCCTACGCCGCCTCCAGCCTAGAGGCCTACTGCGCCCAGCTTATGCAATTTCTCCAAGCCCATCAGCCCAACCTAGCCCACCTGTCAGTGGCATAACGCGCCGACTTCCTCGTCGCTGCAATTGAATCCAAGCCCAGAATAGAGACATATGCCGGATCTCGCCCAAATCCATGTGCTACGACCCCTGTCCTGGCTCGCCAGAACAGCCCAAATGCAGTCACTGCTGTCGCTGCCAACGCAACCATCCAGGCCTTTGAATGAAACACTCAGGTTAAAGATCGCCGAGAGGCTCTGCATGCCCCTGCCCATGGCCTGTGTCGCAGCCTGGGAGGAGATTGTGCGCGACCCAGCCTCCGGCACGCAGCTGATACTGCGGCTCGGTGCCTCCCTCTTGGCATACCCAGCCTGCTTTTCGCTTCGGTGACCTCCGGCGCATCCGCCTGTCAAGCCTAAGCCTCACCGCCCACGCCCTCAGAGGTATTTGCTGCTCCACCAAAACGTCGCGCACAGGACAGCCGTTGGCTGTCGCGCTCACTGGCCTCGCTGGGAGACCAGTTGCAACCGATGCTGGTTAACCACAGAGCTCTTTTAGAAATCCGCTGCAGAGCCGGATTTCCTCCTGCCTACCCTGCCAAACTGGGGCTCCCGGTCCCGCGGAACTTCCCTTTCAAGGGCCCCATGTCCTACGCCCAGGCTCTGCCCGTATTGCGCACCAGCACGACTCTCACCGGCACCAACGCCCCTCAAAATGCCGCACAGGCCGAAGCGCCCTCCTTCACTTTGCACAGCCTCAAGGTGGGCCTACTCAGCGCAGCCAAGCACAACGCCTAGCTGAGGACGCCAAACGCACCGCCGGTCATCACAAAAGCAGCACAGAGCCCTACGGCCGTGATGACACGGTCGACAACCTTTGGGTGCAACCATGCATTGCCCACGAGGTGTCCCACGGTTGGCGCCCCTCCCGACCTATTCGCCCAGAACGGGCAGGCCCCTACTCTATAGTGCCCCCCTTTTCCACGCCCTTGGGGCCACCGCCCGACAGCCTAGCCTTTGCACATCTCGAGCCTCAACCAACACGTCTCCCATACCGCAGAAAACTCACACACATGCAATGCGCGCAGGACCGCCAGCCTGCACAACGCCGATGCAGACTCTAGCCTCGAGTCCGCCTCTCTGATTCTTCCTCCAGCGAGGACCACAGCCCAAGACCGGCCCGTGGGCCCACTCATAGTCGTCCGCCGGCGGACGCCGACGACATCATTCTTGCTAATGGCCCATGGGGAGTAGTCCACTCTGCACAAGTGGACTCCGCCACTCACTGGCGCAAGGGGCCCTGTCCGAGCCAACAAGGCCTGCCGCCTTGCCCTCGACGCCCTCTCATCGACTCAATAGATTGCCCTCAGAACCGCCCACATGGGGAGGGGAAAAGAAGCCCCTAAGCCCTCGCCTCACTCTCTAGCCCCGCCGCCTGCCCCCCCTCGCACTGCCAGCCCGGCCTTTTCTGTGGTCACTCCTTTGCGCGCCCAGCCATGGACCTCCCCACTGCCCTCCAAGAGCTCCCGCGGGAGTTCCACGTGCACGCCCTGCTCTGCTCAGCCCTGTCAGACCAAGGCTACCAAACGATCGCCGACTTCGCACGGGCCCTCCCAAGTGTCGACCGCCTATCGGCCTTTACCACAACACTGCCTGCAGGCTCAGCACAGCCCATCCCAGGGGGACCTGGACACGTCTGTCGAGGTCGCTCGCCCACACCGTGCCCTCGACACGTGCCATAAGAAACCCAAACAGCAGACACAAGCCCGGCCCAACCGGAAGACATTCAGCCCTCAGCCTCGGGCATGCCTTCTCACCCTTCCCAATGAATGGAGCGCCTGCCGCCCCGCCTGACACAAGAAGCCGTACAGGATATGGTCGACCAATTCAAGGCCCGTTATCCTGGTGAACTACTCAACCAGGACTCCATGCCTGGAACCGCCTACTCAGCCTCGTCCACCATAGCCTCAAACCAGGGAAGAAGATCCGTTGGATCCCCTGGCAGTTTCGCCCATCTGCCAAGCAGTGCCAAGACCACATGGAGGCGAGAACAGCAAAGCCCATGCACGGAAGCACAGATCATCGCCTGCGCCTTTTCGACGAGACACCCAAAGTACCCGGGGAGCACACGCGCCTTGCTGCTGCATGGCTGGAACGCATCCAAACTGTGTTTTCGAAATGCCTGGGCACTGTGCGGGGCGGCGCACTTACACAACCTCGAGGCCCTCGACGAAACAGCCCGAGAGCACTGCCTCTCACAGCCCGACGCACAGCTGGGCCTCCGTTCGCCCACTACCGCAAATTGATCGCGGCAGAGCTGCCGTAGTCCCCCGACGATGCCCTGCACGAACTCACCGCCATCAGGAACGAGGTCTCCAGCCTACTGCAACTGGCCTAGCAAAAAAGGGCTCGCCCAAAGGCCAACGCCGCGATGCCGAGAGCCCTACCAAGCGTACAACGCCCTACACCCCGCCCCCTCCGCCCAAGGCTGTCAAAGCCACACAGAGACAGCCCAAGAAGGGGAGGGGCAAAGGCCAGGGCGAGATCACCAACCTGCCCGCAAGTTGGGTGGCCGCACACAAGGGCCAGCCTATCTGCCGCCGGTTCCAGACTGGTCAGCGCAAGCCGCAGCCTCTCGCACAGCCCAAAGGCGTGCCGGCCAAGCCAGGCCCACTGAGCCCACGCAACCTGGGCCCCATGATGCCTATCACCTGCCCGTGACGCAGTATGACGGCCGAACGTGGTCCTATTTCTTTGGCTTGGGCCAGCCACCTAGAGGTTCCAAAGAGGTGGACTGGTCCACCTTCTGGTTCATATACGACGGAGACGCCTCACCGCCTCCGCCTATTGCGGCAGACGCCTCTTGCCCGCCCACGCAGCCCAGGGAGCAGCACCCGCCTTTGCCCATGTCGTGCTTTGAAAACAGACGGAAGAGCCTCGTCAGAGATGACCGAACTCCATCATGATCCGCCGCCTGGACTGCGAGCTTATCGAGTCCCAAGCAGCCCAAGGGATCATCGGGTCCGAGTTCATGTTGGACCAAGAGTCCTTCGCTGTCTTCTCAGGCCCATACCCTTTTGACAACCCGCCCAGCCTACTGGAGTCCGCCGATGACCCAGCGCTCGGCAAACACGCCACTGAGGATGGCCAGACTGACGCCGACATGGACATACTCGGCCCGCTCTCCAACGTGGACGCGCAGGAGCCTCGCAGGCCCGCCCCTAGTGACTCCGCCCACAGGACCTCCTCCTATGCGCCCGGATACCTTCCGGATTGCCCAGGAAGACACACGCCTCCTCTACACGGACCACAATCGACGCCTACGAGGCGCCAGGCCTTGCAGCACACAACCCTTTGGCCCATGGGGCCTAGTGTGCGCCCAAACCGTGGACGATCCCGAAGCCGATAGGCATGATTGTCACCAATGCAGCCGCTGCCGCGAATTCGACCGGCGCGGGGAATCTTCCTGAAGGCATTTCGCCAGGCCCTGAGGGCACATGCTGGCCTGCACAGACATGCTGGCCTGCCTAGGGGGGGTTAGTGCCCGAATTCAGGGTCGCTTCTCTCAAGGCACAAGCTTCTTGCCCACACTGCCCAGCTTGCCCATGTACCAAACAGCCTCTGCCGCCAGGGATACAGACACGCCCCCGCCCCTTACCTCCCTCTGCCCCCTGACCAGGTGCAGTTCATCTCCGACATAAAGGAAAAGGAGTGTTTGCGTTGCCTGCTTACTTTTCTTGCCTACATTTCTGCACGCCTGCAGCCCCAGCACGCAGTGTCGCTGCACCTAACCCCTTTGGTGTCGTCCGCAGCCATTCTTGACCAACCTCTCGATTGCCTGCACCCTAACATGTCACATGCTCTCTTTAGGCTCCACGCCTCTGGGAGCAGCCAAACCACCACCGTGCTCGGGGCCTACCCAGGGAACCCCCTGCCTGCAGCCAGGGGCTGCGCTCAGAAGCACCCCGCAAGCGAGCACGGCAAAAGCCGCGCCCGAAACGGTCCGGACACTCTTGGCCCAGGGGCGGCTCCGGACAGCATACCAACCCTGGGCTCGCACCCGGCCACGTGCCCACCAGCCCAAGGCGTCGAGCCGGCAACGCCGCGAAGGAAAATTTCAGCTTGCCTGACATTTCTCTCTCAAACTAAAGTTGTAGCGCTATACCTTCGAGCGCGGGGTTTTAGAGTTCTTTTGTGACCTTTGGGAGTTGCAAAATTATTTCAAGTTTTCAAAGAATTTTCCTCAGCATCTTGAACGACATTTTCAACTGTGTGACTTGCAGCCTGCTTGAATCAACAGTTGGCCGCATTCATGTGAACAGCTGCTCAAGCTCGGGCTGAGAGAAAATTTTTGTGTCCCTCGTTGAGCCTCCTCTAATCCTGTAAGGGTGCCGTGCTAGAGGTTCGAGGTGCTACTGGTCTCCCCTTAGGGGTCGTGCAAGCCGAGAGCCTGTGAGCTCTCGGCGGATGGACAGCGACTCGAGCTCTGCGAGCAGCTCCCTCAGTTGGGACTGGCCTGTTGTGCCGCCAGCCCCGCCTTTCCAGGCGGTTTGCATCCGGCCTCGATCCTTTCATTCCGCTTCCCTTCAGCGGCAGCTGGACGCTCCTCCCAGTCTCTTTTCGTACGTCATCGAAAGCTCTTTCTGTGGCGTGCTGGTCAGTACGAGAGAGGGATCCAGGATCCTTTTGTTCCTCAACCCTCCTCATTGGCTTGCTCTGGCTTGCTCCGGCCGCCGGCCGCATACGTGTGCTCGCCTTCTTCTTCAATTGTCCGACTAAGGTGCTGCTTGCGGAATGTCCAATCCTCCTTCCGAGCCCGACGCTTTCGACCCTTGGCTCTTGTTCGGCCCAGCAGGTGTGGTGGACCGAACCGAGTACGATCTGCGTGCAGCCGACGAGCAAGCCCAGTTTCTGCTTCGTTCTCTTCAGGGCTCTTTCCAAGGGGGTGAGTCGGGAGCCCTTGAAGACACCGAATCTTTGGGAAGTCACTCCAGGGTCGATTGCAGTAGGCCTTTTCAGGGTTTGCCCGGGGTTCCAGTGGACGAAGAGGGTTGGGTCGACCCAGAATGGGTTCAGGGCAGCGAGCCTGTGTTCAGCCCACACATACCGCCTTCGTCTTGTGCACCTACCTCAGTTTCTGAAGCTGCTTGGTACGACGCCTGTCGTGACTTGGAGACAGACGATTACTTGAGTGCCACTTTGCGTGTCGCAAGCCATTCTTTTCAGGAGACCGATGACGCATCTCTTCTGGTCCCTCTTCCAGAAGACAGAATCTTAGGCGACTTCCAGCGTGCAGCTGGAAGCCACTTCGCAACAGCGTTTTGAGAGCAGGCCGAGATTTTCATGGGAATCATCTTCGTCTTTGCGTTTTTCCTGGGAAAGAGGAACGAACCCCTTGCATGTGATTGGTGCAAACGATTTTCTTGATCCAGAGGAATCCGAAGATGAAGCAAAGCGAAGGTGTGTGCCACCCACAACAGTCAAGTACCTAAAACGCATCACTGTGGAGCGGTCCGAGGAAGACATTCGCACAGCTGCTCTCAAAAAGATGCGGCTGGTCATCTTGTGGGATCCAGAGGTGAGTAGCTTGGGAAGGTCCTTGCTGTCGTTACTCGGTGCCGATGTAAACGAGGAGGCCATCAAGAAGACTTTTTCAGATGCATTCAGGACCAAAGCTTCCAGGACAATCTCAAAGCGAGGCGGGTCCCTCCTGAGGTACTTTTCCTGGTGCACAACAGAGAGCATAGACAGCCCTCTGGCAGTCGATGAGCCGACCATATATATGTATGCAAACTTCTTGCGTGATTCAGGCGCCAGGCCGACTAGTATGACGCATTTTGTGGAAGGCCTCCGCTTTGTGCACGGGGTTGCCAAGTTGCTGCATATGGAGCCTGATACAGTCCTTTCCAGTCGGGTGCTTGGGATAAGCCGGGATCTGTATTTGATGAAGCGTCCTTTGCAACAGAAACCTGAATTGACTGTTCCCATGGTGATGGCATTGGAAGCATTTTGCGTGGAAACTGGACCAGTAGTTGCGTGCATTTGTGGACAGTTGCTGTTTTGCACGCATTCGGCTGACAGATGGAGCGACTCACAGAACCTTAAGGAGATTTCAATTCAGGAGTCCAACGGCGTGATCCTTGTTGTTGCCTCAGGCTTGACATCCAAGACGACGGTCTCCAAGGAGGCAAAAACCCGGCTGCTACCTTATGCAGCACTTGGTTGCGGGCTGTCTGGCCATAACTGGGCAAAAGCCTGGCTAAAAGCTCGCGAACATGAAGGCCTTTCTCTTGAGAATTTTGCGCTGCCGTCACGCCTCGAGAGCCAAAACCGTTGGAGCACTGTCAAGATGGGAAGCGTTGAGGCGACCAGCTACCTCCAGGACTTTCTGATTTTGAAGGGAATCGATCAAGACCAAGCCATGCAGAGGGCGACACATTCTTTGAAGGCCACGTTGACTTCTTGGGCGGGCAAGCGCCTTCTTGGACACCGCATTGCTCCGAAGGAGAAATCACCCGCCACCTATGCCAGACAGCAGTACACCCTTTTGTACGGCCGTGTCATGGCGATGTTCGAGGCCATTCGCGCGGGAGACTATGACCCTGACTTGTCTGACGTTGATCGGGTGGTGCAAGTGGCTGCAGCGGAGAGGCCTAGTGCCGCCCATGACGTCATTGCTACGGAACCCGAGGCGCCTGTTCCACAACACGATTTTGACGAGTTCGAGGACCCCCCTTCTTCACAAAGCTCTGAAGCTTCTGAGGCTCCAGGCCGCGGCGGGGGAGGCTTAGTGAGGGCCCCTTTTGGGCCAAATGTTTCCGAGGAATCTCTTGTAGTGCACACTGTGTCCGGCATAACGCATTGTTTGAAGGATCAAGCCAACTTGTGGTGTGGCCGACCTCTCTCGAGGAACCATATTCCTTTCAGTGAGGCGGGGGTGTACTTTGAGGACCCCGACCCCTGTAAACAATGCCGGCACATTTTGGAGGCTGCAGAGTGATCGAAATCTTGAAGGAAACCGAGTGCATTTGTCCTTGTGAACAGCACAGACGATAGATCCTTCAGCCAATCTCAGGCGTCGCACCGAAGTCTGACAATCGGTGATGTCGCTCCCACTCGAACGCAAGTCGAGATCTTTGAGGGAGAACATCTGATGCCTACTCCAGCTGACTCGAAATCTTTATCGAGAATCACCCAGCTGCGGGAGCCGAGGCTTCATTCACCGTCAGAGCACTTCGGAATCGCAGTCATGATAAAAGCATGGGGTTCTGCTCTGGGAAACCGCGGACACGTTTGACTGTGTTGCAATACCCATCTTGTCCGAAGTCGAGCTTTGGGCTTCAACCCGACAAGGAGCGAGGTTGTCCCGACTTGCTAGGATTCGAGCCATGGCAGGAATCGCGGTGGACAGCGAGGCCTGGTTTTTGGAGAGATGCCAGAAAGTCAAATTGAGCGAATCCACCATTCGCACCCTTGTCGATGCGGGCTTCAAGAGCTTCGGGACCTTGGCCTTTGCTGTGTCAACCACACCGACGCAACTAGATGAAGCCGATGTGAAGCGTTGGATGGGAAGCATTTTCCCCCATGACTTCCCGCCTGATCAGTCCTCTAAGGTGAGACGTTTGATGTTTGAAGCCCAGAACCTGAGCGTGGCTGACATGAGGGCACGCGTGGAGCCTGCCGCTGACACAGCGGTGGTTCGTGCTATGCCAAATGCGGAGCGATTGGCTCGCCAGGAAGCCTTGAAGAAGCGGGTCACGGGCCTCATTCTTTCACCCGAAACCTTGCCTGCCCATTCTGTCGTGGATACTCTCGTCAAACAACTGGAGGATGGAGTCCTTCAGTACTTGCCAGCATATCGCATCATCAGCCGTGCCCAAGAAGCTCAGCAGTTGAAGAAAGACCAGCAGGTGGTGGTAGATGGCGAAGGGAACCTGAAAATGGCTAGCAAGGCTGAGTCCGCCACTTGTGACACGCACACTGACTTGGCTCTGCGCAATGCTTGGACTCGTCGTTCGCTGGCCTATGATCTTGCGGGTCTCTGCAGCTTTCAGGTTCTTGAGGAGTGGTGTCACAAATGCTTCCTTGCTTTGATGAGGCCTGTGCCCAGTGGTTATTCCAAGGTAACCACTCATCAACTCATGAGGGGCTTCGAAGGCTTCGAAGGGGGGCTTCAAGCTCGCATGAGTCTGCAAACACAATGCTCGCATGATGGGTTTCAACCAGATTCTTATGCTGTGAAACACGCTTGCACAGCTACAAACACTGTCCCCCCAACCCCCTCTTAGCATATTTGCGAAAATTGTCATGCAAGCACAAGTCCCCCCCAAACCCCCTGGCTTATCTTTGAAGCTTGTCATACAAGCACAATCCCCCCAACCCCCTTTGCTAATCAGTCCCCCCAACCCCCTTTGCTGATCTGTGAAACTTGTCATACAAGCACTGTTCCCCCAACCCCTTTTGTTTGTCTTTTGAAATTTGTCATACAAGATACAAGCACAGTCGCCCCAACTCCCTATGTTGATCTGTGAAAATTGCCATACAAGCACAGTCCCCCAAACCCCTTTGCTTATCTCTGAAATTTGTCATACACCCCCTCTGCTTATCTGCGAAAATTGTCATGCACGCACACTCCCCCCCTGAAATGTTCTTAAAAGCAGTACATTACAAGGACACGCGTGAATTTATTATTGTTTAATTGGGGGTTTTGGCGAACGAAACACGGGACGCCAACATCAGGTTCTCCAGCTTTTACCGTGTAACACGGAATCATAGCCAGGAAACTAGACCCTGTGCTCCATCATCAGTCAACCCTTTTTTAAAGGCTTAGAGACAAAAGGGTCCGGAGTGAAGGCCCTTTTGCTGCGTGCATAATACTATTGCGTGTTCTAAACTGTACGAATCGCGCACTAATATTACAATTTTCCCCTTTCTAAATTTCACATTTTTCGGGGCCATAAGCGTATTAGTATTATGGGCCCCGCAAGAACATTTTAACTAAGAGCCCTTTCATGCTGCGTTAAAAACGACCCTGCAGCATCAAAGAAAGAAAAGCAAAAGCACATATTAAAGATACTAAAATGCGCGATGTTCAATGCCCTTTTAGTACATTTTCATTCACTGCACTCTTTTTTATTTGACTCAACAGGTTCAGATGACCGCCTGAATAAAGAGGTAGGTTTTCAGAGTCATAGGTGGAGACAGCGGAAAACAGGATACGGCTGTGAGGTTCACTTTTCTGTCGCACTCATGTGATCGTTCACACAAGCATGGACCTGGCAGTAAACGCAGACTCATTGGCCTGTCTGCGTCGCCGGTTGCAGAGTGTCGATGGAACAGCATTTGTGAAGGTGCCTTCGATAACCAAGGATGTGCGCTGTTTTTGGGCAAGCCTAAATGCAGCTTCTGAGTCCAGAGCTTAGCTGGACTGGAAGGTCGGCAAATGGAGTGACGCGTATGTGTTGTACTTTGCAGTTTGCCAGGGAATTGCCGTTTCCGGCAGGAAACGTTCCACCAGAAGACAGAGCGTCTCAAGCAATAGCGCCGCAAAGCAAAGGACAGCTGGCTGCCTTGTGTCAAACATGCAAGCTGCCGGACTTAGTTGCAAGGCTCATCATTTTTTTCGTGTTTGTTCTGTTAAATTTTCAAGTAAGCCTGCGAATGGGGACACAATATTGATTCGTCATGAAACGAACAGAGTGAATGTCACACAAGCTTCTCGAAGAAGAAGCTGGTGTTTTGGCCATTACTTGTGGGCTTCACCACGCACAGAAGTTTGACGACTTCTGACAAGGCAGCTCTGCCAATGTCTTGAGAGTTCAGCTGAGACAGAGCGCAGATTGGTGGCTTCTTCCAAACAGTTTGTGAGAACAGTTTTTGAGCCTTTTGGGCTCCTTCCGGAATTTCTGAGCTTTTGGTCAGTTCTTGCTTCTTGAGCCTTTTTCGGCTTAGACAGTTTCTACAGTACTCGGACAATTTGCCTTTTTGGTTTACCCAGACAGTTTTTCGGGTTTCTCTTAAACACTTTCTAAACCTTTTTGAGCTTCTTCCGAACAGTTTCTAAGACGTTTGGATCGGCTGTAAGGCAGCTCAAGCCGCATTGCTCGAGGTGGTTAAGCCAGGAAAGTTGTAGAAGGGGTGGGAGTCCGTGTTTGGCTTTGCTTGGAACCCTACACTTTGCAAGCTGCATTGGCTCTCCTTAAGTCTTTGTGGGTTGAGCGCTCGAAAGTTGCGTCAACTGAGCCCTCAGTTGTCCTGCCACCTTTCTCTTGAGTGTGAACGCACGTTCTCTCTCTTGCAAACTTCCTCAGGGTTGGAGCCTCTTTGCTTCACTAGAACCTTTTGGCAAATTTGTCTTGCGCATTGTGCAGTACGGATGGCTTCGGCGTAAGGTATCTGCACCATGTCGCAAGATCGAATTAGCAACATCGATGGAAGCGCATTTCAGTGTCTTGCCGACTTTATGTTGGGTCATCTCACTGAGTATGATGCTGTCTTTGCCAGAACACCATCAACACATTTGTTGGAGTATCTTAGAGATGGATGTATCGTGTCTACACAAACTATGGCAAGAATTGCGCCAAGTGCAGGGCTCAGAGCTCCAATCTATCTTACTCGTCAACCCTAGTAAGAATTTCCTTCATAATCTAAGGAAGGGTCTTACACAACAGACGAGTATAACGATCGTGAGCAATTTGCACAGCTCACTTTCCATATCGGACATCCCATGTGTACTCCTCAGTGTACTCTTCAGGAGTTATGATGAAGACTTCCTTCGTCAAATCCACAGCTTGACGGTTATTGGTGCCATTGAAGTGCAGGGCAAACGGGAATTTGTATACTTGGTCACTTACATTCCCAGCAGCTACCCTGTCCATCACACTTGCTACTACATTGCCATAACGCCTTCTATGAAGCAAGAAGCCGCCAATACTGAAGTCATCATCGCTGGCACTGTTGGAATATTTGACGAGGAAGTTAAACACCTCGGTCGAGACTTTGGATTAGCTCACATTAGGAAGCCGCAGCAGCCCATCGTTGCGTTAACTGATCAGGAGAATCGATGTGTTGTTTGCCTCAGAGCGCCTAAGATCAGCGTTAGTCAACTTCAAGCGCTTATGCTGAAGGTTGAAGAGATGTATGATAAGGTGCTCAAACAAACTGAAGGCAAGTCACAAATTGAGCTCCAGGTCTGGTATCGCTTTGCGCCTCTTGAAGGGATGCCGGGCAATAGTGTCAACTTCGTTGACCTCCCGTATACTATCAACTCTGCCCGAACTAAGGATGAAGCCTTTCAAGTGCATTGCATTCTCAATCAGCACAGGCTTATGAATGCGTTCCACACTGCCCCGGGAAAGTATCTGAGAATCTTTGCGGACCCCTATCAGCTTCAGAAGGCTATCCTGGGTCTTCGGCAAAAGCAGCTTACCATCCCTGACAGCCTCGCGTTGCATGCCGCAAGATTTCACATTTGCAATGTGAAGAACTCACAGGAAATCTTTGCTTGGAAGGTGACTCAACCTTTCAACTCTACAGAGGTCTCTCTACAGATCACCTTTCACAATTGCACCGGGGACATGCAAGACATTATTCAGGATCTCGAGTACATCAAAATTCCGGTGCAGTACAGAGGAATCGTACATGTATTAGCTGGCACTGATGTTGTCATACCTGCTGTCCATGTAACTGCCACTGTCGCCGCTGCCGATGCGCTCACCCAATGTCAATATTTCGACCTTCCTTGTGGAAGAACTGAAGTGCAATTGCTGCAAGAGGTTGTTGATGCCCCAAGATGGAGCAATAAGCCCATTAATCACATTTCCGAGAACCCTAGAGAACATTTTTTGAATTGCCACTCTGGGAGCGATAAGATTGGGCAAGGAAGATTGATCCATGTAAGAGCAAGGGATGAGTATCACCCCTTATCCAAGCAACGAATTGCTAGTACAATTTGGCACAAGGATGACCTTGAAACACATTTCCTGATCATCGACAGACAGGCGCCTTATGTTGTTATGACTGGTAAATGTGAGGATGTTCCGGAACTAGTGAAGCTGCAGAGTGTCCAGACATTTCTCAGCCAAAATGAAGCCTTTCAAGGTTGGAGAGTGCCAGAAAACCTTCCTAAGGCTTCCCAGGAGGATGAAGACTTTACTGCTGAAATGGGATCTATCCAGTATTTGCTTGTCCGCATTACTGGTAAGACTGAACTAGAGATCCCGCTAGTTCTCAAGAATGGTCAACATCTCGCTTGTCATCCGGGATCTTCTGCGAGTAACAATGTTCTCATCTCCCTACACCAGGGCGCGCTTCTATTCATGCCACGATGTCACTCATGTGATATCATCAAGTTGATAGGGATTAATACTAGCGTCATCTATGCTTTTAACATCCGCACTGATGATAGACTTAAGGCTACCGCAGCCAATAAGCCGAACAAAGCCAGATGTGCCAATCATCAGGGTGAGAAGTCAAGCAAGGTTGCCATGGAGCAATCGGATACTGCCCAGTGCCCGACTTTGCTTCATGGAAAGCCTCCTGCTGTTAAAGGTGATGATGCGGCTGCCAACATGTTACCGGAAAATCCTGCCTCGGCACAGTTGAGTCAAGAAGGTGGGATTGGTAAAAGAAATATTGAGAGTAGCAAGGAAAAAGGTTGAGATTGCTAGAAGACGTAATACTGTTTTAAGGTTTCAGGCGGAAGTCCCGGCCAACGTTCAAGAAGAAGTGCAAAGGCGCATTGCTGGCCTTTATTGCCCTGTTGCTGCTGCCTATCGAGTCATCTCGTGTGCTCAATGGAGCAAAGAGCAATGCCAGCATTACGCCCCCTTTCCTAAACAAGCAGCTCTTGTCCTTGCTGCGGTTGGATATAATATTCGTGAGGCCGCTCGAGCAAAGCTTGCACACATACTTGGTCTGACCTATCTTCAATTGGCAAGTGCTACACCATTGGAGCTTCAGAGGTATCGTTCTTCGAATGCCTGGAGAAGATAGAGCTTTATTGTTCAAAGGAAACAACATCAAAATGTTGTGGTGAACAAAACATTTGCTTGTTGTTTCAGTGCTTGCCTTTTTGCACAACTTATTTCCAACGCTTGATCAGTTTTATGCTTGTTCATGCAGGATTTGTATTTACTTATACACCCGTCGCAGCGGGACCTCTCAGAGGGCAGGATGCCCGGAAAGTGCTCTTAGAAGCTGATAGATTGTTTTCGAAAAAGGGGGGGTTAGCTTGAGCCATGGCAGATGGTGCAGCTTCGGAGCCCCAGACACCGTCCTCTAGTGGGACTGGCACAGTCAGTTTGGTGCATCGGCATGTGGTTGATGTGCATGCTATGTGTGAAAGGCATCAAGATGAACTTGGTGAACTCAGTCGAGCCCTTGAAGACATATCCAGTCGCTTGCGTGTGTTGGAAGCACGTGTTCAACAAAGTGATGCACGCTTATCTTGGCTGGAGTCGTTCGTGAGACGTTTTCGATCAGCTTTCCATGCTCTTTTTCCATGAGCTGGAGACAGTATGAGCCTGGCCCTGAGTGCTGCTCATTTCTTTCCGCAGTTTTTATGTGGAGCAGGGACACGTGTTTTGCACCTCGTGTTTTTCTTTGAGGCTCGAAGTGCTTCAGGGGGTTGGTACTTATGACTGCCCTCAGGGATTCGTTAGCCCGTCATATTGACGAAATCATCCCATGGAAGACTCCACTGTGGAGACTCATGCAGATCGTCCTTTCAGCTTCTGTGAATATGATAGAGTTGCTTTGTGGGAGATTGATACGAAAATTATGGAACATCATTCTCGTCTTCGCCGATGTTTACAACACATTGCATCTTTGGAAGGTGACATTCGCAAGGCTCGCGAGTCATTTTTGACGTTTCAGAGTCAGCAACAGACATCAACGTCAGTTCTTGGCTGTGATGTCGAACAGCTCTTTCAGGCGATCCACGCTTTGCGACACATGGTTGAGCTGCAGTTTGATTTACTTAGGCACCTTCAGGAGTCATTCCGACTTCATGCAGACATGATGGTGTGGTCCCTGACGATCGCGGGGATCAGGATGTACAACCGGGAGCCCATGCCTCCACCTCAGTTCCCATCGTTAGCGATTCGCATGAGGCATTTCAGGCCTGGCCGGAGGCCTGGTCCGTACTCACCATGACTGGTGAATTCGAGACAGATGTGACTGTCCATAGACGAAACCTTGTCAGAAAGGGCAAGAGAAAACAGTGCATCGGTTTGACTTTGGCCGAATGCTGGCAAACCTTATATGTTCGAGCACTTGTAGAGACCATTTTTACTCACGTTGTTCTGGTTAACATCAGGATACCTGTAATACCGTTGGATCGTGGCGTCTGCGATGTTGGCGGCCCTGAGCTCAGAGTGCTTGATACATTCGGGTGCAGATCTCGCCTCGGGCCTAGTTGCCTGTTGTCGAGGCTTTGTGTTGGGTACGTTGTTTTGGTTAGAGGAGAAGTGCATTTGTTTGGCAACCTCACGACAAATGACAGACGTATGTGCATCGAGATGCAGTGCAGTGTTGGAGAATCGTTTTGGGACTTGTTTTTCTGTGCAAGCTTGATCACACGACCTAGGTCGTGTTTTCGATTCTGAGCCGAAAGCTCGAGCCAGAAGTGCTCTCATGAGAAGTATAGAGCCCAAGAGGGCCGGCCGAGAAGGGCCGTGCAGCCACGTGACGTGTATCAACACGGAAAGGAAGGATCAGCACCGCAGAGTATCGGTGGTAGACACAGATGTGGTCATTGCAGCAAGTGTTCGTGCATTATTTGTTTTTCTTTGGCCCAAAACCTTAGTTCGTGGCGAGACTCGCCGGGGCATTTTTGTGCAGGAGCACGGAACCTGTGACACGAAGGCAGGTGCCTGGTGGGTCAGATGTACCCATGGCCTTTGATGCCTCCTTTTGGGACGGATTCCCGGGGCAGACGCCGTAGGCGCCGTAGCAGCTCAGACTCGCGCTCGAACGAGAGATCGTTCAAGGGGTCGGCGTGGGTCCAGGAGGACGGAACGCAGCCGTGGGAGTACCCCACCCCGCCGCGAAACGGCGCCACCACCCATGCCACCACCACCCGCGTTGCCTATGGCAAGCCCAGGGCATGTATGGCAACAGGTGCCGGTGATGCAGCAACCGGCCTTGATCGGACCAGGGGGCAATGTGCAAGAGACACCCTCCAGTTGGAGAGACAGTTGGAAGTCTCAGTCTCAATGGAAGAAACCCCAACGGCCATGGAACAAGTGGCAGAGTGAGAATTGGAAGAAAAGCAAGCCTCAGGAGAGGCCTGCTGCGAGTTATGATGTTAAGGAGGCCACACCTGAGGAAATCAAGGCGGCCGAAGCCCGAAAGGCAGCTGCCGATAAGGCAGGACAAGAGGAGCTCTCCCTGGAAGATGAAGAAGCTGATGATGGGGAATACCTCAAAGCCCTATGGGAGTCGGCCAACACGGCAGCTTGGGCTGCCACGGATCGACCCCTCAGCGCACGGGAGTTGGTCGAGAAGGGGCAGCTTGAGCCCTGGTGGAAGTACCCGTGGAACAAGATCGCGGCCCAATTTGCCGAGGCCTCGGAGTACAAGCCCCATATGTCCCACCTTTCGGTGCCTGATGCAGTTGCTGGCAGAATGGCCACGATTATGGGGGCCTTCCGGCATTACGGACGTCCCTTGGAGGGCGATGGTGATCTTGCCCAAAAGGTTGGGCCGGAGATGTTCACTTTTGATGTCCCGGGCCAGAACGTTTTGTTCGTGGGATGCAACATCAAGGGGCCGAGCTTTGTCCATGATCCCAACTATGCCAACCAGGCCACGATGTGTCATGGCACAAGTTTTGCCTCGGTGATTGGCGTGGCCCAATGTGGAGAAATCACTGTGGGGGACAATCGTGAAGACGGTTTCCCGGCTTATGGATTTTCTGCTCGGGGTGCCCTCGTGGGGTACTCGAAAGATTCCATGGTGGCTGCTGTGAAGAAGACAGCGAGCCGGGCTAAGTCCCTCGGAGGGGCTATGTTGGTGGTGGAAGCCGAGCTCCCGGGGCCCACTCCTCAGGTGGAAGGTGGGCACGATTACCTCCACTCGGCATGCCGAGACTCGGGCTCGGTACGCTCGGGTGAGCATTTTCTGCTCTCGCCCAAGCATGTTGTGCTTCGCGGCATAGCAGTGGGGTGGCCTCGCTGACAGGGTGAGCCGGACCCTTAGTATGAACAGCACAGGATGCAGCGATCAGGCAGATCGGAAACAATTCATTTTGCACATGTGAGTGTTTGCACACGTGAGTGTTGTGTCGCTGCACATGCATCCAATGCGCCAGCAGGGATAACTCACTTTGTTGTTTTGTGATGGATCGGCTCAGTATTCATGTAGCATCTGGGGACTGGCTGATTGGTATTCCTCGTCATGTCCGGTCGAGACCCCAGCTCCAGCGAGGCTGAATTGTTCTTTCGTAACCAGATCCATGCACGATCAGCTTTGCCCAGCCAGCCTTGGGAACAGCCTAGCATGTTGTGCATTTTTGACCCGATGAAGGCGATGTTCCCTCAAGGGTTGGGCGTGCCTTACCAGGGCGGGAGAACACAACCGATGACTGCCTTAACAGCTGGCACGCAGTCTTCGACAAGTATAGCAGATACAGCAACGTCGCATTGCCAGGCCTGGACTCGTGCAGTTAAGGCCCGTCGGGGAGCGAGCTCGCGAGACCGTCAGCACGAAGCTTATCAGAAGGTTTTGCTCTTGCTCCAATCCTTTGCTAGTTTCTTTGACTTGTGTACTCTCATGGAAGATGATACAGAGACTGGTCAGGACTCATTGCAGGCGATTCTGGCTGGCAAATCCCCAGCCACAGTTTTGAAGCATGTGGGGCCAATTCGCACATTTTGTGAATGGCTGGTAAAGTCAGGGAACCTTCCTCCTTTTCCTGAAAAGGTCGTTTGGTCTTTTGTCAACTGCGTCTTGAAGCTGCCCCGAACAGCTGCCACCACTTTGGATACGTGTCTAAAGGCCATCAAATGGAGTTATCATGCCCTGGGATTGCGGGTACGTCTTGAAGTTTTTCAGAGTGCACGTGTCAACGGACTGGTGGCTAAAGCTCTGGCCAACAAGAGTCCATGGGACCCGGCTCCCCCTCTGCAGGTACACGAGGTGTTGCAGCTTCATGCAATCGCTCAGGATGAGGGTATCTCCCTTATCGATAGATGTGGTGCAGTTCATTTCCTGGCCATGCTTTTACGGCAGAGCTAGAGTTTCTGATGTTCGTTGTATTCAACCTTTGATTATTGACAAGAGTGGCGCGGATTGGAGTCACGGTTTCATTGAACTAGGTACCCTCCACCACAAAACTTCACGGCTTGATGCTCAGCAACGCCGAATCCTTCCCTTGGTGATTCCGGGAATTGGTATTGCTAAAGTCCCGTTGGGACAACTGCTGCTGGAGTTGAGAGTTGAAGCTGGGTTGCTGAATGATGGGATTGATGTCCCTTTCCTGCCGGCCCCTCGGCCTGATGGGAGTTGGTCTTCGGACCCCCTGTCATCTAGTGAAGTGACCCGCTGGCTGCGTTTTCTACTCCCTCGTCCTGATTCAGAAAAGCCATTGTCTAGTCATTCTCTCAAGGCGACCACCCTCGTGTGGTGCTCCAAATTCGGCATGCTGAGGGAGACTAAGCGCGTTCTTGGTCATCACGCTGACGCTGCTACAGGATCAGACGCGGTGTACGGTCGGGAGCTGCAGAGTGCTGCGTTGCGCGAGTACATCATTATCCTGGAAGCGGTTGCGTCAGGAAAATTCTTTCCTGACCAAACTAGGAGCGGCCACTTTGCTCAAGGCTGGAACCGTCAAAAGATCATGGAGTCCGCGGCGGTTACACCTGGAGATGATGAAACCAGTCAGGGGGACACGCCCGACGATCAGGACACTGCTTTGGCTGTAGTTTCAGATGCTTCTGATTCGGAGGAGGATAATTCGGAGAGCCCCTCCTACTGGGCTCACCCTACAAGTCAGGTCTTGCACAGAACCACACTTGGGTCTGCTTTGTTTTTGTGCGGTAGAGCTTTTGGCGATCACTACCGCCGCGTCCCTATGGTCAGGGCACATGCTTACCCTCAGTGTTCTAAATGTTTCTCTTAGAGCCACTTTCCCCTCATGGAGAGGTGGTGAGCACGAGCGTAGTTGGAAAATAGCAGGGTGAGTTTGCCGTCATGCCAGCTCGCAGACTCGGGTGTGAGGTCTCTTTTTGCGAGTGTTTGTTTGGCTCGTGCAGCTTGTAGCGGCCATGACAAGTTCAGTGGACTCGGCCCCTTACTTCCTTCAGAGAGCAGAGGAGATTTTGTTAACCAAGCGGGTCGTTGATGCACTAACTGCCAAAGGGGTCAAAACCTTGGCCCAGTTGGCCTTTTGCGTGGGCCAGCCGGGGCAACTCCTGGCTCAATCGGATTTCGATACATGGAGCACAGCAGTACTGGCAGACCTTACGGTGGGCGAGAAGGCATCACTGAGACGGTTGATTCTTGAGGCCCAGACGATGTTGGTGGCCTCCCTTAAGGACATGGCAGAACCATCCGAGGGTGTTGCACCTAAGAAGGTGGGACTCGCTGAGCGTAATGCACGCATGGACCAGTTGCGCACTCAGCTTTCGGGGATTTCTCTGACTGGCCAGTTAGAGCCGAGTCATGCCTTGTTGGACATGACCGTTCAGCAGTGGGAAAACCGATGCCTTAAGTACATTGGCCCGGAAAAATGCCACAGCCGCGAGGAGGAAGTTCAGAACTTGAAGCCGTTGACCACAAGCCTCTCCCTCGAAGGGGGAAAACTCAAAGTTACGGAGTCTTCTGGCATGGAAGATCGTGATATAGAGGGATCCCTCCAGGTGTTAAACGCCCTTAGAAGACGGGGAGTTGCATATGCATTCGCCAGGCTGATTAGTTGGGACAAGCATGAGGCTTACATCTCCTCGCTTTTCAAGTACCTCACCAAACCAGCTCAACAAGGTTACCGTAAGGTTTCCTTGAGGCAGATTCTGCGAGCTGACAAGTTGGCGTTCGCAAAGATGTCCGAGGCAGGAGCAGAGGTTCGTGCAGACGCATCGGGGACTTTGCCCTTGGATGCCAGGATTTCTTCAGTGCTGCAGGATTACGATTTGATCGTTGCGCTCCTTCCTTTGGGGGATTTTGAAGGTGGAGGAAAGTTGCGATTGGGAAAAGGCAACCGTAGTCATCCGTACGAGCATGCTCCGAACAAAGGTAAGCCGGGCAAGGGGAAGTCCTTTTGGAGCCCCAGGGGCTTCGAGTCATGGTCCGGAAAGGGCAAACCCTCGCCCAAGGGCAAGGAGAAGGCTGGCATAGGGAAAGGTTTCGGGGCTGGCAAGTCGGAATGGCTACCCGAGGGCCTACGTTACCAGGGAGCGTCCGCATGGAACAAGAAGGGCAACAAGGTTTGCTACAGTTTCAACCTCGGCGGGTGCACGGACGCCAATTGTCAGAGGGGTGATCATGGTTGCATCATCTACAAGTGTGGTGGTGACCACCCGGTTACCAAGTGCCCGCTGAAGCCTAAAAAGCTGTGACTAGGTGATCCTGGTCTCGATGAGACTTCGCTGGCTCAGGATGTTGAGATGGTTCCTCAGGATGAATCCGTTAGTGGCGTCATCTCTGCTCCGAACCAGGAGGTCGGTATGGAGGCCTTACCTTCAGGTGCGGGATTGGAACCCGTATCTGCGGTTGGGGTTGCCGAAGGTTGTGAATGTGACATTGAATGTTCTTTTTCGATGGCTTCAATGCCGTCGGCCACGACACTGCCAGTTTTCCAAACCGGCGAGGAGACATCTTCTCGGAGCGAGCAGTGTTCTTCGGCTACAGAGCCGCAACAAGTTTTCTCGAATGAACAGCACGGGGGACCTACTCGTGCGATCCTTCAATGTTTTGCTGGGCAGGCCCGTGTGGCTGCGGCTCTGCTCGCGCAGGGTTATTTTGCTTATGGAGTGGATCGTGTTAAACACAAGTCCGCTATGGCACCTGTTTTGCAAATGGACCTGTCCTCTAGGACAGCTTGTGATTCTGTTCTTACTTGGTTGGACAAACGAAAGATTGCGGGGGTGCTGATTTGCATACCAAAGCTCACCTTGGACCCTATCTCTGCGGCATTTGTTTTCGCGGTTATCAATGGATGCCTCGACAGAGACTTGCCGTTAGTGGTCGAAGGCTCTTGCAAGTCCCCATTTTGGGATAATTTGAACCAACTTCCAGACGCTCAGCAAGCACCCCATTGGGTCGAAGTAAAGTGGGGATGCTGGGACCCTGCGAATCAGCAGCGGAGTTTTGTGATGTCGAACCTTCCTGAAATCACCACGGTTAGGCGCGAAGGGCGAGAACCGGCAGGGAAGTCGACAACACTGGAGACCTCCTCAGGGGCCTACCCCCGTGGTTTCGCGACTGCTTTGGCTGAGGTCTTCGCGGCTGGCGTCACAGCGAGAAAACTTCTGTGCCAAAACCCTTCTTTGGCCAATAAGGCCATTCGAGTGTCGGCCATGCACCAACCTCGGGGGCACTTGAATGAGGTCATGCCGGAATGGAAGGTGGTCGTCTATGTGCTGCTGCCTAGATCAGTGACTGAGGACCCTTTCTCAGGATGCAAGCGTCTCAAGCAGGAATGGCGGATTCCGGATGGCATCCGAGTGTTGCCGGGGATGGCCGCCCTGCCGGTGGATTCCCAGCTTCTGTCGCGGACTCAGACAGGGGGGAACTTGAGCCCGCAGCTTCAGCAGGAAATGCAGCAACTGGATGGTGCCTCAGTGCTGAGAGTGGGGATTCCTTGGGATCCGATTGAATTTATTGGAAAGGCAGCAAAGCTAGGACACCCTTATCATCAGCTGTCTAAATGCAACAAACCATTAGAGAAGTTGATCGAGCAACTTGTACATCGTCCAGGTTCGGTGAGATCCCAGAGAAAGTTTTACCTTGAGAAATGGGCTAGAAGAGCCAAAGAACTGGAGCCAGAGGAGGCACAGCTGAAGGCTGGTATGTCCACCCATCGAGAAGCGATCCTCGGACCGAAACGTATCCTCCTCTTCCAAGAAATGCTTCAAGACATTCAATATGATGATATGGGCGTGGTGCAGGAGCTCATTCAGGGAGCCACGCTCACAGGACCTATCCCAGTGACAGGAGTTTTGGATGCGAAACTGAAGCCAGCCAGGATGGACATTGAACAGCTTGTGGACATGTCTGACCAGGTGTGTGAACAGATTTTCGCCAGGACAATATCCAGTGGTGATAGAAACATGGACACGCTGTTGTGGGAGAAAACGTTAGAGGAGGTTGAGAAGGGTCACCTCGCAGGACCTTTCGACGTTCGCCATCTCCCCAAAGGCTGTTTGGTGAGTTCCCGTTTCCCTCTGATGCAGGGAGGCAAACTCCGACCTATCGACAACTACTCTTCCAGTCTCATTAACGACACGGTTACCGTCTCCGAGAAACCTGTTACACATTCAATTGACGAGATCGCACTCCTAATTACCAAGCTATCGAAGGCCGCTAGGAAAAAAGGACTGTTGGAACTCTTCGGGAAGACGGCTGACCTGAAAAGCGCCTATCGACAGTTGGCCATTTCAGATGAGAGTTTAAGATTTTCATACTTGGCAGTATACGACCCGTTTGAGGGGAAGCCCAAATTATTCCAGCAACTGGCGGTACCTTTTGGTTCCACGAAAGCAGTATACTTCTTCTTGAGGGTTGCGAGGGCTCTTTGGACGATCCTGGTGAAAGGAGCCAGAATCCCTACGACGAATTACTTTGACGACTTTGTTCTCCTCGCATTGAGCGGTGACAGGAGTTCGTGTGGGTATACCTTTGATGAGGTCATGAAACTGTTGGGTTGGAAGCTGTCATCAGACAAGACTACGGAGTGGAGCACAAGTTTCGAGGCTTTGGGCGTTTTGTTTGAGATGGACCAAACAGGGACAGGGGTCCTGAAAGTTAAGAACACTGAACGAAGGCGTCGAGAGTTGGTCACAGCCATCAGAGGTCACCTGGAGAATGGTTTGATGGGTCAGAAGGAGGCCCTGCAACTGAGGGGCCGATTACAGTTCGCACAAGCTCAGTTCTTCGGAAGGTTAGGCAGGAGGTGTCTGGTTGAGATCACGAGACATGCCTATGGTGGGAGGCGGAAAATTCCGGGATACACTAAAGACCTTTTGGAAGAGTTCTGCAAGTTCTTAGACGCTGCTCAGCCCAGGCTAGTGGGACAGGTGTCGTGCAGATCGTTTATGATACTCACCGATGCAGCCTTCGAAACCGAGACAAGGTCTGGTGGATTAGGTGGTGTGCTCCTTACGGGGAGTGGGACAGCGCTGTCGTTCTTCAGTGTTCCGATCTCGGAAATCCAGACTCAAGTGCTATCTATGGAGGATGAGCAAACCATTATCTATGAGCTGGAAATGCTTGGGGTTTTGGTTGGTTTGAAGTTGCTAACAGGCCAGACTGCAGCCTTTGCTGAATCGTATTCCCAGCATGGAGCGACTGCTGGAACTGGGGTAATCGTCTACCTCGACAATGATGCTGCCCGACACGCCTACATCTCGGGATCTGCTAAGAAAGGAGTTGCTGGAATGTTGGTGGATGAAGCAAACTTCCTGGAATATGTTCACGGATTTCTACCGTGGTATGCAAGAGTTGCCTCCCCAGCGAATCTTGCAGATCAACCTTCAAGGTTCCAACTTGATTTGGTTAGGAAGTTAGGATTCAAGGACGAATCGCATGAAGCGAGGAGGATCGTTTCGGCAATTGTGAAGAGGGCCTCGAAACTGAAGGTTTGACACATGGCTCAGGTGAATGGGGAAAGGAGCCCTGTGTCTCACAGGACATTTCGAGACTCAACAACAGTCTTGGGTCTTACAGGAGGGATCGAGATCCAACCAGCCGTGCTCGGTACTGTTTCCCCACAACGTGAAAAGATTCGAACGAGAGCGAGTGATGTGAGCAGAATGCATGTTGCTTGATGAAGATTGTGTCATGCTTGAAGTGTTCAAACACGACATGACATTTCATAACAAGCACGGTTTTGAACAATAAGTATCGTTCTTCGAATGCCTGGAGAAGATAGAGCTTTATTGTTCAAAGGAAACAACATCAAAATGTTGTGGTGAACAAAACATTTGCTTGTTGTTTCAGTGCTTGCCTTTTTGCACAACTTATTTCCAACGCTTGATCAGTTTTATGCTTGTTCATGCAGGATTTGTATTTACTTATACACCCGTCGCAGCGGGACCTCTCAGAGGGCAGGATGCCCGGAAAGTGCTCTTAGAAGCTGATAGATTGTTTTCGAAAAACCCACCCTCGCCGCCCTTGTAATCCAATGTAAACGTTTTCGCAACCACGTCAGGAGAGGACTCGTGTGCATACGAAGTCTCCGGTAAGGGACCAGGCAGCTCAATGAGCGTGTGCAATAAGGAACCTTTGTTAGTGCGGGCCTTACTTCATGTGGTGACAGTTCCGCTTATTTGCTTGACGCATAAAGGCTCGAGTCTTGCTCTTTTCATCGCTGTACTTTTCTCAGCACTCTTCATGGCGCGGTCGTTGACGCGCGATCAGCTAAACGATTTTCGGGTGTGGCTCCACTCTTTGAATATGGATTCCCTCATGAAGGTGGCTGAGGTATTGGACGACCTCATGGCAGACCGCGAGATGCGGCAACAGGAGGCTGTTGCAGCTCGTCAGTCTCAGTGGCAGTTTGTGAACCCTGCACCTGACTTGGAGCAACCAAGTGAAGCTGCCTCGTCAAGCTCTCAGAGACAGCCAGAAACTTCTTGAACTGTCGTTCTGAACCACATGGATATCCTGTTCAGGCCGTCACACTTAGGCCGAACCTGTGAGAGGCCGTGAGTTAGCTGTATTTTCCTCTCGAAGGGGAAAGGAGCCCTGTGTCTCACAGGACATTTCGAGACTCAACAACAGTCTTGGGTCTTACAGGAGGGATCGAGATCCAACCAGCCGTGCTCGGTACTGTTTCCCCACAACGTGAAAAGATTCGAACGAGAGCGAGTGATGTGAGCAGAATGCATGTTGCTTGATGAAGATTGTGTCATGCTTGAAGTGTTCAAACACGACATGACATTTCATAACAAGCACGGTTTTGAACAATAACTTTACTGAGGTGTATAGTAAGGCCATTTGGGCTATTCCGGCCAAGGAGCAATACACCATGCTTGTCCAGATCCATTGCAAGTGCTCCATGTGCCAGCAGCCGCAGCCCATTCTTGCTCTACCGTTGCATTCTGAACAGGACTCCTCTGATCAGATCAGTATCCTCGCTGATCTAGGTCAACTTGCTGACCTTGCGATTGCGTGCATGCAGCAAAACTTGAGCCCTCGCAATGACACGTGCAAACTTGTCATTCAAAGACTTCCGTCTTTCTTCTGCCTTCTCACACAGAAGATTCAGAAAAGCTCTCTTGCGCAAGTCTGCAAAAGCGAGGCTGATATTCAAAGCTTTCTTGGCAGTACGGTATCAGTCATGCAGCAGGCATATATTGTCGTTGCACTCGTTCTGCATGATCCTAGTGCTAAGCACTACTTAGTGCTACACCATGCCAAAGAACAAGCAGGAGACTCAATTCTTCTTTATGACTCAATCTATGGAGTCCGTAAAGAAAATTTGTGGGCATTATTGACTAAGGCTGAGCACTACATTGAAGCCATCTTCATCAGAAGTGTTTGTGTCAATCAGCTCTACCCCGCCACTGCTCTCATTAACTCCTTTAATGAGATTATCCGGCGTCATGCTGATCCCAGTGAAAACGCAGAACAGCATATCAGTAGTGAAGCACACACTATTGAGCAAGCTAAAATAACGAAGGTTGCTAGTTGGGGCAGCCCTGTCCCTTCTGCAACCTATATGACCATCACTTCAGAGGATGATTTTGGCTTGCCTAGTCCGCCCTGTGCCCATCTTCTGCCACAAGCACAGGAATGTCAAAGCGGTACTGAATTTACTCTCGCCCAAAAGGGCAAATTCGATGAGGAGTCAGAACACCAAGCCAGTGTCAGTCTCCAACCCGACCCTAGTACTGCTTTGGCAACACAACTTGATAATGCATCTCTTCCTGAAGTGCACTCCATTGCTACTGATTCCGATGAGGAACAGAGACCGCAACAACATGAAGTTCAAACTGTGCTGAACTCTGAGAAGAATGACTCTGATAGGGGCAGCCAGCCCCTTAAAGCCAAGTCTGACTTAAGCTCTAATTCTCAGATGCGAAGAGTCAAGAAAAGCCTCGATAAGCTTAACAATGCCAAGCCTGTCTCCAAGAGAAAAGACGGTAAAATTGGAAGCAGGAATAATCAAAGTAATGCTGTCTCGTCGGAAGACTGCATACAGGTCGCACTTGGTGTTGAACGTTACATCATCTTATCGCTTTTTGATGGATGCGGAATATCACGTGCTGTCACCGTTGAATGCCTCAAGCAACAACCAGTTGCGGCTGTGAGTGCAGAAAGTGACAGCGTCCTTCGCGCCCTCATATGCCACAAGTATGACTATGACAAAAGCCAAAGGTGGGCTCTTGACTCGCGCCGTGTGCCATCGATCGCAATCGATGACGTTTGGACCCTGCTTAAAGAGGATTACCGATTGCTGCGTGAATGTTTGTCTTTCCTGGGAAGGATTCATCCACAGCCATCATCATTCCCGCCGGTTCCCCCTGCCAAGATCTCACTGTTGCAGGGTCCAGTTCAGGTGGATTAGGACTTCTGGGAGACCGCTCGCAACACATGCTTGTCTTATACGCAATTTTGCTTGCATTCCAGAGCATTGAACCCAGTATCCTTCAGTGCGTGCATATCTTCCTTGAAAATGCTGGGTCTATGAAGCCCATACACCAGGACTTCATTCAGCAGATCTTCGGAATACGTGATTGTTGCTGCCATCACATTGCTGGAGCTACATTCGGCCATGTTGAAAGGAAAAGGAAATTCTTCACTAGATATGGGCAAATTGGCACCCTCAGCAACCGCCCCACGCCGTGGTTCCAAGGATGGCGTCCTGTTGCGGAACACATGTGCGGAATAAAACCCCCCGGCGAAAAGCTAAAGCCTTGGCTCCGTCCCAAACGCTTTGATCGCGAGAGAGGGCTTCGATTGGCTGCATACTTTTACCACCCCTCTGCCCTTCTTTACCATGTACCCAGCTTCGGCGGAGCTGAAGCTTTCCAGAGGCAATTCTCACAAGCGGCTAATACCTCCAATGGGGTTCCAAATCTACAATGGGAAAAATTTGTTCCTGATGGACCCATTGGCCTGCGCTTTGTCACAGATGTTCAGAAGCTTTCTCTTCAAGCGGACATCCCAAGCCTTGCAGCAATGGATCGCTTTGCGGAAGCTAACTACGAACTTCTCCGTGCAGAAAATGCCTTCCTTATAGGTGATAGTGGCATTCCTCCTTTCAGGGTTGCTCACTACAAGGAAATGTTGAGAGATGCTGAGCTCGATATCTGGCTTGCTGATGTGGAAGAACACATTAATGATATGTGTATTGCTTCCATTGTTGGGAATTGCTTCTACCCTGGTGCTCTCAAAGCTGCGATCAAATACACATCCCTTCGAGAGTTACTGAATGAGAACCCCGACAGTCATTGGAAACCGCTTCCCCTCTCACAGTTTCTCCAATACTGGCTTAGCTATGGCCAACAAGTTCTTGCTGCTACTACAGCTGTTAAGCTTCAAGACAAGTTTTCGCATAAGTTTCATGCGCCTTTTCCATGCGATGAACTTAATGCGGTTGGCTGGCTCAAACAAGCTTTAACTGTCAATAAACCTGTTGTTCTGGAGTACACCTTCGGCCAAGGTAAATTCCAAGGCATTAGAGAGAGCGCGTCCGGCATCCCTAGAGGAATTTCCTTTGTGACGGAAACTCGATTCCATCAAACGCAAGACTTACTGCAAGAAAAAGGAATCCCATCGGCCATCCAGCGTGTCTTGCAAATTGTTGACCCTCAATTAAAGCTTTTGTGTGGATCGAGACGCAATGTCATGGCTAATTTGTGCAGAGAGACTGCTGCGAATCTCGGTGCCAAGTTTGCCTTACACTTTCTTGACTTCCCTGCGCAAGGGCGGTGCTTGATCAGCTTTCTCAAAGCGTTGCACCTTGAGTTTGTCGCGCATAGAGACGAGTTCATCCCTCAATTCCTCCTTGTAAAGGGACAGCAAAATACCCTCCATGTGCAGCACTTGAAAGATGCTAACGCTGGCAAGAAGTCTCCACCAGTCGACTTCTTCCTATATGTCGAACAAGATGATCACTGTGCCTTAGCAATGCTCAATGCCTCCCAGGCTCGTGATACTGTGCATGCGCTTACCCAAGCATCAATCTTTGAGGTCGTTGACATTGAACGAAGAGGAGCCAGCCCTGGCACCTTCCTTCACAAGGTAATCCAAGAGAACAGCCAGCTACCAACGCCTTGTCTGATATTTGAGGGTAATGAAGCTGCCTTACACCTGCACGGCCATACTATCCTTTGTTCCCCTTACCTTGAGCAAAGGGAACTCTTTGCGCTCTTCTTAACCCCATACTTTACTGAGAATCATACCAGTAAAGTCTTTACTTCAGATTGCAATTCTAATGAAACCTGGCTTGGCGAGGTCTTGCGCGACTTCTCTTGCTTTGCTAAACTTGCTCTACCGTGTCGACAAGCTGTGTATATTGGTATTGATGCACGAGGTGCACACTACACCACATATAGGCAAGGTACGGTGCATCAACAGACTGTCACCCACAACAGCATCCCCTCCACAATTCCCACCCAAGGAAAGGCATTGCGCATTTATGTCTACGATCGGCAACCTGCTGTCTACCATTGCTTCTATGGGGTCCATCGGGACCCTCTGCCCCTATGACGACGATCCGTAACGTGGTGATCAAGGCAAGGTCTACGACCTTCCTTGATCACCTCAATGCCTATGTTGCCTGTCGTAGACATCGCGCACGTGTCAGATCCCTCAACAGCATTCTCCTTGCCTACAACCTTCCACTCACCTATCCCACAACACGTGAGCTAAAGCTTGCTCTCATGGCCAATGACAGCCGACCTTTTAACCTAATCGCTGCTATCAACCTTCAGCTCCCAACAGAAGAGCTTGAACTTGCACTGAATCTCATAGCTGACAGGCTTGTTCCTTACTTCGACACGATCCCTAAGGAGCCGTGCAAGCTGCAGGCGGTCGTTAGTTGGAACGTTACCTCGCTGTGTACCTTTGACACTATTGGTCTTGCCAAGCTTCGTACCATTGGTGCGTTGGCTCACCAAACGCCAGTGCTCTTGCAGGAAACCAAATGGAATGCTGCCTGCTTACACCGATTCAGACAGGCAACTGCCAGAATAAATACGATTGCCTCTCTCACTATTTGGAAGGAATCTGGACACTCTGGAGGAGTCGCTGTCTGTTTGCCACAGGACTATAAAGTAGTAGAAACTATCGACCTTGTGCCTGGTTTTGCCCTTGCCGTGCTGGTCAGATTTCGGTCTGTCTGCTACTGGCTCCTGTCGGTTTATTGGCACCCTGATCAATGGGGGAAGCTTTTCCCTGCACTTAGTGCTTTTGTCAAGGATGCAACTCATGTGATTGTCCTTGGGGGGGACTTCAATGCGGTCAATCAGCAGAGGGAGGGTGAGTATGCACATCTCCTTGCTCAAGGCGACATGATTGAATGCAAGTCTGAAGGGCCAACTTTCGAACAAGGCTCTACCTGCAGCCACCTTGACCATTACCTTATTTCCAGCTCGCTGTACTTGTCCGCCAAGATCTGTTCTGTCTCATGGAAGCACAAAAAAGTAACTGGAGGACATCACTTGGTAAAAATTCGGTTTCGGCCGAAGCATAAGCTTGACAAAGATGTCCCGGCGATACCTGTTCGGACAGTTCCTGCTGCAGCTTTTTCTGTTCCACCTGCGACTACTGACTTGCCTGGCATCGAGGCTGCGGAGACTAGCCCTTCGCACCTTCTTCTTCGTAAACTAATCAATTGCACTAAAGCCCGCTTGATTGAAGAGCAGAACAAAGGTCAAAAACTCTGCCCTTCAGACGCGCTAGTCGCACAAAAAGCCACATGTTTCTTGTGGCATGCAAACCTACGTGCCCAAGCTGGAAACTCAATTGTTGCATTAATTAGGAAGTTGGTACGCCTCTTGGACAGGAGCACTGGTGCGACTGTCGGTGTCAACGCAAGCACCGTCACATCTTTAGCCAGGCATATCACCATACCCCCTTTCACGCCGTCAGGTAATGGTTCAGCCGAGCTCCCGAGACATTGGATCCAAGAAGCGCTTAATCGGCTACACCTTGGTGCAGAGCTGAAAATTGCCCCCTCACCAAGTCTTCGTTCCTTGGTTGCTTTGCCTGCTGACGCGATAGACCTTCCCCCTTGGGCGAGTGTTGTCACCGAACAAGGAGTGGGTAGGGAGGCAGCCCTGTCTCCGGGCCCGGGCAAACTCCATCACCTAGTCCACCCAGGGTCTGCTGGCCGGACAATTGTCCTCGCCCTCCCACACCGCCGATTCCTCCGCGTGTTGGCGAATACCCAGTGGGTGCGGTCAGTAGTATTGAGCCGCGACCTCCACATGAGAGGCCACCTCTCGCGCCAGTTGCAGCCGACCTGCCACCGTGGCAGGTCCCTAGCTACCCAGGTCCACAGGTCCTTGCGGCGACCGCAATGCAGTATATGCCAGCTTCGCACTCTCAGTCCTGACCATGCGCCGGGGCCTCCGGAGCCTGAGGATCTCGCGCAAGCACGAGAAAGCAATCAGAACTTCCCTGAGCCCGCCCCTAGTGGCGTCCTGCCATTGAGACTGGCCTCTGGAGCCATTTCCGGCGAACCGCCTGAGCCGCAAGGTCTCCACCCAGAGATCGACTACACTGCACTACTCGGCTGCCTACTTCCACAGCTCCGGGCTGCTGAGGCCGCAGGCGCCCATGTCCTGCTCTTAGTCACGGACAGTCGCTGCTTCTTGTCTATTCCGCATTTTCCCTACTTTGTCCGGCATTTAGTGGCACGCATGCAGTGGGAAGGCCCGTTTAAAGAGAGATGGTTTCCCATCTTGGTAAACACCAAGAAAGCGGGGTTAGCTTCTGTGCACTTTACGTGGGCGGGGCCCGAAATTCTGGCAGTCCTCAGAGTCCTTGCGCCAGGGGTGGTCTTGATGCTGCTCGACCATGACACCTTGTTCACTGCCAGGTGGGAAGCAGAAGAGCTGCGAAGGTTTGCAGTCCTCGATCTACTGCCCAATACTCTCTCGACGGAGTCACTGGGCAGCATGGAAGTCGAGACGGACGAGACACAGCCCTGTGGCTCGCTTCCAGCCTCGCCGTGGAGTTGCTCGCCGGACGGGTCCATACCGTGTGGGGCCCGCTCGCCAAACTCAATTGGCATGGTTTGTGCGTCCGAGGACCAGCTTGAAGCAAATGGGGGATTGGTCATCTTCTACCCGAATGCTCCGGACGGCAAAACTCCCCGGCCCCCTCGCTTTTGCATCCCTAGCAACGTCGCTAGTGCGGTGACCTCCATTGGTGCTGCATTAAGCCGAGCCCTGCAGCTAGTCATCATGCCCAGTGAAGTGCCCACTCCATTGCCTGGTATGCATGAGCAGGTGCCGTTGGACCAAATCCATTTTCGGCAATGTCTACGCAACACCCCTCTTGCCGGAACCACTGCTCATAAGCATTCTGACTTTGTGTTTGCGTGGGCGCTTTTAGGAAGATACATACATGAAGTTGCGTGGAAAGCGGCCGACCTTACTGCCGGCCGGCCAGAGCCAGACATCCAGTTTGGCGCCTCCCCAGTCAGGCAGGTCAGAGGGGTCAAAACATGGGGGCAAGGCCCATATGAACAGGGATTTCTTCCCTTGCTCAGGGGTTATGGCGGCTCGCACTCTCGATTGGCAATCCTACCTGGTCCTGACTTATTCATGGCGAACCGATACGCCGAGGTTATACCCCCTCCGTTTGTGCATGGATATGGTGCCAAAGGTGCGGCTGCCTACTCTACCCGAGTCGGTCAGTCTGGGGCAACGGGGACACCGTCCCTCTGTGGGCCTCTGTTGGGAAAAAGGGCAGTGGACCAGTGCGGCTCCAGCTCTTCCCTGGGGTCCTCATGTTTTGGAAGAAAGATGCCCTATCTTCCTGCAGGGCCACCCCGAAATGGCGCAGTCGACCCAATACCCCCACTGGGCCGCTTGCTCTCCTTGCCGCCGCTGCGCATGCTTGGCTGGCCCAGGTGGATCTGCCGTGGCCCCTTTTTGCTGCAGACATAAAGGTCACGCCGCTGGGCCTCAGTCAATACTGGGATGATGGACTTGCAATGCGTGTGCAACAAGCCCTGGCAGCCTTCGCCCTTCCTGCCTACCAGTACCCGCCCCCAAAGCCTCACCTAACCCCCTCAGGGGAATGTCGGTCGCTCTTCATTAGCGGGATGCATGGGAAGGCCGAGAATGCGCCCTCCACTGTGTCGGGTAGCATCATTCACACAGCCAATTCCTATGCGCTCACTGGCTTAGAAATGGAAACGGTCCGGGACAACCAGGGCAAAAAAGTCCGATATGACGACACACAACGCCCGTTGTTGCTTTCGACCAGCGGAAATGCCGCACATGCACTGCTGCTCCTGCCCCAAGCCGCCCAGCTGTGGGCACGTGCCCTGTACCCTCAGGTCGAAGGATGCGGTCTGCCAGCGGCGGTTCGTGCTAGAATCAGCTCGGTAGAAGCCTCCCTGACAATGTGCCCGGCCCTAGCCCACTTGCACATGCCACATACTGCTGCGCTGACCGCTATGCATGTGGGCCTCGCCGCGGGGAGAGCTGGCGAGTGCAAACTGTGCGTTACGGGCTTCTCTGCGGGGTCGTATACGGGAGCTGCTGTGGCTATCGCTTGGCATGAGCGCCAAAAGCTTCCTGACTGCAAGGGCGACTTTGTCCACATCAAGGCACGTTTGGGCGGCATTGCCATGCCACGGGCCATGCTGCAATATATACTGGGTTCGGAATTGCGGCACGCTGTTAGTCTTGTCCATCATGAGAGCGACCAGCTTTGTATCTTCCGGCCCAGCCAGGCAGCAAGAATGCAAGCGATTGGCGCGGGAGCGCGTCTCTACTACTTCACTGGACCTGAGTCGCTTGGGAGTGGTGGGCACTCTTATGGTCACTTTGTCCAAAGTGAAGAGCTGTTCCAACTCACGCCGGGGGATTATGTGCAGAAGGAGTTGACTAAAAAGATTTGTGGCCTGGCCGACCCCCGGATGGATCGCACAGTGCGGGCAGGCTTGATGGGGGTTGCATGTGGCTCTGTCCAGCTTTCGGATAAGTCTAAAGCTTTCATCAACTCCGTGCTGGGACGGCAAATCAAGCGCTCTGATCTGGAGGCCTTTCTCCGGATACCTTCCGCTGAGAACCGGAGCATTGCCAGTCTCCGTAACGACTGTACCCAAGTCCTCCTAACGGATGCCAAGCCGCATCTGGCTGATTTGCCGCCCCCGTATCATGAACTTGGTCCCACGATGAAGCTTGTCCTGGGTATGTGGCTCCCCCACCTGTCGTTAGAACGCCTGGTTGACATGCTGGGTTATCAGTTCTTAGCCATGGCCTCGGAAGCAGAAATCGAGGAGGAGCCCTCGGAACAGTATCACTACCCAGAGCAAGCTGCGGTCAAGCGGGCCGCCACCCCTGTGGCGATAAAGCCCGGCACGCATACGTGGCCAATCTGCCTTCTCCATCGAGTTCACCCACGAGCGTCGGTCATGCTCCTTACACCGGAGTTGGCGGATGTCCCTGACTGGGCTACAAAGTGGTTTGCTGTCGCTGGTAAAGTGCCGGCCAAGGGCACTGCTTTGCTGGTTACCTTGAGAGAAGACAAGGGAGATGTGGCCTACCCCGGCATGTTTATAGAGCTCCAGGCCCCGAAAAAGCTTTCCACCGGCCCTGGAGAAAGTAAGGCCATGCAGCCCGTCAATATAACCATTGCCCTGCTCTTGACTGATGAACAGCACAACCAATTCGCGCAACGACCCTCATTGCCGAGAGTCAGCCAGCTTGAAGTTCTGCCCGGAGGTGCCTCTACCCCGCTTTGGGATGCCCTGTTACACATGCCTAGGGAACGGCAACATGTTGCCTTGGGCGTTCCGCTAGAAGACTCGCCTCATTGGTTGCCGGGCTTTCTCACGGATCTAGTGCTAGTCCTCGTTATCGGGCTGGTGGTGAGAGGGAACTGGCACGACGCATGGGCACAGCTCATCCACCCGGAGGTCTGCCAAGTCTTCAGAGGCAAGCACGCAACGCAAGCTGCGCAGGCATCGCCTACTGCGGGTCCGGGGGCTTCCAACACCTTGCAAAACTTCCTTAACCTTTGGCTTGCGGAGGAACAAACATATCGCAAAGAATGGACGCCGACGCTGCTGAGTGGCGTGTTAGCCACGCTGCCTGACTCTCCGCTGCCCGGCCAGGAGGACGCCCGGACTCCTGCGCTGTGGCATGCGGAGCGTCTACGCCTGTCCCATGACTCGTTGAGCAACGAACACGATCCGAGGACTCGAGCCAGCATCTTTGCGCTCGCGGTTGGTCCCGCCTTCCTTACGTGCCTCTGTGATACCTTTTGGGGGGCGGATGGACACCTGGCAGCGCTGCTGGGAGCGTGCTCGTACGGCCTGGCCGCTAACCGTACCTCTGTATTCATAACGGGGGCGCCTGGCAGCGGGAAGACACGATCCTGCGCGTTTCTAGGAGTACTTCTTGCGTGCCTGACGAACCGGCTCACCCTGTACACCGCTCATGGTAATGAATCGGTTCGGGCCTATGTCGAGGCGGTTGATAGGCTCACGAATGCTAGCAATGAATTTGTTCGCAGCCGCATCGTTCGCATACCGGGCAACAAGGAGAAGGACACACATAAGCTCCCCTTTGATGTGCACGATTTGTACCGGGGGCTACTCGTGGCCACGACGCATGGTACGATTGTGGCAAGGCTTAGCTTTCCCTACTCGCAGCTCACTAACCGTCTAAAGGACGTTGAGTTGCTCCTCCGAGATGAAGCCCAGCAATTGGGTACACCGGGCTCCAACACCGTCTTGGCGCACATCAAGCATGCACTCGATGTCATGATTGGCGACCACAGACAGCCCGCTGGAGGATCGCGGCCCAATTACCACTTCGTCACGGAGTTGTTGGAGCAAAAGACTTGTGGTCTCAATGCGGTCCCTGCCGACCTCCACACGCCAGCCACCTTGCCTGCGGCCCTTTTGCAGCAAGTGGCCCAAAGTTCCGTCCCGTGGAAAAAGGGGCAAGGCGAGATGCCCTCTTGGGGCAATCCCCACCGTTCCTCTGGAGCGTCAGAAGTGTTGTTCTCAGCCGTCTCGATGCTGGATTCGATTCTCTGTATGAGCATCGTCAAACCGAAGCAAGCCGAGACAGTCATGCAGGCCGCCGGGCTGAAGGCCATTGTCGGACCGGCCATCAACCTCTCGCTCTGCTCATCCATGCGCCTCCCACCTGAGATTGCTGCCATTCTATACGCATGTCGGTACTCGGAGGCGTGCCGCTTCGATCTGACAGGCGGGGTCCCTCGGCTACTTATGCCACCAGGTCCCACGATGCAGCACCTGCTCGGGCGGCCACTGCGTAGCTTTGCAGGCAGGTGGATGGAAACGTGCCGATGGGTACGGGTGCCAGATCAGGATGAGACCCAAACCAAACTAGGCAGAAGCTACGACCTCAGCATGGTCCTGGCGGACATTGTGCTCACTTTTGGGCACCAGGTTTATCCTGACTCCCCTATCGGGATGGTCTCTCAGTATGCCAGGATTGTTACTCAAATGAAGTTTATGCTGCAGTCGAGTCTCCCCGCAGACCCACTGGGCGATGACGATATGAGCCTACTTGAAGCCTGCCAAACCGCGCAAGATTTCCCGCTGACTGGCGCGCCCACCACTTGGAGCCTTGTGACGTTTCGGACCTTCCTCATGAATCACATAGGGTCCCTTAAACGCTTCTTCGGCGCTATCACCACGGCTTGCTCCACTGGCCCCACATTTGGGATAGGTGTCTTTGTGACTTGTCGGGCTTCTGGATTCCTGTTTAGTAGCGAGGCAGGGTTTGCCCGAGCCACCTCCTCCTTCACGAGAGGACTTGGGGCTTTGGTTTTCGTGGCACCGCACTACTCTGATGGTATAGGTGCATGCTTCCAAATGGCGGCCTGCGCAACCGGAGGCCTGATTGAATGCGCGGAATATGTGCGCACACAAGCCAGCTTGTGGAGCATGGATGGCCCTGGCGTTGCAAAGGCATTACACAAGCAAGCCTTCCGAGAACGGACAGTAGCCAGCATCGTGCTGCCTGCGGAACGCAAAGTAGGGCTGGACCTCTTTGAAGCCCCACCCCTGCATCAAGCGTGGGCCTTGAAGGCCACCTGGGGAGATAAGCGGGAAGTTCTTTACCGCACACTTAAGCAAGAAGGATGGGGGAGCCCCTCTTTCACTTCCAACTCCTACTCGGGCACCATTGCTAGTCTGCAAAAGCGCGGCTTCGTCCTGGAGCCCTTGCCCAATGCTGTGTATTGCGTCCCCTTCCAGCCGGTAAGGGAAGGAGATGGGGTCGCCCAGTACCTCACCTGCTTGCTAGGGGATACCAACATTAGGACGCCGCCCAAACGGGGATCTGCTCAACGTGCTGACCCGGCTTTCGAACACAAGGCCGGCATAATGAGAGCCCCCCGCGGTCTTCACCTCCTACCTGTTCGTACGGGTAGGGCTGCCTCCGAAACTGCGATTGATGTGGACTCTCCGGGAAACAGCCCTGTGCCCGCGAGTAGTCGCAGTCCCGACGTGGTAGCTACTACTGCAGTCGAGGTGCTTACGCCGCTGCAGTCACCAGCCCAAAGCGAGGCTGTCGCCAACGCGCGCCATGGTGAGCGGTGGGGTACACCATGGCTCAAGCCTCGGACCGCGGGGGGCTCCATTGCGGCAGCTGTCAGCCCACCTCCGGCAGCTAAACGGGACGTTTCACGAACACCCTGCAACACCCCAACGCGGGAGAGAAGGAAGGAGCTTGCAACGACAAATCCTGCGGTTGTGCCGGCCGCGTGTCCTAGTGCTCCGGATGCTTGGGCGACGACTCCCACTAGTGCAGTTGCCCACAGGATCGGAGGGAGTAGCGCCGCCTCGTGTCCACCCCGTAGTGGAGGCAACATGAGGGACCCACCGCCTGGCGTACGACGTCCACCCAGCCCCCGGACACGGCCCATGCACGCAACACGGAGTGGGACGGTTGAGGCATCACAGCCCCCTTGCGCTAAGTCTCCCACGGACTCACTTGGCTTGACGGAACCAAAATCGTATCTCCCTATGCCTCCCCATGGCCCGACGCCCTCCCCCGCCAGGCCTGTGCCCGCTGTCCAAGCTCGCAAGGAAAGTCGGCCTCTCGTTTTGGACGAAGATGGCTCTCAGCATCTGGAACCACCAAAAGCCAAGCCTCGAGGGCCTAGCGAGCCCAGCGGCACCCGCGACCCCAGCGCCCCAGCCTGTGCACCCATCATGCAAAGCAACACAGGCTCTGTCTGTGATCTCATGTGGCGAGCACTTGCAGCGGGCCATCACTTTGGTAAGAATGTCAAACCTCGGCCCTACATGAGCCTGCGTGACTCGCAACACCTCACAACACACTGCCAGCAGCTTCGGGCATATAAGGCCTATGAGATGTTTTTGAATGGCATACCGAACCAGCTGCAAAACGCGGAGATGCTGATCGGAATTGCGGACACGCTACTGCATCTGCCTGAAACGTTTCCGGCGGCGTATTTGAAGGTATATGACCCTATCATCACGCAGTGTCTTAGACTGTCGGGCGCATTGCAGCATTTCGACCTTGCTGAAATGTTGGAATGCCCGGCTCCGCAGCTGGACAAAGCAAGGCTTTCGGAGTCCCTAGTGGGGTATGGCTTTCTTACCACTGCGCAGTACATCGCGGATCTTTTCTCTACGGTGTCGGACTTGCCGAGTGTCATCAATGCCAGTTTTCCTGCAATGCTCAGCTACGCTGACCCAGATTATTGGCTGGGTGCACTTCTGCTCGCATTCGAATCCCACCAAAAAGGTCCCCTGGAGCGAACGGCCGGGCTGCCCATTGTTCTCGGTTTTCCTGAATCTGACAATAAAATTACTGACCTGCAGATCAATGTGCCGCCCGCAGCCATGGTGGCCTTCTTAGCTGGCCGCGCTTATCGGTGTCCCAAGTGCCCTACTACCAAATATGTGATGGACGCGCACAGTGGACTGCCACAAGTCACTGGCCAAGCCTCCCAAGAAGCCCTGCAGGCATGGGCCGCAGCTGCTCAGCACACGGACGTGGAAAAGGCCAGGCTTGCCCAGCCCAACCTGAATACGTTCCTAGGCATCACGCTGCAGGGCACAGAGACACTTGGGCAAAGGCACTATCAAGAATTTAGGCCGGATCACCCCCCTGCCCATTTCCTTGACGCCATCCGGCTTGCCCTTGCGGCCTCGGTGGCCAACCAAAACATTGAACACTTTTGGTCAGTTTATAACTTGGAATGGCCAGACACCTCTCACAGAATGGCTGTTTTTCTGCGGCGAGTGTTGCCCCTAGAGTGCTTGCTTTCCTCGCCTATGGCTGCGCCGGTGGAAGTGAACACTGCGGCAGCCTCGCCGGCGGTCGTCAGCATCTCTTCCGAAACCAACGAAGGCTCTCCCTGCCCGATGGATGACATGTCGGAGGCGGAGGACGAACCCGAGGCACAGGTGAATGATTGGCGCTTCTCGGAGCTGCGAACCACTGACCTTGCAGCTTTGCGAGAAGTGGATGTCTCAGCCCCTTTCCGACTGCCAGTCATCTTCGAAGCGCATTGGAAAGGGATCAGCACCACACCCACCAAGCATGGGCCAAAACGTCCCCGAAATGAGTGGTATGATGCAGCCACTGCTCACTGGGCTGCCATTAAGGGGCTCATGCGAGCTAAGCATCCAACCAAGCAGCGACTCAACAGCTTCTGGTTTAAGATGTACTGCCATGGCACCTCCAAGGACCCTGATCCTTCGGCCCTACGTGCGGCAGTTACATCCTTCCCCTTTCAGTATAAGGACGAAGGTGTTGTGCAGTACTGGCAAATCCAGGAAGCTGTCCGGGTGATGTGGCTCGCGGCACAAACCTCCATGACAAGATACAAAGGTATCCCCATTCCGGACGGCATCCCCGAGTGGGGGGTTGATGAGCAAGAGCTGCCTCCAATGCAGGCCATGCCCAGCCGTACGCGTTCCCATACCACCTCAGATGGCCATCGCTCCCGGCGTCCGGACTGGGATGGCCCCTGGCAATAGACAGCAAATTGTCATCTGAGGGCTCCTACTCACGCCACGCGAACGCGCCTTTGAGTCCCTCCATGGCATGCTGCCTAGCGTGATGTGAGCCCTCACATCTCCTCGCCGATACATGCCGCAAGACTACCTCGGGATATTCTTGGTTTGGCAACCCTCTCGTGGTCTATGTCACGGATTGGACCGTGCTTGTCTTCTGTGTGCTCACAGCTTGCAGCTGTGAACACCCTTCTGGGTCGGCCCCGCGGTGTGCCTGTGGGAACGGGGGCTTTCTTTCGTGGTTGCTCCACTGGCCATCTGCCACGGACTGCCCTGGACCGGTCCTGCCTGGATGTTCCGGCTCTGTCATCGGTACAACGGCCAATCGTCCTTTCCTCTGCCCCCTCTAGGGATGGCTCTCTGGTAAGGCTGCCCAGTCTTCCTCTCCTCTGCCCCTCTTTGACCGGGTAGGTGGCCGTTTTTGTGCTATGGCACTGCAAGAACCCCTCGGCTTTGAGACCCAGCTGTCGCCCACACTTGTTGCCCCATCGCTATCGTGGGACGAGACGACACTTGGATCACCGTGAGTCATGGCAATGCGACCCTCCCCTTTGTGGTATCTCGGCCGAATGACGACTCTGGAGAGGCCAATGCGGTGGTGCTGCTTCTCCCAGGTATTGGGCACTTCTACGTAGAGAATATGCACCCATTGCCCTTGCAAGGAGCCAGTGCGCACCTGTGGAGCAACCTGGCCTTCAAAAAGACCGTCACTGCCTGCGCATGGCCTGTGGCGGGACAAGCAGGCTCACCGCCTGCCTGGATGTTGCCTGACGGTGCTGACTGGACCAAGGCAGTGTATACAATGGAAGTTCTACCGCTCCTGTTGGCCGTCCAACGTGATGCGAGCCCTTGCATCTCCTCACCGACGTCTGTCGGTTTGGGCTTGGACGAACTGATTCTGGGTATTGAACCCTCAACCCTCACCGGCCAAGGAAATAGTTGCTTGGCCTTGAGTGCGAATTTTCGACTGGGGGACTCTCCCGCTTCCTGCGGGGCAGGTGGGGTCCCCGCCTGCTTGGGTTTACCTGATGGCTCTGATTGGAACGAAGCAGTCCAGCCTGCTTTGGCCGGCGGACGAGCTCTTGTGAGTCAACAGAACGTTGCGCCTGTGCTCGGAGAGGCTCCACTGGCTGACCACCATGGAGTACTCTGGGCTGGTCCTCCCCCTTTGTTCTCGCCGTTAAGTCCCCACTGGCTGACCACCATGGGGCAACTTTATACTTCCGAACACACAGGTTGACACTTACAAGGTTCCGTGCTGAGGCACGACTCTGCTCCATCTGTGATGGCGAAACTGTAAACCATCGCGTGAACAGCCTTGGCAGGTGCTGAATGTATTCGCATTGGTGGCTGATTGACGGTGATGTGAGCCCTCCAGTCTCCTTACCGGCATACCTCGCGGGTTTGGGTGAAGGGACCTGATGCGTGCCGATGCGCAGGCCAGTGCTAATGTGGCGTGGCCTTGTGCGAGATGCCTGGACTGGGAGGTCCCTCGGTGTCATTAAAACCCTATGGCGTTAAGGGTTTGATAACTCGCCGTGGACTTTCCCCGATGAATCGGTAGCTGCTGCTACTCTCGGCCCTCCTCTGCCCGTGCACGGGCACCTCTGAGGGTGGGCCCTTGTGCGCCAGGTAATCGGTAGCTGATGCTACTCTCGTCCCCCCCTCTGGCCGTGCGCGGGCACCTTCGAGGGTGGGCACTTGTGCGCCAGGTTGACTGGTGAACTCTGTGCTCGGAGCTACTCCATTGGCTGACCACCATGGAGTGCCCTGGGCCGGTCTTGCCTTGTTTGTTCTTGCTGTTAAGTCCCCACTGGCTGACCACCATGGGGCATTTGCACATCTTTCATCCCCCCTAGGGAGTCTGACTTGCAACATCCTTTCGCCATTGAGTGTCGGTTGTCTGTTCTTGACAACGAGTACGCGATCCGAACCTCTTCTGATGACCTCGGTTTGAATAACCGCTGTCGCACCAATGGCTACATGATGGTGGTTTTGAGAATCTGGCAATGTCGCAATTTGCGATTCCCCCACAAGCTCCGTGCTTCCTTGTGAACCGGGACTTCATTGACGACCTCGAGTACTGAGTCCGTGGGGTATCTAGTAGTTTAGCGCGATTGCTCGCTTTGTTTCTTCGGTGTCTGTTCTTTGGTGGTTTCGTGTTGTGTCTGGTGGGTTGTGTGCGCTGACTCTGTTTCACCCTTTTCGTCGAGCCCAACAAGACCGGCCTACTGTGCTACTGATGTAGTAAAGAGGCACCAGAGGAAAGAAAAACCAGGACCGCAGATAGGAGCACACCTTCTGGCCAAGATTAACAACTGTTGTGCACAGAGAGTGAAGACCAAAGACTTGTTTTGCCACACAGTGGCAGGACAGCTCTTAAACTGCACAGACAGCCGATTTTCGTTTTGGATCTGCAGCAAAATGCTGTGCCAAGTGTGGCAGAGAGCAAAATTTCGAACTTTGAAGCACCAAGAAAAATTGCAAAGCTTCAGACGTTTAGAACCCTGGAAGGAGAGAAATCGCAAACCTGCAATCTGGAAGCCTTTAGGAAAGCTAGTTGGGCGGTTTGTCTAAAATCTGAATTAGGCGGACGCAACCTCTGGAGCGGCAGACTTTTAGGGTTTAGGGTTTCTTTAGGGTTAACCCTAAACCCAAAAAAGGCTGGCTCCAGCTCTGTGTTCTCCAAACTCTGGGTTCGAACTTCAAGTTAAAATTAGAGTTTAACTTTGGCTTGAACTTAAACCAATTCAATAAATGGAACATGCTGTTAGATGCCACAGGCCTGCAAGTGGGTTGCAAAGCCATGATCTGCACTGTTCCAGCTGCAATCCTCTTGTAACTCCATTAACAACATTCTAAAATGATCTTAATGCAAACAGTGTCTTTCCAATTCCTTGCTTGTTTCTGGACGGATCATAGTTTTTTGTCGTATTGGTTTCATCTTGCTGGCCTTGCGTAAAGTTGTCTTGCATTTCGCTTGCTGGCTTGGTGCAATGTGACTGGTTGTCTTTATTGCAAGATGGCCCACTGTGCTGCTGATGTGGTAAAGGGGCGTCCGCTTTAAAAAAATTGTTGCTGCAAGACTTCGGACAGGATGGTTACAGGTCTGGAAAGAAAACTTTTATGAGCTGACCAGCTGGATTTCAAGTGCATCCAGAAGACTTCTTTGCCCGTGAGTTGGGACAATTGGCATCTTGCGCAAGTGTCCACCTTCCCACTACTGCTATTTTGGTGGGGCCGTTCGAAGACCAGGCTTTCTCCATTGGCTTGCTTCCGAACAAGAGGTTTTTAGACGGGCTGCTTTGGACGGAGGTTTAAGCGGGGCTTCAGCTTCAGGGGCTTTATGGGGGAGGATGGCTTAAGGGCAATTGAAGTTTTTGATTGTCCACAGTGGGCCGAAAGTCCAGAAACACTTTTTCTCAAACGGCCTATAAGCATCCGTTTAATAATTTCTCGTGATTACAATCAAGCTCTTTCGAGATCGTACAAGCTAAGCCTCCTGCAAAGGCGGTCAGAAGTCACAGTCACCCGTATCAAGATTCAATATGTCGCCAGCGCTGTTGCAGTGCTTGCCGCAGATGTTAGCAATGTGGAAGATCGTAGCCAGCGGGAAATCAATGCTAGGTTTTTGCTCCGAGAGTGTAAGAGAATCGGTTTGATCCCAAGCTCCAAGTTTACAACCTGCAGGAACTCTGTTCGGACATTCCTCAGTGGTCTAACCCACATGTACCGAGTAAATCGCGTCTTTGAAAAATTCGTTGAAGTGTGAGCAGTCGCCGAGCTTTCACTGTCCTTGTGATTTTTTGTTTGACCCGCCCGGAGGGTGGGGGGGGGGCTTTCATGGTTTAACGGATTACAGCCAGATCTTGTTACAACCTGGGGGGTTTGTTTAATTTTTCACGGGAGTTTTTCTTGCGTGCTGGTTGCATGGAATGCAGGTGCTGATCAGTTCATGTTTCCGAGGAAGCCGCTGGCTCATGGTCAGGTGACACGTGACGAATCCATCAGCCGTGTGGCTGGGACCATGTGGTCCTTTATGCTCCATGTTTTGTGTGATTACCGGATTGATTATCATTTTTTCGAATGCTTTCTTTGAGTGTCAAGCTTTGTTTGACACATTCATCGCTATACCCCAGTGCTTGAAAAGAAAAGGAGTCGCGCGATGAACGCCGATGAAGTATATTTCGGATGGATTGTCACGTGACCCGCTCTCGCCCGGTACGCAAAAAAGAAAACGAACATCTTCACGTTGGACTGTTGACTGCGCACATGCCAGACCCACCATGGAGAACGGGAATGTTCATTTTGGGTTCACTTGCAAAAGCTTCTCTACCGAATGGCAAAATATGATGCATCATGGGTCCTTGGTTTTGCCATGATGAGTTGAAATCATGTACGCAGCATGTGGAGCGAAGTACAGTGTAGGCAATGCCGAGAGTTTTGGCGCAAGAATTGTCAAGTTCAGAGGTCGCTTGCATTTGATGGAGTTGGCGTTCAGCAGTTTTCTCACACAATGGCAAGCTGACCACTTGGCTTGCAAGCACGGCAGTTGGAAGTATTCATATGCACTATTGCAGCAAGCATCTCTTCAGGGAGGTGAACATGATGTGAGACATCAAACGCTGACCCGCAAAGATGTCCAGGCACTTGTCATAATTACTTGTGAGTTTGTTGGTGGCTTCATCCAACACACCCATGGATTCCAACATGTTTCGTTCAGATGCGTTCGCAGGTTATCTTTGAGCCTTTGATGAAGATTTTCTCTTTTCAATTGCAGGTCGAAACCAAACATCCTTGTGACCGGTACACCTGGCGTGGGAAAGACGACATTTTGTGAGGTGACGCTTTTCAAAGTGTGCAGTCTGCATGCACGGCCAACCCTTTGCAGAAGGCATTGGCCGGCTCCACCGAGCTAGAGCATTTGGAGGCTCTTCAATGAAGTATGCGCCCGTTGTGACTGTGTTGCAGTGCATGTATGCATGCCATGAATCTTGGAATGTAACTGTTGAACCATCCAATTTCTGTGATGAAGTTTTTGTCTTATCCAACGTGTTTTTTTGGACATGCTTGACTTCAAAGCATTCATGCGGCAAAGTAGCTGGTTCGTGTGGTGGCCTGTAGCTGTTCAGATTTCCTCGGGTTGTGTGCTTGTGCAAGGTGTGAGTGCATCAACATGATTTGAACAAGCAGCTTCCTGGCATCAGGTCAGCAAAATGGTTCGGGAGAAGAGGTGTGGCACTGAAGATGCGTTTCTTGTAGTATGTGGTGTTCGTGGGTGGCTGCGAAACTGATGAAGCTACGAGTTGTTGGATGCAGTGGAATTACGTCTGATTAAGAGCTGGAGCTGCGCGATCTGTCTAAGGTTGTACAAAGAATGGGACGATGAATTGGACAGCGCACCTGCCTGCCATGAATATGTCGTGATTGCCACAAGCCCTATGACTTGACACCTGAGTGAATGTAACGTGAGGACTGCAGTATCTTCGACGAAGAGATGGCCATCGACTAAGGCTGTGTCGCGCTGTTGCCGTCAGCTCCTCCGTAGTGGCGCGATCGTGTGTTTCAGCTGACTCAAAAGGTTGTTGCTGACTTTGCGAGTCCTCGAATGACAACTTTTGAAGCAGTATTGAACAGACGGCTTCTTGCCACAAGGTCTTCGATGCTCTGGAGCCGTTGCTGGACCTCGGGCCAAGTGCTGCAAAGGTTTTAGTTTCAGCTGTCAGACAGTCAAGTCAATGATTCAAACTCCAGTGTGGGTTGCTCTTTGTGTGTGCGTCTGAGCTTTGGAGCTTTGAACACTTGGAGGATGATTTCAGGCTGTTGGGGCAATGTTTGGGGCAGATATGTTGTGCATGTGCCCTGAAGGAGGAAGGAGGCCGCCTGGTCGACTTCCACTCCTCGGCGTTCTTGGATGTTGGGTGCTTAGAAAGTGCGTAGATGCTGGGGCACTTGGGCGTAGCCTGGACATGCGTGAGTGCAGCATGTCCAGATCAAAGTTTGTGAACTTAAGTCCCCGGTGCACTGGATTGATTCTGTGAAGCTCTTGGAGCTTGAGCTCAGAAACAAGACACTGAGGAGGGCTTGCTGGACCTCGTTGTAGTGCTGCGTGCAGATACTAGTGCACGCTCCCCGGTGCCATGCAGCGCAAATGAATGCTGGGCGAGCTGCGCCTACCTAGACTTTGTACGACCGCCTTGAACGAAGACATTATCCTGAAAGCAAAGTGAAGCAGAACGTCGAGGCCCTCGGGACGCTTCGACCATTTCGATATGTGCCAGCAGAGATCTCGCTTTGTGGAACATGCTGATCATGATCTGGGGAACGTTCTGCCTCGCATCAGCCATATCGAGCATCCCAGCCGGCAACACCCGTGGGACGTGTTGTGTCAGGCAGAGATCTTTCAGACCTGTCTGGATGAAGCCCGTGAGGCTTGATCTGATGCAAGTGTGCATAGTTGGAGCAAATACACCTTTGACCATGCAAAGGCGTTTGAAGATACGGATCTGAAGATCTGGGAACTGCCGAACGACACCGAGGCATGTGTTTTTTGCAGACCCGGTCTTGCAACTTGTTGGCGAACTTTGTCCGAGATTTGGCCTTGTGGCCCAGCTGCTCGCTGTGTAGCATTGTGTACGTAGCACATGTAGCAACTTAGTTAGCTTGCCCCGCAGCAGAGGAGCACATGCAGGAGGCTTTAGAGCGCGTGCAGTGCCGGCCTCAGCAGTTGACATTGTACGCGCCCACTGCATCGTCCCTTCGCCAGGGAGTTTGTGCAGAGCTACCTGCCGGGGTGATCTGGGCAAGCCCGTTTGCTGCTGCAAGCACCCTTGCTCTATTTTCCTCTATCTAGCCTACTGCCAAGCCCGTTATTATTTCGGGTCGCGCGTCGAGCGGAGTTTGTGTGTTGGTTTCACCCGGTCCAAAGTTGCCGATCGGTGTCCAGAGCCAAGCATGAAGACAGAAACATTGAGCATGCCATGTTGCTCGATGCCGCTTCAGTGATTGGTGGCAACAATGTGTGAACGTTTCAGATGTCATGCGAGTCGTAGCTGTTGACTGTTGACGACTCGTGGCAGTTCCCATTGGGCAGCAACTTCACGCCGGGAGAGCAGACACGACATACTCCACATTGTTAGCTTAACTACACGAGCAATAGCCACAATTTTGCCATACTCTGCCATAGCCAGAGCAGCAAACATGGCGTCCGATCGCAGGATGTTTTCAAGCTTGGAGCCCGAACTTCTCCGTGGAAGCTTGGCGGCCCGGGGTCAAAGCCCAGGGTCAAAGGATGCCCAAGGGGCCAGGTTATTGGAATTAGATGGAATGAGCGCTTAAATGACCCGCTATCAGTTTGAAAGACACAGACCTGAAACAGCTAGAGCATCACTGGTGGCGGCGTGTGCTTATGTGATGGCTGCCTAACTGAAGGATCAACTGGAGATGCTTGCCTAAACCTACTTTCTAGGGTCCATCCGATCCACCCTTCATTATGAGCCCAGGGGGTCTGGAAGTTCCCATCCAACCCAGCAAGCTACTTACCTGCTTCGCCTTGGCTATATCTAGGTTAAACTTCAAGAAGCATAGAAAAGCTTTTTTCTCTCTCCACACATCTCCACACAAGCTGCTCTGGCAGTCTCAGTGCAGTGGGCACCGCATCAAGATCCAAGAGCTGCGAAGAACCCCTCCCGTCTCATTATGAGGCAGCCATGTCAAACCGCGCCCCGCACTGTGCAGGATTGCTTGAACTCAGAGGAAAGTAAGGAAGTCCATCTTTCGGTGAATCGGCCAAAGCTCCCCTTCTGACTCATGTGTGTTGGAGTGTGCTGGGCATGCGGCGCTAAGGAATCCCCTTGCATGTCGCCCTGGCGGGCTTCGGGACAAATCTTCGAGCCCCAGACAGTGGCATGTTTAGGATTGACCCGATGAACTACGAGCTCAGCCGCAGGCTGGGAAACTAGGATGCTAGAGAATGTGTTGAGTTTGTCTGTATCAGAGCCACTGTGCCTCTTCGTTTGGAGGATCCAAGCCTTCGATGCCTTTATCAGTCATGACTGGCGTGCAACGCACAGCGGGAAGCATCTCATGCTGCAGTGGGACAACTTCACGTCCATGAGTATTGGTGCTTGCTTACCACAAGGTCCACAATCGTATTGTTGAACTAGCATGGCGTCTCCTCCGCCTGCGCATTTTGTCACCTCTTGTACGTTCGACCCAGGTTCCTGTGCTTGACCATCATTTTTAACTCGCCGGCCGCAGCCGTGGCCAGCTCGCTGGTCAGCATTCTCCTGGGGATCCTCGTGCTGTGCGAGGACATACAATTCTAGGGTCGAGGAGTGTGGACTTGCTTTTTGTTGCGGTGTACAATCTCTTATTGGGACAAAGTCCCAGAGGATGTGCCAGGGCAGTTGTGAGGTGAGGCTTTACGAACTTGATGTGAAGGTGATCGATGATGACCTCGCCCTGTTGTTGACCCCCATCTGCCTGGCAACCTTCTACATTGTTCTCTTCTCATGGCATTGGTTGCGATGCCTCATCCGGAGGCCCGTGCCCTGTCCCAGTTTGGAACACTTGTCATGACACCGTGCATCTATTCGGGCATACGACCAAACCTGGCTGCAGCTGCCGCCGGCGGTTGCAGCTGCCTACATCAGCAAGGACTTTAAGGAAGGGTCAAGGGCCACGTTGTCGTCAACCTACTACTGTACCCGTCAGCTCAGGTGATGATATTCCTGGACAAGTTTTGTATTGCACAGCATAGCGAAGAGTGGCTCGGCCTAGAGCTCATCGAAGTTGCATGCCTGGTTGTCTGCAATGAAACCAGTAGCAATGCTGGGACACAGCCCGGCAATTGCTCTGCTTCATTCTGCCTCTCTGTCTGCTCATTCGGTTGTTGAACCTGCATTGACATCATCAGAAGTTGCACAAGGTTGAAGATGAAGGGCATTCTGGGCCTTGGTGCGTTCTTGCTTCAGTCGAAAAACCTTCTTGTTCTATGGTCGCCACAGACTCTCAGCTGCAAGATGCTGCAAGAAGCGCGAACGCATCTGAAACCCAAGCCACTTGGTATCTGAGCAAAGGTACTTCAGCCGATGCTGGGCTGCTGTTGGAGATGTTGCTGTCATCCAGCATATGTCACGGCTAGCACTTGGTCTCTGCAGCTCTCTTGGCATCAAAATCGAGCTGTGCGTGAAGTGAGGATTGTGGTGCACGTATGAGCTGGTGACCTTCCTCAAGGCTGCCTCTTTCATAAGAGATAGAGTGTGAGAGATGTGAGAGCATGGGAGTGAGTTGGATCAAGTTTTTTCTGGACGTATTTGATGTATTTGCGAAAAAGAAAGCTTGGCTTCTCATACTTCTGGTACAGTACCTCAATGCAGTCAGGGCTTGGATTTTTCAGGTGGGTGGGCAGTATTCATATTTTCATTCCTTGATTGAGAGGCCATTCGTATGCTCTGCATTCTGATTTGTGCGTTTCCATCGTGTCAATTCGCAGGGGCCGTTTTGTTCCGCAGGACAAGCCACGGCAAGATGCGGTCACTTTCATGCCAGTGAAGATGAGCAATTTGGCCGGATTGCGAAGCGAGTTGTGCATTGCAGAGGTTGACAGAGCTATCGCTGTGTAAGAAGGTCATGGCTTGTGCCAACAATCAGCCAATACTTTCTGCACAGCATGCCAGTTGATTGGTTCACACGTACCTAAGGTTACCTTCTCTTCCTGTTCTCAGCATTCTGGCACGCGGTTGTGTTCAGTTACTACCTCTTGCAGGAGGTGCTACTTGGACCTGCAGTTTATCTACCGGGGCGCCTACATCCGCAGGGAGGGTTCGGGTTCCGTTTGTTTATTGTCGAGCTGGCGGGAGGTTTGGGGCCCTGAGGTCAACAACAACAGTCACACGACTAAGGCGACGACGTTACGTACAAGAGCAAACAAAACAACAACAGCAACCCAACAACAACAACAACAACAACAACAACAACAACAACAACAACAACAACAACAACAACAACAACAACATTTTTGCATTGCACTCACTGCCAGAATCAGCATGTGGACCTCTGATCACTTTGGATCCTCGGCACGTCGGCTACTCTGTATCCGCCTTGGGAGCTCCAGCAGTCTTTGCTAGTTCGTACTTCACGCCCCTCAGGGCTGCTGAAAGGATTGTTGTGCACAGCTATGTTCGAGTATGTGGAATGCATCCGCCCCTCGGGGCTGCGATAGCGCTGTGCTGGCTGGGCACCCTACGACCGCTTCCTACTGGCTCACCTGCACCCGCGACTGCTGCAGTGCCGGCTGGCCCCGATGTTGTGTTGCAGGCTATAGCTGTGCGCTAGCTGAGTTTGGTGTGATTAAGGCGGGCAAGTGTGATATAGAAGGTCTCACCCGCCTTTGTTATTTCACAGTCCGGCCTTTTGGACCTCGAGAGGATCGCTTCCTCCAGATTGCCAGGTCTCACTACCTGCTATACTGAATCTGCTTTGGCAGAGTACTTAAGGATATTCAAGAGGAAATCTCCTGATCTGACGCAGCGAATCAATGAAGAAATTGAAATTCGCACGGAGGCAACCTCCGATATCAAGTACTCAGCACTGCAAAGGTGTGAAAAGTAAGCACGGCCACCCCGACACCCTACTGTGAGTCACTGCGTCCAGCACCCACGCACCAGCTGTTTAGCGAGCCGTACCTCTTGTGAGGCCGACACTCAGCGTTCCCGTCTAGTGACGTCTCACACAGGTAACGCTAAACAACTGGCAGAGGGCCGTAGGCAGAGCGCACCAAGGCGGCCTTGCACGTTCCAAGTAGGTTGCCCAAATTGGATGCAGGGAAACTGGGTTTGCGAAGCCTTACCTGGGACGCCTTGCGCGGCTGCTGGGGCCAGCGCTGCGACAAGGCAAATTCACACCTGGGCGAGAAGAAATGGGGTTAGGGATATGCAGGAGGAAACCTCCTAAGCTGATACAAAGAATCAAAAAGGTTCAAGAAAACGGAAAGATTAAAGGGAGATAGAAACAAAAGTGCATGCAAACTAAAGTAGATCAAGATTGCCAGCTTGCTGACTGAAATAAAGAATTTATAAATGTAGCTTGCCTGAAGCGCAAGCTGCCCACAACTGAGAGTTCCATCAAGTGTGAGCATGCATGCTGGTGCCAACGAGATGATTAGCTGCAAACAATGCTATCTGGAGATCACTCCCTGCCTGATTGTACAGAGCATCGGATGACGTCAGCCAAATGCAGCCTGCGTCACGAGCGGTGTGCTCCGCATGGGGTAGGAGAGTGGGAACCCCATTGTGCAACACAGACTCAGGCATGATTTCTTCCTCTTAGCCGCTGATGGTCTCAAAAAGCCATCTGCTTTTGTTGCAAGGCTAGACAAGTGATATTGCAATCCCTTGCTGGAGAAGCTCCATTGCACTTAAATGTATAAAGAAGGTCTTAAGAAGATGAAAGATGCAAGCAAAATGGGAGGAAACCTCCGAGTGAAAGAAGGAAAGAGACACTATTATCAACCTATGTGCTAATGGAGTTCTGCCATACTGATGCATGGCTAGTCAGGCTGAGAGCCGCACCTACAAAAGGGCCGATTTATGTGTTGAAAAGTGTACAGGGAATCGGCGAGGTGCAGGAAGGGGAGGAAGCCTCCGAAGGTAGCCCCCACTCATGCTGTGAGACCTGCCGAAATGGTGGTCCACTGTGCGATCGCTATGTTCATCTCCGCATCCTCGGCAAAGAACTCGTCACGGACCTGCCCAACCTCTTGTTGGTACTGAGCGTCAAGATTCGGGGGCAACATACCTGACGTATACCGGAGAATTTGCGTCTCCCGATAGAAGCTCTCAAGTTCGGTGAGGATCACGATGTAGAACCACGTTCCTTGAGTGGTGGGAAGCCCGGTGAACCTCATCTGGCTTAAGTAACGGAGGCTGATGCTCCGCAACTTTTGGCGTCGGGCCGCCTTAACTTCACGCCATTCATCATATCCGGTCAGTGACTGTGCTGCCCAATGCAGTGTCCTCAACCTCTCTCCTTGGAGCACCTCATGTGCGTAGTTCATGAACTGGGCAAGGATTTTCACCTTGTGAGTGTGGAGGTACTCCGCAACCCTTGCGCTGGTAGTCTCCGAGGAAATACTCGGGTCCTCCGCAACTACCTGCTGGTGCACGCGAGCAACCAGAAGCGGAGTGAGCGCTTGCACCAAGCTAGTGCTCTCCATTGGAAACTCGAGTGTTGATGGCTGGATTCGAGATTAGAATGGCTACTGCGATCGGAAGAGTGAGGCGGTTTCTTGTGGCAGGCAGGCATTGACCATTGCTAACAGGCATGCAAGAGCTATAGCTGAAAGCTGCACGGCTCAAGAACAAGGACTACAGAAGGAAGCGCCTGCCACTGCTTGTGGGCTGCGCGACGCTAGGCTCACCTGGGCAATGAGCAGGTGGAGGATGGGGAAACTCCTCTTAGAGCATGTAAATAGAGACAACTCATGCAGGCTGTGACAAAGTCTTTGTTGCCTTAAGCAGAGGGCGTACTTGCTGTCCACTTTAAAATGAAGTGGAGGAAGCCTCCGGAGGAAGCCTCCCGCTGCGAAAGTAGACCACGGCAGAACGAATTCGGTTCAGGTGAAACTGCTGAGAACGCTTTAGAAGGGCAGAGACTTGCCTGTGTGCCGATCAATGACAGTGCTGATGTGGGACAGGTCAATGGGTCCACGCGTCAGCAGTACTCCATTCTTCGCCCGACGCACTCTGTGTCCACTGTCGATCAAAGACGGCAGGTGAATCCAGATCTCCACGGAAGAGTCCTCCCTGAATCCTGCAGTTTTGGTTGGTGACAAAGACGTATGTATGTCACGTCTTTGCATTCTGCGCAGCTGAGAGGAGCGAATCTGCTGCCAGGCCCGCCAGCTCGTCCCGTGGACACCCCACTCCGGTGTTGTGGATGAGGTCAGAACCTCATGCAGTTGATCGTCGTCCAGCGGAATGTCATGGCCATGACCCTGTAAGGCTCTGATGTAGATTTCGCCGTCTTCCTCTGAGGTCATCTGCTCCATGCGGATCTTCTGTGAGGTTTCCAGTACTCGCTGTACTTCATGAACCGTCACTTCAGCCCGCCAAAATTGCCTGGAATTAAGAAGGCTTTTCAAGTTGGCATAGCCAGCAGCGTCTAGCGAAATGCCATACTTCGCTGGGTCATGTCTGAGAGCCTGTGTGAGGAGCTTGCTTATCATCACTCGTCTGGTTTCGTGAGCGCCCCGTCCAGAAAGCCGATCAAGAGTACCATCCAGATCTGCTAAACTTGGTGTGTGCTGAGTTGTTGGCTGCCAGGCATGCTCTCTTCTACTTCCCTCTGGCTGCTGTGGGACTTCCTGATGAGATGGAACCTGTGGATCTGTGGCTGCGGCAGCAGCGGCTGGTGACCATACCCCCCATGATTCATCACTATCATCTTCGGGCTGATGCAAGGAGGTCGGCAGAGCACTGTGATCAGAGTCCATTGCCTTGTTTACTCTCCAAGGAGGAACTGCGAGCTGCCGGGTGGAGTTATCATCATCGTGAGAGGCTGACTCCTTGGCAGGCTGAGAGGAGGATCTTGGTGGATTTCTGTATGAACTCGGCTCCTCCGGTCTTTCCCTCGCTATGCGTTGAACTGGGGCAGCTTCCGCAAGGGGGTTCCAGCCAGTCTGCACATAGGTCCCCAAAGGCAGTGAGTCTGTGATGTGAAGCAGCAGCGCCTCTAGCTGGACATAGTCTTCCCTGAGAATATACTGATCCGTTGCTTTGGAGCCACGGAGAGATCCTGCAGCCTGGTCGAACGACACTGCGAATTTGGCCGCAACTGCTCGGAGAGACTTGTTGCCTTCTTTCAAGATGGGAAACCATACATGCGTCACATATGACTCTGCCTTGCACTCATGCTTGCCGGAATGGATGTAGACTCCCGGGTAGCCCTCAAAGTATTGTTCACCTTGAGAGGCATCCTGGGACGGTTGCAGCTTTCCCAGATACAGGATCGAGTAGAGCGATTCCAATTTTGTCCCATGATAGCCCACTCTGTCATCCGTGCCAGTGCATCTCTGAACAACATCTCTTAGGGGGAAGCGCACCCAGCCTTCCTGCATGACAGGGTCTCCCAACTTTGCAGTCAAATCGGAGTTGCTCGGACCTTTACGCGTTCTCAGAAATGTGCGGATAAAAATTTTAGCCTCCTCCATGACATCCTTAGTCGGATCCAGCTGTTCACGCTCCTTGTGACGCTTGTTCCATGCATAGCGACTCTGAACATGAGTGCTGGTGTTCCAGTCGGATGCCTGCCCGCTGGCCCTCTGATCAAAATCAGGAACCAGAAAGGAAATGGATTCAGCTTGTTCAGGAGCTCTTTCGGAGGAAACCTCCACGGAGGAAGCCTCCGCTCTCGGCAGGAAAGTGACAGGCTGTGAGGACGGCGCTGCCTTGGCCTTCTTACCTCCTCTGTTGTGGTTCGGCTTACGCCGGGCCTGGCGCTGTGCGTCCCGCCAGCTCAGTGGATCCTTGCCTTGTTGCGCTCGCCTTCTATTTAAAGCCTCAAACTCATCATTCGTCAAATCACGTTCCATGTTGAGGGCCTGATCCTATTGGTTTGAGAGAAGCTGCGGCATTGCATTAGGTCAATGAGCGAACTTCAAACAAGCAGCTGGTGGGTGCCCCTACAGAGGAGAAAGCTATTGTCAAAACCTCCATCCTGCAAGAGAACCCGGACAGGAGAGAGAGAACCTAAGAAGGAAGGAGTGGTTGCTTCCCAGAGGGTGAGTGATTGCACTTGCTGTAATTCGGACACGCGTAGGCCGCCGACCGTAGCATGGAGGAAGCCTCCGGAGGAAGCCTCCCGAGCTATGCAATGCGAGTGCGCGCATACAGGCTGGGCTATGATGCAGTGATGGCAGAGACTTTTGGCTCCCTGTGCTGAAGACATCTCACACGAGGACTGATTCTAATACAGACCATCTGAGAAGCTATGTACTAGTACGGATTCTGAGCAGGCCGCCGCTGTGCTCTTGGCCTCACACTGCTCGACGATGGTCCTGGTAGCAAGACTCTGATGCCTTGGTAATGAAGAGTCCAGGTCAAGTAGTCCATCCGTTCAGAGAGAGCTTGGGTGTCGGAAAGACGATAGAGACGCTCGATGTGAGCACCATAGATCTGGGCACTCTGAGCGAGCTGAGTCACCTCTGCATTCAGCTGCCGGACTTGCCCATGTAGTCTGACCTGATCCCGTTGCATTTCCTCGATGAGGCGAGCTTGAGCATCTATAAGCTTCTGGGCTTTACTTAGCGCAGTATCCAGCTCCCAAAGTGCCACTCGATCAGCCTCAGTGAAGATCCAGCCCTCTCTGGCATACATGCGTTCAGCTCGGTATGACATTGACTCTCTATTAGCCAGCTAAGGAATGATAACGCGAGCAAGAAAAGCTGCTGTGAAAGAAGAAGAACATGTGCAGCTGAGAGAGGAAGGCAAACTGAGGGACAATCCTGCGCTAATTGAAGGCAGTGCAGAATTTTTTGCCTCTATGTGGAGGGATCGTCCCTAGCTGAAGGTGCTCTATGAGCTAGCTGCTGCCGGATGCCTGCTTTGCAAGCAACTTAGCTGCTGGACTACGCTGAACGCTCCCTGGCCTTAGTGAGCCTTCAATGGCTGCCCAGACTGCATTGTCCGTGAGTCCGGCCAGGGCTTGATGGAACTTACCCTTGAGATGTTGGAGTTGGACCTGGATGTGAACTCGAACTGGGCCACCTGTCATCTTCTCAGCGATCGGACGTGAGGGCATGAGCCTAGAGATCAACTGTGGGTGCTGCGCAAGCTCCTCCAAGCACGTTTTGAGCAATTGAACGACGTCATCTGCGAGGACTGCCCTTCGTGCAGTGTCATGCACCGTCTTGTCTTGCTCACTGCTCCACTGCTGGTAGACAAAGGCTGGAGCTTCGGTGTCCTTCACACGCACCACCCAGCCCTCTTTCTCCGCATCCACTAGCACTTCTTCTTTAGTCTGGATCTGCTCTACTCTTTCTAAGGTCTGCTCCAAGACCACTCTCATGGCTCGAGTTCTGAACGGAGTAGACAACTTCGAAGCGTCTTTGGACTTCTCCGCATAGATGCTCGGTAGGATGGACAGCTCACCGGTGGTCAGGTACATGACCCAGCTCAGTTCCTGCTGAAGCGTATTCAGCGAGTCCTCATGGTTGATGGACAACCTTGTTAGGGACTGGAGAACTTTCTCATTTGAAACGCCTCGGCCAGTGCCCCGACCCCTTCCTTTAGCTTTCTGCTTTGGCATGTTCTTCGGTTCAGACTGTCTGATCTTCTTGGTTGGAGAATCATCTTCATCTGGCTCATCCGCACGCTTGGACTTGGAGGGCGCTGACGATAGTGCAAAGGCCTGCCTCATGGCTACCTAGCTGAGTCTATACTCTTACATAGAAGGCCAAGTAGGAACCTCGACATATTTGATCCGAGAGGAGCGTGGTGCGTCTTGGCGATTCACTATCATCAGCAAGGTACGCTACGCTCTCTCTCCAGAATCCCGCTCTGTAATGTCCAGAGTTCCAGTCTTCTCCGATATGAATGATAAAAGCATAGAGGCTAAAAGACACTGCTTCTGTTGAGGTTCCGTTATCTTGAAACATTGGCATCTCAAGAACTGTGTCCAACGCTTGTGGGCGAGAAGTTTTGATTTGCTGATCAAATCTTTGAATTTGCAGGCAAATGATTCTTGTACCCGGAAGCAAGGCAAACACACTACCCCTGTTCGTCCATTGTGTGACTGATTGCTGAAGAGTCGAGAGTCCGTCCGGCGGCTCGGGCAGATACAGAATCAAGCCGCCTTTTTCCTCAACACTTATGCGTTCCTCCGGTTCTGAGATATGAACTCGCGCCTCCCATTTATCTGATGAAAGATCTGGAATGCGCTGAGAGATATGCAACAAAAACTGTGATGCATCCTCCTGCCTGGGTCGTAGTCGCCACCCTGCTAGCAGCGGACGAAGATGTCTCAACCTCCGAACATCCGCATGAGAGGATCTGCCATTTAGGGAACCTATTTCAGTTAGGATGGAATTTAAGGAAGGATCAGGGAACAGTCCATCTGACAAGAGAGTGAGAAGGATATGAACGACAGTGTGTGCATAGCAAAGTTGATGCGGATTATGATAAGCTAGACGCCAGGCAGCGTCTTGCGCGGAAGCTGTGGGAGGTGCAGTGGCTGAACGACCAGAGACGCTTGCGGTGTGTGTCAGCAAAGAGGCTCGGCTGCTGGAGGAAGCCTCCCGGGAGGAAGCCTCCCTGCCTCTCACCTGGCTAAATGGAGGATCTGCGCGGAAGAGGTCTGGCAGTTCTACAGACTTGGCACAAGCTGCACTCATGGCATATGTCTGAAGCAGAACCACACATTGCTCTGCATGGCGTACTGGAGCGTCTACCAAAATGCGACAATACCTACATTCCTCTTTTTTGTGCAGTAGGCGCTTATGTGTTCGCATGTTGGCAAGAATGGATTCCGAGGACTGTGCCCAGAAAGCGGGATGAGCTTTCTGAATGTGCTGCTTCACTCCTTTATGGCCAACGATATATTGCCCACAGAGACTGCAGTTCGTTAATAGATGCTGAGTGACATGTCTCTTTTTTAGTAGAAGGTCAGGGTCCTTCTTAAGTTGTTCCTGCACGCTAGACTGATAGATCATAGCTATGCTTTCTGAACTTGTACAGGATTTGGCTCGTTCTTTCAACTCGTGCAGCTGAGGGCAAATGCCTGACTCCACATGTCTGCGAAGTTGATGCATTGTGCGCAGCTGCCTATTGCATGCCACACATTGCGGAAGTCCTTTGCAGCTATGCACAGTGACCTGAAATTTTGGGCCTAGCTGATTCGCACGCTGTCCTCCATGCTTCACCAGTGTATGGTGCTGAAGACCCTTGGCGCTGGAGAATTTCCGATCACACAGAGAGCACGGCACCTCCTGGGCTGCCTCGGTCAGGTCCAATTGCATGCTCCGAAGCTCCTGTTGCAGCGCAACAATCCTGCCTCTAAGTCCCAGATACCACTGTATGTTCTGATCCGGGTTGTGCTTCTGACAGGCATCTAGTGCGTCTTGATAGTTTTTCATCTGGCTGATCAAAACTGCTTGAGGAGTCTGCGCCATATATTGCTCGAACAGAGTCTTCGTGTCAATGTGGCTGTAATGCTGATGTTGCTTAAAGATGGATCTTAGCATCCTCGAGTATTTACTCTGGAGCTTCTGAAGACCTGATGAAGTGATGCCTGTGGCCACAAGCCCATGCAAGAGTGAGGATTCCACATAGACCCTCCAGATCTCCAACTTCTTTGAAGCATCCAGAGCCTTAGTGGAGCACAGGATGTGTCGAAGTAGCTCAAACTTGCCTTGAGCTTGGGCGATCCGATAGTCAACAGTCTGGTCTTTGTAGGATCCATAGCTGAGCTGCACCCCTAGATATGTTAGCTTATGATGAATCGGAATCTTATGTCCTGAGGGAAGGACGATGTGCAGCTGCTTCTCTTTGCGCATCGTGTGCATCTTGCGAAAGATGGACTGCTGAGTGCCCTGAACCATTAGCAAGGCTTTAGACTTCGTTGGATTAACTTCCAGCCCCACGTCCTCAAGAGACTGAAAGAGAGCCTCTATTCTGAGCAGGACTTTCTGAAGTTCAGGAAAGCTCGAAAAGGTTTCCTGAAGCAGGAAATCGTCCGCAAAGACCGTTAGGATGTCCCTAGCTTGCTTGCTGTCTGGGCCCCATTTCTGCTCCATTCTACTCATGACTAGAAGTGTAAGCGCAGACCACAATGCCGGGGCTAGCTTGCAACCTTGTTTGATTCCTGAAGAAGTGGGAACTTGAATCTCTAGTCCACTAGTGCCCATGTTGTAGGAGGTCTCACTATGGAGTTGAACTACCAGTTCTTTCGTAACAGGGTCTATGCCCAGGCGATCCAAGGCTGCTAGCAGCTCATGTCTATTAACAGAATCAAAAGCCTTGCTCAGATCAACCGAAATTGTGAGTGCACCTGACAGCTGAGCCTGCCTGGCTCCGCGTTGGGACCTGTGCAGGTCCCTGCGATGCTCTTGACGGAGCTGCTGCGCGTAATCGAGGTGCTGACATGCTTTCGCGATAGCGTCCCTCACCCCCCTCTGCCGTATATACGCAAACTGAGGTTGAAGCTGTGAGCTCACCTGCAGTGCTGGCGCAATGCGAGTTTTCACTGCGCCTGCTAGCACTTTTCCTGGCACGCTGATGACTCCTATGGGCCTCAGGTTTGGCATGGCGGTGGCTGGCTTGCCCTGCTTGGGGATCCATGCAATTCTAGGATCCTTTAGATAAGGGGAAATTTCTGATTGAGACACCTCAGAGTTGATTAGACCTGCTATGTGTTCATGGGCTTCAGGACCTAGACTCTTCCAGGCTGATACTGGAGCTGAGGTGCTGGGGACTGCTTTCCCCACTGGCACTGTCTTGATTTGTGAGGATACCTGCAAGGCGGTGATCGCTGCTCTGGGCACAGCATCTACTGATTGCAAAGGAGGACTTCTGGAGAAGATTTGACTCGAGTATTCGCGCATAGTTTTTAGTGAGGCCTCCGTATCAAGCGGCTCACCTGCTTGATCCCTTAGGTTGACTCTCTGCACTGGGCGCCACGGAGCGAGTTTCCTGAGAGTATGAGCCAGTTTGTGGGATTGTTGCCTTTTATCTTCCTGGGCTTGTAGAAGCAACTGCTCTTGCTTCTCTAGCTTTCTTTGTTTTTGCTGTTTTTTGAAAGTCCGCGCCTCCTCCTTGATGTCCTCCACAAGCTTCTGGCATTCTGGATTATGCTCGGTTCCAGCTCTCTTGTGCGCCTGGATTTGCCGCACTTTCTTCCAATATTCCTGATGGATTGGACCTGCTGCTGGCTGAGACTTGCGTGGTGGTGGGTAGTGCTCAGCTGATACACGAACCATCACTTCATCCAGTTCTTGCCAAGACGGTCTCACTTGCATTGTCCTCACCACTGCTTCCGTCAGACGATGTGAGAATGCCTGCCAGTTGTCATCTTTCCGCCGAAAGCTCGCATCCAGGGCTGTGACATCAAATGGCCGTGGCTTGCTGGGTGTAGGACTGTAAGGAGGAATGAACAGAGTAGCTCGCACTGGAAAGTGTTTTGATCCATCTCTGTAGGCAGCCACAGGAAAGTTCTTATCCGAGTAGGCCTCCTTGGATCTCCTCCGAGCATCGTGCAGTCTGACCAGCAAAAAATCGATCTGAGAGGAATATGTGCCATCGCTGTTAACATACGTACTGCGATGGCCAGAAGCCCAAGTGTTCAGCGCAGTTAGTCCACAGGATTTGCAGAGCGAGGGCAGTGTCTTCACATCTGCATTTGCAAACCGTACTCGATGAGGCACACTGGGTCCGATATGAGGACGTTCAGTCACCGCATGCGAATTGAAATCCCCAGCCACAAGCAAGAAATCACGTTGTGGGACTCGCTGAATGCGATTTTCGAGCTGTGTCATCACGTCCTTTCTCCTGCCTCTGTTTTCCGTCTTCGAGAGCTTTGAATCCCAGACGTGCTGGTACAGATTCAGGAGATGTATTCTGGATCTCTGCCACGGGATCATGACGTGCTGCAAATGCCCTGGAACAATGGAAGTGCTGCGAATTTCTGAAAGAGGAGCCAGTGAACTATGCACCAAAACAACCAGGCCAGCCTTGTGTCTGCTTGTTGAACCACAGGTTAGGACTGACCACGGGCCTGAGCTGTAGACCTGGTCCTGCTGCCAATGCGACTCCTGCAGGAAAACGATTTTGATGTTCTTGTACTCTGTTGTTGCCAAAAGGGCCAGAATCTCGTTCCAAACTCGACTTGTAATTGAGCCTGCGTTCCAAGTAAGGACTTCCATGTCAAATTTGTGATGGATCTGTCTGGTCGGTTGAAAAGAGCGCCTCTCCGCTTTCGCAGGAGACGCGAATTGTCCTTCATGAGCTCCTAGAGCCTGAGCTGTCAGAAGACGGCCTTTGTAAAGTGCTGCTCCCTTCGCCAGGGCAACTTTGCAAGCTCTTTGGTAGCTTCGCTTGCCGGTTTTGTTCATGGTTAGCTGACTTCGCTGCGCATGCTGCTCAGCTTCATCGGGGGGCGCTACTTCCCGAAACCCTCGATTCTGATCCATGGCTGGACCCTGGGACTTGGGACCCAGGCACCCAAGAAAGCTCGCTACGGCTACGAGAAATAAAATCCTCATCTTGGGCCAGAATCTTACAACAACAACAACAACAACAACAACACCAGCAACAACAACAACAACAACAACAACAACAACAACAACAACAACAACAACAACAACAGCAAAGGAGCTGTTCCAACACCAGAAGGGGCTGCAGCAGCATTAAAAGCTCCAATGAGGGTTGAGCTGCTGGCACTCATATGCTGGGAAGAGGGTAGTAGTGTAAATGTGAAGCTCGCCCTGTTTCTGCTTGCTCTTACCCGTGGGAAAACCATGAAAACACCTCCACATTCACTTTTCCACGAAACACCGGCGAAGCTGCAGCTTTTTGCCAGGCGGGCCGGCGGCACTGGCCGTCACCCTTCGGTAGCAAAAGCTAGAAGCTTGCGCCTGATGGAAGTGGCAGGATTTGATGTTTGTCAGGGGACAAGCAGCCAAGGCTGGACATTGTCATTGGTACGGATGAGACAGATGATCTTTTTCTTAGCTACTTGCTGTTCCTGGTGGGATGTCTAGCATGTCTGGTGATCCCTTTCGTGAACTACTTGGGCATTGAGCTGATGAGTGACTTGGAAATCTTGCCCAAGCAGCTGGAAACCTTTCGAATTCAAGATGCTGGGCCTAACAGTTGGCTTTTTGGAAGTCGTATGCCCCTGATCCAGTGTACAGCCACGTGCGTGAAAGTTGTCATGTCGCTAGCATAACTCCTTCATTCTTGTGGCAACGGCACAAGGGAGCCCCGCTGTCTTGCTCAGGATGCGTCCTGCTTTTGCTGTTCGAACGGCCACACGCACCCGGTCACCGGTCGAAGTATCCCATGTGACCGCCAGCTGGTACATGAAACGTTGTGCAGTTGCCTGGTAGAAGCCGTTTCTTTTTTTGCTTTACTTAAGGTGTCAAACCTATGTCACATAAATCTGACAATCTCTGCCTGTAACCCCGGCTGAAGAAACAGTCAAGATTGGACAAACGGCCGTCCCGGGATGCAGAAGGACTGCTATGGGCGGTGCCGAAACCTTGCCATTACTTTTTCATGCTTTTTTTGGCTTGAATCTCTCCAATTGCAGATGAACGGAACAGCAAGAGAAGGTGAGCTGAAAGATTAGGAACAGAAAAGATTGGGAACAGACAGGCTTTTGTGGATGTTGTCGTTGGTCATTTGTGTCTCATATGCCGCTCCAATTTCTGTCTGGATCCCTACAGGCACACAGCTCACCCTGAGACGGGGTGAAGTTGTTTTCACTTGTCTTCTGCGGCTAAAATCGCGCTCGAACAAGAGTGGGAGCGGCACCGACCCAAGATCCTCAAACCTGCCCGGGAATGCACACAAACGAGATTCTGAATGTTTCGAGAAACAGAAGACAGGACTTGAGGCTGTGTCTGCACAGGGCGAGTTTACGCAGAACTCCGCTGCGCTGGTCGAGTTCTTTTTTGGACACACAAATGAACATTCCGTGAACAGAGGCCTCAAAATTTCAGCATACTCTGCGTACGGCTTCTTCAGAAAACCCTGAGAGGACACGGAGGCAACCTTGGAATTCTTCAACGATTTGGTGCAGCAGCGCCTGTCCCGGGTGGTGTTGCAGAGCCTGCGCGGGACCTTCCCCGCCATGTGAGGGGCTTGCAAACCACAAACCGAAACCCACATGCTTGTAGCTTCGGGCGCTTTGGATGGATGGTTGAGAGGGTTCTGTACATGTTGTTTGAGTTGTTGTCAGGGTTTCGCCTACCCTGGGAGGCATGTGCTCTGCATGACGTGCGCATCCTGGCTGCACCTTACAAGTTGCAAAAGTTTTCTTCAACCAGTCACCGAAACTTATTGAAACTGTGGAGTGATGTAGCGTGCAGCGCAGAACAGAATCGTTGCAGACTTTCAATGTCTCTTGTCTGATGGGAAGGTGTGCAACGTCCCGTTCATTTCCGTGTACATTGCCGCAGGCATTCTGAAGATGTTGGAGGGCGGCGAGGGCGAGGAGGGCGAGGATGGGGAGGATGGGGAGGATGTGGGAGCTGGAGTGATCCTTCGCGGCTTTTGCCAGGCAACATATCCTGTACTGGTCATCCTGTTTGCAGCGAGGTTTTTTCAACCCCTCCTGAAGTTGGGGCTCTTTTTACAGAAGCTGGTGCCGCGAGCCGTTGCCTCGTGCCTGCTGGTGCCGGTAATGCTCGCCTTCAGTATCCTTACATGGTTTCCGTTCGAGTATACTCTGCAGCTCACCGAAGACGAGGAGGACAAATTGCTACCATTGATTCCCTATGCTGCACTGTTGCTGGCCACTGCGTTTGCCTACGCCCATTGCCTTTGTGCCAACACGCGACCGACAGTTGAGGTCGGATGCCAGGCCAGGAGTGAAGCCCGAGAAAAGGATGAGGCTGCAGAATCTGAAGACTCCACCGTTTCACTGTAGAAGCTCAGGAAATTTCCTGCGGAGCAGAGCTCAGGAAGCTGAGGATCCAACTAAAAAGAGGAGCGATAAAGTTCGCTGGATGCTTGACTGATGCTTGGGGATTTCGGGGATCTCTGTAGTTCGTTGCCATCAGCATGAGAGAACAAATCGGAGCAACATAATGGCAGGATTGCCGAAACGCTGTGCTGTGTAGGTTTGGGGCTTAAGGGGCAAGTCGTGGAATGCCAAACGTCTTGAGGAGTTGGTAGATGCCACCTCCCGGCCGGATAGTCCGATTTTCTTCAGTCGAGGCGTCGCTTTTGCCACACGTCGAAACGCCCTCCTCCAGAACCTCGCCCAGCATCATGTGGACCAACTTGTGGACCAACTTGTGGACATCTGTGGACTCTATGCGCCCTTATGACCTTCCGACGACCTTCTGGACTCCCAATGAACCCCATGTACTCCACCCGAACCCCCCTATCAAACCCCACGCAGCATGCGCTCCCTGTACACCCGTATGGACCCTTATGGACCCTCACGTGGCGCACGAAGACTGCGAAGTCGCCCATTGTCGGCAGGGTAAGTAACCTGCGCCCCTCAATTTGGCGCCCCATGCAACCACCATTGTTCATGACCTGCACGATGTTTGGGGCATTGCACGCCCGGAGCAGCTACTGCCGCCTGCGGTCGCGTTTGCCATCGAAAGTACTGAGCTAGGCTTGGCTTGCATGGAACCGATCTGCCAGGATCGCCCGTGCATGATTCAGCCCCATCTTTTATAACCAACATTTGAGTCACGAGGACAGGCGGGGGGAACACCCACGCACGCCAACTCATGTGCAAAGCGAGGACACCCATAATCGCGGGTGCCGGCTAGCAACGCGAGCAAGATGTCCTGCAAAGCGGCCTCACATCAGACTGAAAAGTCGAGCCCGCAACCCCGGCAGCAACGATGAGTCGGGCGGTAGAAGCATCACGCCAGGTGAGTTGGGCTTGGACAAGAAGGCGAGGTGAGCCACGGGGCCGTCCGAGCACGCGGACCCTGTCCAAAACAAACAAGTTGCCATTTGTCGTGCGCCGCGGCAACGTGATGTTTGGCCACGTAGATTGCAAAGCTTGTCGCGTCCGCGGCCATCACGGCGGCCGAAGAGCATGACGGCAGACTTGGTTGGCCCGATTTGAATTTGAAACAGCGAAGAGTGAGCCCAAACATGAGCGGCGTTGAAGGTACGCTGCAGGTCTTGGGGGTTGTCACTTAACATTACCACGTCATCTGCATACAGTAAATGTGGTTTTGCGTCAGAAAATTCACATGAAACGCCATCACAAACACGCTACGCTTCAAAGCAAAAACTCCGTTTATTATCGTTTATTAAATGCGAAACAGGAAGCCTTTGAGAACGGCAACCCTGTCCAACCCCAGACGCACAGCAGCTGAGCGATCCATGCGACGTCAAAAGCCTTGTTTATGCCCGAAAATGTGAGTTCTCGCGCGGGGTTTCGATTCATCCTTCGGGTCGACAATAGCGCAGATGGGGTTTTAGCAAAGCTCCGTCGCACTCAAGTCGATTGACGCTTGCAATCGGCCCAACGTTCGCGTTCTCGAAAAACCATTTTGCATGATTTGTAGCTCGCAACAACGTTCTTTGGGTTGTAGCTGAGTATTTAACGAATGCAGTCGCCGGTGCTTCCGCTGCGAACAGATGAACTTCTCTGCCACTGTTGTCGATTGGAAGCGAGGGAAGCGAGCGAGTGCTAGAGCAGGCTCGGTATTTGTGACGCACATCACCAAATCTGCGTTCGTCTTGGAGAAATTCGCGTGGAACGGGGGAAATGTCCAGAGCTCGCCAACTCCTCACGGCGGCGGAGCTCGCCCCTGGCAATGACGCCCGTCCGGCGTCGAGCCGCTGCGGCCGATCCCGGACGCCGTCATGGAGCACCGCTCTTCCCAGCCCATCCTCCTAAGACCGGCGGCCACAGCGACGGCGCTACGCGACTCAAGACGAGGTGGGGCTGCAGGCTTGTCGGGCATGCGAGTCAAGCATTTGAAAATCGTGTTGATTGACGTGCCAGCTCTTGAGCTCCTTGCCTTTGCAGCAACGCAGTTGGCGAACGCCCGAATGCCCGCAGACGTCGCGCCAGCCCTGGCTCTTGCCCGCATAACTGCGCTGCGCAAGCCAGATGGCGGAGTGCACGGCGTCGCAACGGGCGACGTGTTTCGCCGACGCATTAGCCGCCCATGTACGGACAGCGCTGGAACTTAGTGACGACGCTGTCCTTGTTTCCCTGGATGGGCGGAGTGCGTATGACAGCATGTCCTGAGCATGCTTCCTCACTGGCCTCCAAGAGACCGCACCAGAACTACTACGTTTCCTGCGGCTGTTTTACGGGCAGCCCTCCACGTATTGATGGTGGGATGCCGAGGCGTGCCTCCACCCATCCGATAGTTTGCTGGCAGTCCTTGACGATCTGTATGTCGTGACCACGCGGGACCGGGCGCGTGCCTCTCGCGACACCCTTGTTGGGATCTTTCACGAAGAATGCGGCATCGCTTCCAATGAGGGGAAGACCCGCGTGTACAGCTGTGCTGGTGGGCCCGCCCCTCCGGGCATCGACGCTCTTGGGCAAACGTTTGGCGAGGGGACAAACCTCCCGCCGAGCGAGGGCTCCTTGTGGGCACCCCAATCGGCCACCCGCAGTTCGTTGCATCGTGGGCAGAACAGCGGCTGCAGACCGAGTGGAAGATTTTCAAACACCAGCTGCCTCAGCCACCTGACTTGCAACGCACTTGGCTCCTCCTCACAATGTGCGCTTCCGCACCGTGCCTCCACTTGCAGTCGCCCAATATGCCCAAAAGCATGACGCCGCGATTTGGGAGACCTTGCAGCTTTGCCCGAGAAGCTTGGCAAGCCTGTCAGCGGACGGCGCCGGCTGCCTACTGGGCCGCTTGGGCTGATGCTGTGCCTGTGCTTTGGACCCGCGCCCCGGCTTTCGCTAATACTTGCATGCGTGCGCCAGCTCGCCATGGGCGCGACCGCCGCGTCGGGCCTCAAGGGGGCGGCGGACGCACGCCACCTTCTGCAAGCCGAAGGGCCCTTCTTGGGACGTAGTCATCAGGGGTGCCCGCCCACTTCAATACTCAACCATGACGAGGGCTTGGCCCAGAGCGACTGGCCACATGGCTGGCAGCCCTGACCATCGCACATTCGCAACCACTACTCACACACCACTGCGCCAGGCGTCCCCGCGCCGCCGCTTGGATCTCGTGATCTACGGCGCGACGCCGCTTGGCGTTTCGCCGGTGACGCGCACGGGCCTCCCCCAGCCCTGCACGGCGACGCATGACGGAGCCTCCTTGCGGTTCGCCGAGTGGCGCAAACGCGTCGCGTACCCGAAGTTGACAGCTGGCGGCCCGCAAGCGCTCCTCCTCCTGGGCTCCGAGGTTGGGGGGCGTTGAATGCATGAGCGCGGCAGCTGCTCCGGGACCTTTGTGCGCGTCCGTACGTGCGCGCTGCAGCGACATCGGCCTGGGCGCGGCGCTGGTGGGCTGGCTGTGCTTTCGGTTTCCGTGCAGCGGGCTGTGACCGGCACGGCCTTGGGGTCGGCTTGGCCCGCACCGCCCCAAGCGAGCCAAGCCCAGGGCCCGTACCTCGACCATGTCCTCGCTGCGACTGCGCACCATAATGTGGGCTAGGACCCTGCAGACGCCCACCTCGCCGCCCGACCCGTGCAGGTGGAAAAGAAGAACTTGTGACAAGGTGGCTGCGGGAACAGTACGAGCCCGAGATTGGAACTCCGCGGCCTGCGGGGACCACCGCCCCCCAACCTCAAGCGCCGGCATGCGCTAGCAAGCTTGCCGCTTCCGTGAGCAGTTCGACATCATCCGCATGTCCCACTCGCGCGCCTAACAAACCCGGCGCACTCCCTCGCTTGGTTTCGCGAAGGCTGCGTGAGGAGGTCAGGCGCGCGGGCGACAACGGTTGGAACTGCAGGACCTCCGACGGCACGGGCTCACGCGGTTGCGACGGTCGCCTGGCAGGGTCGGTGAGGGCGGCCCGAGTCTCGGCTTGCCTGGCGCAAGCTCTGCGGCGGTCAGCGCTTGCCGGGCGCGGAAAGCTCGCCCTTGCGTACACGCGCGCAGGCCACGTCACGCCGGCGTTCGGCCACTGCTTCCGCGTCCCCGTCGCTGGCGGGCCGAGGCGAAGCTCGCACGGCCCGCGCGGCCGCGAGGAGTGCGGGCCAAAGTCCCTGCTCGCATTGTTGGAGTCGCAGCAGGAGCGTGCGGCGCCCATCCCCACCCTGTTCAGCCGTGCGTGCAAGGAGCATGCGGGGCGTCAGCAGGGCCAGGCACGGGCACGAGCACAGTCGTCGGGCTGCCCGACGTAGGCCTCCCGGAGATACCGAAGGCTGTTCGCGAGTGCCCGGTGCACGCCCGCTCTCAGGAACACAGGCACGGTTTGTAGTGTCGGCACGGGGTGGCGAAGCTCTTCCAATATACTGACGTCGTCCAGCGCTTCCAGAGGCGGCGTGGGGGACCGCTGATGCCGGGGAGTCGCTTCCCACAGTGTCGTGGCTCCGTGGCCGCTCGGCGCGTCGCGCATGTGCCCTGCGGCGGAGGCACAATCGCGCGATGCCGCGCCATGGAAAACCATGCCCGATTTGCACCGAACCGGTCAGGGCGGACAAAGGGCAAGAGCGTCTACGCTATGTTTCTGGCCGGTGTGTAGGCATGCCCACCACGCGGCATGTTTGGCCCGGGCCCGAGTCCATCTAGTTGATATGGCTTGTGCTGACGCGCTCAACCCCCACGAGCCCGCATTCCGAAGTGGAATGGATGGATCGGACGTCCCGGCAGCACCCGCAACTACGGTACCCCAATAGGAGGTAGGCGGGCGGCCCCCAGAAAGTGCCGTGGGCCCCGGTACAAATGCTTGGCTCTACATGCCTCTGTTATTGGATGCCGTGCACGCACTTCGGTGGAAGTCGCATCAGCATGGGCTAACCACGTGGTGTCGGCAAGCACGCCGCCCAGTATCGTTCAACAATTGTGTGCAGCGCCGGCCGTGGAAACAATGTTTCTTTGCATGTGCTGACGCAGCAGCACGTGTTGGGCGATCATGTGGATGGTGAATACCTGCGCAAGTTGTGGGGTCGGATCCATGCGTTGGTACATATTGGGCTTGGTTGATGTGGACTCTGGCTTCCGGCGACGGGTATGTGCAAGCATCGGTTCAAGAGGCTATGCTGCCAGTGTTTGGCGGCCACGCGGGCAGCGGTCACATCTGCGCTCGCCCTGCGGTGGTCTGCGCTCTTGCCTTCGCCGCAGCCCGGTTCTTTGCGGCCAGCCTCCTCTCTTTGCCATTGTCTGCCACGGCCAGCGTCGATGGGGAGGCTCCCCTCTTGAGCAGTCTCCTCGCTGTTTCTGCTGAGACACCCTCCATTTCAAGTCAACTCCCCTGATTGTAGGTCCGAAGCCATGCTTCAGCACGCACCGGCGCAGCAAGTCCGGTTGACTGCGAAGGCGGTGGCCTCGGCGCTCCGCGCCCCTCCATGCACCTCCGAGAGGGGCGGGGCAGCAGGCTTTCCGGCATGAGCATTTGAAACGGTTGTTGCAGGACCTCAACGCCGTGGACCTGCTTACTGAAGCTGCCATTCGCGTGGCGTGAGCGCAACTACCCGCTGACATTGCAGACGCCTCACGGCGCCGGGCTGCCCAAGACTGGACGAAGTCCTGGTGGCCTCTTGGTGTGCCAAGCACCACGATGCCACGCTGTTCAGGGCACAGGTCGCCTCGCCACACGTCGTCTCCTAGCTCGGCAATGCCTTGTCTTGCCCATGTTGGACGCGATGCCACAGTGGTCCGCGATGGCCTGGAGAGCCATGTCCAACGACGTCCTCCCTCGAGAGGGCGTCGTGGCGATGTAAAGGTCGTCAAAGAAACAACCAGGCTTTCGTCCTCCGGGTGAAGACCCGCTGGAGCGAACAAAGGGGGGGCCAGGCCTGGAACAACTGCTTAAAAGAACTGCTTTTGGCGAGAGCGGGCAACCCCCAACCACTCCCCCACCTTTGCGAAGCAGGAACCGAAAACCCTGCCCAGGGGCCGCAGGGCAGGAAATCCTCACTACCTGAAAAGCGTCCGCCGCTGGAGGAGCCTTATCTCCCTGGTGGTGCTGGTCGAACGGCTGGAGTTACCGGCCCAGCAACGGCACAGAGGTGCTCTCGGCAACTTGCTGGCGGAGCCTCCGTAGTTGCTGACCAGACATAAATCAGGTGCGGAAAAAGAACAACCCTCACCTGCGTGGCAACAATGTGCGCGCGATGCGCGCGTGCGATGTTACTACACTGCCACATCAGCAAAGAAGTTGAATTCAATGCCCATGTGTTTCAACACAAGGCGTGAGAGAGAGAAAGAGACCTCGAACAACCGTTTTCGGTCAGTGTTTTATACACTACACAAGTGAGAAGCTTGGTACTTCGACCAGCAACATAGACAGCAGCGACTGCTGATCAAATATTCGCCATATTAGCTAAATCAGCACTACTCATGAGCTAGGGGCAAAAATTCAGCGTAAAAGATCCTCGTCTTGAATAGGCGGCACGTACTCATGACCTGACCTTGAGCCTTTTGGGCCGGAGCTTATCCGGCCAGCCATCATTGTGGTGAAATTCTTGTTTTTTGGATATCGGTTCTATTCTGTAGCCCTGTCCATCCGCAAAAACACCATCGAAACCAGCATGTGAATCTGGAGATCACGGATCTGAGGCCCCGTTCCTACGATGAATGATGTGAACGCCAAAGTGGCGTGAAATAGGTAGGTTTTTGCCAGCGACAAACCACCGAGACATCTTGTTACATTTGATCATATGAAAAGCATTACATTCATTCCCTTGATAATAATACAGTGATTACCTGAAGGCCCGAAGGCGGCCCTTCTTTGAGGGCTCAGGCGAAAACTAAGGCACAACTTCGTCACGCGCTTTCGCGGGTAAGCCCAAAACATCACGCTATCACGCTACACATTAACTTTACATGGCGTGCTCACTCACAAAAAGAACGGAATAAAAAAAAATGCTCTGTCAACGCCAGCCATGCAGCTTTGTCGGTGGCGACATCACGCCAATTTCCAAGCTGCTTCCCGTGGCAAAATTCCTTTGTAAATTCACATGCGCAAGCAGTGGAAGGGATGCCGCAGTGCCAGGTTCAGCCTTTTGCCCCGCCCGTAGGCCTGCAAACGCCCGCTCAGCCTCGCAGCCGTTTTCGTTCACAGGTTGCCCGCCGGCGCACGCTTCGACGCAATTGCTTGCCACGTGTGCCACACTCGCGCCGCAGTGGATGGTGTGGCGCGTGCGACTGTTGCGAGGCCGGGCGCTGCCTCCAGCGCATCGTGCACTCGCCGGCGCTGCCGCCGTGGGCGGGCATGGCCACAGCAAACTTGCTGTTCGGGGTGGCTTTTTTGCTCCAGAGCCTCCGCGTCGGACAAACAGCAGAGAGCCGAGCAGGGCTCGCCTGAGCCTCCGAGCCGTCGCCGTGAAGATGGGCCGGAGCCGGAGCACCGTGGTCGCGACCCACGCCTTGACAGTGCCTTGACGAAGCCATCGCCAGCGTGCTGGCGGCCAAGGGCTCTTCCCATAAGGGCCGTGGCCGAGGCCGCGGCAAGGGCCCCGGCAAGGGCACCGGCAAGGGCAAAGCAGCCGCCGCTGGGGATGAGACATGGCGTCTAACGAGGCCTTCGACCGGCAGCCAACCTGAGCCGTGCCAGCCAGTAGCAGTTTTTCAGTGCTCTGACCTTTTGCGTGGCCGGCAAGAGCGTGACCCAGGCTCTCGAGTTCGGGAGGGCTGCGTCGGAGAAGCGAGCCACCCGGGCTCACCGGATGAGACTACACAGGTAGGCAGGCAGCGGGAGCGGGCGTGGCGGGCCTAACAGGCCGTCGTGACAGGAGAAGAACCCCCAGGTCCAGATGGGCCGGTAACACCGGAGTTCGCCACGCCCGCCGGCTTGCCACCAGGCTCGCCCCGCGTGCCTGGCCCCGACGCAACATGGCAAAGTCGGGGGCCGCCAACCACCCACCGGCAGTACCACTCCAGGAGCTGGAAGAAGCTGTGGCCCAACAGGCGCGGGCAGGTGCCGGGGCCACAGACGCAGAGGCATTCCGTAGGCTCCGCTCCACGGCACCGTCGGCGGGCGTCCCCTTCAGCTCTCCTTGTGTGCTATGCGGGGGAGGGGGGAGCCGCGGCTATCGCGCATGGGGCCGCGGCCTTCCCGCGGCCTGTAGGCGTGACAGACGACGGTGGTCTGGCTGGGCGCGACGTGGATGCCTTGATTGCAGGTGTCGCCGCCCGCACGGCGCCGGTGCGAGGATGGGGAGAAGATGCGGTCGGGGAGGCCGTGGGAGGGGACGGCGGAATAACCCCGCGGCCGCTAAGGCTACGGCGGCGGTCGCCCCCACATCCCCCGCGCAAATCGACAGTGACAGTGACTTACCCACCGCATATAACGAAGAGAGTTCTATTTCAATGGTGTTTCAATGAACGAAGTGAAGCGAGAACACAAGGAAATAGAATGAACGAAGAGAACGTAGTGCACGCATCATAAAAAGACTTACTATTTGGCGTGCATCATTCTTTTCTCTATTTTTCTTATTTCTTCATTCCTTTCCTAATTTTGCTTGTTGTTCAATTGAGTTCATGCGTCATTCATATCTTCACTCCTTATAACTCAATTAAACAAGCAACATACGAGAATTAGAATGAAGAATCCAGTAAAATAGTCTGGTTTCGTTCACATGTTCACGCGCTCATTCCATGTTTTCATTCACTTGTTCACGTTGTTCTCTACACTCTTCATTCATGATCTGGATACAGGACTGAGCGGTAAAGCCTTCATGGTAAAGCCTCAATGAACTGGATATGTGGACTAATGGTATACTAATGGTGAATCATCAGTCAAGGAACTTTCTACACCTTTGGACCGCAGCCCACGCCGAACCAGGACTTGGGACGCCGAGTCGCCCTCCCAGCGCTGCTCCCGCGCATGACGTCGATCTCGAGGAGGAGGTTACCCGCCGAGTGTTTACATTCCAAGCCCCGCCCCGGCAGCGTTTTGCGGAACGCGATGCGTGTCGCACTCGAGGCAGTGCCGGATGCAGAGGGTGCGGGGGAAATGGATGGGCGCGTCTCGTCGTTGTCGGGGTCGAGGTTGGCGGGCGGTTCGGTGCTGAAGCCGCCTCCTTCCTCCGCCAGCTCGCGCGGTACCGCGCTGCCAGCCTGCCGCCGCTGCTCCGGGCCGCTGCCAGTGCCGGCTGGGTCCAGCGCTGGTCCGGCTTCCTCGCGGTCGCCGCCATGCGCGCCTATGCGGCCTCCCTCCTGGAGCTGCCGCCTGGGGGTGACCTCTGCGATGCGGGTGAGGCGCCTGACCTGCACGAGGTCCTTGCTGAGGTCCGCGGTGGCCTGCTCGCAAGCCGCCTCCCGGCGCCTCGAGCCGGCCCGTAGCTGGTAGGCTTCTTGCACTGGGACCGCGGCGACCGCTCGTGAAAAGGCGTGGGAGAAAAAAAATCGACGGGTGGAAACTTTTCCTCCTCGCACCTAGGATGCTGCAAACCGGGCTGTACAGCGGAGGAGCTACGGCGTCGGGAACGACTGTTCTGCGCAGGAGAATGGAAGCGGCTGCTCCGCGAGGGTGCCGAGTTGGCGTTGGCCACACCACCGCGAGGAACCAGCCCGAGTGCGAACTCAGTAGGCGCGCCAAGCGTGCTTCCGCGTTGGCGCACTTAGGGGAGGTCTCGGCAGCAGCGAAAGCCTTGACGGCTCAGCCGTTAGCCCCAGCTAATGCTGCGACCCGTAGTGCACTTCGGGATCCCGCCCGACACCCACCAACGGCACAGGTGCCCATCCCGCCAGAATGCCGTCGCAGCCAGCCGCGCCAGCCCGTGCAACTGTGCCGCCAAAAGTTGCTGGACAACTTACGACGCGCGCGATGCGGGGCCGCGGCGGGCCCTTCGGGTTGCACCAGCGAGCATCTGCGCGTCCTCCTCGACGACGAGCACACCACGCTTGGCAGCCGCCAAGCTCGCGCAAGGCGCGGTCCCGCCTGAATTCGTCTGCGCGTTGCGTCGAGGCCGCATCGTCGTGCTGACGAAGCCCACGGGCGGCGTGCGCGCACTAGTTATGGGCGATGTCTTCCGGCGTCTCGTCGCGCGCACCTTGGCGCAGCAGTTCGGGGAGGCCTTCAGGGAGGCCTGTGCTCCTTTCCAATATGCGCTGAGCACAAGAGCGGGGCCCGAGGCCGTGGTACGAGCCCTCCGCGTTGCCACAGAGACCGATCCCCGGACAACGGTGCTGAGCATTGACGGCATTGGTGCGTATGACCACATCTCCCGGGCGAGCATGCTCGATGCCCTGCGAGGGCACGCTACTTTGGAAGGCCTCCGTCCGTTCGCAGCACATCTTCCATGGGCAAGCCAGCTGCTATACGTGTTTTATGACGAAGGGGGCGTGGGGCACGACGTGTGGCAAGGCGAGGGTGGGGAGCAGGGTGACCCCCTGATGCCGGGGCTGTATGCGTTGGGACAGCACTCGGCCCTGCTCTCCATCCACGCCCAACTGCTGCCCACGGAGAGGCTGCCAGATTGAATAAAATTCCAAGTTTGCATTTTTCCATGTCGATTAAAATAAATCGAATTCTTACTCAAATTAACAAGGGGGGGAGGGGCCGGGGGAGGGGGGCGGGGGAGGGGGGGGGGGCTGGCCGCAGTGGCACGCACTCTCATAAAAAATACGATTCTCGTGCACCACTCAACAAATTAGTGCATTGAAAACGGGTTTTGCTCACGGCCCAGGATATGCGGGGGCTGGACGGTTTGCAAGCGTTAACAGGGGATTTTGTGGTCATGACAAATTATGAGGAATACATTTTTTGCTTCCTCAAGTTGTCGAAGGCGACCCTGTGGCATTTACCTTGAATATCCGCGGGCCTTTTGTTTACGCACTCTCGGAATTTAGTGGGTTTTTTACACGGGCGCACTTGTCCCGCCTCAAAGTTTGTTCACCAAACCGTTCATTCCATTCACTTTTGCTTCTTTGAGCCAGGGTTCTAAATCAAGCCAGCCAATGAAGGTACTCAAAAGGTGATCAGAAAAGGAGGTTAAGGTGTCATGACATTGATGTTGTACGAAAGGACAAGCAAAGGTTAACGGCTCTCGCCTTGTCACACCTTGAGACCCTAACTTTCATATCTTGGTTCACAATCTCATTCACTGTGCTCACCTCGCTCTTTCTCCCTGTCACACCTTGAGACCCGTCCTAAAGACCCCATACATGCAGTATATGTTTAATATGCTTTGCAAGGAACGTGGGAAAGCCAGTAAAAATATGTTCATTTTTTAATGGGGTCTCAAGGGGCGAACTTAAGGTGTCATGTGTGCGCGAACGAAGCCATTAAAACTCTTTAAAAACTGTGCGCAGGAATGCTACGCGTTTGCATTCGCGAGAGTGGTTGCATACTGACGGACCCTTGTCTCACATCACGACACCCCCGCCGGCGGACACTGGCAGGGGGGACGTTCTGGACTCTTAATGGTGGTGTGGGTTTTTGAGCTGTGCTCTGCTTTCCTCCGTCAGCCCTCGTCAGCCTGGTAGCTGTCCCCGCCGTAGTGGTGCAAAACGAGAGAACGGGGAAAACATGGAAAAACCCATTTGCGTTGGTTCGTTTAATGCCAAAGAAGTCACGTGATCTTATTCATAATCTCATTAGCGCTCGAACCCACAAGAACCCGATGAAATCCCACCTCCCCCTCGATCCCTTCCCTCACATGCTTCGGTGCAGATCCTTCATTTGGCTCTTACTAGTTTGGCCACGTGAGCCCCTGTGAGATGGAACGATGCTTCAGCATGCCTTGCTCGAATCTTCTGAAGATCGGAAGGACCGGAATCGGGGTTGTGAATGAATGTTGAATATGCTGAGCAGACGTTTCGTTTGGTTGTGAGTTGGTGGTTGTACTTGGTCTCATTTTTGCTGTAAGCCACGAGGAGCTGAGCCGCAATTGGCCCGCTCTTCGCGGCCAATCCTTGTCTTTCGATGGACTTGCAGCTGTCAATGGCGCTGGCCCCCGTTCAGATGTTAGCAATGCTAGAAGCACACTCCACGAAATCCCGGCGGTCGGCGTCGTGTTTCTCATGAGTGCTATTAATGCGGTGAGCTACGGCACGCTCCTTTTCGCAACGCTTGACGTGGATGCTGCATCACACGCGACCATGTTGCCTAATGGCACCAGCATTTGGCTGCTCAGCCAAGTGGGTGCGCAGCTGGGCACACTGTTTGTCTCGGACATCCGAAGTGGCATTTGTTGCCCTATGCTCGAAATGATACCTATTTTCCACGCTATGTTCTCAACGATTGCCTCCAAGATGCCAGAATCCTCACTTCCAGAGGTGCAAGGAACTTGCATTGCCAGTTGCTTTGTATGTACTGCAAGCATTGGTATCACGTTGTTGCTTGGAGCACGCCTTGGCCTTGCCAAATATCTTCGTGCAGTGCCGCTGATCGTGCTGAAAGGCGCCTTGTTTGGAGTCGCCCTCTTCTTGATTTCCAGCTGTCTACAGGTCTCGACCGTGTCAACGCTTTCCCTTGAGAAGACATGGCACCATTGGATGCCTGCTGTGCTGCTAGGGTTGTTGCTTTTTGGACTGGATGAAGCCATACATTCACCTGTTGCCATTGCATTGAGTTTGTTGGCCATTGGCGTTACCCCTACGCTCTTGGATGTCTCGGGCCTTTGCACGATCTCAAATTTGCAAGAGCAAGGCTGGGTATTCTACGGAGCCCAGGATTCTGCAGCAGATTCTGACGCCTGGTACGTGCAGCTGATTGATGTGTACGCATCATCTTTTGACAAAATCCATTGGCTGGTGATCCTAGAGATGATGCCAACTGTGTTGGGCATTGCGGCTTCAGCTGCACTGTTGATGTTACTCGGAACGCCCATCGTTTGTGCATTCGAGGTTCAGGAACATGCAATGTGATTTTGTAAGGTTTTGTTTACACACACACACACACAATGACCCTGCTTGCAACTATTTTTGCGGGTTTGTTCTGTGGCCGGGTGATCTGTCGCTCGTCCCGCGCAAAGCAGAGCAAAATCAAGTATCTTGGCATAGTGGCAGGGCTCCTATCTCCGGATAAAGGCTCAGAAGCCAGGGACAAAGACGAGTAAGTGAGAAAGGAAGCAGGACAGAACGAGAGACATACCAGCATTTTGTTTAGAAAAGGGGGACGAGGTATATTGCTCGCAACAACGCTGTAACCCATCCAGTCCGTGTCAAGTATGATTCCTCCATGGGGGTTCTATGTAAATCTCTAGGGTTCCATAGACTTCAAATATGCCTCCGTTCATGTAGATGATCAGCCAACTGGCGCTCTGTAGATTCTCCTCTCCGTTTGCTGCCGCTTTTGCCAGGATTCGAATTTCATTTCCGATGGGCTCTTCTCAGTCCAAGGTATCTCAAACAGGGTTCGATCACCATGAGGCTTCGACGTCAGCATCCCGTCTCGATTCGGATCGATCTCGGTCATTTCGAAGCCTATCTCGACTAGAGCTCCTAGTCCAAATAGGACTTGTCCACTGTCAGGTTGATGGATTTAAAGGCCGTGGAACTCTTGACGGAGCGCGAGTTTAGCTTGGACAAGGAGCTCCGCAGCATTGGTGTCAGCAACCTGTTCAGCGCCCTCATTGGTGGGGGCTGGCCTTGCTACATCCTCTGCTCCCTGAACGTAACTTGCCACCGTCTGGGTGGCAGGTCCAAGTTTGTGGGAGTTTCCCTTGCCGTCGGCGCAGTTGTCTGCCTTTTCTTGGTATCTAAGCTTCTTCCACGGCTTCCGCGCATCCTGCCCGGAAGCCTCTTCATGTGGCTGGGCTTGGTCTTTGTCAAAGAGACGATCGTGGACATCTGCTCGAAGCACACCCACAAATCGGACGTTTTCATCGTAGCAGTCATGGCTTTAGTGGTAAAGTTCTATGGTTTCAACGATGCGCTTCTTGTCGGAACCCTTTTGGCCATGAGCTTCTTCACGGTTCGCTACAGCGGCGCCCAGGTGGGGGTCCGCACCTCTGGGGACGCACGCTTTTATCGCGCCATCTGCACGCGGGACTTTACTGAGCACTCGGCGTTGGAGGAGTTGGGGCATCTCATCGAGGTTGTGCATGTCAGCGGCTTCCTCATGTTTGCCTCCACGCCGGCTTTCACGGACGCGCTGCGCAAGCTGATGGCCGACGCATCGGAAGGCCCGGAATGGATCCTTCTTAATTGCCAGAACCTGCAAGGCCTGGATTACTCTGCGGCTTTGGAGCTGGCCACTTTGGGACGCAAGGCAAAGGAGAGCCAAAAGCGTTTGGTCGTCACTGAGCTTCAAGGCAGTGTGCAGGAGGTTCTGGAACAGGCACGGGTGGAACTCAAAGCGCTGCCTGGTCCTGGCAGTCCTGGCAATGTTTCGTATGGACTTTTCTACCAGCCACACTACCAGCGTGCCTTGCAGCGCTGTGAGAATGCCGTTCTGGCTCGCCTTGGCCAGCGTCTGCCAAGCAAATCCCAGCACATGCTCAGTCGGCTTGGGTCAGAGGAGGCATTCATGCGTGATGTGCTGAAACGATACTTGGGCGACTTTCTGCCAGAGGAGGTGTTGCAAGAGAAATTGACGATAGCTCTGGCTCTTTTCCAGAGGCAGATTGTGGAGCCGGGGACTGTAGTGTGGCACGCAGGCGAGGAGTGCACCAAGTGTGCCTGTGTGGTGGAGGGCACCCTGCATGCATATGCGCACTCAAGCAGGGAGAGAACAGGTGAGGCACCACTTCCCCAAAGAAGTGGTTTGGGGAGCTCCGTGTTCGGCAGGGATCGACTTGTTTGTATTGCCGGCCCTGGTGATTTCATTGGCTTCTTGGCCATGGTGAACCATTTTCCTTATGAGCATACTGCCGTGGTGCCTATGCGTGAAGAAGATGATGAGGAGCCCGAGTCAACGACTCTCCTGGTGCTGGAGAGGAGCCAGTACCAAGAGCTCTTGATCTCAGACCCTCCATTGGGCCAAGCGCTTGTGCGAGGTTTCCTGAGGCAGATCAGTTATGAGTGGCGGGAGCTGTCGCGGTTGTCCGTGGCCTGAGAGATGGCATGGAGATGCCATTGATGCTCTCAGGCTAGGGGACCTGTCTTCCACACTGCGTGCCTGCCCAGAAAGAACCGGTCGTGTTGCAGGCGTTGCGGCAAGTTGCGGCATGCGACTCATGTGACACATATCACATAATGATACATATCTTCTGAACTCCATCTGTCAGGTGGTTTGCACGCCGGTGGTTGGAGTGAAAAAAAAATCGTGACCGTGGAATTTGGCTTTAAAGTATTCGCTATGAGATGCTGCTGTGTTTTTGGTTTGGCTGCGGCGTGGTTCTGCCTTCGCGATGTTTCGGGTGAAGACTTCCAGGCCCGCACCTTTGCCATACACAAGAAGAAGCCACACACACGGTGCCTTCATATCGCAGGCTGACTTGTCTGATCTTTCGGCAGTGCGGCTGCTGCACATCACCGACAGCCACATCTCTTTGAGTGATGAGGCAAAGCAGGACTGAAGTTTGTCGCCCCTCGCGTGTCCTTCACTTGTTTCAATTTTGCATTGGACCACTTCTTGTCCCACTCCACAGATCCACATCTTTTGCTCGAGGTGCCGCCTCGCTCGTCGCGCATGTTTGGCGCGTATGCGAGGACAATTTTGTTGACTGATGGGAAGATGTCCTTGCTGGATTCTTGCCAGTGGATTAAGACAGATGCTAACTGTCGCTCATTCCCAGGAGCAGGAACCGTGACACCAAGTCACCCACGACCCCGCAACAAGAGCTTCGATCTTACAGTGGGCCGATGCGTGCAAATCTTGCGTGGTGCATCGCAAAGCTCATCTGAAGCATCGTTCCATGTCCGAGGTTTTCGCGATTGGTCGGCTTGGCTCAAGACCTACATGTCGACCTCGTGGTTCTAGGCCTCTAGCCCTGTCTGGTTCCGGGGTGTGGGTATTCCTTTCTTGGCGCAGGCGCTGAAGTGAGGCAGATGCATTTTTTTTGTTTTTATCTCTGTCTCTGTGTGTGTGTGTGTGCGTGTGCGTGTGCGTGTGCGTGTGTGTGGGTGGGCGTGGGCTTGGGCTTGGGCGTGGGCGTGGGCGTGGGCGTGGGCGTGGGCATGGGCATGGGTGTGGCTGGGCAGACTCATAGCAGCTGCCCGCCAGACATGTTGAGATGGGAACACTGATGCCTTGATTTGCTGGCAGTTAGCACGATTGGTTACCCTCTCAAAGTTGGCATTTTGGAATCACTGAGGGTTGGCATTGACGCGAGGTCCACCATGTGTGTTGCAGGTATATCCATGCTCTTCAATAGGTCTTGCCGCTCATGCATGCGTCATCAGAAATCGAGGGGGTGTAACAAGGCACGGCGCATGTTCACCCAAATGTTGCCGCGTATGGGTGCATCGCCACAGCTTTAAACACAACTGGCCCCTGTCGGAGGTTCAAACACATTCATCACATGTCCGGAAGCTTCAAATTCAATGTGTGGTTCTGGAAAGATGAAATATTCTCAGACCCATCATGAACGACCTGTTGCGAGAGCAGTCTCACTTTCGAGGTTGAGTAGTGTAGTGTGTGTGGCACACCCATGCCTACACGAGCAGGGAGGTCACCCATGCCAGTGGGTGGCCCAACAAAAAGGTCCACTTCTGTTCAACTCCATGTACCTGCCATCTTGACATTTGTTTCGCTGTTGCAAATTTGCAAGATACCGGATGAGTTGAAATCGAGAGACTCAGGAAGTTGGTATCGAACGCTGGTTTAGCCAGTCGTTTCCCCAAGTGTGTATAGGTACGTATAGGTACGCGTATTCTGGAATGATGGAAGATTGCGGCTTCTGAGGCGGCGACATTTTCAACTTCCCGTCCAATCAGACAGTCACGTGGGTGCTTGAGCAGCTGCGAACTGCAGGCCCCATTTTTTCGCATGCACGAAGTAGTTTCGTTTTTTTGTTACCATCCACGCCCGCGCACCGCAGTGAAATCCAAGTGCCGGTTGCTACATTCCGCCACTTCCCGGACTGGACTTGAGCCCCGCAAGTAGTGAAAGCATTTCTTGTCCCTACACTGCTGGTTTGAGTACAAGCTGTTTTTGTGAGTTATTGCAACTTGTCCTGCGCAGGCAAGAGCTTCGTTTTCACGTCGGGAAATCACGACTGGATGTTGGAAGGCCAACAAGGAGCTTCCAGGTATGATGCCGCCCGAAGCTGGGTTACAATATGCTGAAACGGATTGACCACTTGCCTTTCAGAGCAGAGCCGCTCGTAAGGCCAAAGCCGGGTTCAGCTTGTGTGTCGATGAAGGTGTATTGCCGTGATGTGCCGTGATGTGGGGGGGTTCTTTGTAAGCTTTGTCGTGCCTTCGAGGAATATCGGAGCTGGAATCAACATTCAGGCAAGGCTCGGGCTGCTTTGATGAGTGTGGTCATGTCGACCCCTGCAGGCCACTGTATGAGCAAAGCCTTTCAAACGGAGGGTCATGCTATATGTCTTTGGGCCATTGGAATCGACCTGGCATCGGCATCCTGTATGGTTGCACAGTGATCAAGGGGCTTTTGCTGCTGTTCATCGACAACTCCAATTACCAGGTGGATGCTGACCAGCTGGAATTCGCACGTGTGCAGCTCGAAAGCGTGAGCAAAGATACTCCCATTGTGATTTTGCTGCACATCCCTTTAATGCTCCCTGGGGTCACGCTTCCTGCCAAAGAACTTTGTGGCCACGCACAATGGGGCGCTGCGACTGATACGGTTGCTCGGCCGCACTTCTTCGCAGATGTCCATCGTGCAAAGGCCCGACTCTTCAAGCGACTTGTGCACTTTGAAAGTAAGCGGAGAGAAGCCCACGAAGTAGCCCTCAAGAAGTCGCATATGTTATGTGGCATGTTGTGGCGTTGACGATATTTTCAGTTTTTGCCACATGCTCAGCTGAGTTGTGGCAGCTCGAGGGCCGACCAAGATGGCCGGCCGGCAACTTGCAAAGCACACTGGACTTCAGGGACCTACTGCAGGCGAAGGCCGCTCCCAACGGCCCGGTGGTGGCGGTGCTCTCAGGTGGGGGGGGATCAAATGAACATGTGCCGTGAGCTGTGGGAGTTCCTATGCGCTGTTGTGTTGCTCTTAGCTTTTGGCATCCTGCTTCTTGAAGTTTTGTTGGTTCTTTTGAGATTGAGGTTCTGATCGTACAGACATTGTAGTCAGCTCTGCTATCTTCACTTGGTGTGCAAACCAGTCATCCCCGCTGCTAAATCCGTGCGTCGTGCAACCTGTGAATGTGACTTACTTCTGCATGCTTCTACATGCTTCTGCATGCTGCAGGGCACACTCACGAGGATGCCTCCGTTCTGCTTCGCCCACCGGCAGAGACCGCTGAGACCTGTGAACCATGGGGTCGGTCCTGGACGGTGCGCTCGGAGGTCGCTGTCTTTGCGTGACCTTTTGTGTCACTAGTCTCAGCAACGCGCATGTGTGGGTGTGTGAGAGGGAGCAAGAAAACACGAACGAGCACACGCGGCTAGGTTCTATAGTGAGAATCTGGTATTTAGGGTCTGGACGTTGTCGCTTCTTTTGTATGCAGAGTGTGTGCAGTGGCCAAACAAGCCCAACACTTTTCTGTGAGGGCGGGCGCGAGAAGCTGAAGGAGGCGTGGTTGCTAGGTTGCTTAGGCACACTGCCAGAGCCTTGTGACGTGGTCCGGGACCTGATTACAGTATCACGGATCCAACTTCAGATAGCTTGACATTCTTGCAGTTTCTGTGAGCAGGGTGGTGGGGCGCTCCAGTACACGACCAGCAGTGCCACGGAAGGGGCCTACCGGGTCCTCACCATTTACTGATGCTGAGATGGTCATCGTGTGCCAGCATGAAAAGAGCATTGTTTTGAAGAAAGGGCATGCGAGCAGCATCTGGTAGCAAATGTCTTGGAAGGCACCACATTCATTTTCAACCTTTCCACGGCTCTGTTCTTTGTAGCATGGTTGGCCGAAGAGTTGACAGACACCACATAGCGACATAGCGCCAACATGATGTGCAGCTTGCAAGGCACGACAGGAGGAGGCCAGATGCATGTAGCAGAAGAAGGCTCGAGGTTTCTGTGCATCTGGTCGTTTAAAGAAGGCAAGTAAGCTGGGTCATTCTGGGCGCAAGCGTGTTGAAACCCCTCCAAACCCTGCAAGCACTGCAAAGCACACTCCGCAGCACTGCTTTTGAAGCCTCGTCGCCATGCTTGGGCTGAGTACTTTCTTTAAACAGGGCCGCTTGCTTGCAAGCAGGCTTTTCTCTTTCAATTCTGCGATTTACGGCGACTGGCTTCCACAGTTTGGGCATCTGCATGGCCAAGTGCCGCGAAGCCATGCCAGTTGCCAGGACTCTTTGCGACATACGTTGGTCTTTGGACCTCATCGCACCTGCTGGTCTACTCGAGCCGGTTGGCCTCTGCCCCGGCCTACAATGCGACGTCTGTGGTTCTTCTGACGGAGATGGTGAAGCTGTGTTTGGCCTCTGCCATGTTTGTGGTGGGCAGCCCGGTCAATTGAACTATGTCGAGTGGAAGTGTGTATGCTTGCCAGACTTGTTACGCCTACGCCCAGGCTTATGACGGCCCCCTTTCTGAGATGCTTCGTCTAACCTGGACGCACCGCCGAGTCTTGCTGAAATATGCGATCCCGGCTGTGCCACTGAGCCTGTGACTGTTTTGCCGAGGTTTAGGCAGTAAGGCATACATGAAGACATGACCATTCTTGACAAGCGAGCTGCTGTAGACACGACTGACATCGACTGACTTTCGTGTTAGGCTGTATGCTCTCTACAACAACTTGCTCTATGTGAACCTTGCCGCCTTTGATCCTGGCACGTACAACGTCCTGCTTCAACTGAAGATTGCACTGACGGGCCTGTTGCCGTGCCACAATCGTGGTTGACTAGGTGACACGCTGGTGTGATTACTTGCGCTTCCGAAGCAGAGTGACCCAAAGACTCCCAGGCTGTACCAGGTGCTATTCGCCAAGCAACTGAACCGGAACCAATGGCGAGCCATCTTCCTCATCACGGGTGGCTGCATGTGCAAAGAGTCAGGCAAAGTCAAAGCGTTGGGCTTCCAGGCGGGCACGTTTTGTCGCAGACGGAGCCTTTGCAGGATCCGCTGTCCCAGTGTAGATGAGGATCGTGCAACTCAAAACGGCCCCGTTTCCAGTGGTCCTGAGTTTATCTGAGTTTCTTGTTTTTTGGTATGGTACCTGTAGGCTGCACACACGTCTCCTGCAAGGCAAACTTAAGCTCCTGGCTGCTGCTCATTGTGCAGATGCTGTGCTCGGTGCTTGCAGGAGTCTACAACGAGGCCTGAAATCTATAAGTGCATTCCTGTGGGTTGCAGCTGGCTGAGTCATTCGCAACTGGAAGCAGGTTCTTCTCAAGGCATCTGACAGCGCGAATAGCACTGTCCCGACCAACCTGCAGACACGTAGCTGGAGCTTAGATCGGAAACCGTGCTTCCTCAAATGCCTCCCTGAAGCACTGGTGCGACCAGCTTCTCATAGCTTCTCAGCTTATCCTCTGTAACCCTCTACTTCATCCTCACCCGAGTGGATCCTGGGTGCTAGTCGAACTTGAGCCACGCTGATCCTCATCCAGCATGATAGGCGCACTGCTCAGGAATGCCTTCATGTACTTCCAGTCGATCGTCGTGAATGGCATCGTGCTGGTGTGGGAAGGGCAGGCAGGTTGATGCACAAGAGCCTGAGGTTACAATGGGGGCAATTCAGAATGGCTCTTTTGTCTGCGGACCGTCTTCCTTCACCCCCACGCCCTTGAGCAGCAAAGAGCATCTGCAGGTAGCGGAGTCCATCTCTGCCGACAATGTTGCTGCCATCCTTACCCCCAGGTCTGCGCGTTTTGTAGAGATTCTATGGAAGTTGGAGGATACCTTGCCCAGCTAGGTGTATGGCACCGCCCGCCCCCACCCTAGGACTCCAACCGATCTCAACCCTACTGCCACACCCCACAACTCCAACCCCAACATCTCAACCCCAAGACTTCACTCACAACTCCAACCCGAAGATCCCATCCAAGCTAGCATCCTAGGAATAGTGGCTACATTTATCTCGGTGCAATACTCCTGCATGGGCAAGGGCTTCCTTGTAGAGTTTGGGATCAGGGCTTGGAGCTTTGTTGAACTCTGGAGAAACGGGTTAGCCGATGATGCGTTTGTTGCGTCTTTGGCACCGGTGAAGCGACCCGCTCTACTATGTTCAATTCATTTTGACTTAATCTGAATGAGATAAAATGCCGTTTAAGGGGCAGTGTCACTATCAATAGTAGGAGTGAGACAATCAAAAGCACAAGGTATTATAGTAAAAAGCCTGTTGAAGAGTTCGGGTTTAGAAAGTTTATTAGGTTGGGCCAAGGTTGACGCAATTGCATGAATTGCAGAGCAAGAAGGAAAGATGACAAGAACATGAACATCGTAAATACACCTATTGATGACAAACCGGAACAAACAAAGTGGCCCGGCGCCCGGCTGGAGTAGCTAGGAGTTAGGCCCTGGGTGGGAACTATGGGACACCATTCATTTCGGCAGGTGGAAAAAGGTGTGAAAAAAAAACCAACAAACAAAGTCACCCTTCTTAAGTTGCAAAGCCCCGAAACCTGAACCCAAATTCTGCAAGGAAGCCTTGCCCACGTGGGAGTATTTAACTCGGAGCTGTAAACATTATTCTTAGGATGGTAGCTTGGTTCGGTCTGCAGGTTGGAGTTGAGGGGTGGGGCACTGGCATTCGGGTTGAGATCTTCAGGTAGGAGTCCTTTGGAGGGTGGTGCCACACACCTAGCTGGGCAAGGCATCCTCTAACTGAGTATAGGCGCTGTTTTGGTAGGGCATTGCGAAGAGCCCCCTGGTCTTGAGTTTTATTGCTTCGACCCAAAAGCCGCGGAGGGTGCTGCTCATCATCGGGATCATGTCCTCCGTCGGCCTGGTCACGGGCTTCTTCTTGAAGCACCTGGACTCCGTGCTCAAAGCTGTGGCGTCGGGGCTGGAGGCGGGGAAGAGGCGGCACGCGGACTCCAGGACTCCAGGCTTTCCCTTGCGGTCGCATTTCATCTGGCAAGGAGTCTCCTCGTTTTTTCGGATCCCCAGGTGGTCTTCACAACGCTCCTGGGCTTCCTGCTCTTTGGTGCGCCCCTTGGCGTGGCCGGCGTGGCCTCTGCCGCCCTTGTGGGCTCTGGAGTTGCACTTTACTCACGCCCGGTGCCCGTGCGGCCTCCGAGCGCAGAGGATGAGCTCAAGATCGTTTAGCATGCAGCCAAAAAAAGAGCTCAGTTTGAGAGTTCTTGTGGCTGGAGCTTGTGCATGTTGTGAGATTGAGTGTCTGGTCGCTCGACGATGCTTGCGAAGGAAACGTGCTCAAGCATCAGCCAAAGCAGCTGGTGCGCCTTCGGCGAATTTAGACCGAAAACCTTTCGGCGCATGGAAATGGCAAGGTGATTGCCTGAAATTGAGAAGGCGACGGTGCTGGATGTCTGCGCCAAAACAGTTTCTCCCATACCTCCCGACCGTGGGATCCATTCGGTCTCGCCACAAGCTTGCGCCGGGCTCAGGAACTAACAGCTGCATATAAGTTTGGTAAAGCCAGCACAAGTGGATGATGCACCGCCGAGCGCACGAAATGTTGGAGACTCTCGAAGACAAACAGTGGCCTCTGCCAGTCAGGATCGGTCAGTAGCTCGATGGCGGCCGACGAACCCTTTGCGGGACGACATGCCAGTACGGGAGCGGCGGGAGGTGCATCAGGAGAGGCCGCATGCGCTGCATCACCATGTGATGCAAAACCGAGAGTTTACAGCCAGTTTCCTGCCACAGGAGCCCCAGAACACACCATCCTTGGTACAGCGTCTGCGAGAGGCCCTCCAATGAAAGCCGGAGCTTGTATTTTCTCAGATGTTACAAGGAGTCTCGCAACTTGAAGGTTACGACCTGTTGGGGCACACTTCGGAGACTTCATTTCAGTATCTCTCGTGGCTCCATTCTCCTGAACGCCCAACACACTGACCTTCTACACGACCCACAGCTGTGTAGCAAACCGAGGTGCAGTCTGTCCCGACGCTTCCCTCGCTGCCGCAGACATCAGACAGGTCGACCGCAGCTGCACGATGAATAAGTATCAATTTTCACGCAGCCCGTCGGGAAGGTAGAAGGGGGGCTTCCTCACAACCATGGTCCTGGACGAGTTTTGCATCCTTTCTATTGTGTGAGGCGCACGGCCTCGACGGTCGAGAGCCAAGACTTCGGTTCACACGCAAGGACTACAACTGTCGTGAAGTGTCTTCCTTCGATGAGCTGATACTGGCTTTCATTCTTGTGAAACTTTGAGTTGATAGAGGCTCTCGATGTCCGCTTTCCACGCACAGATTGCCGAGGCAAATCTCTGGCGGGTCAAGATCTCAGCGCCGCCATGCGAAAAGGGGAGTGGTTGTTTGTTGGGAGCTCCAATCTAAGAGCCACGGCCCTCACACATGGTGTGCTGTCGGAGCTGCATCTCTGTGATCCGCGAAGCCTCGTCCATTGTTCCTGAACACACTAGCGTAAGCCTTTCATTTTTGATGAACTGCCACACTTGCTTGTGGGCACTGCTAGCAGCTACCATGACAAAGGCGGTCTCATCCTGGATACGCAGATGTCGTTGCAGTTTCGTGTGTGTGTGTGTGTGCGCATCTATCTTTAGCCGGACTATGTGTTGAGCCCTCAGGATGCCAGGGATTTGCTCAGTGGCAAAGAGGCCGTCCGGCGATGTAGAAGCTGGACTTGGTTTTCGACGGCAGTGTTTGTTTGCATGTGTGGCCTGGATGATGCGATCGGACTTGAGTTTACGAAGAATTTCTGGCACATTCTGTGGGTCTGGTGAAGAGCAAGTGGGACAAGTGCCCCCTGTGGACCCCAGAACCGGCACTTGCCTGACACACCTAACGAGCAGGCAGTGCTGGGTCTCAAGGCCCCCCGCCCTTTCCCATCACTGGGTGGCGACAAGCCTGCTTCACAGTCAACTCAGAGTGAGGCAGACTTGTTCTCTCGAATTCTTGGGGGAGGCTGAGCGGGGGGGGGGCCTCCGTAAGGCACCCCCCCGTGACCCGGGACACGGTGCCGGTTTCCATGCGCACTGCCGCAAGCTGCATTGCGTAGGCGGAGCTTCCCATCCTTGTCCCGCCTCCAGCGCACCGAGTTCTGGGCCTTGATGGCCAGGCCTGTGAGTGCGAGGGGGTCAGATGCCTCTGTTGGGGGGCATTTTGTTTCATTCCTGCGCAGCCGGAGCTTGCTTTTGAACGTGCCTTGCTTGTCATGGCTAAGTGTGCATGTGGTCGACAGGCGACCTCTGGCAAGCCTGGGAAGAGAAGAAGTGGCAGGAGACGGCAGGTTGTGGAATGTGTGTGAGTCAGTGAATTGTAGATTGAAAGTCTCGTATAGAGGCGACCGTCTTCCTTCCAGTGACGACCGACTACATATGAATCATATGAGTTGTTTCAGTGCCAGGAGTACGCTGATGGGAGGCTGAGACTGTTGGGAAGTGTTGGGACCATCACCCGCAGATTTGGCCGGGAAGGGGGGAAGGGGGGGGGCCCGACTTACAGCCTACAAAATATCGAGACTTAAACGACAAGATGGGGTTTAGTATAATATATTCAGTGACGCACAAGGGGTGGGATACGCTCATGGTTTTCATAGGGTTTGAGGCTAAGAGCTGGGTTTAAAAGTTTGGGGTTCGGGCCGGGTAGAGGACTGGAGACCAAAGCGGTGATGTTGCATTGCCTTCGCCCCGCATTCGCACAGCTGCTTTCAAAAAAAGTCGCGGTAGTTCGTAGCCTTCGAGGTTGTGTTGGGATTAGCCGCAACAAAAATGTTTAGGGAACCATGCTGATGCCTTGCTGGCAGGAAAGTCGAAGCCGCCCAAGTCGTTGCATTTCGAAGATGTCGAAACTGTGCGGCGTGGCACTTGGGGTGAGGTTTTCTGCTGTGAGTTGAGAGGCAACCGGCAACTCAAATGCCTATGACGTATGTCGCAGTGAAGAGGATGTAGCTGCTTGTTGCATTGGCGAGGCCTCCGACTGCAGAGGCTGCTGGCAGCTACAGTGTGCATGTCAATGTTAGATCAATGATTTGTCTTGAGGACTCTTATGCTTGAGGCTTTGGACTTGTAGGATCATGCCGTGGAGCATTTCGCAGATACTCGGTGTTGCGTGTTTACTCCGGCCGTGTACAGTATTTGTGCTGTGCTCTATGGCATTGCGCTACAAACCGTCAGGTCATGCCTGCAGAAAGTCGCCAAGTGGGCCAAGTACTGGAGAAAGCAGGCGTCCAGAATTCAAGAACAGAACAGCCTCAACTTTGCGAAAATGAAGTCAACGGGTGCAGAAAAGACAGCCTGTTCAGCCATGCCACGTCTATAGCCTGTAGCTTGTTTGGCCAGGCTTGTCAACTGCGCAGCAGGGCACCATGCCAGCATCAAGCAGGAGACTGTGTGTTGGATGTCGGGTGTAAGGTCGAGGGCCCAAAGTAGCCTTTGCTGGACATCTTTTTTGCAGCTCCATGCGAAACAACTCAGATCTCAGCAGTTGCTGAGAAGGCATTCAGCCCCATAGTCTCCTTTGTGATAAGCATCGCGGCGGTAGCTGCTGCCGCAGGCACTTTCGCAGGCAAAGACTGCATCGGCTGCAGGAGAGCCGTAAGTTTCTCATTGAAGAAAGGGCGGAGTGAAGACACCTTTCCGAGGTGCACTGGAGGCCGACCGGGCCTATGTCGCAACACAGTTGGCTCAGAAGGCTCGTAGTAGGAAGCTCGCTTGTTCTGACCATGACCATTTTTTTTTCTCTCTCTCTCTCTCTCTCTTTTTTTCTCTTTCTCTCTCTCTCTCTCTGTATCTCCTGCCCATCTCTCTGTCTCTCTCTCTCTCTCTCTCCCTCTCTCTCTCTCTCGCTCTCGCTCTGGGTCTCGCTCTGGGTCTCAAACTTGCAGGGGCTGGCATTTGTTTGCCAACATTTCTGTTGTGAGCGGCTCGATGCACAGTGTGATGGTGGTGTTTTGGGAGGTTGAGGAGACGAACCGGGAGGCTTCTGTGCAGAGGCAGGCGGCTGCCGTCGTCGGAGGCCCAGCTGGCCCAGCTGGCCCAGCCTAGCCTGCTACAGATGTTGTAGGTAAGAGACGGGCTCTGAAGCCTCAAGCCCAAGCCAAGTCTTCAAGCGGGCAGCCCGCTGCAACAACGCTGGCCAGCCGACTTCAAAAGTATGGTTTAGGTGCCTTTGCGCTTTGCCATTGCCTGATATTGACAGTTTCCCGCCAAGCTTTATAAGGCTGACCGGTGGTGGTCCTCCATCTTCCTTCCCCTTCCAGCCCCACGGCAGCTCCTGCCCCAAGCCTTGGTCGGCCAAGAGGGCTTGGCTGGGGCCTTGGGAGAGGACGGCAGATAACAGCAGCTCTTTTTTTCATAAGAAGTGCACCGCTCGAAGCCAGACAATGCCAGACACTACTCCGCACCACGCTGGTGATAAGCGGGTCCGGCATCCATTCTTTCCAATGACCTGCAGTGCTCATTGCAGGTCAATGAAGTCAACGAGCCTGCGAAGCCCGTGGGTTTCAAGCCGAAGGCGCGCCTCCTCGTTCTTTTTGGGACGAAAGATGAAAGTCAGAGACGACAACTCCAACATCTCGCGTTTTAGAGCTGGCGCAGGTGAAGTTAGCTCCAGAGGAGGTCGAGGAGATCGTGCGGATATGCCGCCTCTTCGCGAGCCTGACGCAGCCCCAGGCAAGCCTGGAGGCCACCCGACCACTTTTGCGCATCTTTGACGGCAGACTCCCTTAAGTCGCGGGATCCCGCACCTGCCACGTAAAGCAATCAAGCCATGCTCAGAGCTCGTGTAGTTCGGCTCGCGTGTTTTGCTCTCCGTACGTTCACCAGGTTCCTTTGCGCAGCCTTTCGCACTCGTTTTGCACTCGCAGCAACATGACAGGCGGTGCAGAAGACAAATGGCACACAGGCAAGCGAACTGGTGTTGAACAGGCCCAGAGTTGCTTTGTTTTGTCTGCTTTCTTGTCACGAAGCTTGCGCAGTCACTTGCCCGTGAGGCCCTCTTTCTGCCAGCTCCTGATCGCGCTAGGGATTCAAACGAATGAACTTGTGCTCGGAGCTTGGGGGGCATGGTGGTTTGCTTGTGGTGGACGTCTGCTTCGACAGACTTTATCGAGAAAGGCGGTCTGGCGTTTGGGGGCCCTTCTTCCTGAGGCCAAGATATCACCGAGTGGTGAAGTGCTTCGACGCGCAGGCTGAGTTCAGGGCTTCGGCGGTGGTAAGCTGAATCAAGATGAGTTCAGCATGGAAGGCGGTATGTGGCAGAAACCAAGCAGTTGCCAGCTGCCAGATTCTCTCTGGATTTTTCTCTGGATTTTCTAGTTTTCAGATGAAGCTAAAGCACCTGCTCAGAAAAGAAAATCCCGAAGGACAGCGGTTGCTCTGCTGCGTCCATGTGTTCCATAAGAGCTCCTCCAGGCCCAGCAATGCACAGTCAACGGGATGCCGGTGTCCGGGGGCGTGATCTTGGGGCTGCCGCCCCGCCCTCGATGCCCTGTAAGGGAATAGCTGCGATTTGCTCGGAAAGCTTCGAAGATGGGGGCAATCTTCAGCCAGCCTCTGAGGCTGCCGGCTCTTCCTGAGAAGCCTGTCCAGCCCTTGGTGTTTTGGGGGCTGTTTTTGGTGGCACGCAGTCTCGTGCACCCTGCGTTTCTTGGGGTTGGGGGGGGAGGGGCGGGAGGGATGGGAACGTCCATTCTTGGTAGCATCCATGTTGGGTAGCATCCATCTTGCATGCCATTCTTGCGCTCTGCTGCGGACGACGGCATCATTAGGCTTGCAAACTCTTAACCCTCAACCCTTAACCCGAAACCCTAAACCCTAAATCGTTACCACTAAACTTTTCACCCTGAATCCTACACCCTTCACCCTAAACCCTGAACCCTTACCACTACAGTCACTCTTCACCCTGAACCCTAATCCCTTAACCCTAAGCCCTGAACTCTTACCACTACACTCTTCACCCTGAACCCTAAACCCTTAACCCTAAGCCCTGAACCTCTAGCACTGAACTCTTAACCCTGAACCCGAAACCCTTAACCCTAAATCCTCTCCCCTTTTCAGTTCCTGGTAACGTTGGGGTTCCGCCTTGTATGTCTTCAGCAAACTCTGGGTTTGACTCGAGTCCTCACTAGCATCACCAGAAAAGATGTTCTGAGATTGTGCACCTTAGCAATACCCTCACCCTAAACCCGAAGAGACGAAAGGGAAAAGGTTGCCGCTGTCGGATGTTGGGCTGAATTGTTTTGAGGGTCTGTGCTTCGGTTCAGAACTCTATAAAGGTTTGGGGCCGGACACATGCAAGCCCCAACAAATACCCCTTACAAACAAGAAACAAGTCGTCCAAACAAGTTTTTTGTTTTCCTGCGTTGCAAAAGGCTGCCGCTAGGCCAAACACTTAGAAACACTAAAAAGTGCCCGCCCTTCGAGTAATCTGTGCTGTGCTGTGTCTTCCTGGTTCCCAAAGCCGGAATTGCTCTAAAACCTAGGTTTTGGGCACTTTTGCACTTGAGCACACCACAACGCAAGCCAAAAAATGAAGGGCTCACCAGCCCGCGTACTACCTTGTTTTGGCTTCAGGGTTTGCCGGCTCCCCAAGCCCGGATGCAAAAGGGTTCGCCGGCGATGCGGGCACAGGCACGTCCAGCGTGTTCAGCAAATGGAGTGCTTCAGGATGAAAGCTCGATGTGGCAGCTTGTGAATGCCAGGATCTCAGCCGTAGCGTGTCTGGATGTCGCCGTATGTGCCAGAGTGCTACCGTTCTTACTGGAACAGCTCGCTCTTTTTGTTTTTCCTCTCACTTTTTGTCAACACGAAAACGCGCGTCTCTGCATAGGACGGACACAGCGTGGCGCTCATGAGGCCTGGAGTTGTCGGCAGCAGGTGACATGGTGTCCGATAAAATACAAGCAGAACATCCGCTTAAATGCCAGGCTTTTTACCTTGCTCCTCGAGGATATGGCCACGAACCCGCTCTTGGAAGGGCAGGAGCCTGCAACAGCCTTCTCCGGCACACTTTCTCGAGCGCCGCTGTCACTTCAGAGCGCAGGACATGGCAGAGGCGCTCCCACGCGCCAAGAAGCACTTCTTTTTCAGCTTGCTTCCGGGGGCTCAGGTGGGGATGCCGTCAGTGCGGTTTAGAGCTTTGGATGGCGAGAGCTGGCGAATCATAGGGCCAGGAGGGCTTCCACGGCTTTCAGAACCTTGCAGGTTCAAGGTCGACATTTCTGTGGGTAATCAGTAGGTTTTCTAGTGTGGCTATTTCGAATCGTATGCTTGCCGGTGATTTGAACCCATGCTTGTTGAAGTTATTTTCTCAGGCATACGCGGATGCTCGCCGCCGGCTGCTTCACCAAAAGGCGAGGACTGGGAATCAGGGTACTTGAGACCGGGCAGGCGAATGGCTGACAGGTTGGAGCCAGAGACGGGGTGTCCGCCTACTGTGCCGGCTGTACTTTCGGATGAAGCGAGCTTGCTCCTGGTTGATCATTGCTGCCATTGCGGCCAAAGAGCCCTGGTGACAGGTTGCAAAAGCGCAGAAGCAGGCCCAAAATTGAACTTGCCCACCCCACGCACGTGGAATAGAGAGGCTTAGAACTCTAAGGATGGAGTTTAGGGCTGTGAGGGGCTCGTAAAGGTGGAGGGGGAGGGGGGGGGGCTGTGTCCTTGGGCATTCCAGGAGTTGTTGGCATCTAATTACTAGTTGTGTGCCGAAGCTGAGGGTCAGCACAGCGTGTCAGAGTTCGCATGTTGGTGCACTTGCTTTCTTGATGGAGGCCGTTCGCTGGTCGCCGGCTTTAGATGAGCCTGGCCAAGGCCGGTGTATGTGCGCAGGCTCCGAAATGGCCATTCTTGTCTGGGTCCACGTGGAGCACAGCTTTGCATCAGAGTCACCCGTCGGAACCCAGAAGGCCTGGACCTGGCCCACAAAGACCGCAGCATCCCAGCGTCGAGCCCGAAACTCACAGGGTCAGTCCTTCTGGCATTTTCCGTTATGTTGCTGTCTCCTTATCTTTGCTCGCCACTTGTGCATGGGTGTCCGTAGCAGTGGTTAGGACTTTTGGCTGAACACGTGGCCTCTAAGCAAGGTTCAAGGAGCCGAGAAAGTCGTAGTGACGAGGTCCAGCCACAAATCAGGCAATAACTGTGACGAATGTCCGGCAGTCGTGATTCAGAAGAAGGGGGCCGCCCTCGACCGTCCCTGCTCAAAAATTGGGGAGCAGAAGAGACCTCGAATGATAGACTGACCACCAGGCCTTGACAGGTGATACTTGTACAGCGAATTGGCCGAAAGATGCCGAAAGTGTCTAGTGGCTAAATGGTGGCACCTCGGGGTTGACGGGGGCCATGCCGGAGAGGAAAGCGGGCTGAAAGCCGTTGAGGGTGACACCAGCAAGCAGAGCTCGGAGACTGATCACAGCCTGCATCAAGAACTCTGCTCGCCTCACCTGGCGCAGTTGCTGCGGTTGAGGGGATGGAGATGAGACATTTCGAGTTGTGAAGTGTGTGGGAACTCTCCTCCTCCTCCTCCGCATTTTTTAGTATCTCCGATTCAAGGTACTAGCACTCGGCCAACTTCTGCGGTTAGCAGCCATGTCGGGCATCTTAGCATCTCAATGTGCCCTGATGGCACTTGTACCACTAAGTATGCAGAGAAGCATGGGACGGGATCACTCGCGTAAGGCTCCCAAGGACACGGATGCAGAGTCTGAGGTGACCAGTGAGGCTGCTGAGTTTTTGGCACAGCAAATTCGACGTTTCGGTGGACCTTGATACACTCAATGTTATGAATCGTGTCAAGCGTTGCTCTCTCTCGCTAGCAGGTGCTCGTAGTTTGTAGTTTCTTGTACGTCAGCCATGCCAGCGAAGAAGCAATGAAGCCTGTGTCAGGCCCAATCTCAAGCCTCTTCGCCCACGAATAGGCCGGCTCACGAGCTTGTTGGTGGTAGAGACTTGGTAAACCGTTTCGTGACGTCAAATTTTCCGTTTCAACCTCCACATGAAGGCGTCGCACCCCACGGTCGCGTAGCCAAAACGGCAGGCCGACGTGCTGGGTCAAAAGTTCTTGAGACTGCATGAAAATAGGTCCCGAATACTCTGGAGGCGCAAAGGGGTTTGTCAGGACTCGACTGAAAGGGGTTTAGGGTGAAGAGGGGTGAAGTGTGAGCTGAGTTGACCCGAATCTGGTGCCACTGCCACTGAAGACTTCAAGAAGACGCAACAGGCGTGCGCCCCCACCGATGCCATCCATCAAGGCTGAGGAGGAGCTGTACGCGTGGCCTGTCCTTCATGCGCATCGGTCTCCTCTGCTAAGAAGTTTTCCAATTAGTTTGGCATACGGGGGCCCATTACAGGTAGGGACCGGCAGGGAGTTTGATCCCCGGGTGCATGCACTGCAGGACAGGCCGCGGCATCAGTTGTTTGGGGGTATCCTGTTTCAGTATTGCTTCTGATTCTTGTCGTGCTTTGTCGGGCGCTACTTCACACGGCTTCTGGTAGGGTCATGATGGCTTAAGGATGGCTAACCCCACTGCGGAGCCCACTTCGCCCCTGCCGCCAGGGACGACGACCTCCAGACAGCATGGCATCCCCTCCCGCCTGAGATGGTCAAGGCAAAATGCCTGTGCCGGATTTTAAGCCTCCAAGAGGCCATCCCACCGACATTGGGGAGTCCAGGTCCTAACCACATGGCACCACTCAAGCAAGTAATGTCAAGCATCAACTCTTCGCCTTCACCTTTGGTCATGGCCACCGGCGAGATAGGCAAGCAGCGCAACTTGCCTGCGGAGCTGTCGATGTGCAAGCTTCCTTCATTCAAAAGCTACCAAGAAGAGCTACAGCAGAGCTTGCGTCGTCACGGCAAAGACAGGGACTGAGCCGCAGGCGGAGTTCTTGCAAAGCCAGATGCTTGAGCCCGAGATCGTCAGCTTTGGAGCCTGGCCCTGAGATGTGTCTAACCATATGCTATTACATTCTGACGGGACGAGACCTGGATGTGCCATGGACGGATGTTCTGTATAGCCCTCGTTGGCCAGGCGATGTTCCTCGGAGTTTTCCAGGCGGGGCGAGCGAGTTTCCGAAAGGTTTAGCTCGAGTCTTTTATGCAGCTGACCTTCGCAGCAGCAGTTGGTAGGAGCTTTCTTGTGTCCGACTTACTGAATGGAAATTTTGCAGCTCCATACCAACCCCAGCCATACGCATTCTTGACGATGTCACTAGGGAGAGGGGTTAGTGTTGCAGTCACGAGTGGTGTGACATGGATCGTGTGGGTCGCACAGTCGCACGGTCCTGGTTAAAGCCTAGTATATAGGAAAAGAAAGATGCAGCTAGAATCAATGGAGGAGAGGTTTGAAGATCTGCGCCAACTTCCACGCACAAATGTTGTCAAGCATTTCGAGAGCAACGAGTCCAAAAGAATCGTGCAACTTTGTTATTTAGTCCTCCTGCTCTTCGTTGCTAGTCTCCCCCTTCCGATTGCATCGGCTCTCGGTATCTTCTGCGATCATTCCTGGCTCTTTATGTTGGACCCTATTTGGGCATGTTTGCCGGCTTATGCAGAATCCTGCAATATGTTGAGGGGTTGGTCTTCGTTTTTTCTCAACCAAACCCAAAAGCTTAATGGCCGGGAATCTGATCAGAAACAATCGACTCGGCATGCTGCCCTCTCTTGCCAGGTACTTTTCGACAAGTATCACGACTTTCCGACCTCGGCAAGTACAAGCCAGATGAGCATTTCGGGATTCTTAAGGCCCGTTCGGCGTTCGCGCCGGGAGCATCGCACGACTTACGTCGTCGCATGTCCTGCAGGCCTTTTTAAAGGTCGTAGCCCCCGGAATTTTTCAGAACACACCGCATGTGGTTCGTAGCAGGTGTTTGGCATGCGATAGCTTCACTTGCAGTCTTGCGTTCTGTCAAGCGCGGTTTGGAGGATTGGAAGTGGTGTCATGCTCGGATTCGGATCCCAGCTGCTTTAAGCCCTAACCTCTATCCCTAAACCCTAAAGCTTACAAAGGCCAGTGGCCTCTTTATCTGTTACCCTTATGCCCTAATATATCTGTTACCCTTATGCCCTAATATAGCCCCTACATACCCTTATAAGAACCTCGAATAAATGACCTATCAAACAGAAACCCTACTTAAAGAGACCACCAACCCATACAACCTAAAGCCCTAAAGAGCTTCAGCAGGTTCTGCTTCGACTTCGGGCTTTTTCCTTCTGTTGTGGACTTGCAGACTATACAGCCAGAGTCTCGGAAAGATTCGCTGTCAATTTCAGCAGACTGCGTGGCACCTTGCGCATGGAGATGTTGCCAGGGCAATCTGTAGCTGCAGGAGCGCATGCGCAAGCATGCGTGTTGTAGTACTGAGACTGCAACAGCGCCGAATGCGCTTGCACCAACTCAGCGCAAGGCATCTCTACGGCCTCTGTGCCGAGGGAGAGTTGCAGGACACCTCTCGAGTCTCCACAGCTTAGTCCGTCTCTTTGAGGATGCGTGTAGGATCTTTAAGCCAAGTTGCGCAACGGCAAGGAGGCCAAGGGCTCTGTGGACCGCGGCGCCAGCCCCCCGCCCACAAAGAGCCCTTCGAGGAAGCGGCAATCAATGAAGAAGAAGAGCCGTGGCCCAAGCCCTTTCGGAGAGTTCAACACCTCTTCGACAATCCGCTCGGACTTATTGAGAGCTGGGAGCACATACCAGGCATGGTGCGCATGGAGCATGTTATTCTTGCATATGCTCCTGGACCAGGGAGACTCCGTGGCAAGAGCGGGTCAATTCACTTGGGCTGGATGCAGTCCTGGAAGCTTGTTCGGCCGGGGCCAGCACTGGAGCCCTTCAGGCAAGCAAGCAGATCCGCCGAACCAAATCTTCTGGAATGGGCAGCAAGTTCCAATGCCGCAACCTCAGCCTCTCGCAGGGCTCAGTGAAAGAAGTCGTGCTGTGTGGCGTGCTTGGAACCTGAGGGCATTTGCACCCTAGGTGGATTAAAGCCCGCAATCTATTCAGCTGACACTGGCACTTTGGTATGCGGCAGTGACAGCGGGCTTGGGGGCCAGCTACGACTGTTAGGAAGTCGTATGTGGCGCTGCAATCCGACACTGGGCTTTTAATTTCTTTGGTCTCAAAAATTTGGTTGAGGATCGACGAGTTGTCAGGTTCTGAATGTCGGTCGGGGGTAAAGATGTGATGGAATCTTGTCATGATTTCGCCTGTAAGCTGGCCCTGTGCCCACCTTACGCTGCCAGAAGCAAAGAAGCGTTCAGATTCAGACCGAATGAGAGCACGTCCTGAACCTCCTCCTCCCTTAAGTGACAAATTCGACCGCGATCTGCCAAACAGACGCCACACGCAGCCGTCAGGCGACTGGGCTGGCTGACGCGCGACTTTGCCCATCACAGTGAGCTGGACTGGGCTCATTTTCGTACACGAGAGTGCGAGCACCATCCTCATCCATCCTCCAAGCCAAGTGTTGCAGCCCCGCCAACAACCAGGAGTCCAAGTGCGTGTGCATCCTGAGTGCCATCAACGACTGGATGAAGGCACTTGGATGTACTTCTTGATGCACCTAAGGGGTGACTTGAGACCTCCGAGGGCTTCGGCTTGGTTCAGGCAAGCGAGTTTTTTGGATTTTTCCTGGTCCAACAGCCCAAATCAGTTGACAACACTGACCTCGTTCCAGCAGATTTTTGTGCAGATACAAAAATGCGGGAATCTAGCTGAGGCGACCAAGGTTTAGCCAAAGCAAAAATTTTGTTTGCCGCAGTTCACTGGCACGGCAGTTTTCATGTGCTTTTGGAAGCAAGGCCCGACAAGACCCGAGCCTTTGTGCTTGTTGCATGTCGAATATGCGCACCGCCTCAGATCTGAAGCTGCGTGTGCCGCTCAAACTGGTGGCAGAAACCAGAATGCCACCATGCCAGGACCGAATGTGGACAGCAGCTGACGTCTTCAATTTTCTGGAGCGACGTGGTTGGAAGTTTTTGTCCGTTTGGGGAGTGGGAGCGTGACGCGCCCTTGGGGCAGCCAGCATGCAAGCACGTTGCAGCCTTTTGAGGATATTTTGCGTAGTTTTGGACGCCTGCATGCTCTGCATCAAGTCTGAAGTGCAGCAGGACATCAATGCCAGCGGATTGATAAGCACGTGTGAGTTCATCGAAGGTCGGCCCTGCTGCTCTTGGTAGTGATTGTCAAGCAGCTTCGTGTGAGTAAGTGTTTGGCTTCGAAACCAGTGTCCGTGGTGCCTACGCCCTCACCAATCATGGCTGTCTTGGCTTCTGTCTCGCTGGCGAGTTAGAGCTCTTGGTCAGTGCAACCGCGGGCTGTGGCTCGGAAAACCAGTGGCGCCTGTCCATCGTTTCCCACGCTTCTTTCTCCGCGTTTGCTTTGTCTCCATGTGCCGCAGGGGTGAAGCTCATGAGATTGAAGAACCTGCCCAGCGACGAGGAGCTCTCCAGGCAGGTCCGGGAGAAAGCCGAGCAAACCCAACTACCCTCATGGTGCAGGTGCAGTTGTTTAAGTTGTTTGGGTGTGCGATGCTTCTGGGTCTCCTTGCTTTTCGTGAATCGCTTACAAGCTCACTAGTTAGGCAGTATATGACTCTCAGAAGACAGAACGAGGATGCAGACCCAATCTTTCTCCGTGCTAGGCACCGTAGCGCTCAGGCCTGTATGCAACGTGCCGTGACGCCTTGATCAGTTAGGCTTTCGAGCACACTCCGAGTCCAAGTTACACAGTGACTCAGGCCTCAGTCATCCTTCTTGCTGCTGTTGCCGAAGTGTCGAGTCGCCTTTGACCGGTACCGTTAGACAGTCAGGGGAGGCCTTGCCCAGTTTGGGTAATTGCACCACCGTGGCCCAGATCATAGCCATAATATCCTAAAACACTTTACCATATAGAAAATAAGGTGCAATTATCCAAAATGGACAAGGTAATGGGTCGCCAGTTTGGGTTATTACATCACCGTGAACATATATTGGCCATACAATCACAACTAGTAGCCCATTATCCTTAGAATACTCTATCTCATCCTATTTATCAGGTGATGTAACATCCCGAAATGGGCAAGGTTAGGTTTCTTCATTTTATGGGGCATAGTATGGGGCGTTTGGGGTTTTCTTTCAATAATGATTTAATAATGAAATTAGATTATTATTGGTGTTCTGCTTATAACAATTGGCATTCTTTTAAACGTTTCTCCAAATAACTTTTCCTCTGGTTGACGTCTTTTATATATTTGTCGTCTGCTGAAGATTTGTTGATTGATTTTTCCATTTCCTTTATCAATGCTTCAACTTTTAATAGCAATGAATATTGATTTTCTGCAAATTCATTTCTTAAGTTTTCCATTTCTGCTTCAATATGTGAAGTATTTTCTTTGTATATGCTTTTACTCGGGTCTTTTCCGGTCACGATATCATGCATCGTTTTTAACATATACTCTACTATATATTTTAATCTTTAAAACTTTTGAAACTTTGTATTAATAATATTTTCCCAAGAAAACCCCCTGCACTCATTCCTTCCCTTTAAGTCTAGATTTCTCATTATTATTTAAACAAGCCCTACATGTTTTATTGTATACCCTCATATAATGCTTACTTACAAACTCATCTACATACTTTACTTGTTTACATGCTTTACATTGCATGTACTGTGTTTTACAATCACTACCTGTAGGAAACTCAACAGAAATATTATCATCTAATTCACTCATTATTATTAGATGATAATATTATGAATAGGTTTTCGTCTCTTCGTTATACTTTATATTGTAATAGTCAAGGGTTGTTTGTTTTGGTTGCAAAATTTCCTTGTTATTCAGTTTAGTCAAATATGTATTCTTCTTGTTTTCATACGTTGCGTCAACTGGCGTTCTGTTAAAGTTTCTCGTAGACCTTTCATTGAACAATTTCTCAATCCTCTCCAGTCTCAAGATGACATCTTGCTTGAAGTCAGGTTTATCACCCATATACTTATATATACATTAAGTTTTTAAATATAAACTTTTATAATAAAACTTTTATATTAAAATTTTCATAAACTGAATTATGAAAATTCTAAATTCCAAACTAATTAGGGATATATCTTATGTATATCCGAATTATGTAAGTGTTCCAAGATACTTCCCTTTCTCTTGCTCACTTACGATGTCTGGGACTTATGCAATCACACGGGAGCAATGGGCACATATTCGGGGTGTTCATCCTGTTTCATTTCTTTCCGGGGGAAATCAAAAGATGCGAGGAACGAGACTCGCATGGCTGTGCGACGCGTCGGCTGACGCCTCGCGAGGTTTCGCGACTATACAACTGTCAATATATATTAGAAAAATATTTTTTAAATATTAATCCAATAAATTCATGTTGTTTTGTTTTAACTGTGATACATCTTTATCAATTCTTTCTACATCTGTCTCTAATTTAAATATCCTTTCTTGATTTTCTTCGGGTGTAGGCTTCCGACCTATTCCAAAACCTGTGTCGCAAATTTCAACACTACCTAACTGACTGTTTTGTTTAAACACGTCATTACCGTCAGGTGTTGCTCCACGCCCATTTCCAATTCTCCACGAACTCCTATCTTCCACTTGATTAACGACAACGTTACCGTCTTTATCAGTCGTTGTTTTAGTTTCTTTATGAAAGACTTTTTTACCACATCTGCAAAAATTGCAATTAACACTTCCCTTTTCAATGTTAATATTTCCTTTGTCCTCTTTATCACTCATATTTTTAAATGTTAGAAATTTATTTTTTCTTTAATTTTAAATATTGCAAAATCCCTTTACATATTTCCAACACCGAGTAGCAACACCTACGATATCTAGGCGTTGTTATTATTATCTGTTCTATTTCTTCAAGGTTGTCAATGACATCAATGCAATCACCGTAATTCATATATTATAACATATAATTTTTCTAACTAATATTAATAATGAACGAGAATGTTCCGACGGTAGAACCAATTGATATACCCAAGTATCAGTTCAAAAACAGCAAGTATGAGATGATGCCATCCTTACCAGCGAGAATGTTGGCTGTGGCTTCCAGTACAGGCGGTAAAACAGTTTTGATACAGAACTTAATATTGAAGATTTACCGCAATAGCTTTGAGAGAATCTATATATTCAGCCCTAGTGTAGATGTGGACGACACGTGGAACGCAGTGAAGAAGTACATAAAGGATGTAATGAAAGTGGACTCGGAAAAGGAACAGATATATTTCAATCATTACGACGCAACTGCCTTACAGAAAATAATAGACACCCAACACAAGGTAATAGAGTTCCAGAAGAAGAACAAAGACAAGGATTTATTCAGTATACTAATAGTCATTGATGATTTCGCGGACGACCCAAAATTTGTAAGGTACTCAAGTATCTTGCACGGATTGTTCACAAGAGGTAGACATAACGCAATTTCAGTGATACTGTCCACTCAGAAGTACAACGTGCTAGCTCCAATAATTAGGCTCAATGCGTCTGCGCTGTTTGTGTTCAGACTCAAGAACATGAATGAAGTCAATGCATTTTTAGAAGAGAATAGCGCGCTGGTAAACAAGCAACAGTTATATGAAATGTACCAACTGGCGATAAACGATGCTCCATATAGCTTCTTGTACATAAACACGAATGCAAAAGATGCAAATAACATGTTCTACATCAGATTTGAGAAGGTCTTAAGGACTGATGAAGATGATTAATAATATCAAAATAATATTATTAATCATCAGAATAATGAGAAACTACAACAGTTAAACGGTAAGCATTTAGAAGAAGTACCGCAATATCCTTTGTTTTTGTTTTTCAACTGTTCTATTTCATCTTCTAACTTTTGTATTTTATCTGTTAAATCTTGGATAGTGTTAAATATAATTAAGTCTCCCTTTATCTTTTCTAATTGTTCATTGAGTTTCTTTTCTATTTGTTCATCAATATTAACCATTATATATTATTATTTAGATTTTAATGTTTACTTTTCGTTTTTGCTTTTGCCTTTGCTTTTGGTGATGCTTCACCTTTTAGTTTCTTAACTTCCTTTTCTAAATCTTCTACTTGCTTTTGTAATTGTTGCACACAACCCCAAAGCACAACTGCTGTTTTATTATATGCTAATAATTTCATACCATCATCATTATAATATACGATGTTGTCCCATTCAGAGGGCATTTTAGCGTCTTTTATATCATCTGCTATAAATCCAATATGACTTTTTTTGTCTTCATCATTGATAAAATTATATGTTTTCGGCTTGATATATTTGACTGCTTTATAACATTCTTTAATATTTGCTTCCTTAACATTTTCTTTTAATTTAGAGTCTGATGTTTCAGTTAAAGCAACGCATGTTAAATTTCCTCCAATATCAGCGTTATTAGTTGTAGTAAAGAAGCCGTAAACATCAACGCCTGTATTTGTTGCGTCTAATCTTGATAAATTGTTATTACTTAATCTAATCAATCCGTCATTATCTGGATTGTTAATTAATACTCTTTGTTGTCCTGATACATCAGTATTTGTAATTTCTAATTGCCCAACTAAAGTTACTTTCCCGTCTGTAAGTTGAATTTCTGGCGTTGATGATTCCAATCCTATTGTTAAATTCATTTCTCCCGCTGTGTCTCCATTTCTGATATATAACTTATATTGAGTGTCCAAAACTTCCTTTAATTCACTACTATTTTGAAACATAAAACGCCCCCAACTAATAACATCTGCTTCGCCAACGATATTACCTATACTATTGAATGTTTGATTATTTGTAACTGCTCTATTAATGGTAATTCCGTTAGTGTCATTTAACTGCAATGCTATAGTCCCTGTTGTAGGGTCGGTTGTTCTATCAGACTGTAAGGAAAAGTTGATTTCTTCTGTTGATACGACATTTAATGAATTGTTAACGTCTGCTCTTTGAAATATTCTTCCATCAGTGCTTAATAATTGTTGTCCTAAAAATGTTGCGTCATTTTCTACTCTTGTCTCATTAAAATTACTTATACCGCCTACTGTTAAATGATATGAAAAATTATACTGTCTTCCTATTCCCACTGTTGCTGTTGTTTGACTTCCTATTCTTAAACGATAATCACCTCCTGTGTCGTGTAAAATCATTTCCGTTCCATTTGCTGGATTGCTCGGGTTCATACATCTGAAATTTCTGTTTCTAAATTCAAAAACTCCCTGTGTGTCTCTAACTCTTAAATTATAATTAGCATCTCCACTATTTCTGAACATATCTATCCCTGCTGTCGGTAGTTGAATATCTCCTGTGTTATTTGTTAAATCTATATTATTATCTACTCTTAAATTCTGTCTAATAATAGCACTATCTACAACATCTAATGTATAACCTCCTGTTAATGTATTTGATGCTGTATCTACTAATAGTGAATGCGATTTAACATACTGATTAGAATTACTATTTAAGTTTAAAATTCTTCCAGTGTCTCCAACTGAATTATAACAGTCAATACTATCATTATTAAAAGTAATGTAATTATCAGTATTTCTAACTGTAAATGATAAACTAGCATCTGCTGTATTTTCTACTACTAAACCACCAGTTGGTACTGCTATTTTACCACTCATTTTATAACCTGCATTATTATTAGATAGATCAAGTTGTTTAATAGCATCATCTGATGTATTATTACAAAATATTTTATCTCCTTGTAAAGTTATATAACTTGTAGCGTTTTTAAATTCTGCTAATACTTTATCACCTCCTCCTGTTTGGTTGCTAAATAATAATCCTGCTACTGGCGATATATTTATGGTTGAATTATTTAATGTTAATCCGCTATGAATAACAGTTGGGGCGGAACAATCAATGATAGGATTGGCACTAAATCTATCAGTAAAATCTGATTTTGGAACTCGTAAATCTAATAAATTATCAATTTCTGTATCTGTGTATCCACCAGAACCAGCCCCCGCTAGTAGTGTATCTACCTCACCCTTATTATAATAATTGGTTGCCAGTTGTGTGTTGGTTTGGAAATTAGTTGATAAATTTGTATCAATCTCACTTTTATTATAATAATTAATCCCTAATTGCGCATTGGTTTGGTAATTAGTAGATAAATTGGTGTCTATTTGTGTTGATGTATAATAATTACTGAACGTTGAATCAATCTCTGTTTTATTATAAAAATTAGTGGCTAGTGCAGTGTTAGTTTGATAATTGTTAGTTAAATCAGTATTAATCGCATTAATATTATTAAAGTTTTGCAATTGCTTGGTGTTCAGAATGTCAATTGCATCGGTGTTTGCTTGTATATCTGCAGAGTTCGCAGTGTTTATGCTTGTTAGTTCTGCCTTGGTGGCATACGTATCCGATATTTCACTAACGCCTGTTGAAGACGATAAATAGAACTTGTCCGCGTAAATTGATGTAAGATTGTTTAATGAAGCCATTATAATATTAATATGTGAGAAATTAATATTTATATTGAATTATTCTTTTTAAACTTCTTAATCTAAAACTGTTGAGGCACTTTCACTTAATTCGAATATTTGCTCACTCACAGCAGTCACGAAAACTCTCTCAATTCCGAGAGCAAAATTTTCATTAGAGCCTCGACATTTAAAAGTAATTAAGCTTCCCATTTTCGTGTTAGTTCCTGTAAAATTCATATCGGGTTGCTTATCGAAATTTAATCCCATAATAAACTTGTCATTAGCATAACGATAAATGTCAATTGAAAAACCATCGTAGTATGGGCTCATAACATTTACTGCACGGCGTAAGAAATACATTGCTTCTGATAAACTTTCCACGGCTTGTTCTGGAAATTTCTTATTTGCTATTTGCACTTGGTAGGAAATTTGTTTAGCCGAATCTACCACACCTTCTAAATTATCAATAGTTACCGCCATAGGATGAAAGAAATAATTCCACTTCTTTCTATCATAATTACCTGCTGTGTTATCATTATCAATATTGCTGTTGCTAAAGGTGAAGAACATCTGAGATAAACGAGTTGAAGATTTAACGATGTTCATGTTGATCTCTGTGTTTCCCGCCGTGAAGGTTTGAGAAAAACTGTGATAGGCGGGATAAACCATTCTAAGCCTACCCCCCTTCAATAAATGTGAAACTATATTATTGTTTACTGCGTTGTCAACTTGGATCAACTCGCATCTTAAAATAGCATTCTGAATAGCCCAACTTGTGGTAGTATTGCGCGTTGTAAAATATAAGCCGTTTTCATCGTCTTCCGCTTGTGTTCCTGCTACTGTTGCTGAAGGTCGGACGACGGGTTCGCCTGCATCTGAAACAATTTCAAAAATAAATTCAAGTGGACAATATCTGATTGGTGGATAATATCCAGATTGAACAAATCCACAAACGGGCTTGTGTCCCATTCTTACGAACTTACCCTGTTCAATTCCGGTAGTATTAATTCGCGTTAGTTTTGGCACAACGACGCCTCGATTATTTGCTCCTGTTGTTGCTGTTGCACTATGACTTTCAATGTTATAAGCAAACAATCTATTAATTCTACTGTCATATCTTGTCAGACAACCTTCTTGAATATCGTCTAGATTTCTCACCTCTTCGCTTTTGAACGATTTCATTTCTTCGCACACTTGGTTGTAATTGTCAATGTCGTTTAATTGTTGCCCTGCTCCGTTGCATCGGTATCTGGTAAAGAAGGCATGGCTTTCGCCTAAAGGGCGCAAATACTGACCTGCAGTGGTGGATGTATTAACAACGTCAAAGAATAAACAAACACTGGACAAATCAATATAGTTGTTATCTTCACCTGTGATTACAAACTTTAAATATTTATTTCCATTACTACTACTGAAGATGTTTCCAGATACACTAGGGAAGTGGACTTGCTTACGGTCAGTGATATACGCGGCGCTTTCTGGTAATCCGAACTGAAGGCTATTTATCATATTGTCGTTACTCTCTGCAAGAACTAAATCCATTTTATATATATTATTTAGATTTTTTATTATTACTATATTTTTTATGGCTATTTAAATTGTTCTTATGATGTTTATCACTCGGTGGTAATATTGTAGTCTCTTCGTGTTTCTCAACTATTTCTCTTATTGTGTCGTATCCTGAGTTACTCAACTTCTTGTTCAACTTGGCTTTAAACTGTAGACTCTCGGACGGCTTACCTACTCTGTTAGGTTCTTTTATATGTCTTGGTTTATTAAACATCATATTAATAATAAGTAGAAATTATTATTATGATGCTTCCTGTTGGCTCATAAACTCTATATGGCGCTTGGTTTTTTCATGTCTTGCCTTATGGCACATTGTATAGTACTTTCCACATTCGCACATACATCGTTTCAACAATTTTTCTTTGTTTTCTTGAAAATAATTTCGCTTGTATTCTCGTGTTTCTTCCTTATGATCTTCACGGTACTGTTTTTGATATGCCTGTGTTTTCTCATAGTGCTCTGCAACATACATTTTTGTTGTTCTACCACTAACGATTTTATTTAGCGTCCCAATTCGTCTAATGTGTTCACCTTCTTTTGCTCTCAACTCATCAACAGTATTACAGGGGCAGTTTTCAACAAGTTCAATATAAAACTTGTCAACACCAATTTCTTTCATTTTCTTATAAATTAAAAAATGTGAACAACTTTGTTGTCTCGCCTTGAGCCTATGTTCTGCCATTCGTTTTGACAGCGGTTGACAACTTGCACCCACATAAATATCATCATCAACTGTATTTCTGACACAGTAAATCTTACCGTTTTTATAATCCATCTGGAATATACTGTTATATACTGTTTTCTCTTTAAATCCAACCCATTTCTGGAATAGATTCATCAATATTCATCAAGCCGTCAATATCGTGGTTTCTTACTGGGTTCAGGCTGTTTGTGTTGTAACTAATTGCCGCGGAGTCTAGTGAACTCACTAAATCACCAGCTTTTCTGAACCTTTTGTGTTGTTCCGTGGGTCTATCAAAACCAAAAACTGGTGATATCAAAGATACAACAGGTGCATCATATGTACGAGTCCATAGGTTTCTATCAGGAAATTCCTTATTGAGTTCTAAAACTACAGAACCACCCATTGAATGCCCATAAAGTTTATTGACTTGCGGATTTTCCTCTAAGACTCTTTTCGCTTCCCTATATCTGTCCATATTTCTTATCTGACCTGTTTTAAGCATTGTAAAATTCTGTTTCCAATCATTAGCACTCACCGTACCACCGATGTACATTTTGTTTCCCTTAACATAAATTTTATTGTCTTTATCGTAAGCCATCTTAATGCCCTGTGAGTTTGAAATCTTGTTGTTATCGTCAAGCATCTTGTTTAACTGTTGTTCTATTTTCATTGTATATAAATAAGATTATAAAAATATTTTATCAGTAATATATATTAATATGAGTTCTAGACCATTAACTTATAAAAAAGTGTACGTCAATTCCAAATACAGAGTTTCCGACAGTAGGTCAACATCGGATTTCAAAATAGAACTACAAGACACCTTTGAAATACCCGAAAATACCATTATGCAAGTGCACGAGGTGGCTATACCTAATGCTTGGTATTCCATCAACACAAATAATCAGAACCTGTACTTTAGACATCAAATATTGCCACCTGCTACGCCACAAGGAATAACATACAGAAGAATAGAAATACCCGTAGGAAACTACACCGCACCAGAACTAGCCACCGCAATACAAGCACAACTAAATACCTTCTTTGACAGCGGGGGTCGGACTGATTCATATTCTGCTATATACGACACCTTAACCAATAAAATAATAATATCATCTAACTATAGCGAAGTTGTATTTATACCCTTGACTGATGCAGACGTGCCACCTGTTGCTGGTTCGTTCTCTAACAGCGTTGACGTTAGTAACCTTAACTCAATAAATGAGGTGTTAGGTTTCACTACAACAGTTGGTGACGCATTCACTTCGTCTGCCCCTTGGACAACTGGTTTCATTAACTTATTGACTTATCCTGATGTTTACATTTCCTGTCCAGAGTTATCAAATAATAATTTCCACAGTCCATCTGCATTTTCAAACGCGGTGATCAAAAAGATACCTGTAAATGCTCCCTTTGCTGGGATTATTAGCGACAGTTATGGAATAACAGAATATGATTATATAAATGTATCCAAAAGAAACATCAAAAGGTTGACATTCAGAATAACGGATGGGGCTGGCAACGTTATAGATTTAAACAACGTCCATATCACATTTAGTCTCCTCTTTCATAATCGTGATATGGATTGAAATTAAATGGAAAATATATAGAATATTATATATATGAGTGAAGAAAACAATGATATGGTAACCGTTGATGAAACTCCTAAACCAGAAGAGTCTAAGAACACTGAAGATAAACTAACACCTGAACCAAACGAGGAAACCAAGTCAGAACCTCCAAAACCTACCAGAGTGAAAATCACAGAGGTAGCAAAACAAAAAACAGAGTGCGATGACTGTCACAAGATGCTTTCAATGAAAACGCTAAGGTATTCTCACCCTGAGAAATGTGAAGGTAAACCGAGCGACATAACAACCAAGCCTGTTAGAAAGAACAACGTGAAACCAAAAGTAAAGGCTGTACCAATCAAGACCCAGCACGCAGAAGAAGTGGAACAATATGAAGCACCACCTAGTAGGGTTGCTAAAGCACCGCCGCCTGTGTCAAAGTCAATGCCCCCACCACCGCCACCAAATATGAATCCTTATGACAATTTAACTCAAGCGCAACTCATTCAACTACAAATGAGAACTATGAACCAAGAAATAATGAAAAGAAGACAAGAAAAAGCCAACGTATTGTCAAAGGCAATGTTTCAACCAAGAAGTAAAAAATCTAGGTAAATAATATATAGATATGGTACTTTACAATAAATACAAGTTCAGACAACAAAAGAAACAACACAAGAGAAAGTCATTAGACAACCCAGTTGTTAATGAAGCCTCGGAGTTAAACTTCCACAAGCCTAACATTGACTACTTGTTGAATTTAAAAAAAGAAATGGACGCACGTGAAGCCAGAGTTGCTAATCTGGCTATGAAGCGAAGATTGTTAGAGGGACAAATGAAGGATAATTATACAATTGAAATTGACAGGTTAAAATCAGAAATGCACAACCCAAGGATACCAGAAACGTCACTGGCTCACATGCGGAACAGAGTCAAAACTTTAGAAACATTAAGTGAATCAATTTTTAATTAACTTTTTCTATATAAGTATATAAATTCATATGGCAGGTAATAAATCACAAATCCAATTTCATAGGAGGTCAAGATACGAAGACATTTTAGAACTAGTAAACGACAACGAGGAAGCATTGAAACCCTTTCCAAATCGTGATGCAGTTTTTTATAAGGCAAGTAACAAAGGTTCATATTTTGATGGTAAAGATCATATAGACAAACTTCGTGTAGAGCAAAGCAGAATAAATGAGCGAGAAATACGAGACAGAATGATGAGACAATACGCAACAGATAACGACATGACTCACAGGGCTTTGTGGGATGTCGGTGCAGGTGCAGGTGGACGTGATGTAGAAATGTTTAACATTGGTACGCCTACTTCATTCTTAGACGAATTCGGTAACGACTTAGAAGCAATGGAAGTAGACGAAGGAGCACAACACCATGCACAAACAGTGAGCACAATAGCTACGGTTGAACAAGCAAGACAGGCGAACCAAGAACAAATAGCACAAGCACATCAACAACAAATACAGCAGGAACAACAACAAGGCGAAGGAGTTTTAAGAAGTCTAGGAAGTGGAGCATTAAGAGTCGCAGGGAACACAGCAGGTAACATGATGCAAGGTATGGATTTATCAACGGCAACTGTAGCAGGATTATCGCAGGAAATGTTACAGGCACTCGCTGGGTCAATTATGAGAAGAGTATCGCCACAACAAGACTCATCGTTAACACCAATACCCAACATGCAATATTTACAACCACACCAATCGAACGTAGGTGCTACTCAACAGGCTTTACCGCCATATAACCCGAATGAACCAGTACAGAGACGAAGCACCGCAGCGCGTTCTTTTGCACGTGCACAGTCACCAGAGAAAAAGGCAAGAGCAAAAGCATCACCGCCTGCACCAAATGTTACAGTAGGCGGTTCATCGTCAAGTTCTAGCATGCCAGCCTTACCACCATTGCAACCACAACAAGCAGACGATGAAGCGACATCGCCAAAAAGAGAAGTTAAGAAGTCACAATTAAAAGAAGGGGCAGGAGAGTTGAAACTACCAGCGCCAAGTAAAATCGGTGTCGTGCAACTAAAGAAAATATTTGACGAAGCCAATGAACGAGAAACAATTCCGAAAAGTACCTACAAGACATTCGTGACTACAAACAACAGAAGAATTAAAGCACTAAGTGAAGGCGACAAGGAATTAGCAAAGGAATTACTCGCGGAGTTAAAAGACTTGTACAGGAGAAGGATATATTCAAAATAAAATCTAAGTAATAATAATGGTACAAATAGTAATCAAAAGAAGTAATAGTAAAGATAAGAAATTTGAAGCAAGGATAGACGACAGAAAAACTGTTTTATTTGGTGCTAAAGGCTATGACCATTTTACAGAAGGTCACCTTGACAATAAACGAAGACAAAGTTATGTAGCCAGACATGGAAGCGGTAATCAAGATTGGAAAGATTATGAAACGGCTGGGTTCTGGTCGTATCATCTTGGAGGAAGCCTACTTATAAAGAAGCGATAAACACTATTGAACGAGAATTTCCAAAGTTGAGAATAACAATGAATAAATAAAGTGTAAAGTAAAAACTAACTAATTAGTTTTTATTTTGCACTACAGTTACAATAGAAACACCAAGCCTCACAGTTGTCTATGTGGTGTGAAAACTCGTTGTCTTTTCGTTGTGCTGTTATGGTATTAGTTAGATATCCGTTTTTAACTTCAAACTCAAACCGACAACCACAATTACAACAATTACCGTTAATTCTTTTAATAAACCATTCTGGAGTAACATATTTTTTTGAATTTATCTTTCTACCAGCCTTTTCGTCTTGTAGTTTGTAGTTTCTGATTTTGTTGTTTATGTATCTGTTTAGATTCTCTTCTGTGAGTTCTGTTTTATCCGTTTCACTCTCGTAAAACAATACATCATTAAAGTCGGTGCTTCTTGTCAAGGCGCACCATATCCACTCACGAGTCACCAAGTGCTTCTTATTCCACTCGTGTATTATGATCTTACCATTGATTGAAGCACCTTGCGCAGAATGGCACGTGGTACAATAATCGTATCTAAAATGCTTATCTAAGGTAAAGATATCTGTGGTATACTGTTCCTTTGACTTAACATTCTCTAGTATCACTGCATTATTATTTAAACTAACGATTTTAAACCGATAGTTCACGTTAAACCGTTTACTTCCGAACTTCTTATAGACTCTACATATCAGTGTCTCACCCACTTCATACTTATCTTTCTTACCTAGGTTCTTGCGTATTAGGTTAGACACATACAGACACCTCATATTTGTATAAGCTATATTATTATGCGATTGTGTTACATCGTCTGTAGTTTTGAAGTATTTCCTTACGAAGTCATCAAGTGGAAGCTTATGTAGCCACATATCATCATACATATTATTTAATATTTTTCTGTTTTCATTTGCTTTAGGGTCGTCTTTAGCACCTAATCTCTTACAAACTGTTAACAAAATGTTATATTTAAATATCTGATTTATACACTCATCGGCATATTCATCTGGTTTTCTGGTATTAGTTAAGTCTTCTATGGGTGGTAACTGTTTTGTGTCACCAGCTCCTATAATTATTTTATTAGGATTTTGATTAACAAACTGTCTAATTCTATTGAGCATATGTAAGCCATTCATAAAAATCTCATCAAAAACCACCACATTGTAGTCACTATGGTCAAACTCTGGCAACTTCTCACCATCGCCTACAGGTACTGAAAAGAACTTATTGGTAGTCACCGCGTCATCGTCAATATTCTGAGATAAGCTATTTTGTGGCACTACAAACAAAGTATTGTATCCTAATTTACTGAAATATTTGGCTATATGACTTTTACCTCCTCCAGCGTACTTACTTCTAATCATCAAAGGGTTATGTTTTATAATATCCTTTGCTATGGTCTCTGTGTCCCACTCATCTTTTACATGTCTGGTCTCATTCTTGTATACTGGTATGGGTATTAATTCATTCGGCTTCTGTTCTAATTTACCCCTCGGTTCTAAACGTTGTTTGCCCTTCTCGTGTCTCCATCCGCCTATGTCTTCGTTAAAGTCTAGCGCCTTCTTTGCTCTCCTTAGGTGTTCCCTTCTGATTACAAACGCATCTGTTTTAACACTCCAGACATCCACATTATTTTCCACTAATTTTAGATAATCTTGGTACATTTTAAAATTATGGTATTGTAATAATAGCTCTTTTATGTATATAAATCCATTTCTTAAGGTGGCCCTATCCGATACAGTCAAACAATAATATTTCTCGTCCAATTCTGTATATACAGTTTTCCACGCCTCTTCCTCTTCATCATCCTCTACTAACTCTGGTTTTTCTACAGATAACTTGTTTATTCTACCTCCGATAAGGTTCTGATAATATAATGCCTCCCTTAAACCATTGAAGGTGTAACTTTTAGATGATGTATTTGTACTCTTTTCCAGTAAACCGAAGTTTACGTTGGCAATTAACTTTTTGGTTCTAATGTCCTCTGGTGCTCTGTCAGATATCTCGGTAGCCCACAGTTTATTAACAATTTTCTTGTAGTCAACATTATAAACTCTAGAAGGTTCTTTATAATATAATAGTTTGCATTTTTTATGCAAATACTTTAAAAACTGTCCGTATACTAAACAATAGGTTTTGTTGAAAAACATTGCCTCACCGTTACTCTTAACTAAATATAAGGTCAGTGGGTGAAATGTTTCTATTTTATATTCCTTCTTGTAAGGCTTCCACACATCAAATTGAGTAAACACTGGTATCTCGGTCATCTGATTAAATGCGTGTGTGAATGCTTTACGGACATCTATCTCTACACACGACTCTGTCGTAAAAAAGTATTTATCAAATTCTTGACGCTTTACAGAATATATATGATAATATTTATTTATCTCACCTGCTGGGTTTACGGTTTTACACTCCTGGAAGATTTGTATGTCTATCTCGTTATAGTAGGATTTATGCAAGGGGTTAAACAGTGCTTTATTGAAATCGTACATTGCTTTAGACATTCTATTATAAATATTCTCTGTCCTAACACAGATAGAACCATCAATGGAGTTTGTTACAAGGTTCTGCGTTTTGACCTTGTACTTGATGAGTCTTTTCTTGATATAAAAACGAAAATTCAACTCAGACACGATGCACCCACTGAACTTAACCTGTGGTTCATAACCTGCCTGTTTGGATTCATAAAACAACTTCGTTAAATCATTTCCGTCATATATTAGGGTATATTGGTCTTCCTCTGTGTGTTTTCTGATATCGTCCAAAGATGCTATCATTTTACACTCAACTGGTGTGGACTTCTCATTTAAATGGTAATCCGACGAAGCCTTCACGTAAATGTCATAATTGGAATTCTTTGGTAACATTTGCTTCAAGGAACTTAAATTATCATTCACCGTGTAAATGTGGTTGTTCTTGATTATTGCATACAGTGTTTGTATGTGATGGTCGCGCTTCTCTGGGTCGTACTGATACACCAGATTATTAAAAACATCATATACCCTAACTTGAATATTATAGTGTTCAAAAACCTTGGTCATATCGTCAAGACTAGCACCGTTGGTTGTGAAATCATCTTCTGTTTTATTTATGAGGTTTAAAATACTTTCTCTAGTTAATTTGTTCTTCTCTCTCTTCTTGTCACCCATAAGGGTATTTTTATAATAATCCGTTAAAGTATTAATCCAGCACAGGTTGTCTTGATAATGTTCAACTTTAATGGCTTCCTTTAGTGTCTCGTACTCTGGGTTCAAAGGAGTCTGAATATAATTATGATACATGCTCACATTCGTGGCATCTCTAAGGTTCTCGTGCTTTGGATTAAAATCTGAATCACCATCTACCCTATCAACTTCATATACTTTAACACAATCTATATAATCTATCACGAAGCCGATGACTCCCAATATGGACGGGTCTCTTTGTAAGTCCAATAGTAATTTTGTGAAAAGCCTCTTGTCGTACTCCCCAAACACTTTTCTACCAACAAGGTTTTCAACATACGATGTGGTGTTAACGCTTGCTGTGTGCCTTATACTTTCTCCTATAAACAATGGTACTAAGGGCTTACCTGCTTTGTCATAAAATGCTGTTTTCTGTGTGTTGGATTCCGATTTGTATCTAAAAAACGCCACTATCATTGAATAGTCATGTTTTTTTCTAGGGTTGGTTCTTCCAGTTCTCTTGTTCTCTTTCTTTGTTTCCTCCATTCTTTCGCCTAGACTGGGTTTATCCTTATGTTTGTCATAAATCTTATTGTATTCCTTTTCTGCCTTTTCTTTGTCCTTTGGTGTCTTGGATGTGATAAATTTTCTTATTAAATTGTCGGCTGTTGTAAACTGAGCTATCTTGCGTTCAGAATATAAGTCTATGATGTTTCTGACTTTTTCCTTGGTTGCTTTGTTAAAGCGTTTTTTGTAATTGTCGTACACTGCTTCTAAAGCAGTGATATTTCTCTGTATAGCTTTGGTCATAAATTACAATATATATTAATTTTATAATAAAAATATTTCTTTAAATATATTTTTCTGAAGACTTTTTTTAGACTGATTGAAAATCAAATAAGATTATAGTGTTAAGAAAAAGCACTTAAAGAAATATTATTTATATATAATAATAGTGAAATGACAAAACCTGAAGATATGACAATAGAGGAAATCCGTGAACAACTGGCATTGTACAATAGGCTGTATTATAATAAAAGACGTGAAGACAAAGAGTATGTTGAGAAAAAAAGGGCTTCCAGAGATAGGTATCTGGAGAAGAAGAAGATGGAGAAATACATAGCCGAAAACGGTATAGATATAACAGTCGTGAAGTTGACACCAGAACAGAAGGCAGAAGCACTAGCAAATAAAAGGAAAGGAACTAAATACACCATGAAAAACTGTAAGGTGATAACAGTGATGCCTGAAGAAGAACCAGAACAAGAGAAATAATAATTTTTGCAAAAATATTATTATTTTTCTTACTTATTTATATGAGCGAGAAACAGAAAATAATTAATGATGTTTATTTTGATAAGGCTGGTTTTGGAAGTAAACAACGCACCTTAGATGAAGCCAGAAAGAAGGATAAAGGTATAACAATGAGCGACATCAATGACTTTTTTAAGAAGAATGTAGAACAGAAACGTAGACCAGTAGGTACAAACAGTTTTGTAGCACCACATTCGGCATACGAGTATCAAATGGATTTGTTCTTTATAAATGACATGGAAAATCAAAAGTTTAGAGTAGGAATGTTAACGATTGATGTTTTTGATAAGTTTATGCATGTTGTACCCATTAAAGGCAAGACCGAAGAAGATTTAGCGAGTGGTATAATTGAATCACTACACAAGATGGGTAAAAATCCTAAAATTGTTTACACCGACGATGAAGGAGCGCTAAGCAAGGAATCAATACAAACATATTTTAAGGAACAGAATATTGAACATCACATAACGAGAGCACACCCTAATTTTAGTGAGCGCGCGATACGCACTTTTAAAGATTTGTTGTACAGGAGGGTTGAAGCAGATGAAAAAAAGGGTAAAAAGAATATCCAGTGGATAGATTATATACACGAGATTTTGTTAACGTACAATAATGTAATGAAGCATTCCGCTATAGAAATGACACCTAAAGAAGCACGAATGCCATCAAACGAGTTAAAAGTTAAATTGAATTTAGCCAGTAAGGCTAAGAAAAATAGGATGTACCCAGAGTTGGAAAAAGGTGATGAGGTCAAAATATTTAAGAAAAGAAAGCCAAACGAAAAAGAAAGGGTGGGGAATTTTAGCAAGAACGCCTACACTGTTGAGAAGATAGAGAAAAATCTAGGACAGAATTACTATTATGTGGAAGGTGTTGATAGAGCATATTTAAGGTTTGAGTTATTGAAGGTTTGACAGGAAGCTGGAGTAGGACTGAAACTTGTCCGAGCAGGACCACTGGCACCGCCTGGTTGTATGCCTTTCTGGCTTCACAAGTTAGCTCGTTTTTGAAAGCCATCACGTGCAGAGCGATATTGATAGCAAGACCGTTTGCGTTGTCTTGACAGCTTGCTAGCATGCAAGTTCAATTCTTGTCAATATATAAGCAGATGAAATCGTGTAAAGCACGGGGTTTGTTTGGTGGGCTGTCTGGATCATGGACGGTGCGCAAACCAATGGCGCAGATCAGTGGTTGTTCGCCGTACTTCTTTGCTTGTCTACTACGTTGATGCTCCTTTTATGGCGGGAGAGGGATGGACGGAAGAAGGCAGAGGCAGCGGCCAAAGCAGCGCAGCAAGAGAAGGAGATGGTGAGGGACCTAGCAGAGGCAGCAGAGGCAGCGGCCAAAGCAGCACAGGACCTAGCAGAGGCAGCAGAGGCAGCGGCCAAAGCAGCACAGCAAGAGAAGGAGATGGTTGCCGGTACGTGGTGGCATCGCATTTCCGACCTGCAGTCCGAGAAGACCAATATCCAAGATGATAACATATTGAGGTCAACGTCTCTGGCAGAAGTGTGGTGCCCACACAAAGCAAAGAGGGCCGTTCCGACGAGTGCAGCAAGCGCAGCAAGCAGCGCCAATCTGAAGAGTATATCCGTGTCCCTGTTGGGTGGCCCTCCTGGCCAGCTGAAGCGTGCACACTTGTTGCCAAACAGCCTCAATTGTGCATTAGTTTGGGACACTATTGTCAAAAGCATGATCAGGGTGTCTCAAGACAAAGCCTGGACAGCCATAGTAGGCATGTTGGGTGAGGAAAACATGGCAACCTTATCCTTGCGAAACGCCAGTTTCAATTTTCTTGCCTTGGATGGAGAAGGTGATTTGCTTGACAACAATCCACAGATTATGATTCTTCCGGTTCTTTCGAAGCAGGATGTCATAGACTGGGCTGGAGAGGCCTACAACGCCGTTTTCATTGCTGGTACACCGGACGCATACAAGAAGGCAGGAAGTTATGAACGCACCCCACGTGCATCTACGCAGCATGTCGACCAGGCTTTTCAGACTTTTGAATCAGTTGCTTCGACACTGGTTGCCTTGTATTCAAAAGACAAGTTTGAACGCAGGGTTACCCTTGGTGGCAAAACATATGGGAAGCCGGACGCATCGATGCAATCTCAGTGCAAAGCGTTTCAAGAGTCGGTGCAACTGGAAGGATTATACGTCCCTCGTCCAGGTGAAGACTTGAGGTTTCCATACATTGCTTTTTCCGAGAACATGCCAGGACCAAACGTGAAGCAGCCCTGGACACCAGGAAGTGGCCATTGCGCACCACACCCGCTCCTGTTGTTGGCACGCAGCTTGAACTCATGGGCGAACATGCGTGCAGGCAATGACACGAAGATGCGATTCGTACCGGCTTGCATGCCGCCTCTGGAAGCAGAGTTTGACGAAGTGGAATGGGATTTTTTCGAAACACTTCACCGGTTCCAGATGGAAGACCGCTTACGCGGAGGATCACCTCCTGCGCAGCAGGATCGGCTTCAGCACATGCTCAGACATGTGGACAGTTTCACAAGCAAGGCCGATCCGTAAATCCGTCATTGTAAAGAGTCCCAAGACACTGAGAGACTCGATGCTCGCAGCTTGCAAATGCGCGCAAGCTGCAGCGGGTAAAGGATGCAAGTGAAGTGGTTGGGATCAGATGGGCTTGTCACTCAAGGTTCTGCGCCAGATCAATCTGGGGGGGGTGGTGGTGAGTTGCCCGAAAGGTCCTTGTAAGAGGATTTGTAGAAGAGCCTCAACTTGTCAACTATTGGTCGAATTCTCCGCGATGGTGTGTGTGTGTGTGTGTGTGAGGGTGATGTGTCTACGTGACAGTTCTGTCCTTGTTTGGTTTTAGGCTCCGACCCAGCCAATATCGCCTGGACCACTGAACCCTGACCCCCACGACCAAAACCCAAAGCCCTAAACCGTAGATTCCAAAAGGCCACAAGCCCCTAACCCAAAACTTATGCCCCAAAACTTAAAGTTGCCAGGGCATGCGGTTTGGGTGGGAAGATCCGATCAGGTATGAGGCATCTCGGGTTTTGATGTTCTTCAACATGCCGCGAAAGATCGGCAAAGGGTTGTAGACTGCGCCTGCCAAAACTAAAAATGGATGTTGTTGGCTGTCATTCCTAAATTATGAGCCCTGAACCCCACCCAACTGCCCCATACTATGCCCCATAAAATGAATAAACCTAACCTTGCCCATTTCGGGATGTTACATCACCTGATAAATAGGATGAGATAGAGTATTTTAAGGATAATAGGCTACTAGTTGCGATTATATGGTATATTAGGATAAATTCTATGTGGTAATGTACATTTCAGGATAATTGGGTCTAGTTGGTTGACAGTGATGTAATAACCGAAACTGGGCGACCCCATTACCTTGTCCATTCTGGGCAATTGCACCTTATTTTCTATATGGTAAAGTGTTTTAGGATATTATGGTTATGATCTGGGCCACGGTGGTGCAATTACCCAAACTGGGCAAGGCCTTCCCTGACTTAGACACCCCCCCGAGCACACAAAAGTCCCACAGGGCCAAGTTCAGGCAGGTTCACGGATCTGGAATAGAATCTGGAAGAACCGGGGCAAAAGCATAGCTGTTATAACCTGCATATGCAGGATCGTAGCAAGGCAGAAGAACAAACAATGACAACATTGCTAAGACAAAGCAAGAAACATGCTGAAACTTGACACTCAAATCTCAGAATTTCCATATCCA